>OU452219.1:5518617-6718617 GCA_911728455.2 Marthasterias glacialis
TATGATTTATTCTTGCTCTGTGGGTTTATATACTTCTTTGACAATTTTGACGACAGAGCTTCACCACTAGAAGTCATGACCGACCTACACGAGTGTGGCTTGTTGTATATTGATTTGTAGCAGATTGCTGAGCACAAAGGAGTGGAGTACGAACAATTGTGAAAACAAAGGGGGGTAGAGTGAGTTATGAGTGGTTGGTGGATCAGTGAGAGTAAAGAAATGAGAAAAAAGGGTAATTATGATTTTCAATGGCAATCCAAACATACAGCTGCCGAGGTGACGCCAAATCAACACAACGTCCCATTAGTGAAGAAGAAGTGACTGACATAAAGTAAAGTGTGACATTGACACTTGACTTTTTACGTCAATTTGCCCCCCCCCCCCTCCGACTCCAAAATCAACCTCTCGAGTACACGTTGCGTAATGAGTGTGTGTGCTTACTAATGGCGGGCATGTTGATACAAGAAAAACCTGGGTAAACATTGTCAACATAAAGTCTGACCAAAGGGCGCATGGTGTATGTTGGCTACACAACCAAACGTACATTAACTTGTTATTATCGGGGGGGGGGGGGGGGGATTAGTGACTTTTTTGCTCTCTATCGTGTAAAACGTGCTGCTCTTTTTCACAGCTTTTGGATGAGAGGAATTTCGAAAAGTGTATCATGAAGTAAGCCGCTTTTGAGATTATACCATGGGTGACGTTTTCACGAACCTCGGGTCATATTGCGAACAATATTGTCAAAAACCTTGGTTGTTATATAATAAAGATTGTTATACCTAACCACACATTGTTTTCTGTGTAAATAAAAACAAAGACATTTCTTTCATAACAATTGAGAGCAAGTGTTTAAATTGGGGCAGTCTTATACTGATGACTTCCTTTAAAAAATCTTGGAAGCTAAAGTGCTATATTCGTGTAGCTATTGAAAGTATCGCTGTTCTACATCAAACATTCGGCATTTCTCTTGTACATCTATTGTCCGCCCAGTTTATTCAACCACCAATTAAACCACTCCCTTTCCACTCTTGAAAAAGCAAGGTCGTTCAAAGAACAACATCTCTCATTATATAACCCGACTTCCCAAGCACTTCAGAGAAGTTGTTGGCACTTTAGCAAAGCCCCCAACGAGAATGAGTTTGAACACCTGAACCCCCAAATTGGTTCAAACCAACCCAGCCCTCCCCCATCCCCGGCGTAGACAGAGGGGTACGACGCCAAATGTGTACGGACAAACATTGCAATGGCGACAGGCTGACGGTGGGGGCAACCACGGGATAAGAAGACCAACAAACGGCTAGCCGTAACACCACTCCCGACCAGAGGACACAGTGCAGTGGTCAGACCACGAAGGCAATCATGATTCGACTGTTTTTAGGTCGTTGGAGAAAAACGGGCGAGCAATTCTCGGCCTCACTGTGTTTGACCATTGTAACAGGCAGCAATTAGTGCCGACAATTCTAGATAAGCTCTGGTTAAACTGTGGATGAGACCCAACTTCCTGATTTCCCTGAAACCGTTAACTCAAAACTTGGACATCACTTAAAGTCAAACCACATTCTAAGGTATACATACGATAACTGCAATAAACGTTGTTAAAAAAATATCGTTCAAACTGCAGTTGATAAAAACCAAAGAGCTAAAAACAAGAATGATAGAACATAAACTGGACAACCAGCACTGGTTATGTTTTGACTTCACAGAAGGGCTCATAGCCTTTGTGGTGTCTGTCGGTGACGATCTCTACCAATGCGAGTAAAAAAAAACCACTTCGTATCACACACTGATTACATTTGGGAACGATCGAAATTTCTTAAAAACAAACATATCGACGCACTCTTAAAATTGTCGATTGAAATTTAGTCTGTTCGATTGAAACTAGAGACAAACTGCAAACGATTTGGCCCTGACCTCAATCGAAAAGAGTGATTCTCAATATAATAAGAGTGATTTTCAATCTAAATATTTAAGAGAGTGAATGAAGCCGTTCATAGTCCTATCGGAAGTAAAACTGTATCTGACTCAGAGACTTGACAAAAAGATCATTTTTTTTAAGTGAGTAAGATGAGAACTTATGTCAGGTCAGACCATCCAGCCCATAAATCCACAGATACCAAAAGCGTGGATTTGTACATCACACAGGCTGTGCGCGCTGGACGGTGGGTGGACGGTACATACACGTATATTCTCGTGTGTGTCTACAATGAGGTAAACTACTTACACCGGTCTTTACTACTCAACGTACCCCGGAGTGGTACATGACCCACGCCAGAACGTGGAAATAAAAATAAAAAGAAAGCAAGTTACGGCCTCAATGTTGTAATTGATTTTTTTCTTCTTCTCACGAATCGTGCAGGAGGATCGCTTCGTCTCACGGTATCGTAATCGTCTTCATTAGGGACAATATCACGAAGTGGGATCTCGGGGACTCGTCACTCAGAAAGACACAAAGCAGCCATGACTAATTAAGAAACTGATGATGCCGTTACAGAGAGAGAGAGAGAGAGAGTTTCTTTGCTGTTTTTGAGATCGATACCCTAGTGTGCTATTTGTGGATGAGCGAGTATAAATTAAAGGATTCCGGGACAAGCATGTTTTAAACGTTCAGTTTGTGGAAATACGAGTTATTCAAACACTTTTTGTATGGTTCAATCCCACGAGATAATGCCATTTTGTACGCTTTGTTCCAGCGACTATATTATCACCACTTTTTCTAAGCTAGGGAAATCACAATAATAACAAAATAATTTTTCTTACAAATTTAAAACAGGAAAGAACTAGCAAACATTTTCTTCTTTTGAAATTGGCTTATCTTCAGATATACCGTTGTCATATTAAACTTCGTCACGTGATCTTTTGAGGAGTACACAAAATGTCCACATTTTTTAATTATTGTGTTATTCGGCTGAAAGAATAATGCAATGAAGTCATGGAAAATGTAACTCGGCGATATGGGGCATAAATACTTTAGTTGGTTGCATTTATCTGTAGAGACAGAGTTGGATTGTTTGGGGGTGGGGTTAAGATGCTTTGTTCAACCCCACAGATAAAGCCGACTTTTTGACTAACTTTAATTCAGGCACAAGCAGGGAATGTCCAGATGTTACGAAAAAATCCGAAAACTTCAAACATGGACACCTGGAGAAATATCTGGTGTCTATTTGTAGCCAGTTTTTTTTTGGACAACTTTTAAACGTTTGAGAAGAAGAACATTAATTCAAATAGGAAAGAGGAAAAATACAAAAGTTGTTTTTATTCCCATTATAGACAAGGCTGTTAGATCACGTTAGCAATTACTCCGTTTTGCCCGCTGTAAAATGAACGCTTCAACTTTACTATTCATGGGGGAAAAACCTGACAGCCCTCATCTTT
This sequence comes from Marthasterias glacialis, assembly GCA_911728455.2. Classification (NCBI taxonomy): domain Eukaryota; kingdom Metazoa; phylum Echinodermata; class Asteroidea; order Forcipulatida; family Asteriidae; genus Marthasterias; species Marthasterias glacialis. The sequence continues at coordinate 5,521,990 of OU452219.1, forward strand.
TTATGAACGTGTGTTTCCGTCAGATTTAAAGATAAAATCACAGCCATCAAGCCTGATTCATGTTTTATTTTTTATCTTTAACTACATTTAACTGAGATGGGAGCCAACAAAAGGAACGAAACCCAATTGTACGCATGATCATGCGGTCACTGATTTGATGTTTTAGTGAGCGCGGAAGGGGGAAAAAACACAACCCTAAACACCAACGAGAACTTTATCAAGGAATGTGACTCGATATAACTGGGCGACACCTCGCAACAAAGGAACCCAAACACGAGGGAAAGAATTCATGGCAGAGGCCCGATCGCAGGCAAACACTGGCGGCGTGGAAACGGGAGCGTAGGAAAATAATTTGCAGCTGAACTGTGAAAGGGGAGGGGAGCATTGTTAAGTTTTCTTTGAGGCTGTAATTGTTAAAAGGGTGCCGGCAACGGGCACCTGCAGGCAGGCGGGGGCCTCGTCTGGGTGAAAGACTAGAAATTAAAGGCAATGCCTTTAAAAATATATATATATATATATCTATATTTCTTTAATTATTTTATAACTGCGTTTGTATCTTGAAAAAATTGAAAATCAGGGGGAAAATCAGGGGTTAAAAACACTTATGACATGTCAAGTTCTGACAAGATGTTTTACAAACTTAAGGAAAATAATATCAAATTGGAATCACAACATCTATTGGTATTGATTTGATATAGAATTCTGTCGTTTTTTGTGCAGTAATAATTGTGTACTTCAACGAGTAGGAGAATGGGGTAAAATAGGATCGCAAACCCTCCGGGACTGTCTGCTCAGGTAGCTACATCTGGTAGGTTGTCATTTGAGTTGTATCCATTGAGCACTCGGTACCAACGAACTCCGAAGTAACACTAATATAACGCATTCCTCTGAACAATTACAGTCAGGGTCTACACACAGGAAGGGGGACGCGTACCACGGGGTCAGAAAGTGCACCACTACCAGTGGTTCAGCAAGCAATCTACACCCTGTCACCATATGCCCCGATTCAGACCCCCTTATACTCCATGCGAAAGGGGGGGGGGAAGCAGTCACGATATAGTTTCGTTTACGGACTAGAGCTAATTAGGTGCGTTCTGAGTATTCAAAGGCGGCACAACCCGGAGGCAACTCTCGCACCCCGGCCATTCAGTCGAGTGATTGGGGCATTCACAAACTGCTAACCTCACCCTCGGGGTCGAGATCCAACCCCACAATTGCTGAACATTCCCACTGTTACACGACCGATACTTTTTTTTTTTATTTATCACAAAGTGGCAACTACCGTAGAGTACAGAGGTACCCAGAAATTCTTCTCCTCATCACCCCTCTCTTCAACTGATAACAGGTTTGGCATTAAGAAACAAAATAAGGAGTTAGATATAATGAGGGGGTCTTCGAGCTTATCCTCTTTCAGGTACCCTAGTCGTTTAATAGCACTATACACTTACAAACAAAGTGGGGGATTACAGTCACCTAGTGCGACCCCGCTATCACTGCCAGAGGGCGTATTTTAATGTAATCCGGAAGAGCGGTAAGAGCAGCTGAAAGAACAGCCTTCAGAAACGAATGAAATACTATTCCATAAATCGCTTCAATAAATTTGAAATTAACAAAAATTAATGTAACGGGTTGTTGCAAAGCTTGGTACAACATTGCACTGCGTCTCGTGGAATGAATGTATGTAGAAGAGACACAGACTTAAAGGTTGGACCTCTGTTTCAGCACGAAGTTTAGTACACCCGATTTAGCATGAATTTTGGTTCCAAAACCAACAAAAAACAGAGATTGAGTTGCATTACATGAAATAGCCTGAATTGATTTGAGATATTTATTGTTGTACGCATCTCGACTGTAAATGTGCAGCAATTGATGCTAAAAAAAATACCAAGGATGTTTTTAACATTGGACGGCGTACGTGAGAAAAATTATTTATAAAAACTGGACAATTGAAAACTAGTTTCCCGGATGTAAGCCAACCGCACCGCAACCCACTCAAGAGGAAAAGATAACACAGTGTTCTCAAATTATGACAATTTACCATCTAGCTGATCTAAAAGAAAAAATTAATTAACGCGACTTTGCAGCGGCTCGCTACCAACTAAGCGTAAAATGTCCAATACTGCATTCTCGATCCAAGGAACTTTCCGTGCGTGTGAATTCGTTGAGACTCTGTGACCGCAAATTGGAATTTGTTAACGTTTGTCACGGACGCTTTGCTGGATTACCATTTCTTTTTCAGAGAGATTACCATTTCTTTTTTAGGAAGTGTTGCCTGCAGTTGCAGACAGTCACTATAGAGGGCAGTGTAACATCACTGCTCTCTTAAATTCAAAGAGTGAACATTTTACTCGTTCGCCCAGAGTGGTACCAGTTTGGCTTATATTGAGAGTGAAACTTACTGTGCATCACCTTTTTTTTTTTTAGTGAAATTCACTCTAATTCAAGTTGAAAATACCTGTCTGTCACTCTAAACAGAGTTGTCTGCCATTAGCTCTTGAGTCTTAGCAAAACGGGTGGTTTTTCACTCTTTTACAATTAGAGAGTGGTGAAATCGCAGGTAATGATGATCCTAATTAATGTTTAGTTGTTTACCTGCACTCTTGACTCGGGTAAGTTAATCTTCAGAGCCACTTCCTCCCTCATGAAAATGTCTGGGTACCTCGTTTTGCCGAACAGCGTCTCCAAGACATCGAGCTGAGCCCGCGTAAAGGTAGTTCTTTCTCGCCTGGTTTTCCTTGGCGGATCTGCGAAAAAACCAGGAAAGTGGGAAAAAAAGAGAATACAAAAGTGTTATTGCCTCGGGGTTTTACAAACTTTTTTATATGCACTCTGTTGCATCAAAGCGAATTCTTTTTGGATACAGTTAAGGGTATGCTGGAGCAGAGGATTACACATTAATGGGTTTGTTCACACACTTTTTGCAGTTTTTTTTTAATCGGTCATTTAATCGCCGTGATTATCTACCCGTACATGTTACACGAAAAACGTAAACTGTCTAAATAATTCCATGTTGAGGGTGGCGATCTCTGCGAAATGATAAATATACTACCTTAATTTGAATGTCTGTTTGGTAACAAAAGAGTAATAAAACTTTGCAGACGTTTTATTCCCCAACCATCACATACTTATTATGCAAAAGTTATAATCTGTATATAATAAAATGTGAAGGTGCAGGCACAAATATTAAGTTAGTGTTCAGAAGATACAAAATTGGGTCGAATTTGAAAAATGTTTACCGTCTTTAACAAATCAAGTATTATGAACAAAACGGAAAATTAACAAGGCAGAGTAAAAGATAAGTAGGCCTACACGCAGTACGTTATAGTTTCACTTTCGCGTCAACACCCACAGAGCAATACGATGATTTCAAAATGGATTACACGCGCGGAAGTTCATCACACGAAACCCTCGCGCACACAAACTAACGGTTCGGTTAAAAACAAAAATAGAGAGAAAACGGCTACTCCTCATCAACGAATATTTGAATCCCAGAGTGATTTTGAAAATTCTTCGGAAATTAGACACCAAAGACTACATATTAGTTAGTGACTACTGAATACTTTTAGCGCGCAAATTGCGGTTAATGAAAATAAAACAAACATCAGATGGCCCATAATGATGCTGGCGACCGAGTAAAGCACATCACTGCAACTGACGGGTATGGACAGACGGAAATGGGGATGGGATCGAGTCATGGAATAACCTGGAGACAGACGGGGTGCACTGGGAGGGGAAAAAATGGGCAAAAAGGACCCAAGTTTGCATACTATCAGTACCGTGGTCAGACCACCCTTCCAGGCCGACCCCACGCGTGTTTAGACGGCATGCATGTGACAGGAAAGACACGGTTTCGGGTTTCAGAACAACAACATTTTAACAAATTTCCTCAAAACCAAAGTCGCTGAAAAACAAAAGGATGTGTCATCGAAGATGAACAGAGGTTCCGCGGGTACTTCACGCTTGGTGAAGCCCCATACACCATGTAGTAATTACGACTCGGTGATTGCGCCTGAAGCTGAATCACATCTTTAAGGGTTTGATTTGCATTAAATCTCAAATTTCACTTTGCTCAAAGGGGCCAAAAACCCACCATATTATTATAAATAATTCTGACTACAAGCCCAAGTGGACCCCATGATGATTACAAAGAAGAAGAAAAAACTTAAACAAAGTTTGCAAGACATGTAAATGCATTTGAATACGCTAACGGTTTCCGGTACAATAATACACATTTAGTTTTATGTACAGGAGATACGGCACAGTATCACTAGGAATGCAACTGCAGTACAGTCCCCCACCGCCAAAAAAAAAGGAGTAAAGTTCAGAAGTTCGGGATCTTAAGCCTGTCCTCTGTTTAGGCAAACTCCGGATGGGCGTCAAAGGATGGGGGTCAAAGTTTACGCCAAATTTCGATTTTAAAGGTAGACTAAAGGATTGGTATTTATCAATGTTTTTTTATTAGTATCAGTCTGAAAGCTTACTGATTATCAAGTGCATACCAGTACCAATCTTCCGTGGAAATATTTCTGTCTGAAATACTGTCAAAGTCGAAAAAATAGAACTTGAAAACCCTCATTTTAATGTTGGTTGTAACAATCGAAATTAAGGACAGTGTGTTCACGAGCCTCTGAAGGTGAGAACGGTTTTTCATTATTTTCTCTGGACGCGGATGACGGATTGAGCCCAAATTTTCACAGACTTAGTTTTTTTTTCATGTATATACCGAATCGCACAAAGTAAGAACACTGCACTATCAGCTTGGTAGAAAACCATAAATGTTCACAGATTTACATATACCTTACATGGTATAAAGCTAATGACGGTAGAAAACTTTCCTTGAAATATTTCTGCCTCAAGTGTTATCGTTTTTAAATAATAAATAAAATAGATTCCAAAAGTAGTTTTCGTCTCAGTGAGACGAACACTCTGCCTATTGGAATGCCTACAAAAATGCTGAATGCATTTGTACCGTTTTCTTGCACACGCACATGAAACAATGAAGTGACCTGAAATTTCCACAAGTTGGTTTTATTACAAATATCTTAATTTGTGCAAAGAATGGAAGCATTTACAGACACTCCACCAATGTTGAGCTGGGGCTTTACTCTGTGTCAATTGGAATGACTCGCACAAATACACGGTTAAAAAATACATAGATGCGAACATAAACCTTATGCAGCCCGGTAAGTTTTACAGGCAAGGTAAAGGCTATCAAGTATACTGCGTGATAGAAGGAACATTTTAGTAACCATAAAAGACATTTACAATTAAGTGGGACATTACAATTGTGATATGTAATTCTTCACAGAGAAGGCCTGCAACTGAGCGCCTGTAAATTGCCATACCCTGAGGGCAACATTAACGGGTTAATATTGATACCCACATCTTTCAACGTAAATTAGTGAGATGGTTAAATCGCTTGAGACGAATCGCTTTATAATTCATCAATTTAAAAACATTATTTCATTAATGACGGTCAGAAAAAACGAATTAGTGTTGGTGTGATTGTAGAAATCATAATAAATTACATCGATTGTTAGGTGACTAAGTTTTCAAGTATATAACTTTCATTGAGTACAATGACATAAGAGGATGACAGATATAGTGCAATTCGATAAAGTTATTAAAAAAAACACCGACAAACAACTAAATGCAAACAATTGTTGAATACGACTTTTCGTCAGAGGCTCAATTTCTATAAACTTGATCTACCTGACCCGAGAAATCATCCCCTTGGAAAACTGCCATGTGAAAAAAATATTTGGCCACAAGCAGCCAGCCAGTTTGCATTTCGATTTAAAACACAGTTATGTGTCCAAACCATTTTTTTTATATTTTGTTTTTCTCAAAAGAGTGTGCCTGCTACCACCAGGCACCAACTTTATACCGGTATTTGAAGAAGAAAAAAAAACATTTCGAAGGTTCGTTGTCTTCTGGTGCGGTTCTATTGAAAAGTAAACGATGAGAATAAACTTTGGAAAATCAGAGACCAACACTAACCTGAAACTTTCTACCATAGTCTATGCTACTTGTCAAGAATCATCGTATAAAAAAACGACCGGTGACAAATCCATTGAATAGCATTTACACGAGCATGCGACCATTTGGGAGGCTTTTTGGAGGAGCAAGAACGCCCGCAAGAACTCATACATACCTTGAAGCATTGAGTTAACAAACATCAGCCCAGGCACAGGATACGAGAACAAACCCGCATCGGCAACAGAGGGATAACCCTGAATCGAACACCGAGGCTGCTGGAACATTATGCGACACTGAGGCAAAATAAAGACTACTGCCAAAAACGTGTAAGTGGATGACTGAAAACTGACGAGTTCAAAAACTATAGAGACAAAAACAGCGATCTTCTTTCGTCAGCGATTAGCGGGGCACTGAATTCTGCCGTTCGCTGCAAGCTTTAAGCCCTTCAGTCGGTGACTTTTAACGTCTCGTAGCTCGTAAAGTCAGCACATATAAATCAACAATGGTCGTAAAAAAACGCAAACGAGCAAGCAGTGCATAAATGAGGGTGCTAATGATTGTTCATGATAGCGTACACCGCGTCCACCGAAACTTCGTGACGGCGGTGCTCACAAAAACAGACAACCGGCGCGGACACGAAGGGTGGGTAGACAATTGAAAACGGGAAAAGTTGAGAAGTAGCTGGTTTGGACTGAGTGAAAAAAACGCCGCCTGTTGATTTTGGTGTTATTTGCAAACTCACACCTTATGAAAAGGCTACACATGCGGGTAGGTTGCAAGTGAAAAGGCTTCGAAGAAATCTTAGGACAAAAGAGGACACCGAAATTACGGTGTTTGTCTACTGATTTAAGGAGCAATAAGCTATTAGTTATATATTTAACAAACACCGGACAAAACAGTCTAACAAAACAAGAGATACGAGGTGTGAAATGCTGTGCCTCTCAAAGCGTAAGTAAAACTTAATAGTTCTTGTATCTGCAAAATGCGTTCAACGAATCTTGAAACTTTCAGAAAACATTTATGCGCAAGTGACCTGTCAGCATTTGTCATCGTCACAAAATGTTCCCGTAATTATGTGTGTGCGGGGGGGGGGGGTGTTTTTAAAAGAATAGACCTAGACGCACTGCTTGCAATTAGTAAAAATTCATTTTGTACATTAAGTTTGTGTTGTAACCCTATCGGTTTATATATGTGTAATGACCCGGTGGTTGAACATTGCAGGGAGGCCATTTTAAATTAGAGTTGATATTAACCCTTTCACCTTCTTTTTGCCACTACATCCAACATGTCTGTTATTTGGATACCGCGCTAGAAAGAGTAACACCACGTTGTTTATCTCTTTTACGAAATCACATAGTTTTAACATAAGTAGGGACTAACAAAATGAGGGTCTAACATTTCCACAAATTGCGTCTTGAAAACTAGCAAATTTAAAGTCTCTACATACATCAAGTAATACAAAGCTATCGGCCATGACCCGCAAAGCTGTAAGATCTTAAACTTTAGGGTATAAGTATCGCTTTGCAAGCCATTCTCGAGAGACAGAACCTACCACAACAATGTACTTCTTCTTTTTCCTTTATTCAACTTTCCCAAGAAAAGTTTTTCTTAAATTTCATCACGAAATTATAAGTTGACCATACCAGAAAAGTTATAAGACATTGCTAGAGGTTGTTTGGCAATGCAAGCTGTTAAACTTTCGGCAGAAAACAACATGTGTATTTATATGTATAATATTTGTATATATATACATTAGCCAACTGTTATTTTGACCAAATATTATTTGCTCACTGTGAATTTATTTATCTGGATTTATGTAAAAAAATCCCTTGCCAGTGACCTGTTGTAAATAAAACAACAACAACAACAACAGTTTGGAACAATTGTCAGTTAAACAAGTGTTCACATCCATATCACGTTATATCAAGCAACATTATGATTTTATTTTTTCAATATACTTTTTTAAAGAGCAGATTCATTTCTTTCTTTTTTTTGTTTTCAATGTCCCCAGAAGGCCTACACAATTGACGACTGATCTGTGATAAATTTAGAGTGGTCACGTATGTACTCAAAATACATGTCTTTTGTGGTGTCACGTGATTTTAAGACACTGTTTGTGTTGGCGTATACGCACTGGTATATCAAGTAAAAACAAATAATCACAATAACCATTTCGGAATTAAAAACTTCTGTAACTATCTGGTTTTCAAATTCCAATCATTCATCATCACCTTTACCCAGCCCCCACCTTAAAAAAAAATGGCGCAGAATGGAAATACACGTTTTCAGTTGTGGAATATGCAGCCTCGTCTGAACAAGTTAATGATTAAAGCACCTGCCGATATTGGATTGGCCAAATTGTTGATTCAATGTATTACAGTTGATAATGTTCAAATAAAAACCGAGGATTAGCAAGTAATGTCAATTATTATTATTATTGCAACATTTTGTTTTGTCATTCGGGACGGCGAAAAATGGATTGTGAAGAACAAAAACTTTTTACCAGGTATCGGTTTTGTTTTTCCAAAGTCCCCCCCGTATGTATTGTAGTGACTTGACTATGTCCCCTGTCCAAGATAGTATCTATAGAGGGACGTGCATGGGGAATGTTTCGGCATTAAACACTACAGAATGACCAGCGAGTCAGAGCCAGAAAATGGTCATTTTTTTAAATAGTTTTGAAAAGCAATCGGTTGTTATCAACCTAAAATGGGGTTGTCTTTTAGCCGTGCCTGTATTATATATCATTTTTAAAAGGGATTCATGAAAAATCAATCAAATATTTCTTCGAAATATCCCAGTACATGTATTTTGTTCCTTTCCCAATTCTGAGTTCAATCTAACCAGAGCATCAAGTTCAACCGTAGGTTAGTCACAAAAAAAATCGTCACTCCATAACTCAAATAACTTGGTCCAAGATTACCGCATGCCACCATAACCTCCATGGTCATAATCCACATCCTCCTAGCTTAACGGCTACACACAATCTCTGAAATCGTTTTTGGTATTTTAGTTCTGATTCCTATAATACCAGTATAAAGCCTTTCTTTGGGGGGACTTTGAATGGAATAAGTAGAATCTGGGCAGCTCGGAGATGGAATGATTTTCTTTCAAGTGTCCATTCTGTGAAAGGAGCGTGGGGGTCTTAGCTCGTCAAAGCTTATCGATCCTTGGAGAAAAATTCGATACAATTTCTACCCGAGTGTTGACAAACTGGACTCTGAAAGATGGACATCGCATCGAAGTTGCCACTACGAAGGTGGTGTTGCACCACACACACACACACTATCACTCTCCTAAGGATTTCCAAAACTCTCCAAAGAAAACCACTGAAAATCGATAGGAGGGCATCTATAGCCCATTCCACTTTTCTTCTACTCTCAATGGGATCCATTTGGGGTTCCGGGACCCCCTGAACAATGACCGTACACTCCATCAATCAGATAGGGGAGAATTTCGCCCTCCATCCGGTCAGTACTTCGATCGATCGCCTAAAAGTAAGTCGGCTTTACAGTGCGTCCTCGATACCGAAACAGCCCCGGCTTAAATCCGAAATTACCTCGGGACGGCCATGCAGGCGCAGCTCAACCGCAGGAGAGAACTCATTAAAATTGCATGAGTGTCTGCCGCGTTGAATTGAGTTTGCTCTTTGAGAAAAAATATGGTCCAAAACGAAAACAACTATCGGTGGTGGAAACAATACCCACGAGCAACATCTAAAACCAGCTACCCTAGTAGTAAATCCATGTGGCGTGATGGATGGTTGAAAGTACAAATGAACTTTCCATCAAATGATTGTGAAAATATGAGGAAACTACGCTTCGAAAAAAAAATCATCTCGACTGCGTCACTGGCATTCACTAACAAATAAAATCAACACGACCCCGGATCAAAACACAAATAAACAGAAATCAATTATTAAAAGTCATCGTGCGTGTGACAATTAGTGTCCCCAAAGTGATACTAATTTTGTTTCAGACGTACCAAAGCAGAGAAAAGTGGAGGAGTCAGAGTTTGTGGTCGATAAGACAGAAATACGAAATATCAATATTGTTTTACTTTATAAACACATGCACATCATTTGAGATCCGTCCGTGAAAGGAGATCATCGCGTCTAATCATAATCACAGCTAAACGGATAACCACATAAACGTCTTATATGTCTACAACATACAGTGACACCATAATAATATACAGATTACATTTTCAACCCCGTCAAGACAGTTTGTATAATGGCAAGAAGTCATGATATTATGATAAACGAAAATCAACTTACTGTGGTAATTCATGGCCGGGTGAAGTGAGTCGACATTGTGAGCTGCCAGGCTGATGCCGTTAACGGAGAATGGGGGCCCCTTCATATTCGGTGGTCCGGGAACAGGGGGTATAGTGTACGCCATACCACTCATACCACGTATTGGGAAAGCCGTTTCGATGCTGTGCCGGTCCACCCCAGTGAGAAGAGAACTGCAAAAGGAGGAGAAAACAACGACGACGGCGGTCAAATCAAAGGCGTGGAATCTCTTGTTTTACCTTGGACTCAATAGTTGATTAAAGCAGTGGTGGTTTATAGGCCCAGAGCTTATACAGTTAAGACTGGCACGCATACGCACGCACGCTATACAGGTGCTGTACCGGCGGCCTAAGGGGGCTCTAATCTCTGTGTATGTTCCGGGTGAAGTGATCAACCAAAGTACGGCCCAACATTTTGTTTCCAATTGCATGGACGTGTACCACGGCATTGCCAGGCATACGTGATGCGAGGCGCACGCTGACTGGACCATACTTGGTGCTGTGCAGAGTCACGTGGGGGAGCGAGCGTCCAATCGGCTTAGGGTCATCCTCCCATTGTTAGACGCTCGTACATGTCACTTGTTTAACTTTAGTTTGTACAAATTGAGCTTGGCCGTTGTTCTCTACCAACCTATTATACAGGGCCCCATCCTTTTACCATTCTTTTTTTCTCTTCTTACCGCTTGACAACCGTTACCCATGCTCCAGCAAGGCTTCTTAATCATAATATTCTTCATCCCTCCCCACTTGGACAAAAGCTTCCACATTCATCTCAGAATAAAAGAAGGGTATTAAGACTTAGTTTGAGGGGAATGTTTAACAAGCTGTACGGGGTCCATGGAAGAATAGATACCGTTCATCAGTTAAGAATAGCTGGTAAATTGGCGCTCATTTCGGGCACTGTACTGGCCCAAGACAGGCCGTCCACACATCTCATTGGCATATCACATCGTCACTTCAACAGTTTATCTTCTGCTTTTTTTCCCCCATTTAAAAACAGTCATTTGCACTTGCTTATTCATCACAATCCCGTCCACGATTTCTCATTTTGGAAATTCACGATACATGTCCGGTACTTTATTTATAGCTTTGAGAGATGTAAGCAAAACTGTAAAATTATTGCCGTTTCTGGGGACAAAAAAAAAACCGACTTGGACTTCTGGATATCGGATTCGTCGACCCCACGTTTTAAAGAATGATACACAGCGTACACTATTTAAACACATCACTTCTCGCTACTTTTTTTAATGTTGGGGTTTATTACTTAATTTTAGCAACCTCTTTTTCTCCCTCGCTGTGTGCTCTGTCTTTCTCTTCACCAGAGCGTTTGTTAATGTCGAAGATAATTGACCCGTTTCAATATTGTTCATGGTCTAAACAATAAATGTCCGTGTCTGTGTTTATCTGCGTTCATCATGATCATTGTATTCTAATCAATTAAGACTCCATGGTCATAGCTGTCTATTGAGCATTTGACACTGGGGCTTAACTACCCTTAGGAAGTCGGGAATGAACCAAGCTTTGATGTCGGGAGTTTTTTAATTCATGAAACGACCCATAACAATTTACGCATTTTTTATGGCCTATTTTGCCTACAATGCAAGACTTAGGTCAGCTCGACCCGGTGAGGACTGTGCTGAGGCCGCGTCCGAAGCAAGCGACTTCGGCTGCGGCTATAGCCAATGGCTGAGGCAACGGCAAGGCTGAAGAATAGCGTGGAAGCCAGTCATTCGGACACGGCTTCACCACTTACGTGTCAGGTTCCCTATGTGGACACGCTGGTGATTACTGATGTCTGATATTCATTCTCATACTAACAAAAAGAGACCAGACTAATTCTCATGTCGGCATCGGTTTGGTGGAATAGTCCCTCTGTTGACACCGCAGCTTCGACTCTGACTCCGTCCCTAAATGTTAGATGCCCCTTGCCAAAAAGCGCACATTTTCAAAAAAACAAAACAAAAAAAAACCTGACAACACATGATGAACCGGAGCCCCAGCAGTGGTTTCGAAAACGCCCCATTGATTTTGATTAATAAAAACAAGCGGACTGCAAAAGCTTATGTCTGAAAACAAGAACATTGAACATATAGCTATGAATTGAATGTATACAGCGTGTTTTTCTCTTTGTTTTGTTAGGAGTTGTTTTTTTGAGACTATAGATTAAATTCCATAATGTCTACATTTTCTTTAAGACACATCATACAATCAATCCGTGAACGTTTTTCGATGTGTCATGTCTTAGTGAAAGCAACGATAAACTGTGTATGCTTTGTCAGGGATTTTGTGCATGTTCATCTATTGGGTTCATTCCGATCGGGCGATCGAAATAAGCCACGGACTTTCAGATGCTATTTGCTCGACTTCGACAGTATTTCAGACGGACGCATTTCTCTGGAGGATTGGCACTGTCGTGCATTTTGTCCTCCAATGATTGAATGTTATCTTTCTAAAAAAAAAATTATGGAGAAAAAAATGATAAACCCTAATTGTAAATGGCCTAAGTGTTGCTAATTGATACCGTCCGGTTTACTAATTGATAGACGCACGTGACTTGACCCCCACCTCCCTTATTAATATCTAACCGATTTGGCCATTTATTAAACACTGGTATCAGTCTCGAGGCGAAGTCAAATGGAATTTGGGGTGGAGTACCTGGTGGAAAATCAACACGAATGAGAAGGAAAAGCAAACACGAGGGCTGTGTAGGGGACTAGGCTATAATGTCATCTAATACAGAGCTGAGGGCTCGGTGGCGATAACGCGTTATGTAATGGGTTTGGCAACCTAGCGATCGATAACGTCGACCAAATATTGCTCACAGAGAGATGAAGGAACCAAAACGGGGCTCAGAGATGAAGGAACCGGAACGGGGGAGGGGAGGGGGGGGGGGGGGGTTGTGGCTGTATGTACCTCGAAACTTGTGGCTTATTACGGAACTAAAACAGAAATAATCCCGATACATTGATTACTGCTTCAAAACCAAAACCCATGGTATCTTCACTGGGATTATAAACCCACAACAATGAAAGGGGAAGGAAGGGTTGGCGTGACTTGCATTGTTTGACTGTCAAACTTTTACAAGCATGGGATGTCACATTTCTTGCCGAAGGTTTCTGTCACTACAGGGTTGTCATTTCGATTTGTTCTTGTCTTTATCCAAAGTTACACATTTTGATATCAGCTCTGTGTATGAATTCTGAATTAAGACGGAATTCATCTCGATAACGAACATTTTACTGCTTCGTGGAGATTCACCGCCTTCGTCACGCCCCCTCCAGCATAAACACGCATCAGTGCCTCATCTGTACAACATACTGTACTGACGTTCACCCATTCGATTTTTTCTTCCTCACGTAAAAGATGTTTCTTCGAATCAGTTCAACAAACTTTTATCAAGATCCTAACCTGACTGTCTTTGTTCGGACCACACTACTCGCACGACAGCCTTGTTAACTTCACCAAATCGTACTCTAAGAAGTTAATAAACCAGACTTCCACCGTGACTTAAAAAATGAAAGTGGTTTTGGTTTTCACAATGGAGAGCCACATCGTGGCAATCAAACATGGCCGGAAGACCGGCCCAAAAGAAAGCGGCCGCTCTCCCCCGCTGAGCTCATCTACCAGAACAAGAGGATGTTCACGCTTCTTGAAGATGGAACATCATTGCGTGTCATCGGATGACAAAGGGTACCACTCCACGTAAGCCTTGTCAGTTGGACCACAAAATCCTCTCTATCTATAGTATGGATTGAGGAGTTTTTTCTTTGTGGTTTTATACTTTCCTCCTGGCCCTTCCGGTCAAGGCTTGCCGAAAATCCACTAAATTCAAGGAGTGGAATCAACGGATGTATGACGACAGATAAACCGGTTTAATATTTATTTCAACCAAAAGATACTCTTCAAAACTTACTTCGAAATAGTGAATAAAAAGTGTCATGCTTATAAACTTTGACAAGTTCACGATGAAACCGAGTCATAAAAACGGCTAAATACAGGCAGTTATTTCTTTTAGGTTGTAAAGAAGCTTACCATGCGACATACGGTGCATGTACTGTCAGGGAAAATGCAAGAAAAACACTTCAGACTTTGAATCGACAAACTCGACGCCAAAAAGGAAAACAAAATAGTTACAAAAACAAAAACAAAACAGGCTCACCCATTCAACCTCTTCTCAGAAGAAGCAACCCGTTTCTAAAAAAAAAAAAAAAAAAAAACATGCTCCCTTGTTCCACACCTATACACTCCCATAACAATGTGCAGTGTTTACAAAGAAAATAGAGCGAAATCCACGCGAAACTGTAAAAAAAAAATTGACTCAGGGCCGCAACCCCATAACAATCAACGAGCAGATTCCCCCTTCTCAAGACATCCCGTGTACTTTTGGCCAGTAATTCGATTTACGGACCGCCTGACTTCGCTCCGGAGCACCCAAGGAGGCTTATTGGCAGAGAGTCGTCCGCCAAAAACTCCGGCGTTGTTACGCATGATTAAAAGCCCAGAGGCTGAGACGGAGGGATTCTACATTTTATATCTATATCTTTCTACATTTATGTCTGTATAATTTTTTTTTTGCGTTTTTGTTTTTAAGGTTACTTTAATGCTGAATTTTGTCTTTTGGTCTGAATTTATGCTATACTGTGGTGTTAACAATATTGTATTTAGTAATATCATATTTGAACAAGCCATATGTTATTTTAAGAAAATGTCACCTCTGGTTAAAGTTAATGTAGTATATCAAGTTGAAAGTGTTTTCACAATGTTATAAACAAAGTAGTTCACACTCCAACCGCTTTAATGTAAAATTTTGTTTTCTTTAAAGAACTCTTCTACTCAAAGTAAAAGTATATATATTTAGCTATACTTAGATGATAAGCTGATATATTTATTGACCGACATTTCATTTAAATAATAAAGAAGTAGATTGTAATTAACCTCCGATGACGTCATACATGTGGTCAGGTCTCGAGCCGAACACGTTATTTTCCTGAACACGCATTAGAGTTCATGGTAACTTTGAGTCTGAAACCGCCAGTAAAGAGAAGAAGTGACCCTCAGTGAACACTTTTCCAATTCAGAATGTCCATTCCACTCCATTACAAACCAACAAAAAAATAAGACCGAGCCGTTGGCCCTATTCCAGCGTGGCTGAGATAAATAGCACAGGAGGGCAAAAACAGATGCTCCACGCATGTTCGAATCAAGGAGTTTGGCCTTGCACGCAATCATCACCAATGTAAGCAACAACTTTTTTATATTTTGGCTGCAATGGATTTATTAACGTGATCGAAGTCCGACTCGCTTAAAATTAAATAACATCATTGAATATGTATCCGTATACTGTTAATTGTACACATTCATAATATCAAATCAGATGTGAGAATGTTATGTTTAATATTGTTTCTTAAAACAACGGATAACCTAAAGTCTTTTATCATGGTGCGGCCATCTTAATTTTCTTCCGAAAGTTTTAACGTAACAGAGGCTGGACGGGTTCAAATAGTCTGGCCCCTAATGAATTAGTATTCGTTACTGTTATTAAGTTATTAACCGCGTCTGGGAACACGACGGAGATGGCGAAATCAGGATAATGGATTTTTCGTTTATTTGTTTGTTTGTTGTCTCCCCTCTACTTAATTCCAACCACACAACGGGGAAAGGTAGCAAATTCAACTCATATAATACCAGCCTCTTAAAGTTTTTGAAATAAAAGTGTGAGATGCACAGAGCAGGAAAACAAACAACTCCAAGGAAGGTCCTTCTTCTCTTCTCCTGATTGCAGCGGATGACCTTCCCACAAGCGGAAGTAGCTAGCATACAGCCCCAATGTTTCCTTGTAACATCATCCAAGGCATCACACCGTGAGTTGTGTGATCTCACTCAACCAGCAGACAATTATACACTGATCGATATTTGTTCGCAAAATGGTCAAAATTGTTTAACATCCGCCAGCCAGAAACCCTCTTCCGTTTCACATCAATCACAGACAAGAAAGGAGAGCCCTAGCAACACAGTAGTTTGCAATTAGTCATTTGGCATCCCCCCACTTCT
Source organism: Marthasterias glacialis (assembly GCA_911728455.2). Taxonomy (NCBI): domain Eukaryota; kingdom Metazoa; phylum Echinodermata; class Asteroidea; order Forcipulatida; family Asteriidae; genus Marthasterias; species Marthasterias glacialis. The sequence goes on from OU452219.1 coordinate 5,538,313, forward strand.
CCACAACCCCCTACTCCACAACTACAAATGCAGAAGCTGTAATTCCCGCCAAATGAAACCTTACACCACTTGAGAGCAAACCCGAACTGTATACTTGACATAATTAATATCCATTTGGCCGGGTGTGGGGCTATTGTTGATTTCAATGGCGGCGGATCGATATGATTTGTCTTTACCATTAGAGTTTGGAGCATTGTTTCCTGATGGCCGCCGGGCTTGCGTCTGTTCAAATCCCGGTCTACGCTGTAACCCCAACGCCATTGAAAGGGGACGGGAGGTACAAGTCACGTACGGCTATATCTCGGGCAAGGAGTCGCAACAAAACTCAAGCCCACTCGTACATACTGGTTGTGTAATAACTATTACATTGATTTCAGAACATGGGCACAAGTTTTCACCGAGTCAGAGTAATTTTGGCAAAACGGATGGTTTACACTTGCTTTAACTTATTGATGGGCTGATGTAATTGGCAGAAAGCTCTCGTGTAAAGTGAAAGTACACTAACCTTGAGAATGCGTTGTCTTCATGACGACCATTTTGAAATGCTGAAGTAAAAAACAACAACAAAAAAACGGGGCCCTATCTTCCTTTTATCTCTCTACTTTTTCCCTGTAATCTTTTTCTTCGTTAGTACTTCTTCTAAAATGTGTCCACAAATATGAGTTTAAATTTATAGTGACATTTCCACCCAACGAAGAAGAAAATTTGGCTGAAGTAAGAGAGCGTTAGACGCTAATGAAGGGTGCACTAAGAGTGAGGTACTGTGGCTAACCTGACCCTAGCTCAGACACAACCCTTGGCAATTTGAACCTGGCTTCATGTCTCCAACAAAATATGACAAGTTAGTCGTGTCATCACATCACTTTTAGAGTGACATTCCTGTAAATTGCAGCGGTCTTATACCTTCAATGTGTGCCCAATTAATAGGGAAATGTAATTAACGGGCTCGCGAGGCTTCAACGTCTGCTGTGGAGTTATTCGAGTGGCTAATTTGCCGTATTTTATTTTTACTGTCGAGGAGGGAATCTTGCATATTTAGAGGGGATCGTCAGACACCTCTGGATTACCAAGACCTCAACAAAAAGATCCAATATTCCTACATTAATTTGCTCTTTTTCTTGTCACATAGTTTAGTGTTTTATTACAATGACATCGAATGGAAACCCAGTACTTGAAAGAGTTTTTTTCAAAGGATATTACTAAATAGCGAGCAAACATTCATGCCTCCGAACGAAAAGTCAATCCTAACTTTTGTTTATGTTTATCTGAGCAATTCTACAGTGACAAACAATGCCGAGTTTTGTTGTTGTTGTCGTCGTAAAAAGCACTTCCTGTTTATTATTTACACGCTTTCTGAGAAACTAACACCCACTTCGTCGGCAGCCTTCAAAGTGAGTAATTTACCCACTCAGTTTCCCTTGTGGTTTATTGCTTGATATTTTGATTTCTGGGTAACCATCAAGGCGTTAATTAAACTGACAGAGCTTGTATGTCAAAAAATAAGAGGGCGACCGCAACGGGCAACGATGCCTGCCTGACCCGGGCCAACTTACAATAACGAACGGGGGAACCAAACCAGTCGCGTATCTTGCACCACATGGCACGGTTGGGGAGGTGGCTTGGGCAGGTTGATATTAAAGATCGGAATCAACCATGGGAAAGTAGGGTACGCAACGAATTCGATGTTAGCAAACATGTTCAAAGTCGATGTCCTAACTTGCTGCTGTCGGCGTAATTTGTTTTACGCTGAGTGTAAATGTTGGGACAGTGTCCGTGTTTTTCTCGCAAAAAAAAAAATATTATCTGTAATTTTTTTTTTACAATCGTTTTCAAAATACAGCCAAACTTGTGGAAGTTTTCTTAAAATATTCCGCTTCATTTGGGGGAGGGGGAAATAACATTCTGACATTGTTTAATTATTTACTAGCCAGTTAATTCTCAGCACTTGAGATCTTTGAGTTTTGAGCAAGTTTCAATGTCAGAGGAGATTGGGGAGAGGTGACTCTTTCCACCTTAACACAGAGGGCGCTCTCTTTACAAACAGGTGGATTGACGTGACACATTGTACATGCGGGACTTTGACTTATTTCACGCTTCAAGCATCATTTATTTCTTCTATAAGAAAAGCAAAGACTGTTTGAATCTGGGAAAAGAATTCCTATGCTGTTTGCCGTCCACCGAGTTGTGAAATTTGCTTCACCGTATACTTCGCCGTCAGCGTTCACCTAGGCAAGCGTGAAATGCATTGTCTATGTGTATGACCGCGGTAGTGTTCAGCCTGTCAAACCTACAAAATTGATGGAAGTTTTCATCGGCATTGTGCCCGTTTCTCATTTCAGACTCGTTAACCGATTGGAAGAGTTGGCTTGTTTGAGAGTGATTAAACGCCAATACAATGACATAAAGGAAACCCCCAAAATAGATCACGGTATCGTTATGGTGAAGAATTGTTTTGCGGGACAAAAACGCCGGCGTGTAGGGGTATGCCACCTCTTGACCCTCCGCTGAAGTCTTCGAGAAAGAGTGAAAGACCCAGAGGTGAACCAGGAAATGTCCCCCCGTACCAATCAACTTACTCATCACACATACTCAATACCCAAACAAAGCCACGTTGGTGTTTCAAGTCTACTTTTTTTGCCGCTACGAGGTTAACTTCGCCGGGAGTCGGCGCTCCAGTCACTCGCTTCCCGCTGTGCCGTTTTTGTTGGCGCGCCACCTTTACCTTACACGCTCTCATTTTCCGCTATTCCCCGTCAAAGGTTGGTCCAGGTGTACATGCCCGCTGGGCACAAACTTGGAGGGTAACAATAAGCTGTTGCTTGCATACCGCAGGACAATGAGAAATGACGGAAATTTGACAATGGACCGAAATTGTTATTGGAATTATTGATCATATCTTCACCGAGTGCTGAATGAAGTTTCTTTCTTTGCCTTCACTTCAGCTTGGGAATGTTATGTACGTGCCGTGCTGGTTGGAAAGTGGAAACTTTCCTGGCATCGAAAATGTATACAAACTCACACAAACTCACACAAATTTGTTCCACAAAAAAGATACATAGTGCTTTGTTTACCTCTCTATATATTTCACTGTGCTAGTCATAACACTACGGTCGGTGATTTGATAAGTAGCAAGGAAGAGTTTTCCTACAGACCGCTCATTATTTCCCCAAATATTTACTGCGGTAGTGAGTAGATTAAATGCAACATCCGAATTCCCAAGAAATAACTTCTTTAACAAAATCACTTTCCCCCGAGTTCCCGGCCGATGCTACATCCCCGGCCAAGGTGCTCCTTTGCTGTTTGTGTTTTGCCGAGGTTTTTTTTTAAAAGGATTTTCCCAGTCAGCCAGCCCCGACTGGGACGGGCAGCGGCGGTTTTTCCCCCCTTCTCTCTTTAGCTCCATGTGTATGTGTGTGTGTGTGTTTTTTTTATGCACATCTCGTGAGTTCATTAGGGTCTCCGGTTGAGGTATAACCACTAATGAAACGTGTACCTTAGGGGGCACGCTCAGCCCGAGGCCTCACATCGGTACGAATCAGTCAACCCAGTCGTAGAGGAACCTATCACCGGCAAGATCTCCACTAACAGGGATTGCTTCCCCTACCTTTTTTCTCTCTCTCACTCTCTCTCTCTCTCTCTCTCTCTCTTCTTGCTGAGGGGTGTAATTGTAATTATTATTTACCAGTGGGCATTGCGTGCCGAAAGACGGCAGGAACGCGGCGAGACAAGGCGTGAGAGCCATGTAGCAAAGCCGACTGCTCCGGAGTTTAGACAAATTAATACAACTGTGCCAAGATGGCGAGCTCAATCCCGCGGGTCACTTTACATAAGTGATGATAACTTTTCGGCGCGATTTTGATTTTTGGACCACTCCCGCTGTGCTGATTTAAACCTGCCGTTCGCGTCGTGGGTTTACGTGGAGAGGAAAGATCATTGGGGAGGGGGGGGGGGTCACAGAATGCTTAACACTTAACTTTGTCTGAGATTGATCAACTTTGTGGCAACGACCTTGTTTTAACAATGGTAATCAATGACCAAAGAACAACGGAGCGATTAATAATTGATTCTTTTTGAAGGGTGTGAAGACCATGGATAAATGTAAGTTGCTTTAATTATAGTTTCAAAATCGAGCCAAGTAAAAGACAAAAAAAAAACAAAAAAAAACAACAACTTGTATTACTGTGAAAGCTTCCAAGTCCGTACTTTCAGATGAAAGACATGTTTAGTATATATAAAAAAACATATGTAATGTTTTGGTAAACAGAACATATGTACAAAACCAAACCACAAGAAAGAAACTGGAGTGCCGAGTTCAGCATAACAAAATTGACACCATTTTTTTTTATGAACAAAAAAGAAAAGACAATTTCCACTGACCTATGCTGCTCATGATTTAGAGTTTTGGGGCTCACTGATGTCGCTACCCATCCCTTCTCCATCACGTCAGTTTTCCCCATACAGCTACCGGCAGCAAGTGGGTATGAATAAAAGTAAAGCGAGTGTGGTGAAGTCACTTTGAGGCTAGGGGTGCTCGGTTGCGACCAGGCCACGGTATGCGGTAGATCTAAAGGAGGAGGGGCACCAAAGTGGGGTCATGATTAAATCATTTTATTGTCTTTACATTATTAGGATATCAGGCTAATTATAAGTCACTGTTTATGTTATCCGCTAGTCAAGTGTTTGTACTATTCCACTGACTTGTATGATACCTTTTTTTCATGATCCAGCTAACATTTTGTAACATTGAATTCAATTAAAAACCAAACCGAGGCTGGGAGGAAATAGTCAGGCGCGTGTTGTATATTTTAAAAACCAGCAGCATTGACTGTTGAGGCATGCAGGGTACTTGACAAATATGGAGACACTGCTATTTAAGGTCTTAGTATGAGCAGTGCATAGTTAGTTTGAAGGGGAAAAAAACACCACTATTCCTGCAAAAACACATAATATTAATAAGAACAACTTTCAGTTTTCTTTTTCAATTATTCACAACTTTCCATTAAAAAAGAAGAACTTAATATTTCATTTCATCCGAAACAAAATGTAGTCCTCAAAAACAGACTATTGTGTCAGAAATGCTCAAGAAAACCACTTATAAAATCGCGTCGTATCTCATTTGATACCAGGAGAGAAGAGATGACTGTATTATGACATGAATCTATTTATGCAACCTTATCATTCATAAACTAGCCATTTTGCTTCTGGCTACTGCGGCTCATCGAGTCTCGATGCCAGCTTCTTTACAGGATCAGCGGACTTAAGCTAGTTTACACAGATTTTCTTGTTTGTATTTTGTAGTGCGCCATAAGTAGAAATTAAACCGCGCGAAATCTTAACATTATCAACTGTCAACTGTTTACGGATGCACATTATATGCGGATGAGCCCCAGCTAGCGATAATCATGAAGATCTCTGGCGAGCTTTGAGGGAGGAATTCGCGGCAGGCTCGGTGAGATTCGTTCCACGTGTCGTTCTTCCTATTCGTCTCGTAACCCCGTACGCAGTCGTTTCCACACAGCGGGGGGAGATATTTAGTCATAAGGTATGCAACGAAAATTAAGCCCAAACTCCAGATTTCTTACGGTCTTTTACTTTGTGGGAACGAGGCAGAAACGAGGCTTTCCATTGATGTCATAAGCGTAAGGATTCCATTTTGTTCAAGGCTTAATTTCTCGTGGCGGTTTTGCCTCAACTTAAAGTCAAAGACAAATGTCAAAGGTTGCGCAATCCCCTATACGGGCATGGGCACAATGCAGGTGAGCTAGAAACATCACATGATTGTGTGGCAGCCAACCACAGCTAATTCCGAAGAGTTCATTTCTTTTACTTATCGTGCACAGCCCAAGATAAATGTAATTTATATGATCAAATCTTAAATGGACGGGCCACTTTCGCTAATTCCTTCGCTTTGCGGCAAGGGCACCCCGAGCGATTGAATTTACCCGGGTATCAATTTGGATTGATTGTCTTGGACGAAAAGGGGGGAGAGAAAAATCTGCGACCTAAAAGTGTTTCCGACGTGCTGGGGCATGGAGCGGGGACGGGGGAGACATTTTCCGAGTGGTTTGCCGACCGTGATGGCATGATTCGATACTTCAAATTCGATGGTTTAGAGCTGCAAAATTTACTTCAATGCGGGGGTTTCATCGCCGCCAATTAAACGAGTTACGCTACCCCGACGATTGGGCGTTACGTCTCGCTTGAGTCCCCGGCTGGGCTCGGAGTGGAAGTGTTTGGCCTAACCTAATTAATTAACTATCAATCCGCGGTAATTAAGGATAAACACGGGAGTCTATTTCACAATGATTTCGAGAAGGTGTCAGGGTGAATCGGCCGGCTTTTCAGAGAGGCATATTGAACTTTCAATCTATAGACGGCAAAATATGCACCATTTTTTCAAGTGAAAATTTCATTTACTTCAAGAGCTAGGCAGAGACAGCGAGCGAAGTAATGTAAATAAATAAAAGATCATACTACATTAGACATGACCGTGCAAGTCGATGCATAGACTTGGTAAATTTGGCGGGAATTTAAATTGATCAAAGAGCAAAAAACAGCTCGCAGGGCACCCTCCGAGCGTCTATATATAGACAAGAAGTCCCCATCCACTTCCCAGTCCGAAGATTAAATTGAGGCCAGCGGGTCTTGCGTCAACAATCCGCGGGGCCCTGTGAAACTTTTTCCGGGTCTCGTTTAAGCGTGACGAATGGCATCTGCCCGGGACTAAGGCCGCTCAAGTCGTGTGTGTCGATCCGAGTAAACACTGAACCCTACGGATAGGGGCGTGATCCATGATAAGTACAATAATCCTGAAAGTAAGCAGCCATCGAAATTTAGACAGCAAATCAAAGACAACCAGCTGAAGCAAATTGTTTCGGACAAAGTTCATTAAAATCTGGAGGATAATTCTCAAAGAAGTCGCATAAACAGGCCTGGGCAACATGGCGTGTTGTATGTAGCCCGAGTCAGGCAACTCAGCCGGAATGTTTAATTGTTATTAATGATTATAAGAAATAATCGCATTTCAACTGAACTGTAAAATGTATGGGAGACTGAACGCGAACGTTAACTTTTTTTGTCGACATTCCCATAGACGGCCAGAAAGTTCTTTGATATAAGTCTGGAAATATTGTTGGCGATACCACTACATGCATATTATTGTCCACATTATAACTCAGTAAAGGTATGCTACAGGCATCTATTAAAATAACTTTCCCATTTAAATTTGGATGTAACCATTGCAACCTGTATGTCTATGTCTGTTAAATGCTTTTACTCATGTCCGTTAAGTACATGACATTGGGCCGCAAAAGGATACTTTACTTCTTGTCCTCAAAGCTTCTGTAAAATCTTCACCAGGCAAAATGATACACCTTTGCTTTTGTCAACAACTCAATTCAAAAGTGGTTTATTGAAAAACATGTATCGCAGTTTAAACAAAAACTAGCATGTGTCTGTTAACATCAAACAAAATTCAAAAATTATGCTCAAAAAAGGAGGCAGTAAACAGGACTACTAAAATTTACATTGCAAAAAAAAAAAAAACATGTCCTGTTAAAAACCAGACGGCAGAACACTGAAAATTACACCACATAATAAAAAAGAACAATTGTAATGGGACGCCTTTGCTAACAGACAAGTGTATGATCCAGCAATAGGTTTTGTGTTCACACAGTGCCGCAATTAAAAAACTTTAAAACCGATTTTGGAATTACTTAACTCAGGAATGACCAACTTGGCTCAGGGTCACTGTAACCTTCGTGTGAATTTGTTTTTTATAGCATTCATCAAATGCAACGCAAGTACCCAGTTATGAGACGATTTAATACGGCTATTTCCGCGGTGAAAGAATCGGTGGTCTGTTTTAGAAATTGAAATTTGAATATTATTAGAAAAAGCACATCTGTGGGTCGTCAATGAATAGTGAGAATATGTGTATAAAGTTCGTTTCAATGACGTGTGCTGGCGGTTCTGGTAAAACATCTGAATGTTTAAGTAGGCCTACATCTAGTTTGTTAAAGATAAAGCAAGATAATGTGTCAAAATAGACATTATTTCGTGTGTTTTTTTAAAATTCTGTCTCGAATTCTCATGAAAGTTCCTGTCTGCAGACCTACTTAGATAGAAAGGTAGTATACAATCGTTTAGATCCCCCCTCAAAAAAACGAACGAACGAACAAACAAACAAACAAATAAACACAAATTAACTTAAAATAAACAAATAAATACAAAATTAATACAGCTGTGCAAGCATAATGGGTTTTAGATGCCATCTATCCGACATACAGACCACTTTGGTTATCCACTAAGATAGAACGGTAGTAAACAATCTCCCCCAGAAAAAATAAGAAAAAAAATAAAGAAATAAAGAAATGAAGAAATACAAAATAAATAAATAAAAATTAACATAAAATAAAATAAATAAATAAATGCAACATTAATACAGCTGTGAAAACAATGGGTTTTAGATACCATCTATTTGTCATACAGAACCCATTTGGTTATCCCTTCTACAGGGTAACCCCAAAGGATGCATTCGAATATTTATTCAAATTATTTATGTCTCGTTGAAAGATGGTTTGAACAGCAAAACCTTTGGGCCCGAGTCCACCCACGTATTATTTTAGACATGTCCAGTGCTCGAACCTTCATGCAGAACTGCAACGGCAGTAAACCATTGATTTGTGGAACAAACCAAACCAGACATTTCACACATTATCAAAGAGAAGAACCGTGCATCATATTCGATATGGATAATATACGGATTATTGAATCAATAAGAAACACATATTGTTTGAGTTTGTATATAAATAGATTTATTGGTTATGCAAGCATGCATCACCTAGTTTTCCTTAGTTTGCGTTTATCCCGACAAACTGTGGAAAGAGTGTGAACTTTTGGGTAAAATTTTAGCGTCGACGTGACATCACACATTGCAGATGTAGGAGTGTGTGTGTGTGTGTGGGGGGGGGGGGGGTACAGGACCTCATCGCTAAAAGCTCATTATCTGGAAATTCATACAATCTTTTTGTGCTTGTGTTTGGATTTCTTTTCCTATTACGCAAACGGTTTACACAGCACGCCACTGTGTACACATTGAGTCCAGTTTGCTCATCGCTTGTTGTATGGCGAAGGCTTGCACTTTGCGATGGTGTGTGCATATCTTTAACTTCTGACGCCATGGTGTCTTGCATCTCCAATGTTTAACCTCACAACTAAGGAGTGAGATTGTCTAATAACACCACTGGTATCTAACCACATGGGTCGACAACCTCTATCAATTCGACTCACTCGGGCACACAAATTTGTTAGGCTAAACGGTCACTTCACAGAGAGGGTGGACACAACCCACAAGCCATAATGTCTCGTATGGTTGACATAGCTTGATCTCGGATATCAGTCTATTTCTTTATTTTAATTAGCTAGTACATTTTCAGAACCCTATGTGACTTTAATTGCCTTTACTGAAAAGAAAAACATATTTTCCGGGATTTCATTATTACAAAAGTTAAATATGTTAAATGTTTTAAACAGATAACTGTTCAAAACATTACAAATTTCAAAAACACTGCAAAAACTGGGGTGTTAAATTGATTCTCTTGGTATCTATGATACTGTGACAACACCAACATGATGTTAATTTTGCCAACGATAAAGCAATGGGGATAATTAACACCATGTCGGTGTTGTCACATATAAATACCAAAAGAATCAACTTAACATCCCGGTTTTACAATGTATAAAAAAAGAAGAAGAAGCGGTTATTCGAGGTAGGGAGTACACTGCAGCATATGTTTCTACAAATACATTGAGTTGAAACAACATGACATCTTGCGACACCATAGGTGTCCTCGAAACAGTAATTTCAATTTTTTTCACGTTTTGCTGTAAAGAACCCAAAAAAGAAGTCAACCCTGTCATAGGGGACTAACTCATCCACAAGAAAAATCAACAAGGCCAAATTTGGATGGCTGATTTAATATCAACACAACTTTTCATCATTATAGTTTTAAAATTATATTATAAACCTTTGAAAATAACACTGTTTGTGTAATTTATTTTTCTTAACAACAGTTATTAACATTACATTACCGCAAACCTTACTAGGCTGTATTCCACCATGTAAAGTTTCAAATCTTACTTAATTATTACATAATTAATGACTATACATTTTGAAGGTTTTTCGTGGTTATTTAAAGAGGTGTTATTTTCTTTTCTTTTTAAAAATATGTTTAATTCCTTGGTGAAAAAAACCTCCAAACGGTTATGTGCATGTGTGTAATGTATTTTTTCTAGTGACCGATCCTCTCGTATTTACTACCTTCAAATCAGACTCTATAGCATGACTTTGAAAAACACCAACAGTATGATAATAGCCAAGGATGCCGCTACCGTGTCGACGTGTCGAGGCCGAGCAACAGACGGACATCATGTATACCGGTAAACTCGACACGGTGTTGAAATGGTATGTCTTTGGGAGAAAAAAACATCTTCCCCCATATTTCCGTTCTTCTTTGAATAATTTGAAGTCGTGGGAAGTCACAAAGAACTTCTTTACTTTTCATAATACTAGATAATACTTCACATACTTCATTCTTCAACCCATGAAGTTTATTGATCAACATTAGATTTATCGATTTAACCTCAATAGCTTGTGGACGTTAATTTTGATGGCTTAAAATCACGTGTAATAAGTGTATAGTTTTACCATTTTATCAAGTGAGCTTGCATGCGAATGAAATAATGACAAAATTGTTCATGTAGAGGCCCAATATATGTTTTTATTATTATTTTTATTTACACGTTAACCGAACTGTATGTATGGATCCATGCTATATCATATACGATCACTTCTTTCTATGTAATTTATTTCATCACAACTTGTCTAATTAACACCACGAAATGTACTCCAAACGCCAAGAACATTCACTTCGGATAAAGACAGTGTACCAGCAATTTACAAGCTTCCATTACATCATGTCTGTCGATAATGGGCATTAATCAACACATAGACGGTGCTAAATCAATGGTAATTGGGATGTGTCTTTGAGTAGAGTGATGAATCACATAAAACAAAATACCCGTTTGTTTAATGGTGCCTTGTTGACTCGGCCGTTGTTCAATCCAAGTAAAGTGATTCTGGTAATTTAAATGTTTGACTGGTGTTTCTGTGATATAGTCTCTGAGGAACTTTGGTGTTTTTTTCTTAATGGAAGGTTTGTTACTATTGATGAAATCATGAATTTCAGATAGCCTCATACTTTTTCAAAAGCACCTTCTTTTAAAATGCAAGGTGTCGTTGGAGTGTTAAAAATATGAATTAAATCTAAATATTTTTGATGTTGTTTTCTAAAATAGTAAATTAGCACTCCGTTATATAAAGAAGCTTTAGAGAGTTAGAGAGATGACACGTGGAATTGACATGTTACATGAAAATTTGCTATAAAAAATAAGTTGCATGCAATGAAATGTACAGCTTTCATGTGTTTAAGTAGACCTACTAATAAATGTGTAATGATAGTAACTTTTAATGAAGAAAAATAAAATTAAAAAAGGCTAATTGATGATCAACAGTAGATTCGTAAAATAATGCTACTGAGTCTGTGTGACTATGGGTTAGTTTTTTGCTTGATCACATGTCAGCATAAGCAACCAGTACTGCCAAACGTGAACTTGTTTTTACATGAACGAACATTTTACCCATAAATGGATATTAATCTCCAAAGACAATCAACCGTGAGATATTTGTTGTAATTTCTTAACTTCAGTGCTTTGACAATCTATGTTTGTACTAAAAATAGGGGCATTTAAGACAGTTTGGTTTAAGCGTATGCCTGACTAATTGTAGGTAGGAATGAATGGGCCTATTTCATTAGCACAAATGTTTGTACCGCAATTGGGAATCTCTTACACAAACATTAGCTTTTCAAACTATGACGTCGCATGTTACTACAATCTTGTCCATTTCCACCAATAAATCGGGCATCGACATTTAAAACAACTTACAAACCGCCAGAACCACGGCCGAGTTGGTTGCAAATCAAGTCGACACAACAGTATACCTGTGCTTGTACCTTGATACAAACACTAATATTCCAAACACTGAACTACGCAGTCCCGTATAATGTCGGCCATTATTACAAATAAAATGAAAACGGTTTCCTTCACAAGAATTGACATACATAACATTCAATCAAACTTCATGGCCCATGTAAGGGAAAAGTCACAATGTCATTTTACATGATGCTGAATGCCACAATGACATGGCTGTGGCATACACTGAACACGCACACCATGAATGTTTACGAGTGAACATTACGTCCACTGCTCCAAGGCGTTCGCTACGGGACGTATGTGCTTAACTTAGTTAATTACAGTTTTACCTCATTTCTTGAGTATATACACACAAAACTCACACAAGATATCATGTTAAAAAGAGAGAGAGAGACGAAAACAACTGAATGACAAGGCATTTATATTATACTTACAATGTGAAGAGTGCACCAGCAGACGTGATGTCGTTTAGTCACTCGTCGAGTCACTTGAGCGTTGATATAATCATGAAAGTTATTCGAGTTGATTATAAGGCGAGTTACCGGCCGGAGTATACTGCCTGAGTGTTTCCACTTACCACCACCGTCCACACGAGTTTAGTCACTTGGTTTGGATGATTAGTCGTCGTAACCCGACGGCTGCGAGCACAATAAAAGACCACGACAGAATAAGGAAACTGGGAGTGACTGGTTTTTTTTCAGCGTGTAAAAATCAACAGAGTCAACATGCACAAGAGTTTGTCCGTGTATTTACCCAATTGGGCTTTCTTACTGTCAGTCTATTGTCATACAATTCAAGAAGCGTTCAATGACAATGGCCACGCAAAGCCAGTTGTGGCGAAGAGAGCCGTACCCCGTCCACCGGCTGAAACAATTCGCAAAAATATGTTGTACGGTTTAACCACGTTACTTCTTCAACCATGTGTGACTGGAAGCAATGAGCTTACACACACCACCACCATTCAATACGATATTTTTTAACTGAGATTGATCATGTAATACCTTTTGGAGTCGTGCCGGGCTGGGTTGGTCACACAGTGGATAGAGAGGCACACCGTACGAGGCTAGCGACTTTACACGCCTAATGGCATTATAAACACCACACTCGTCTTTCAGTGATGGCCAGCACAGTGGTTGTGTTCACCCGTGTGCGAGTGGCCAATTGCGCCAATCAGAGCGCGCCATAGTTGGCGTTCAGGCTCTGCCACTCCCAATAAGTTCCATTGACTATTTCAACACCCGTTACCATGTTAGACTCCTTTATAATTTTTATGAAAGCTCTTTACACAATACACTTATGTCTTGACAACTGTCTTACAAAAAAAATAAGATAAGTATAAAATAATCTGTATTTCTTTACCAGTTTGTATTATCACATTGTGTATTACTGTATTTGAAAGCATACACAAAATATCGATTTGTTTTTGACGGCAAAAATTATAGACTCATTTGATAATGAATAAAGATAATTGATTTGAACTAGTTTATGCAAGTGGTGAATGCAAATAATTCATATAGCTGTAAAGACTAAATAGAGGAATTTTCAGCAGCGGTGTGTATTGTTTCGTATTACATTTTAAACACCGAGTCACATGCAACGTGTAATGCAAGTGCATGTTGTTCTTGATGTCTAAACACTTGATAAAATAACAGCACTGATCTCCATTCTAAACTGTTTTTCATTCGGTTGGTTGAATTGTTGAAGGGGGAATGCCCTTGTATGACATGTACGATTAGCATACCAAAGACCATTAACTTCTTATTAGAGAAAGCCCTCACAATTGCACCTCAGCTCGCCCTGTACTTTTTTGTTCATTGACAGACTGACAAATGACCGCAAATGGGTCACAATAATAATTAGTTTCCACCCCAGTGATATCCAAGTAATATTTCCCTTCTATCAAACTCGACAATGTACTGAGTCATGGCCGTTCTTTCGGGACCAACTGTTGAAGTTACTCTTTGGTTATTTTTTTTTATTGGGTATTATAAAAGCCTATTCACTCATTTTGACCCGTTGTATACTTAAAAAGTCAGGTGCTGCGTCTTGTACAGCGTTGGTTACTCATGATAAAAGTAACCGAACTTAACGTTTAATCTGCCCGTATATAATCAGTGGTACAAATTACAAAAAATAAGTAAATAGAATTGCAACCCTTGAGGATGGGAATTAAAGTTGACTCAACGAATTGTCAACCTTTTGAATTTATATTTACACCTGGTTTGTTATACGAAAAGAAGAGAAAAAAAAACATTAGCGGTAGCCGGCAGAACTATATGGGAGATAATCGCTGGCATATTTTAAGGGGATTTGCGGGGATTTTCACACCTCAGTATATATTACAGACACCTAGGAGTTTGTGGAGAGATTAGTGGGGTCAGCTTAGCCTTAACACGGGGAGTTAGCCCCAGAAAGACGTAACGGGAGCACAGGCCATGGCCCTTAGGCGACCCAATGTGAGGGTGGCCAGAAATGGTAATCCCGTGCAGTGTACATGGCTACAAACATCTACAGAGTCTAGTGCCCGACTCAATAAAGGGCCCTGTGAATCGATAATCAATACAGCACCTGTTTATGTTTTTTGCAAACCAGAGCGTTATTTTGAGTGTCATAATTGTCAGGGACTATAACCTTGTTTTCTCATTTCCACATCTGCATTGTTTCGCACCTGTTTAAAAAAAATGCCCTGGTTCAATAGGTTGGAAGAATAACTGGATGTTTTTGCGCTCATAGGTGTTTTCAGTTAGATACTACATCTTGGGTTTTGCCCACATTGTGTTCAGACCAGATGTTGTGTAGTGCTGAACATGGTGTATATCCAGTGCATGGGACGGCTCCAAAAAAAAAAGGATTGAAAAGTTTTCACGTCGATGGCATATCGCACACGCGTCACTGGCCGCTTTCACGATTTGGCCAGGGAGAAGAGAGGAAAATCGCCGCCCGCAAAATAATAAGGTTATTAATTTGATTGCTTGGAAATTAAACCAAAGCACAAGCACCCTCCCTCCTTCAATTACCTCTCTTGCTTTTGGAAGAGATTATAGGAGTGAATTGCGACAATGATGTACTTTAATTACATTAATTACATTATGAATTCGATAGTCCGAGGGCCTATGCATGGCAGCGAGTCGCACAGACCGTCGACTGGGCCCTTCAGACCCCACTAGGTCGCCGCAGGGATTACCCCATTCCCCGGGCTCCTCGTATTCCCCTCGACATACTCTCTACAAATTGGAATAGATGAATCACTGGACGTATACACAGGAAACAGAATTACAATCTGTTTTTCTTTTTGCCCTCGTCATTGACGGATTACAACTTATCATTGGAATAATGAAAGGTGATGCTGGCAGTGTTTATTTGTTCTGGAAGTTCACTTAAGTGCATTGTGAAGCAGCTGCAACTAAAACAATCAAATAATCATTTCATTAGCAATGAATTGATAGTCAGGCCACAATCAAGGACATAATGCCAATAATATGCACCGTATCGACGCAGTATATTAAGGTGAATGGATTCAGTTCAACACACTGCAAGAAATATAAGTCAAATTCTTAAGTTCAATTCAGTCATTCATTCGAGAACTTGAAAGTATAACCGTTGGGACTTAGAGCTCCAGACATTACATGTTATAGGCCCTCAATATTAAGTGGCCCATCTTTGTGTTGACTCGAATTTTCTAAACTGTATTTCAATATATGGTAACTGGAAGAGTAATTATTCCATCTTTATGCTGAAATCATAATCATGGATGAAGTTATTGTCTTCATTGAAAAGTCATATTCCTTTGGATTGTGTCCATTGTTCGCGCAGCTGACATGAATTTTACGCTGAATAGTTTTGCTTTACTCAATCAATGTTCTTTTGAATGGCTATTATTAATTAACAGTTTTTCAGTTGGAAACTGAGGAAAGCAATAGCCCTATATACGTTCACGTTTCCCCCCATAGACTGAGGAAAGACAAGTCCCCGTAGACCGCGGATTTTTTTTTTTACGTACTAGGACAGTCTTTTCGCGGTACACCGGTAAAAAGGAACCGCTGGATGTCCGCATATTCTCAATATGAATACGTGTACTTTGAATGGACTCCTGCGGGATGATGGCAAATTTACACAGGGGGACTGAAGTGTATACTTTTTGAACAGCGGTGACGTAACAGCAGGAGAGGGAAAGAGTTAGTTTTGTGTAAGTCTTTGTCATTCCATTCCTTGGTCAGCTCGATGCATTGTCTGTGTGAGAGTGAATAAATTGAGAGCTTTCAATTACAGCGATGGGGAACGGACATGAAAACAAAAGCTCAGTATTTTTTTTCTTCTTCTTCTAGTTGGAATCTCGGTGGGTTGAGAGCGAAGAATGAGGCAAACAATACAGATGGCAGCCGTCCATCACCTGGGCTGGTGCGTCAATGCAAGTTCAATTGGGAATTGAATTGGAATGCGTGAGAAACATGCCAGGCCAACTCCAATTGGTTAGTCTGGTTGACTTGGAAAAAGCTATTACATGGGATTTTGGACATATAATCGTTGTCGAACTATGCCATGATTTCATAGAGACAATAAATTGCAAATGGTTTATATAGATATTAAGGGAGATGGAATCACGATTGATTACGCTCCTTTCCACAGTAAAAATCAACTGGATAATAATCCATTGGATGTATATATGTCATTGCCTAGAAAACATTTTGAAGTATTGTATACTATTTTTAAGCACATTATCAACAAATCAGTTAGTCTGAAATCCAACAAGCATTACACAACACGTCACCGTGTTATCTCTTGAATATCATACCACCTACGTTTCCAGTGCGCTATTCAACCCAGATGCACACAGTTTTAACTAATTTTTTCCCTCTAAAGCATTGGTAAACTATATGCTCCCATTGATCACTTAACCAAACGTTTAGTGTAAAGACACTTGTACTTGATATAGTGACCAGAGTTCACTTCCTCCATGCGAGAAGATGACCCCTATGATATTTCACTAATCCGGCTTACGTGTTACTAATCCCCACAAACTGATCTAAAATTTATCAGATCTTCAAATGTACAAGCTTTGGGAGGGCTATATTTGTCAAAAAGGGTTCAAGCTCTTCACATGTAAAGTATCCATTGTATTTGCGTATAAATACCAGGTTGCGCAACGGGGACCAAACATATAACAAGTTTCAAACGAGCTATCATAAAGTTGCGCTACAGATCCTCGTACACTTAATGAACCATAGTTATTTCCTCAATAATTATTTAAAATAATACAAAATAATGCGTGGGAGGGGAGAGAGTCCTTCGGGCAGGACGGGAAAATCTGTTTCAGTGCTTCTTTATTATTATTATTATTTTTTTTTTTACTTTAGTGTTTATATCCGTAAAGGATCCTTATATACATTTGTTCCTTGGGCTTTTCATGTCTCCGTTCCATTTTCGAAAGATCAATAAACCTGATTGATCCTTACTTCTTAATAATCCTTTTGAAAATATTGCTTAGTCTTCCATGATATTTTTGTATAGTGTTTTTTCCCTTAATTGTCTTATGTTGTACGGTACATTTAAATAATAACTGACTCGATGTAAATTTAGATGCAATTCAATCTGCTGATTGTGATGTCTTTTTAAGTTTAAAATAAAATTATCCATTTATCATCTTCATTATCAAATAACTGTTCTGTTCAGCTTTAATGTCACAAACAATTATATTTCCCTCTCAAAAACTGACAGCTACCGTCACGGGTAATCCCTTTCACTGGTCCCCGTTGTAATCAAACCGAAGTATGGAAGGAAAAGAAGTATGTCCTAAGTTATTCAACCAGTATATCACAAATTGTTGTTGCGTAGACGGGCAAATATAGTTCAGCCCACAGACGTAAAGGAAAAAAGCTGTAGCTTTAGCTCACCGTCAACCTCGATATTATTTTAATGATTCAATATCCTCTCTTTTTTACTTGAAAGAATTCTGGGGGTTCGGCCTTGTACCTTGGGCAAAAGTCGGCCTCTTAGAAACATATCATGGTATACCCTCCAAAGTATAGCTCAACCTTGTTAAGTACAAACCCATCAATGTTCACAGATTGACATATACATTAAACAGTGTAAAAAATCATGATGGTAGGAAACTTTCCTTAAAATATTTCTGCATGAAGTGTTATCGTTTTTGAATAATAAATGAAACAAGATCACCAAATAATAATTTTCGTCTCATGAGACCAAAACTCTTCCTAAGAATGCGTAGGCCCAACAAAAATGCTGAATGTGAAAATGCTGAATGTGTTTTTTTTTACCGTTGCTTGCAAATAAAACAACGAAATGAACTGAAATTTTCACAGTTGCGGGTCTTTATTATATAGCACTTGTGCAAAGAATGGAAGCATTAACAGACACTTCACCAAGGATGAACAGGGGCTTTTAGCATCATTTGCTTTACATAAAAACAAAATTTTACTGAAAAATTAATTTGGGTTGAAAGTTAGTTCAAACTACTGCTGCTTCTTGCCAATCTGTTAACAACATTTTCATGTGTTTTCGTATTTTTTTTTTAATTGGCAACAGAACGGTTGCAGATGGTGAAATCCTGCTATCTTGTTGTGACAACGGCGCAACCTTATGGAAACAACCGAACCAACCCATCAAGTGCTAGAACTTACCGCGAATTGAAAAATAACTGCGGCGTGGAAAACGAGCCCCCAATTAAAACCGATTGTGCTAAATGTAGACCCACTCCCCATTGTTTCCTATTGGCTGACTTATTTTCGTTTCTGACATATTTTGAAAGGTTATTGCTCAGTGGTGTGGACGACTGATTTCCCATAAATTTGTTCATGTCGATGGGAGGTGGTGTATGGGGGGTGCCCACGCAGTGTGCGATGGGGGCCATTTGTACAGTGGTCTGATGGGAGAACTGGGGATGGACACCGTACAAGCTTTGCCATCATAATCAATAGATGCCCATGGGTCAGCACTCACAGTGGTCAATCTACCGTTATGACCATCGAGTCACTCTACGATGGACGTTCCCGTCATTCCTGCAGCATGTGATTCGTGGACTCCTTGCCGTATTATAAGTTGTCTTCCTTTGTACGCAAATATTCTACCAAACATTCCAAACAACTAGCTAATATTATTTGATGGCCTACCGTAAATCAACAACACAACAAACAAGAATCATACCAGTAGTTGTTATGTCATTGAAATCGCCATTCGTGCATTCATTGATTCCAACACCAAATACTCTGAGAAATATAATTATAGCATATGTATGATTATCAAATTTGAGAAAATACGACTGATTATGAGAAAAGGGGGAGGGGGAAAACACCTTAACAACAACATTTTTCTTGAAGACGATCAGAGCATACTGATCGAAACGTCAAGTTGTTTCATCACACAGGTTCTTTTCAGAACTCATTAGAGAGAGATTTATCAATTTAGTCAATTTTTCTATGATCTGCACCAAATTGAGAGAATTTTATGGATGATGTTATCACAAAACTTACTACTATTGTATCTCCACCATGCAAAGTTTCAAATTTTTTTCTTAAAACAACGGCATTGAAGTTTTTCAATTCAAAACGAAAGCTGTAACCCGTCAGGTTGTCCCCTTTAACTTATTGACACTCTTTGCGATAAAATTTAAGAACCCTAGAGATGTCAATGTACTCGAAGAAGATCGACAAGCTTTTGCGGCCGTTTTTTAGAGACATCTGCTTCCCAATTTTATCAGGAAGTTCAAAGCACGTCTTGCTTGCCGTTATTAATTTTATACGAGTACCCAGTGTAGGCCAAATACAAGTTTCGGTTTGGAAGAAGTTGGTTCTGAAAAAAATAATAATAACAGTTGTTTTTTTTCCCCCGAAGTTTTTTCCCGTCAAGCCTATGCCAACAACAGGCTGCGTTCAACAGGTTGGTACACATCTCCCAACAATGAGCAAATCATCATTAGGGGGACACGTGTTGGTCGAGTACGAAAATCAGATTTTCAACTTGGGCACGTTAATTAGTGTTGTTTTTCTTCCTCAACCCGTTTACAGCAACACTGGAAATCACGCCTACTACCCACGCCCAACGCCCAGTATTATAAAGACACTTCCATCTCGGATGTGCAGACAAAAAGAAGTATTGTGTGGTTTGACTTATGTTTGACTGTAGTTTACTAATAACGCCAGGTGAAAAATCTAAAAGGTCTGGGGTGGTGTTCACTCTACAGTTCCAGTTAGGCCTAAATGAAAACCAACAAGAGAATCACGTAAGACCATAAACAAGCTGTTGTTAGGTTTCAGCATTTGGCTGTTTTTGAAGGTAGAATATTAGATTTGTATTCATAAAAAAATGTACATACAGGTATCAGTCTGAAAGCTTGCTGATTATGAAGTTCATACCAGAACCAATCTTCCATTGAAATATTTCTGTCTGAAATACTGCCAAAGTCGAGAAAATACAATTTGGAAACCCCGACTTTAATTCCGATTGTAATAACCGTAAGGACAATGTGCTTACATGCTGAAAAATGTAAACGGGGTTTTCACTATTTTCTCCTGATTCGGGAGACGGATTGAGCCCATTTCTTAACAGCTTTTTTTCATATATATGTTGAATCACACAAAGTAAGAACACTGCACTATCAGCTTTACCTATCCTATGTTTTACCTTTAAAGTTTCTCTTTATGTTAAGGCTAAGTGTAGTATACAGTGGGAAGTTTGTACTATCAAACGAAGTCATTTAAGTAATTTTAAACATTAAAATCAATCTTCAAAGGTGACTACGGTATCGCACTGCAACCCGTAGACCTGGAGATACCTATGTAGAACAATGAAAAAAAAAAGTTTTAGATGTGGGAGGAAAAGTTCAAACAGGGGGTAAAAACACCAAATCGGGTACAGGGACTTGTAAACCCAATCCACATGCAAGGCTCCGTCCGCGTCCAAGGTTGGATTCGAACCAGGGGCCACAGAGATGAAAGGCAGTGTTACATACCACTGAACCAACCTGTACACATGCAGTTCCTTGTGCCGACCCAAACCCAAACATTCTTTTTGAGAAAAAGGGCATTTGTAAAATCTTCCCATGTGTGTATGTTTCAACATATTATGAAAAAACAAACATGCGGGAGAAAAATGTGAAAAACCGTGCACACTTTTCATCACGTCCATAATTTCGATTGTTACAACCGAAACTAAAAAATCGTGGTCTTCAAATTCTATTTTCTCGATTTTGACAGTATATTTCAGACAGAAATATTTCTAAGGAAGATTGGTACCGGTATGAACTTCATAATCAGTAAGCTTTCAGACTGATTCAAGTCTCGTAGTCTGGTTCTTGAAAATATGCATAAATAGTTAACTATGTGTAAGAGACTAGGTGCCACACAAAATTTTAACAGCCTAATGAATGGCCCTTGAACATGAACAGAAAAATATCGGCGAAAGAAATATCACACATTCTGATAATTTTTACCGGTTTTTTTTCGTTCAAGGTATTTATTGATGGCATTTTCAGCTCTGTTTATTAACAGCGGCCAGCCACCAACCCGGTCATTACCACGCAGTGAAGACCGGGTCCTCGTACAGTTACTGCCTAAATAACTTATGCCTTCTCATACAGAGAGAAATGCCGCTTTCATTACGCACCGGTATATAAGAATTATCGGATAGTTATCTCCAGCTTACGTTTATGAAACTAAAACAAGAGGCCTATTTTTTCTTTAGGGTTACGTGAAACAAATAATGCAAGCACTTCCAATGTAGCTCTATGGCGAGGGTTTGTGTTTCTTTCAAGATAGGTCAAGGTCTATTGGTTTAATTTCGTTGTTTCTAAAAAAGGTAAAAGGGAAAAAATACCCACGTTTACGCAACTCATTGCTGTCACTGAAGAGTATGGCAAATATCAATAATTAAAAGGAAACACATTGTTCTGAATCTAAAGGATCTAAATCTAGCCAGTTTCAAAAAACCTTGAGTCCACCGATGTTATACAAGGTTTATTAATTTTTGTTACAGACCAAAATGCTACTATTCCGCTTCCTTTTGTCGGTTACAACACTGTTTAATTGAAGTGCGTGGCAAGATTGACAGGGGTTGGTATTTGCAATTTAACTCAAAGACATGCACGAGCACTAGAGCGTGAGAATGGATCTCTTCATATCGAACCCCAGCACCCACCCCTCGAAAAAAAAATAAAAAATTAAGAGAAAGAGAGAAAAAGAAAAAAATCCATGCTTGTCTTTGATGTGTAGAAAAATCGAAAGGCAGTGTTTCTTGTAATCTGTGGACAACGCACAACCATTGTTAAGAGTCACGACAAAAGATTATTACCCACAATGAAGTTACATATACACTAAAATGATTATCAAAATGTCAATACACAAGCCATTGGGGTTATTGGGCATAAGAGTCAGATGGAAATCCAATTAAACACGCCTTTTACAAGATATCTGGTGGTGCGTGCAGTTAATAAAATACCGCGCCTCAACCAGTGATTTTTTATTAAACAGCATCTTCCTCTTTTTGTTTCTGCTCAAATTGATTTGCGAAAAGTCTGTAGACGTTTTTAATTTTATTATGAACGTATTGTATTTTCCCCCGTGTGTCGCTTCGTTAACAAAGGACATTGGTACGTACTGTACTGGGGGAGCCTTCATTTTGGACACTTCTTTAAAAAAAGAAAATGGATGTACAATCGTGGGTGACGTCATGATATTCAGATGATTAAAACTGATACATCTACGACGACCTCTAAGCTGGGTGACTGCTTTATTTAAATGTGAGAGAACATCTATGGATTGTTTTTTTATTTATTTTTGTATTTTTATTTATTTATTTATTTTATTTACTGTTATGTCACATCACAAGACTTTGTCTGGCAACTGTTGCGCTAAACATAGTCATGCATCCTCTAGTTTTCAACCAACACGCCATACAACCAACCTGTTGAACACCAAACTAGTTTGTTTTTCACCCATACACAGATGTGTGTTTTAGCACTGTATGCTCAGTACTTTCCCGAGTCATGTGAAAAAAAAACCAACAGGCATATTACTCGGGGGAGGGGGATTCAAACCCACAACCTCTACCATGCTAGGTAAAACACAAACAATATTCTTTATCCTCGATGTAAATTCAGGTAAAAGGTACAGGCACGTTGGATGGAAACAACAAAAACAAATTGTGTTTTTTTAGGAATTTGTGTACGATCACATTGGGCTTATTTAAATTGGTGCAATCGAAATAAAGTGAGGTTGATTTAAAGTTTTAAAATGAATATTTCAAAAAGAAATATTCCTCATGGGGATAGGTGTTAACTTTACAATCAGCGAGCTTTCAGATTTATAACCACCTGTTTCTCTTCAAATAATGACCAATCCTTTATCTTTTGTTTAAATTAACATATTTTAAGAACATATCATTTTCTTCTTGAACGTTTCTGTCTTCCAGAGAGTTGCATATAAGAAAAAGAAAAACAAATCTGAAGAACCTCATCCCCATGAGATCGAAATTAATTAGGATTTTTATGTTTTTGGAAATATAAAACACCTTTGTGCATAACCTGTAAACATAAAGCACGTGGGTAACTGAATGAGTACATTTTAATTCAAATTTGAGGTGAACAAAGTCATTTTTTTCTTTGTTCACCCCACAGTTGAACCTGTACACTAATTAAGCCTGTTTGGAAGATGCGCGAATGCATAGTTCAATACACCAACTAACATACGCATGTAGGCCTTTGTATTGAACTTTTTACAAAAATGTTTTCTCTTGGTAAAATATTCAGGTTGGCATATTGGTTTATTTCCCTACCTTTCACCTCTGTGGACCCCAGTTCGAATCCCGGACTGGAGCCTTGCATGTGGATTGGGTTTTCAGTCCCTACCTAATTGCGTGGGTTTTCCCTATTTGGGGTTTTCCTCCCACATCTAAAACTGACATTTCTTCAACATCTTCTCTACACAGTATCTTAAGGCCTACGGGTCACAGTTCAAGTCACTTGTGAGGGTCCCTTGGTTTCATTACCAGAAAGATATAAAATTGAATAAATAAATAAATAAATAAATAAAATAAAATCTAAAAGAAAATTAAAAACACTTCTAGGCCCCGCCTACCCCCTCCCCTCCTCCATTAAAATGTCTACAGTTACGTTACTTCATATACAAGGACAATAAAACAACAACAAAACGCTGACAATAAATATTGTCGTCAAAGTAATCACCTGGTATTTGCGATAGATATAAATGCTGGTTTGTTTTGATTGTGTCAAAAATGAAGTCATCTTTCACATTGGTGACGAATAAGATCGATGGACGCCTATCTTATATGCAACCTCCACCACGCATGTACCTGCAAATAGAAAGAGACAGGGAGTGTTGGGGACCAGCGCATGACAAGCAGATCGAGGCCTTGGAAAGCTTCTTTTCAACCACAAGATGGTTTTAACTTATTATTTTGTACAGGTGGGGTACTTTAACGTCTTGGTACGAAGTACGAGGTATTTTGACATATCTTTAAATCATGGACTTTGAGATGAATTGATTGAACTTCAAATATCCGTATCATTAGGAATTATTTTCAATGTAGATTACAGTTGAGTATTCTCTGTAATTTTTATAACATTACCATCACTCCTGTTTGCTACGTTGTGACTACTTTTCCGTAGAATTGTGCACAAACTTAACCCTTCCCATAACCTTATTTCTAACTATGTTTTAGCCCAAGGGAGTGGTTTAGGCTCGATGCGACAGTAAAATTCGCCCTAAAATGGGAATAGACCACATGTGTGGCCAGACCAAATAGTCGCCCTCATGTGGTATGGCTCCATTAAAATATCAAACTGTTGCTACTCTATCAAAATATGAAACTATACAATTTCTCCGACTGTCTATGCTGGTGTCATAACGTAATATAAACCCACCTCATTCAGATATCCGGATTAATTGCACACGTTTACAAAACTAGGCTCTATTTAAAACTCTGAAAACTCCCGGTGAGAGTTGACCCTAATTCCAGGTCCCTGGGGCCTGAACCATTTCTGGGTCAGACTGAACCGGAAACTGGTTTAAAAATTGGGATTTTGACTCGGATCCTGCCCCAGTTTGACACTGTGTTGGGTCCGTTTGGCAAAGATTCCGGGCCATACTGACCCAGCGGGGTCAGCCCCCCCCCCCTGCGACCCGGAATCCGGGTCAATTCTGACCCGAGTACTATAGTTTAGATCACGGTACACTATTTGGTATGCTATCATTTTAACAGGCACGTCAAATGGAAGAAACTACAAATGGTGTTCACTTCGAATGGAAGAAACTACAAATGGTGTTCATTTCGAATGGAAGAAACTACAAATGGTGTTCACTTCGAATGGAAGAAACTACAAATGGTGTTCATTTCGAATGGAAGAAACTACAAATGGTGTTCACTTCGAATGGAAGAAACTACAAATGGTGTTCATTTCGAATGGAAGAAACTACAAATGGTGTTCACTTCGAATGGAAGAAACTACAAATGGTGTTCACTTCGAATGGAAGAAACTACAAATGGTGTTCACTTCGAATGGAAGAAACTACAAATGGTGTTCACTTCGAATGGAAGAAACTACAAAATGGTGTTCACTTCGAATGGAAGAAACTACAAATGGTGTTCACTTCGAATGGAAGAAACTACAAATGGTGTTCACTTCGAATGGAGGAAAATACAAATGGTGTTCACTTCGAATGGAAGAAACTGCAAATGGTGTTCACTTCGAATGGAAGAAACTACAAATGGTGTTTACTTCAAATGGAAGAAACTACAAATGGTGTTCACTTCGAATGGAAGAAACTACAAATGGTGTTCACTTCGAATGGAAGAAACTACAAATGGTGTTCACTTCGAATGGAAGAAACTACAAATGGTGTTCACTTCGAATGGAAGAAACTACAAATGGTGTTCACTTCGAATGGAAGAAACTACAAATGGTGTTAACTTCGAATGGAAGAAACTACAAATGGTGTTAACTTCGAATGGAAGAAACTACAAATGGTGTTTACTTCGAATAGAAGAAACTACAAATGGTGTTCACTTTATGACTGATTTTCTAAGAACGTTTAATGCATGCATGTGTAATTCCAGAGCGAATGAACGTGTGAGTTCAACCAAGCCTACACATTTTTCATAAGAAATGAATTCACAATTTTTAACTTTTTATTTCATTGACAACAGCACACCAGAAACAGGCCTGAAATAAGCTAAAATAAAACATTTCCTCATGGTGATTCTTCAGAAGTCACGAAAGCATATTTACGAACATTTGGACCAAAGGCGGCTTTTAATAATAATTTTGCAATCGTAGGAGGTCCGGTGGTCTTTGTGGTCAAAACACCGCAAAAAAGCAGCCATGGTCCCGAAAAAAAAACACACGCCAGCTGACGCCCACAAGCTTCCTGCGGCCCAATGTGGCCGGTCCGATTCAATGTTATAGCTCGATAAGCTTCAAGGCAGGAACAGCAATCAGTCATAAGAAACTGACAGTTTTATTACAAGCAATTATAGCTGAACAGGAGACAACAATGCGCGGACAAGAACGGGTACCATTACC
The DNA here is from genome assembly GCA_911728455.2 of Marthasterias glacialis. Lineage (NCBI taxonomy): Eukaryota > Metazoa > Echinodermata > Asteroidea > Forcipulatida > Asteriidae > Marthasterias > Marthasterias glacialis. Next base: position 5,564,918 of record OU452219.1, read on the forward strand.
AGCAACAACTGTATAGCCACTTTGTAAGCCCTCCGTGTGACCAAACCGGTAAAGGATTAATTGTAGAAATTGTAGAAATTGTAGAAAAAAATAACGAAATACTAAGTACATTACAGAAAAAAAATTACTGGAATAGTTTTCTCCACTTTCTCGTGTTTACAAATTTAATGTTTCCTTGGGTATTTTCTGGAAAGCATGATCTATTATTGCTCCGAACATCTGTGCGGTGAGTACAACAAAGTGTCAAGTAGGGATTTATTTAGTGAACATGAACATTGTGGACAATTAATGATTGTGAATTTTCAAATAGATGGTTGATTACATAAGAGTGAAATGTGGCATTTGGTACAAAACCTTCATATCATTCTTTGTCACATAATTCTAAAAAAACACGAGGGACCAGACTAATTCGGCCTACAGGCTTCGACGTGGTCACATGACGTCAAACCCGGAAAACATTCGTTTTCTCTCAAATTTACATAAACGTAACAATTATTTTATACATCCCTCAGAAAACGACATGTTTAGATCACAAAAATGATAATGACTATATTAATATTGCAAAATATAAAAGAAAAAAGTACGCAGCGAGCATTAAAAAAACGACTGAGGTTGTTGTGATGAGAAGCTTATCGACAAACACATATCCCATAGTTATGGCCCACACCGACGTCAGAGTTGAAAACAAGAAAGGCCTCTACCTTATAATCCACGGATGACGAGTTAACGTGAAAACAAAAATCATTAAATAGATCAACAAGATATGGATGTGAATGCAATCAATTTTGGATATACGGATTGCTCTTTGCCCTTGCTGGTGTATATCTAGGCGAATCGTTCTCTACACGGGGCAGAAACTCTCCCTCAAATGATCAAAAAAAAGTTGCTTATTTCGCATAAGACTAGGAGAAACACTCCACCTCATCGCTCTGTGAGAGGGCAAGTATCCGAGTGTCCTTCAAACACTGGGATTGATACCCATTCAACAATCTCACGCTAGTTGGCTCCGATTGTGTTTCCAACACGAAAGCAACAAACAGTTGATTGTCTGGCTTTAATGGCGATAAATGATGATCTTATTAATGCTGAATGGAGCTCGCCAACAAACAACAACAACTACCGGTGCACTCGCAGATCCAGCCTTAATTTGGCTTGAGCTGATTTAGTGTTAACGGAATCAGCGAATCAATCAAACGTCAGGGAAAACAAGGATAAGTAGCTGCAACATGTCTTATTAAATACCTTTTCATTGTGACCGGTCACATTCGGGTTAGAGACGAGGTGTTATTGACGGGGGGGGGGGGGGGGGGACTTGTTTACAATACTGGACGCATCTTCTAGGGCCGAGGGGGGATGTTACAGCCTGGGAAAAGAGACCGGGAAACAAACCGAAAAACAGAGGTGAACTACCTCTCGTCATGACCCACCAGAATCACTCACAAACACAATTTACAATTCTTATTATAAAACACAATTCTCATTGTGGAGTCTGTACCCGGTTCTATGTTGCAACGGCACACATTGTCACTTCTGATGCATGCGTCTGATAGAATCGCGATACGACCGTTCTATAAGCCGAACCTTGTAGGGCGGTCTCGAAGCTATATACCCGTTGCTTGGTATCTAAACTTCCCCTCAAAAACAACACCTGTGTTTGCGCACAGGACCAGTCCAATTCGACTGTTACACCCTACAGAAAAAAAGCTATTGTATAAAAAATTTCCGCGGCTGTAATCAAAGAACAACAACTTTTTCCCTCAGATTTTATTATTTCATTGGGGGGTTCTATTCAAAGTGGCGGTCCCATATAGTGGAAGTTCAAGGCTCACCGACACTATACGCCGAGAAAGCAGCGAGAAAGAAATGGGAATAAAACACCCGAGAGGGTAAACGAGTACTACGAGCAGCCAGCGATTGCCCCGGGCTACACACGTGTGTACCCCACCGTAGATGAAGTAAACATTCACCGACCGACCTCTCCATTGTGCCCGCTGCTTTTGAAAAAAAGAGAGCCTTCGGTTTTTTCGGCAAAGGTGACCAAGGCAAAAGAGACCGGCCGCGACAGGCGGTTTACGAATACAACGTTTCTGTGGAAAGTGCAGAGACCGTACACCGGTATACGTCTGCGGAGTTGACATGAACTGAACGGGAATGCCCTACGGGAGCGAACCTATACACCCATAAATAGTGCGAGGTTTTTTAACTGTGAAGAAACTAAGAAAAACAAGACGAGTGTATACCACGAAGGGCCTCCAGTTTCCGCCAACTGACAGCGCCCATTTTCATCTAACTCCAAACAAAGTTACATACTGCAAAATACCAAAATATTTGCATACTTAAGGCCCATTAAGACTTCTCACAGAAAAGTGTCCTACTTATTTAAGAGGTAGTCTCCTAAAGTATAAAATAAAGGTCAGAGGTCAGATGCGAGTTGCTCAAGGTTTTCTTTGTTTTACTGTGGATGCAAAATTTGTACTAAAAAAAATTAAATGAATTTTGTTGAGGCATTTTCATATTTATCAAATGGATGAGCTCAAAATAGGCCTAATGTATGGCAGCCTCAAACTACGTGTGTGCACTTACTTTAATGTACAACCACAACCACGGTAGACTATATTGCACACACTTCATTACATAAAAAAATACATTGCCGACCGATGCTAACAGAAACATCCCTTCCAATACGTTTGTACAGACATACCTCTACCCAAAAAGCTGTGTCTTTTATCGATTTTACCATTGTTTTTTTTTATATATTTGAAGGAATTCACAGAAGCTTTCCACCGCTGTATCCCCAGACGACGCTTCCCATGGAAGAAATCGTATTTGTATAACACGGACCATGAATGCAAGCCGACCGGTCGCAAAGACATCGGCTGGCTGCAGAGACCGCGCTGACAACGGGCACGATTCGCCGTCTTTATTTTCTCGGAGACTCGTGGAAGAACTTGCAATGAATAGAAAGGCATTTTAAAACTACACACATGGGATTTTTAATGTAAAATGGACGTCTTTTTTTTTTTTTTTTTTTTTCGTATTGATTTTATTTTTGAGATCATACTCTTGGATGTTTCAGTCAAAGTATAAAGTTTTACATTTTTATGAAAGGGTTTGTGGGCTACCAAAGAGTGAGAGCTGCCTACCCAACAAGCAGGGGGTAATTTTTGTAGATATTATTGCTGAAAATGATTTCTTGCTTTTAAACAGAGAAGTAGGCCTATTATGAAGTTCAGGTTTTTGCTTCGCAGTCACTCTTTACCATTGTTATATATTCATTGCGTAACAATGGGTAACTCAGCCTTGCCCCACCCACCCCCCATCCCTCAGTGGAAAACACAATGTAACTAAGATATTGCCCCCCCCCCCCCCACACACACACACACACCTTTAAAAAGTTAAAACAATTAAAAAAAAATAACCACAAACCTCAACTTAAGTGCAAACTTTTTAAAAACAGAAACAAACATTAAATGGATTTGTTTAAGGTGATCGAAATGGCAACCTGTTGGAATCAACCCCGTGTGCTTCTGGAATCGAAGACAATTTCCAATAAGTTATCCTTTTTACAACTTAACCACAAGGCCTATTAAAAAGTGCATTGCTGTTGGCATGAATGCACACCGCCCTGAGCCCCATGCTATAAAATGGGGGAGTGCAGTGAGTCTGATTTCCGGTAATATGGTGTACTCACACGTCATGGGTTGGCCGGCCAGCACGCAGGATCCGCCCAGGGTGAGTGCCATTAATGCACACCTTCACAGCGCGTCTACGTATATCTCACGGTATACGATTTTCACTCCACTGGCTGATTAAGGAGATGGTGAGAGGGAGAGAGAGAGAGAGGCCCAAGAAGACGGTGGATGGATGATGCACTCAGATCCCAAGGAGATGGTTTCCTGAACAGGTCCAACTCGGTGATGCGAGAGGATGCTACGTTTTTACTACATCCTCCACACCGACACGATCATGTACGGTACCGGAAGATGCGGCATATCCCCGGGTCGCATCCCGTGGCGATGTCCCGCGCTGATGGCATCTGAGCACATGGGTTGCCATTACCGTCCAACCTGTCGTTTCTTTTTTTTTCTCCCCCTCTGCTTATTCAGAAAAGGGGTAGATATAAAAACAGCAACAAATGCTCACTATTCTCGTTCGGTACTCCATTCGTATTGTCAATTGGAACACACTACAGTCAAGATGCCGTTTGATAGTTTGACAGGACTTGCAACCTGCTAGTATAGGCCTATATATGCCCAGAGTCATGTCCTTATATCCCGCAATCCAGTAATGATAATGTTCACACCATGCTTCTTTTTTCCAACGGTTCGCCCGAGTCTTAAGATAAATCATGGCCTCGGAACGTGCGCCGGCATCGCAATAAAACTTTACCGGCGAAGCATTTCAGTATAAGCCGCTTTCTCATGGCTAAACATGCAAATCTTAGATTCTCCGCCGGTCGGTCGCATGGCTAGATCGTTTTGTATGTACACAGGCATTTTGTATATCGCTACCCCAAGAGAAGTGCTTGATACGATTAGTACATATACAAAATACATGGATTTACATTTCTACACTAAGTCCTATTATGCGCTTATGCTTCTCCACAAGGCAGCGTGCAAATCGAACAAATTAGCGCCCGGTGTGTCCACAAAAGATTCCATTCCAATGTCATGGACGACTTACAGGCGATTAGCTGGTATAAAAGCCACAAATCTGTTGGTTACCCGGTCAAGATTGGGGCCCCTATCACGGAAACGGTCTATAAATACTTCCAGATACTTTTCCCACCCTTATAATGACATTATATTTTCGGAGTCCTAAGCTTACTTATAGATCAAACAGAAAGAGAGAGAGAGAGAGAGAGAGAGAGAGAGAGGGGGGGGGGGGGGGGGCTGAGTACAAGTATTGGTTGGTACTGTGTAGTTCTGCATAATAACGTCCTAGGGCAAATTAGAGCACACCGGGATCTGCACGGGGTGATTTGAGGACACTGAATCCAACAAACACAGCAAAGACCTTAGTATCTCATTCAAAATTAAGCCGTGTGGTGCCTGACTAATATTGGATTTGCATGATTCTCATTAAGAGAAGAGATTTACATCGTGGGCGTGTCGTCTGGTACCCCTATGATGTATGTGCTTATACAGCATATATAGGCTCATGTGGATGGGATGACATCCCATTCCGACTTGTCATTGCCTACATCATTAGTCGGATTTTACACCCCAAGCTCACCTAGATTAAAGTTTGAGCAGATTTCATTTTTTTCTTCTTTTTATATGATGCTATTTGAAAGTCAATTAAAAAAATAAAATAAAAAATAAAAACAGGAAATACACAACATAAGGTGTTCACAATTCATCTTGGTTGCAAATGTTTTAGCCCGTGTTATAACCAGCACATTATCCTCAAGCCTCAAGAACACACAGTCATTTTGTTCCTCGTTGCAAAGGCCTGTAGTGTGAAGACCGATTACATCAATGACGTGAATAGACTGACAAGACAATCATCTCTGGATCAAGGAAACATAAATTACAATACTAATTTGTATTGCCCGGCTCAAAGACGCTACACGAGCAGGCATCAGCACTCCGAACAATTCGCATAGGTATCACGAGCATGCATTGATATCCATATATAATATGGAGATGCACCCTTTCTATTTCCAAGATGGTAAAAAGAGTTACGCACCCGTAGGCAGTTTCTTCTATGTATTATTCGTGGGGAATCTTTTCACCGGAGGTCACGGATGACTTTTTTTCACCTCCTCGTCTCTATTGTCATGTTCACTAATGTAACGTGCTCCGAAAACCATGAACGAGAAGGCAATGTGTCCCAGCGGAGTTCAGATACCATCTGCTCTCGACTCGCTAGCTTCCATCACCCGGAAGCTTTCGTGCTCAGTGAGTGACGGTACACGCTCCATTTCAACCCCTTGGAACTGGCTAACAAAACATGTACACTTTTTTTTCTTCTTCGTAAGCCTCTCTTGTCTTGTCATTGCCTTGGTGATTTCGATATGCTGAACATAAAAATGATGTTTTAAGGCATCCCTTTTTTATTACTTTGCAAAAAGAAAAAAAATATATATATATATATAAGAAAATTTGCGACGGCATGGTTATAGGAAGACAATTTGGAGCGAATAGGCTTGTTTTCCCCACCAAAATTCAATGACCAAATTTAAGACATATGGTTCATTATGCTGAACCAGTGAGATGGATTGTAAATTCATTACCACATAATAATTGAGCGAAGACTTTAATTTCATTATAAAGCCATTTCTTGCAACAAACCTCCAACGTAAAAAAAAAACATGTTTACTACTCCGAACGAACTTGTGACGCAGACGTTATAACCATTACTTGTGTATTAATTAGACGAACAATGACAATGTTTTACTACCTGGGGTCCATACGCATCAACAGACCCAGTAAAATACTATGGAAACACTGATAAAAACAAACTTTACAAACTTCCTTTCCAGTCCCGCGTATAGTTTTACCATCATAATTAAACACACTGATTATGCACCAAGATGTTTGATAGGCCTACGTCTTCTGTACTATTATGAGTATATACACTACTTGATTATTTTTTTTTATTGAAAGTGTGGTAAACAAAGCACATTTATAGTTGGCTGTTTCTTTTCATTCCCAGTCAATTTAATAAAACAATCAGCTATGCTCATTGATGATTCATAAAACATATATTTTTTTGTCCGTTTTAGGATGTCAGCATTTGAAGAAAATACTCCAACGGACAGAACGACAAAGCCATAGCAGTAGTTAAAGTAGATGCTTAGTCCAATTTTTTGCTGAGTTGACCCAAACATTTAGATTTGAAGTAGCTATTTTCATAGATTTGAGGAAGTTATAAGCTTTCATTGAAGGTGTTGCACGAGAACGTGTGTACGTTTTTCGTTTACAGATCTCGACATTACGTCGCGTCCATCAGTTATGTACAAACAATTTCGCATTTTACAGTTTTTGTATGTTTTTCACCCGTCAACAGCATCACCTGTCAAAAAAAAATCGTTCAGAGGAAAAAAAAATCTGCGAAAATTGGGCCATGCAACTTTAAAGTAGCATACATGTGGAAGGCCGGCACCATTAGTGTCCTTTGCTTCAACTCAGGGGCTGCAGCCTAAAAGACTAACTGACACCTAGTACGGTGACCAACCCTACAAGTATATCAGGAAAAAACAGCCCCATGGCAGATGTGTAGCGGGGGAAAAGTGCACCATCTTAAAAGACAAAATGAAAGCATAGAGTAGCGCACTGGGAAGCAATCGAGACCAAACTGATATGCTTTAATCCAACACCACACTGGACGAAATGGTCTCTTGAAAGCTCGAAATATAATACAGAAAAACCAACTGAGTTGGGCCCGTCCCCTAGGCAGTAAGAGTGGATCTTTCGCATGAACACAAACACGCACGCAAGAGACGGAACGGGTAAAGGTGGACAGAATGATAAGAAAGAGGAAGACGAAGAAGGGGGAAAAAAAGACAGCGTACCGAAGGTAGAAAAGCGAGCGTGTACTTGCTGTCTTGCTCACGGGCAACTAGTGAGCACCGAAGCAGCGGTTGTATATCTACCAAGAAATCACCCTTTGCGATGCTGTGTGCTTTTTGGACTGATGCGAAAATGATTTTGTTTTGGCTCTTTCTCTCTTCCTTTTCTCCGTTATTGTAATTTTTTCCCTTCGTTTTTTTTCTTCTCTTCTTCGTATTCCTTTTGTCCTTGTCCATTAACGACAGGGAGGGAGTCCTACGGGGAGAAGGGCATACATTAATTTAATACGCAGGAGATCAAGAGACTGCGAAAGCGAGAAGGGATAGTCTTTTGTCTGGGCATAGCACAGGACTTATATCAACAACAATTACATGTCATCGTCAGGGTAAAGTCGAGTCTAACAAGGCAAGTCAAAAACAAAACAAAAAATGTCAAAAGAAAAGACGGTCGGCAAAAGACACAGTGACATTCAGACGTACTATATTTTGTTCAAAAGTGACATCGTTACTTTTCAAGTCGGTGACGAAAAAAAGAAAGAATTGCAGGCTTTGGGCGGAATATTCGTAATCCACGGTGTTACTGTACTGGGTTGGAAGTTAGGATAACAAATCTCCATTCAAAAGTTTAGTTTGAACTTTTATGTGTGCACGGAACATTGTGTAGAATGAACGTTCATAGTATCGTTGATGGTCGTGTATTTGTGTTTGTTTGTTTAATTTATTTTTTTATTTTTTTATTTCAAGCTCAAGTCGAAGCACTTCGTATTAGTTGAATTTGTTTCAGCTATTAAATGACTAAAGAAACTCACCTTCATCTAAAATGTGTTTGAGCTTTCGGTGCAGACAGGGCTTCCGTAGGGATGACCCCAGCCCTTACATGTTGCGTCATGCTCTATTTTTAACCAGGGTGACACCTGACCTACACTTTTTAAACAAGAGTCGTCAGGGAATTGTTTTTCAGGGAACCAGACTGACTACATGTAGTATGGCCCTGGGTCAGATCATGCTTGGATGTTACCCGTTAAGAATATATTGTTGCGTAACATTTTTCCCTAAGCTCCCCCACCCAAAAAATAAAATAATAATAATAATTAATCATTAATAATAATTAAGTAATATCAATTATTAAATTAAAATAAAGTAAAATAATTGCAGGGAACTTTAGTCATGAGCTAGCAGTGTAGATTAAAATATATTTTGGCTGGTTGCCTTCTTCTGCTTAGCAATATTTTTTCGTGCTTAGCATTGTTTTTAAACTGCTTAACAGCTTTATGAAATTGGCCCCATCATAGTATCGAATAAACATAGAATGTAATTTAAGGTTCAGGGAATAAATAGAAATTAATTGTAATAGAATATTAGTCAGAAACTATGTACATTACACAATACCGTATACTTTGGCTGGTTACCGGTAGCCTACCCCCTTCAGCTAAGCAGCGTGTCCGATGTTCAGAACATTTCGTGCGGCTACATTTGACTAATCCCTGGTTTTAAAAGTTAACCAAGTTTCCACTTAACTTATTTTGTTCACCCCCCCCCCCCCCTCGAACTAAAGAACGCTGACATTCCTTTTACTTTTCATTATTTGGAAATGATGAACATCACGTGGTCTGGAAAGAGTTCACGGCACCTCTGCCAAGGCTATTTAGTGTCTTCCTGGTCCGAGACGTAATGCAGTTTGCTTGAGAATCGTCGATTTCTACGACTAAAGCCGGCAATAATGCAGTTATAACTAGGTTACAAGATTGCTCGTATGCATGGCGGCCAGGAGACGACGCGAGGCGATGCAGGGGAACGCTAATTGAAGAGGATGGCACGGCGAGATATTGGATAAGATATCCAAGCATCAGCTGCTGGTAGGAGATGCATCACGAGGGGGTAGAGGCGGAGGAGGAGGAGGATGGGAGGAGGAGGCAAGAAGTGAGATGAGAGGGAAGAGTGTAGAGATAACAGAACCATCACGGACATCGATTGGAAAAAGATAGGAGTAGAGAGACTTGACAGTGACGACAGCGTTTCATCGCCATGGAACAGGCATAATTATATCATATAGTCATACTATGAGAAGTTATACACAAACAAAACCACCAAGCAGCTAGCAAACATGGCGAAAAAAAACCTTGCACAGTTTTTGAAAAATGTATCTAGTAAATATATTAGTTAACTATATTGTTATAAACGACATTCATATTGCTGGATATAGGCCGAAGCACCGTTTGGAAAAAGAGCGAAGGCCTTTTGAACCAGCCCATATTGGTTACAATTTTCAGTTGACAGATTTCATCAGACTTGTCCCTTGTTATTTTAAGAAGGCCTAGCCGACTTGTTTTTGAACCGGTAATCTTTAATTTTAAATAAAAATTTGCTGGCATCAATGTTTAAAACGTCACTGAATCACTGATGTTGTACCTGTCCAATTTATACATTTGTCTATATCAAAGATTGTTGTGCTTTACTTGGAGCGGGAAGCTACCCCCCCCCCCCTAACTCGTACATCTAAAACAGTCATGAATGTAATTATGTTGTAAATTAAATAGAATTGCTGTATCAAATGTGCCTGTCTCCCCTTTTCAACGCTTGTAAAATCTGGAGGGGCTTCGTTTTGTAACAAACACCTAACCGGGGAAGGGCATGACTAGGCAGGTTCACGCTACAGTGGCCGCCGAAATGGGCCCTGAGGATACGAGGCGAGTATGCAGAACGGATTATTGGACACGACCCGCTGGGCATGTCATCTGCCGCTTCACTCCGTGCGAGTACAGCCCCCCCCCCCTCCGCGTCCCCCACTATTAAATGCTCGTCCATCATCCTATGACATAGAGCATATGTAGCTAGTGTGGAGGGTATTGGGGGGTAGCCCCCCTAACCCCCACGATGATGATGATATTGAGAATGACCTTGTGTTGAGTGTCTCCCAAAACACTGAATGCACCGGAGGTGGAGGCCGAAAAATACTTCGTGTACTAATAATTCTGGTGTTCTGGTCCCCAAGCAATATTGACAACAGCATCGAAAGCCCAAGCCAGTCTATGGGCTTCGGCAAGAAAATTTAAAAGACACAGAGTGCATGTATGTATGTATAAACAACTCAAGTTTTGAAATGATACGAAAAACTTGTGGCCACATTGTAATATATTGTTAAAATCATGATTTAAATAATGGGTATTCTTGAGCTGAAATGAACAAAAGGTTACTTTTTTTTATTCACAAACTTGAGGGACTTGCCTTAGTAGATTATAGAGCAATCTATCCAAACCTGCTCATGAGAATGAAGGTTTATTGGTAAAAGCACAAGAGGAAGACAACAATTGTCGTTTGCGCTGTCTACAGTTTTTAAATGAGAGCAGCGGATTGAAAAGTAGTTACAGTTCTGGTCAGCCATAAGTCACTCCATGGAGGGGAGAGCTCAGTCAAGGTATGTAGGGGTCGAGAGGCGAGATTCACGGTAGCTTTAACCTGACGGGATTAGAGACTGCACCACTCCGGACCGTGGTGGCCAAGTGACCGTTAACTAATCGTATCACTCTGCATTATCATCTTGTCGGATCCCTTGGACAATCATAGCACTCCCCATGCAATTACTTAATTAAAGTTGATTTAATTGTCACCAATTTAGATAGCGATGGAAAGATTATGAGCGGTGCCTAAAAATGTGGTCCAGTCGTTCAGTGGGTGGTATAAAGGCGGTTTTGTGAGCTGTCGATATCTGGTACAGCTTTAACGGAGAATTGCTCATATTGTAAATGTTAAAGAATATTGTAAAACTATGCTTTATATAAAAACCGGTATCATTAAGGTTAACCAAGAACCCGAAAAAACTAGCAAATAACAAGGAACCTATTCGTCACTCAGCATTTATTTAAAGATTCTAGGTCCGATTTTTGGCAGATTGGACCCAACAATTTAGCTGTCAATTTTAACTAGCTATCATTTGTAGATTCGAGAATGTTACGATTACTGTAGTTAAATGAAACTGAAACTGAATTATCGTGTTGGGATCCTCACATTATCTTGCGTATGTTACGAACGATAACATTTGATTAAAATTTAATAACATTTAATTGCGTATGTTATGTCTGATCCATTATGTCCGACGGACATAACGGGTTGGACGTAATAGTTTGTCGGACACAATGAGTCGGACATGATTTGTCGGACATAGAGGTTAAACATTTTCTTGTGGGACAGAATGGTCCATGTCGGACATGATGGTGTGTAACAACCGTCCATTAGCCATGTACAAACAATTTTACAGGTTATTATGTATTTTGTGCACAGTCGTGGCATCACTGAAAGTTTTTCGTTTTGAAACAGTATCATCTGTCACAAAATTCGTTCAGAGAAAACCATCTTAAAATAAAAATGTTTTTCGGCAAAAATCAAGCCATGCAACTTTAATAACGTTTTTCAAACCACCTGACGTTTCTGTGTGAAGGGTTTTATTTTATTTCTTGTACTTATTTAAACTGTAAAATTCCTAAATCTTTAGTTAAATGTTTCGCCCACTTTTGCTTTAAAAAACTTCACAAACTTTGACCCAACAGCGCATCCAAGAGTTCAATCATTGACCTGTTAAAAACAAATCTTTTCTGTGAGTTTTTTTTCCAGATAGACGCGGATTCAATAGCCCTCCCAATTTTGCTGGCCAATAATTTCCATTGAAAAGGAATAAGGAAAAGAGGGGTATTCTAAAATATATATATATATATATACAAAAAAAGACGAACGAAATTTCCATATTATCCATCTCCTCTCCATATCAAAACATCAGTACAGAAAGGTATGCACACCATGGGGGGAATATTTTACATGCGATTTTGATTAAATATTCACTTGATATGAAATGAGGTATGGCGAATGTAAAAACAGGCGAACGCATATCAATTCCTGATCTCGTGAAGAAGACAAAAATACTCATGAAAACTGCATGTTGCAATGAGCATCGGCTGGCGCAAGAGGCAGCATCGTCTGTGAGTCTACATGTCAGTCAAGTCTCCATAGTACCCGATACCCACCAGAGATAAGCATATGGTACATCCCACGCGTTACAAGGCACGGCGTATCGGGCATACAGATCTCGTAAGTAAACCTAAAGGAATGGATATAATGCATTATGAAGTTACAGAGCTATATGGAACAATGTATAGAAAAGCATGGGATGAAATAAGCCAGGTGATATCAGTCCGAAGTATACTGTGTAGAAAGGTCACAATATTAACCTCTGTGACGTGAACGTGGGACAGGATTTCGGGGTGACATACTCTTCAAGAATAGGAAGATTTTAGTTGCGGTATATCAGCATAAAGTATGTACACATGGCAGCGTTTGGGGACATTTTGAAGCCCCTGTAATATGTTTTGCATCATGAGTTGCTTTTTCACACGATTACCTGAGTGCTCATACCAAGGGATGGTATACAAACATTGCACAAATTTTGACTGTAACATTGTATGACCAAAAAACAAACAAACAAACAAACAAACATTTTTCTTTTCAAATATACAACAACCAAAAACGCGCATGTTTTTTTGTTTGAAATAAACTGGCTTATGGCAACATTTTGTGACCAAAATGTATGAACGGACTACGCATAATAAACTGAAACAATGTCCATTTAACTTTGTTACGTCAACAATTTTATTTCATGGCTCTGCTTACCAATGAATTCTGCGCTTACCAAGCCATGTATTAAAAAAAAGTGCATGGCAGTATGAGCCGTGTATGGGGAGTCGAGAGAATATCCTTGAACGTTTTGTTACTGGAACTATCTTTCATTCAAGAGACGTAACTATGTAAGTTTTCCCAGTTCAGTAAAAAAATAAATCAATTTGATTAAAACGTGTTCAAATTCACGAATTTCCCCCCAGTAATTCGATCAAACTATAGGGTTTCGTATTAGTCAAAACAACGTTAGTTAGTCGTATGAGACGTCATGTTGACTAATGTTTGGTCAAAAGGATGTCTCATACGACTAATTAACACTGTGTTTACTAATTTGTTTTTTAGAGCATTCAATACTTTTTTCGTGCACACCTGATTTCGTTCTTCTCACTCAGGTTAAATTTAGTCATTCTATTTTATTTAAAGGCTCCCAGACGGCGTTTTCACCATCTTTACTTGAATCTCTACTGCGGTACCCATTTAAAACTGATGAATTGAATGGTTGACCTTGAATTTGAATGATTTTATTTGACCCGTGAATGCTAGACTGTTGAAAATGAATTACTCCTTTAGACTGTTGAATGCTGATGCAACGGAGCATTCAGTTTTAAACGAAACGGAGTAAGTCAAGTATTAAATTGGATGATTTTTTTTAATTGATCGGGAAAACCTATCCTACGCCAAACACCCTTAATCATTACCAATAATGTCATACGATCATTCAACATCAATGTTACATCATTGGGTTTTTGTTTTGGAAGAGTAAATGCATTCCTATCTTGTAGTGTTTAAGAAACACATCTTACACCAGCTTGTGGAAATAACATAAAATTCGGAAGTCACGTTTCAGTGAATGCAACCCCAAAATGGGTTATCCTTTCTTTTTTCTTCTTTTTTTGCACGATAACTTTATTTCGATTGCTTGTGGCAATCTAAATAAGCGATGGTAAATGATGGGGTCTTTAAATATTATTTCCTCGCCTTTGACAGTATTTCAGAGGGAAATATTTCTCTGAAGGATTGGTACTGCGGCCTTTAGAATTAATGAGTGTTCAGTTTGAAACCAAACGAATTTTATTGACAATCTACTTATCACATAGGCCTGTCTCTTTAAATAATTTATCTCCGTAAGACTGACATTATGACAAAATCTTATAATTTTACGGCACGGTGCTTTACTGTCATCTTCCGCAACTTCAACTAAATTGAAAAAAGAAAATATGACATCGCGTTTTTCTTCCCATGACCGCGTTCTGCATTTTAATCTGAAACGCACACTAACCAACACTCTACACCGTAATCTGACAAGGGTTTCCTTAATCCGGGATAACGATAAAATCTTCATGTGTGGAACGTGGGAGGTAGAACCTGTTCTGGGATTAAATTATTGAAGTTGTTTTGGGCTATCTGTATTTATTGTTTGATTAGTTTGGTAATTATGTTTTCCACAATACTGTGCAGGTGTTAATTCCATTATGGCATCCACTTGGTGTTATGATTTGCAGGGGACTCGTTTCGTGTTCGAGATGAATTAATGAGATGTGCTTGTTTTTCCCCAGAAATAAGCCCGTTAATTGGAGTCATTCCAATTCATAAAGAAATTATGTAAGAACAAAAGGCCGATATATTTTCAACACTCAACTTCGCCCCAAGTTAGGAACGAATCAGGAAAGTATAGTCCTTCAGTTTCTACGCATAAAACCACCATTCGCATGTTTTTTGTTTCTTTAAATATCAACCAAAGATGAAATGCAGTGTTGTAAAGGCCTAGCCTGGACGTGGGCCCACCCGTAACTCAATAGTGGTGTATGTAAATGCATCCAGATCCACGATTTATAATAGTGAAAGGTTTTATGATTACATGCCCCAACGGTATAACAAACAACCGCTAACAGAATCAGTAATATTTAAATAAATACAAACAAACAAAATATTTAAAAACAACACATATATAAATAAATAAATACAAACAAAATATTTAAATTCAATACATAAATAAATTAAAAAAACTGAGCAAACTCAAAATTATAACTGTTTTTTAAAAATAAAACGACATTATACTATTAAAAAAACAACAGAATTTAAGAATTTATAACATCTTAAAAATGTTCAAAAACGATTACATAAACCACAAAAGGAAAAACAACCCGAGTACCACCACCCGCCCGCGCCATTACCACTTCAAAGAAACCTTTAAAGGAAGATTCGAATAACACATCTTGACAAACTCAAAAGTAGGTCAGGGAGTAAGAAAGAAAAAAAACCAACCAACAAGAAGTTCCGGTCGGAGAAGTCAGACGTCGGCTCAGTCCATGCCAGCCCGGCGGAGCCGGCCCGGCCGCTAGCAGGCCACTAGACGGCACAATAACTCAATCTGGTTTAATTATGGCATAAAGTGATTAATCGCCGATTAAATTAGTTACTCTTGACCTGTCACGCGTGGAGGACAGGTTGTGTCTATTCCCCACACGTCCCGTTCGATGGGACACTTAAGAGGTATTAAAGTCACCGCCTTAAAAACAAACAGATAGACGGGGTAATATATGGCCTTTCTCTATGATATGGCTGTCTCGTCTTGCTAGAAAGCAACTGTGTTAGGGAGGGGATCGTTCGGCTTGTGTTCAAAAGATTGCACTGTGGAGGGAGGATATACTTTTAGGCCTGCTCAGACTATTTGGATGCCGTTTGTATACATGGGACTTTCTTACAGCATGAGAACTATAAACAAAAGTAACTTTAGTAAGCCTGACTGGAAGGGAAGTCTCATAATAGGTTTTGAGTCTAGATGGTTGAAAACAAATCAGAGCAACTAAGTTTCCGGAAAACTTCTCACAAATCTTGGACCCCCGTCGTACTGAAGTGCAAGGATAAAATTTCGTTTTTCCTCTAGGAATATTCATTATAGAGGGCGAGTTGAATAAGTTATATTTCCATCATGGTACAATACGGGTAACATTGTTCAATCTTTTCAAATACCCCGCAGAGTCACTTTAATGTAAAAATCGTTATGCATCTTCATGATCATTTGAAAATGTAATAAACCACCTCTGGTATTTATTCGATTTATTGGGGGGTTCATCTTTCCTCGGTAGAATCGGCTAAAAATAAAAACAAAGCAATCATTGGTTCCCCGAGTCGAGCTCCCCATGAAATCATCCCAATCCCCTCCAATCGGGTTGCCAGCATCATCCCGAGGCCATTTATCTCCTCGCCTGGATATGCATAGACCCTGACCCTACCCGGGGGCATACGTGGCGAGTATACACCAGCGCAGGTTGCCGCTGGGCTGTTTGGCTTGTTGGCCCCCGTAAGGCACGGATAATGACAAACTAACGAGAGAAGTTGGTGTGAGATCTGAAAGGAACACGGAGGATGAGGATGTTTTGATGAGTGAATGTAACCGTCATCAAGGTGGTGATGATGAGCGACGAATTTGTCTCCCATTCTCCGCGGTTAAGTCCGTGCCACGCCACAGCCTAGCTAGTCAAGCGAGCCGTCTCTCTTCCCCCCGATCTTCCCCCCTGCGAGCCCCGTAATCCGGAGCCCGTACGGGACTCGACAGGGCCCGGCCGTGCAAATCAAATAGCGCTCCCCTCCAAATATGATTGATTAGGGTTGATTTCATTTTGTTTAGATTGGCTTTTTCGCCGGGCAAGGCATGTCCCTGGGTAGTTCACTGACGGGGAATATCTAGCAAGAGAAGGGGAAATATCTCGGTCTATCAACTGTACTCCGTTGGACCGTGAACACAGCTTCATCAAATACGCAATCTTACAAATTGAATTGCAGATCGCCTCACGCCGTGGGTATAGCCTTTCTCTCAAGCTCTGCAAAGCGCGCTGCGATGGTCGGCTGTTTCTTTCTTTCTTTTCTTTCCTTTTTTTCACTTTTTACTGTACGGAAGAAATTCGGTGAATTTGACTTGACAGTGGATGGGCTTTGACACGCGTGGGTGAGCATTAGAGAATCATGAGCAATAGCCATCAAGCTGAGAGGAGACACAGCAACTTTGCCGTGGTGATGAGGTTTGAAACACGGCACTGAAGTCCAACTCAGGAAAATATTTGTCGGGAAAAAACCCCTGACATTTCCGTGAAGTTGAGAGAAATTTACCTATAACCGTTGACTTCGTTTCAAGCTTCTGACTCTGTACAAAGTTGAAAAGCATAATGTCCTTGAAACATTCCATGTATTATTATAAAACAAAGAGCCTAATTGTTTTAAATGTTACTCTTACAAGTTGTCCTATTCACATTGTTTAATCTAAAGACAAAATCGAAAGACATATCTGAGAGTGCTTTTCCAACCAACAAAACTGTACAGCTTATAATCATTACCGGTACGCATCCTTTCTGTACACATTAGACATCTGTGTTCGTACCGCAACGTGTAAAGTAATATTGGTAGCCTGCTCAAGATTGGTAACCAGAAACTGAACTGTTGATTTGATAATCTATCAAGCTTTTAGTTGGTCCTTGTATTTATCATCGTGAGAAGTATGACTGCTGTCGTTTGGGCGCCATATCTTATACTCCAAAGAACGACCGAAGTTTCGCCTCCCACGAACCGTAAATCCTCGTCCCCCCTTTTGGTCTGGAAGACTTCCCCAAAATTATTGTGTTACCGCCAAAACAAAATTAATTCACCTTTCAAAATACACTGAAAATACTGTCCAATTTCACAGAGTATTACACGTCAACAAAAGAAACGAACAACTGAAATATCTAATAACTTCAATCTTTCTCAGAAACGACAGGACAAATCGTGCTATTCGTGAAAATGTGCACGAACGAAACGTTGGCGAGGAGAAATGATTGGTCTGGGCACAGCCTCGGACTGTGTGTGGAAAAGTCACGTATAGCCACGCCTCGTATTGCGTCTACATTATTGTACACAGCCAAGTTCGACTTATTCGAAGCTTCTAAACTTCTAAAAAAAAATCACCAATGATTGCGAGTAAACGTATTTAAATTTCCAAACACACTCACCACAGTTGGTTGAAAATGGGTCTCACGTTTTAGAGAAAGCCAGGTAATAATGATTTATCTTTTTGTTGTTTGTTTGTTATTTCATGATTATTGTTTCAGTTGAAAACATCTTGCAAAATTTGTCTAAAAATTTCTCAGATTTATCATGCTAATTTCACACCCAATTAACTTTCAAATGAAAAAATGAAGACAGATATATGTATGTATATTTCCTGAAAACAGCCAATGTTATACTGCGTCATCAAACGCAGTTATCTGTTTTTCTTCTTCTATAGATTTGTATACCGGCACTAGAGCATTGTGTTAAATGAACCTCATAAATGCATGACCAGTGCCTGAATGACTTTGGAACATCTAGGTTTTCTACCTCCACGCCGTGAACATTTTTTTTTGGACATTCAATCTTTATAAAATGACCATGTAGCGTTTACAGGCAAATGGCGTTATAATTTTTACAGCTTTAATTATCAAACCAATTAGGACTAAAAATCCACGATACCCCAGTGTTTGGACAGTAAAATTAGTGGAGAGAAACACCGATGCCTCTCCTTGCTTAATCCCCACCGCTGGCTAAAAAAAACCCGGCCCAATGAAGACAACGAGAAGTAGTGGAAATCTTGAGAGGTTTTTTGGCTTCGGCAAGGCTGTATTGCCCCCCCCCCCCCCCCACACACACACACACAAAAAGGATACCAATTCTTCCCACACATAAGGGTAACACCGAGGGTTTATTGGGGCCTTGAGGGCTTTATCATCTCTTTATTAATAAATCCTTAAAGCTTGGACATCATGACTCGTTTGCTTTTCGGCAGACGATGTTCAATTGACGGCGTTTGAAGGTTGAACAGACTCGCAGTTTCAGAGGGGTGTGAGTTTGGGACCTCATTTATGCAGTGGTTCTTTGACAGCACCCTGTCACAACCTCTGTCGTGTTCACTGTGTACCATAGCAAAAATCAATTACTCTTACTATAGGCCTATATCTAAAAAAAAAACCCAAAACACACAGTCTAGTTTGCCCTGCGAGCCTCGGTTTGGTTACATTTGGTTTAAAAAGGAAAAAGAGAAAACAAAAACCCCAAAATGGCTGACGGAGATGCTTCAGGCCTTTTTTAGTCAGATCGCCCAGGGCAGGTCCAGCATTTCTATCAGCGCTAAAGGCCCCGATACCAAATCGAGACCCAATTTCAAAGATCCGACAAGTAAGAAGATAATGATGCTTAAAACATTGCTAAGCAGAAATATTTAAAGGGAACCAGTCCTAAACGAGTTTCATCACATTGGATAGTCAGACTGGTACCCCGTACTAAGCACAACTTTCCTGAGCCAAGTTTTACAAATGAGCCGTTATTAAAACAGACAATAAGCTTGGTTGTAAGTATACAGTCCGTACTACGTGCGATATCATATCCTGCCCTATGTAATTACTGTGCATGATGGGATACAGGTATGTTGCCTAAAAAAACCAGCGGAGCCTCTTCATTGAATATCATTTTGCCAAATTTCCCCTAGCAGACCTAAACATTTTTTGAAACTCTAGATTATCATTAATTTTATCATTTGTATCTGTACTCTCATTCAGTATTAAGCGTTTTGTGGAAATCACACGAGAAAGGTCTTTTAATGGAACACTATAGAACAAACACAGCATTGCGTAGTCTTACATGGTCAATTAATAAATAATCACATCAATCAATCACAAAGTACAAATGAAATTTCATAAATAACATTTTCACAGACAACTTATGCAAAAACGATGTTGTTACTAGAAACTGTAGCATTAATAAACAGAGTGCCAGTATCCAGGCCCAGAATTTGGTTCCTACCTCCCTCAAAGGCAGTCAGACAGAGTAAACAACTTTTCAAAAATAACGTTATGGGTCATCTTTTATTACTGAGCCGTGGTCATGCTTGTTGTTCTACTTTTAAATGGGAGAGGTGGGCGGGGCTTGCAATTTAAAAGGGGGACCTGACTCTCACGACAATCAAACCCCTGACGTTGGAACTACTGATCTTGTTTAACATTGTTCTATTAAAGCAGGGTTTGACATTTTCCTAACAAGTGCAGTGAACAAGAAGAGAGTGAACAGGCCATGTACTCTTCATACCCACATATGGGCTACAAACCACATCAGATTGCAAGCAAGTCCTGGATGGATGGAGGACTGAGATGTAGCAAGCCCCCATAATCAGGAAGTGACCATCTTTCCTGAGCTCCCGTATCTGCATCCGTTCTGTCCTTTTTCTTCCCCCACCTCAGCCGGTAGACGAGAGGAGCACGTAGCGGTCTACACTCTACACTACCTCCCCGGCCCCTGGGGCCCCTGTACTTGATGCACCCGGCTGCCAAATGAATCGCAAGATGATTATCGTGCTATACTCCGCGCTCCTCCCCACTTTCCCAGATACTCCAACCCCCTCGGTGCCTTATCTCGACGGGGACGAAGACATGGATGAGATGGTTGGATACGGGAAAAGGAGATGGGGTATAATATGGCCTCCATGCCGTACACGGCCTAGTGTACTATCTCGGAGGCAGGTCGTACTTTCCGCACTGAATGAATGACAGTGAATCCTGATAAAACCAAGATGGTGACAAGATATCAACATGTTAACGCGCGGAACGAAAATACACGGACAAATTGTTTTATTTGACAGGCCCTGACATGGGCACAGTCAAGCATGCAGCAGAAACTCGCTTCGAAAAAACTGAAACGATCACAACACAAAATGATCACAACACAAACACCATGAATCATCTTATATTGTACACGCCTTCAGGTTGGCCCGTTTATTATCTCCATTTGATACAATTACAGTGATATTGACACCACAGAGCATTTACGTTTAATGCAATAATATTCTACGTTGCGCATTTCGAGCACGCAATGGGCACAAACCGCTAAAGAATAGCTGTATACAGTAATGATACCCTCTTTGAAACTATCCGATTGTGGCAAGATTATATGCCCCTATAATACAAGAAAATGAACTGATAATACGGAGAATGTCCCACACTACAGTGATACTCTCTCAGCCGACAAATCCGCCGTCACTCCGCTTCTTTGAACGGTATACTAGCAGCGTGTACACACCGCGCGGTGAAGTCGACGCACACATGGGATTCGGTCCCTCCGGACTCCACCAAATCTAAATTTGATTTGATTTCCCCCACTCTTCCCCTCTCTCCCTGTCTATACCTCAAAGTGACGGTCTTAAAGCGACACGATTAATCAACAATACCAAGCAATTTCAATCTCCCTCAAACACAGCAACAACAATTTTCACGGCGGGTTGACACTTTGGTCGCAGTGGGGGAGGCACAGCGAGAGCATGGATATGAGAAGAGTGGGGGAAGAGGCATGCAGAGATGGAGAAAAAA
This sequence comes from Marthasterias glacialis, assembly GCA_911728455.2. Classification (NCBI taxonomy): domain Eukaryota; kingdom Metazoa; phylum Echinodermata; class Asteroidea; order Forcipulatida; family Asteriidae; genus Marthasterias; species Marthasterias glacialis. Next base: position 5,586,464 of record OU452219.1, read on the forward strand.
AAGGCAACCGCCTCGTCGGAGCATGATTATGATGGGGGACACAATTAGAGATATTGCCGGTGCAGAATAAGGGAGGTCCCGCTAGGGCATTTTGGTGTACGGTGCAAGCCGAACCCAATCTCCCGTAGTTGAAATCAAGTGGGATGCTACACCGCTCTCAACTCTTATTTCCCAAAGTGTTGGACACACGGGAATAGCTCGCTGACTCTAGATTATATCCTAGGGGTACTTCTTAATTTCATTGCACGAAAAGGCAACACTCATCAGCACAAGAGGAAGCGTATTTTTGTTAGCCATGTATACTTTTAATACAATTTTGAGCATAGCATATACGCTATTATAACTCAATGACCACATACAATGACATGGAGATATAGTGTTTTCTTTTTGTTGGGTTCAAAACCTGGCATAAATAATTAAAAAAAAATAATAATAAAAACAAAATGAAAATACTGAAACGAGTCTTAACTCGGTCTTATTCATAATTGAAATAAGTTACTCTGGATATTGTTAGGTTTGAAGGTAGGTAATATAGGCCATTCCATGAAAAATATTCTGGACATAACATGCCTCGTGAGTGCTGGTTAGGTTTTATTGGTTAAATAATTAGTGAATTGAATAATTAATGAATTGATAGACACTATGACGGACTTCTTTTTTTTATGTTGCTTGGATATTAAAAAGAGGATGGGGGGGGGGGGGGGGAGAGAGAAAAAAAAAACAAAAAACAAAAAACAATGACTCCCAAGAAGCATGCCGTCGAAGGTACAGCATTGGTTGTAATTTTGCAAACTTCGGTACTCGATTAATGTTTGGTAAAGCTGAATGTACTATATGTATTTTTTTTTTTTAATTTCCCAACTTCTTGGGGAAATATTCCAAATTCCTGCCATTAAATTTTGATGTGTCCTATTATTGTCAAAGTGGATAAGGTATCTCAATAAAAAATAAATAAACTAAATAAATAAAATACCGTTATCATAGGCAGAGAAAGCACGCGATGGTGAGCGAGTATGGAACCTGTACATCATGTACATGCAATTATAAGCACAAGTTAACATAACTGATGCCGTACAGGTACCTTACTACCTTTGCAGCTTTCTGCTATGGCGATTTATTTTTTGCACAATGCTAAATGTTTTTCAAGAGCAGGCCTTTCTTCCGAGCAAAAAGTTCGGTCATAATTTTTAATTTGATATACCTCCCCCCCCCCCCCCCCCCGTTGTTAACTTTTTAAAATAACTTACGGCAAATCTTGCACTTATTTAGGCGGCAAAATATCGGTGTTTGTATATATACACATTTCGAATTAACCCAGTCCATTATTGTTTTCGTTAGTTATAATTGAGTTGCTTAATTGTGAATTATACATTAATTAGTTATGTGCATCTTTCGTACAGATTCTCCACTACAGTTACACTACAGCGTTTCCAAATGCCATTGAAGATCTTTAGTTTTACTTCCTTTTCGCGGGAAGACAATAATTTTATATAACACCACAAAAACCTGTTCAAAATAGACTCTGAAAATCGTCCGTGTATACATCACCCACGGTATTTTATATCATTATATATATATACACACCCATAACTTATTAACTGTCAATCATTTTGAAACAGTCACCTCAACTATCATCACATATATATACTTTACTCATGCGCGTTACGTAACCATATCAAAGTTTGAACTCCCATCTAATATTAACTTGGACTGTTAACCAAATGTATCACGCGCAACACTTTGGATTAATATAAAAGGCACTAAACTTTGCTCTCTGCATTATTGGCGGCAAACAGGTTTTTTTTTTCTTCTGAAAAATAGTTGACATTCATTAACGCAAACAAAACATTTTATCTGGTCGTCTCCGTGTATGTTTAAAAGATCACGACTTAACAATACAATACAACATATGGGAATGTACCCATGATGGTTTTATCAATAGTAGTAATGATGATACACACACCACCGCAGGGCAATACAGTTTTAAAGGAAAATCTACAACACTGGAAATCCACAAACGTTGATTATATTTCAATCTTTTACAGCTTCCGATTCGATTGAAATTTTCCTGAAACATTAATGCATTGTTACCGTTGTTTCATTTTAAACATTTTTTTATTCTTCTTCTTCTTACGTTTTCTTGGAATACACTAATCGTGTCCCTTTATTTTTTTTTTTTTACAGAGTTTTATTTTATCAGCAAAGAAGAAGAGAAAAACCCACCATAATTTTAATTATATTGTTTTTATATAATACTTTATGAAATAAGCTCGACAAACTAATACCAAGTTTCACAAATCATGAAAAACAAATCAAAGTAAATTGTAAATTCTGGCGAAATGTAAGCTCAAAACATTATTTGGTCAGAAGAAACTTGTTCACGAACACACTGTTTCACAACAATTTGTATGTTTTTCTTCTTCAGTATCCATACTGGTCAACTAACTCTACAAAAAGGCTGAAGATTTTTAGTTTATGAAAGACATCCATAGCACTCCCTCTCATTACCATGGGGAAAACACATAAAAACTTAACAAATTTGTTTCATTTTAACACACAAAAAATAAATTTCATACATATTTCATAACGTCAACTTTCATGAATGGAAACACAAACAGCGATTAGTTACCGGTACCAAAGGATCGAACCTTCACGCAACTTCCGCTCCTATTCGTCGAAGAGTATCGACCAACTATGGTCACAATGAATTGGTAAAAAAAACCTTGCAAAATGCGAAATGCTAACTTCAAGGCATGTGTGTCCACACCCACAAACACACAACAAACACACAACCTTCGCATATCATGCCGCAGAAGACCCAAGAATCAAGACTAAATAGCAGCCATCGTTTTTAAGGTTTTTTTTTTCCTTTTCTTTTTCGGCCGGTAATCCTTCCGGGTGAAACGCGCGCCAGCGACGTCCCTGCTCACCAATGTCACTGGGAAAAAAAAAAAAAAAAAAAAAAGAAAAAGAAAGAAAGAAAAAAAAACAAACTCGCACACTAGCGCTTTAAGTCCCAGAGATAACATTTGCCTTTAACTAATGGTCAGCCCATTATACACAAAGAATACACCCCAAAGTCAGACAGGATGTACGGGAGATGAATTAAGGAGACAACAAACTGATACTGTTTGCTGAAAAGAAGAGAGAAAGAGGAAAAAATCACTCAGCGAAAAAAAGACATCTTTTCTTACATTTGCATGAATAGCAAATCCTTGATAATTCCTAAGTGCTTCGGGACTTAGAAAAGAGAGGGGAAAAAAGCTGCATTTTAATGACTTGCGGTGGTGAATGTGCATCAGCGTGGAAGGGTTTGAACAGATGCGTGAAGGGTGAACAGCAATTGAAAAGCCATCAATGAGGTGGGGGGGGGGTGAGGTGGGTTGGAATGACTGGTCATCCGCAAATTTTGCACTACAAATCTGAGAGCATAAAGACCTGTCTACGCGGGTTACTTCTGACGGTCAGGCGTTTGGTCATATGGAAAAGAGCCGTTGGAAACTGCAAATTAATTTTTCGGTTTGACTTTTAGTCAACTTGTGACTAATTCCATCATTTTGGTATACTACAGAAAGAGATGTTGTCGACTCGATGTTTAAAACAAAAATGACGAGTAATAAAAAACGCCTCTCTTCTTTCTCTTGTAGTCCACACCTGCATTGATTGCAACGATATGAAAGCAGTGATGATTAAATGCTTTGCGGTTTATTTTTTCTTCAGTCAGGCAAAGAATGACATCTGATCGAGGATTCTGCTTTAGTGAAGTCAAATCGTAGGGTCTAATAAACATAAGCTATACACAAGGCGGGTACAACATTGGCTTTCGGAGAGCAACTTCATTTCCGTTCTTTGGTTTTCGTAAAAAAAAGAAATCCTCCACAATGAGTGAGAAGGAAAAACAATCCTCTTAAAAAAAAACAGCCTGTCAAAAGTCCGGCCTTCTCCTCAAGACTGTCAGAGCATGCTGAACGAAACGTCTGGTTGTTACACGCCACTGGTTCTTTTCAGAACCACAACTCGTAAGAGAGGTTCATGCACACGGCGCTATCGCAAACCTTTCTAGGTATAGACGAATCGAGAAGTTAACTTTTCTTGATCTGTCTTCTTTTCATGTGGTCACCATGATCTCATTGAATCACATTTCAGTTATGGGATTGGTCCTTGCATGGACACCTGCATAAAGCCATCTTCCAAACACTCCTTTGGTAGCCTTGTTATTGAACTGCCAAACAATGTTGTGCCCGGTTTTGTTTCTTTAAAGTGCAATTAGAAGTAATCACATTAACCCTTTTCATCCCATCTTGTCCGAACCAAATTACATAAGGAGTTGTCTTTAATGACAGACCATCCCTCCAAACCATCTCCCAATGTTTGCATGTCTCCTTCAAGCTGTTAAGCAGAGAAGTGTGCTTAGCAAGACTTTGTGCTAAGCAAAAAATTAGCAGGGAACCAGTCACAAACAATACACATGACATGGTACTTTGGCTGGTAACGTGTTTCTGCTAAGCATGATTTTTCTATGCCATGCAGTTTCGTTCCTTAAATTGGGCCCTGTTTAAAGACTGATGATTTGCCAAGTCTAGTGCCCTGACTGATTGTGCTGCCTTCGTGTGCAGTTTACTGTATAGAGCATTTCTCCTCCTTTCGTCGGCTTCGTTTCCTCAGCATACTATCCAGGTATTCTGCCTCCTCTTCTGCTCTGTGGACACAAAATTCAGAACAAAGAAAACAAGTGAGACTTTTTCTCTCAAATATAGATAGATTCTTAATAAGGCCCTGTCTGAGTTAGTGGCTGCTGGCTGTGGCTTAGTGGCTTGATTGTCATGTGAACATACACTGAAGCATAGGATGCCCCATAACAAAACCCTTAGCAACAGCCAAAGCCGTAGCCGAGCCACCCATTTTGGACACGGCCTTAGTTACTGTACAAGAATAAAGAACCCACTGCTAATGACTTTTACTCGTGCCAATTACCGGAAAAAAACAAAAATCGACTTGGTCACCTCACGTGAACTTAATTTCTTTTTTTATGATTCCTGAAAATTTGTAGCATCTACTGACCGAAAACGCTTACACAGTTATTTAAGGAAGCCGTTTAATAATTTGTGTATTTCTTTTTTTCCAGGCTAAAAAAGAAGCTTGTGTCTTGAGGAGAGTTCGAGCTCTGATCAATTAAAAGGAGTAGCTCAAGACAACCTGGGCATAAATCATTTGGTAGTGGCTTCTTAATACTGCTCTATTTGAATCATTTGCTTGTGCTTAATGGGCAGGGTATTTTCCAGAACATCTGAGCTTTGGATATTGACATTAAACATTCATGATAATGTGCCTGTAAATCATACGATACACAGCCCACGAGGTCCCTGGCAGACATCCACCCCCCCTTTTCCTTCCCCTGCTCCTGTAACATCCAACTGATACAGGGGGGTCGCTAGCCTCCATCAGCCAGGCACTAAGCCTCGTAATCACGTCCCTCCCAAGTGCCCTATTTCACTGATGCACCGGTCCCCATCAAAAGACCCAACAAAAGGAATCAAAGTTAGACTGTACTCGCCGATGAAAAATTCATCAAGCTCTCGTAATCCTGTGCTCATTAAAATTTCATTGATGCCACTGACTGCTCGATTTTGTATCTTTTTCTCCCCTCTCCCCCACTCCCCCACCCCCCCACAGTAACATTTCAGTAAAGCACAGAGGAGATTCTAATAGCCAGAATGGAATTCTTAAAAATAATGCCATTGCATGGCCACCTGATGTTGGTATTACAGGTAAGAGGGAAGTAAAGTTTCTTCCGATTGAACGATACGGCCACTAAACAATGATTGATGCCTTGTGGCTCGGCAGGAAGGGGAGAGAAAAAAAAAAAAAAAATGACAACCTGAAGCTTTGAGCTACGCTGAGTCTATGGTCAATCAGGGCCCACTGGGACTCGTAAATATGTAATGCCGGGGATTTGTGAATGGCGTATCGCGTGGGAGATTTGTCAACAAGAAGGAAGGGGAAACATAGAGTGGAATATATTATCATCCAAATATAAAAAAAAAAAATAATAATAATAATAATAATTAAAGTTGAAAGGTTTCATAATGGATGCATCCCCCCTGCAGTACCAACTATAGACGTTATTTTATTTTAAGCATTTTTTTTTCAGGGTTGAAAAGCATTTGGGGTTGGACACCATTAAATACAGCCATGGGGGTAGATTTACTAATATAAGAAACTGGGCAAACTGTTACATACAAGATCTAACATTTTGAGAAAACAGTATAATAGTGATCAAAAACAGTGTCTATACACTTATCCAAGCAGTTCCTTCATGGTGGTTTACACCGCCGCACGCGCGCACGACGCGACACGACAATAGCGCGTCATCCACGCATATGTACCAAAACAGCCTGGAGGATTCACAGTGCGTGTGCGTCGACGCGCGCGTGCAGCGGCCACAGCTGCGGTGGTGTTAAACGACCATGAAAGAGCAGCTCGGATTAGTGTATACAATCCCATGTTGCACTCTCTAAGAGTATCCACAAGTACTTACTCCCTTTCTTGGGCATCTAGCTGCTGAACTAACTCGTCCCTCTTGTTGACCAAGATGACGAGATCTTCAAGCAGGAGCTGCTCCCGTCTTTTCTCCTCCTCGGTCTTCTGCCAATCTGTTGAATTCAGAAAGAGACTTCAGTTGAGTTTCTAGATTTGCCTTTTTCCCTTTTCAAAAAAAATTGAGATTTCTGTGTTTTGTTTGTGTGTATCTGCTAAAGAAATCGGCTGGCAAAACAGACACTTGGTTGCACTGGATTCGGGAATAGCCCTTGGTTCCCATTTTGTGAATTTCAACTGTGCAGATTTACAAAGTACTGAGCCCTCGCCTGCACGTCACATGTGGCGACTGTGCCACGCTCACCATTTTGGTAAAATTCGCACTACACTGTATAACATACAGTGACATTGACTTGTAAAATGGCACAGCCCAGATTATTGTGAAGATGACGTCAGTTGGATTGGATCGATGGCTACTTTTGCAGGTTGTCATTCGATCTGTACAGTCTTTCAAACAAAGTCTATATTAATCCCCGAAAAGGAATCTGTCCTGATACCTTGTTTCCATCAAGTAGAATCAAAACAACATTTCACTCTCAAAATAATTCAATCGCTCAAACTTTTTCCTCTCCCACACAACTCCTTAAGAGTTGAGTTTCACTCACACAGACCCCCCCCTTTCATTGTCTCATCTTCATTACTTCATTTCTGCATCCACTTGAGATGGAAGACGTCAAGATGACACAACCACATCTTCTCCTACCCTACCTTCAATCTCCATCATCTTCCGCAGCTCCCGATTCAACATCTCAAATTTCCTCTCCAAGTCATGCTCCTTCTCCCTGGGTAGTCACGGGGACAGACGGGGGAGGGTAGGAAAAAGAAGAAAAAAAAACAGTCAAAGAGGAAATCAGGACGCAATTGATTAGATTGGTTGGGCATTTAGGGATTCACAAGAAGGAGAAGAGAAAAAAAACCAAAAAAACAAAAAAAAACAAGAGTGAGGGAGAAAAAACAGTTCTGCTCTTCACTTGAGAAACCCGTAATAACAATTTGAAGCAACTCCCTTATGTAATTATATCAATTTGACCTTAGGCCTCAGTGGATTGCAGGGTGTATACATGCCAATTCCGTTATTCCTTCTCGCAATGACACACGCTCTTCAATTTGAGCGAGGGCTCTATATCAGGATAGAGGGGAAGGCAACCACTAATGAGATTGTCAGTTTGAAATTTGGCTGATTATTGTAAACTGATGAGAAGTCGATGAGTAAAAACCCCTGGTTCGACCAATATATTGGCTGTGCACAAATATGCAACATAAAAAAACAAAAACTATAATAAACCATAAATTAAGTAAGAACAATTAGCATTTATTTTTATTCAATGTTTTTAACATTGTATTTTTAAAAGATTGATTATATTACAAAACACACTTATTAAAAACATAATTACAAAAACCAACCAGATATTAAGCTGTGCACCCATGTATTTTTGTGAAATAAGGTGGTGAGATTAAGACTCAGTTTAATTAATGCAAACTTGTACGAGGGGAGAAGAGAAAAAGAGGAGGGGGGGGATCCCATTCTCAAATTGAAAATGGGAAAAACCGCAGTTGCTAGAAATGCTACAGTGTGTCAGTCTACGTCAAAAACCCCAATGAATGGAGGGATCTTGTTAGTGCCATATGGGCCATGTGGCTAGGCATATCCTCACTCCAGCTGAGCCAATGGCCTGTCTGTCATAATGGCAAGCGAGACGGGGCAAAGCTTGCCAGAGTGTATTACAGCCAGCGAACAGAGGGCCAGGCCTCTGTTATGCCTCTTAAGCCCCCACGCTGGGCTCCAGTGCCCAGCTACCTGCCGAGTTACTACACCCTTGCTATTCAGTCTGCCCCACTGGACAACTGTGGCCTCAATGATAATCCACCAAGAGCAAAAGAGAAGTCACTCAACAATGTCGCGGGGACATTTTCATTTTTCGAGGGCCAGTGCTCACCCCACGACACAAAAAAAACCTCTCTGGTTTGTGCTACTGTTTTCTTTTCTCCTGTTGAGTGCGTTAGTGGGTGCCCTCAATTGGAAAAACTTATTCATGAGAATTGAAAACTGAATATGGAGTTGTGTTTTATTGATGTTTTATTGATGTCAAATTAGTTTTGAGATCTGGTAGTACAAAGACAGTAATTTGTATACAACTAGGTTCGGGGCTACCTCCCCCATGAAACATCAAATCACTGATGTATGGTGAACATAAATTACAATGCTTGACGGAACATCTGACAGAAATGAAAGTAACTAACTCTTTGTGAGAGTCAGAAAGCAGAGTAAATGACAATCATATCCATCATCCCCTAAAAACGGAACAGTGTAATGAAGTTTGCTAAAAATGCTACATGTTTTGGTTTTTTTTTTCTGTGGGCATTTCCATGGCTATTATCATCAGACTGACCTCAGAAACCAGAAATATATGACACCCTTGCCAAAATCAGGCACTTTTCAGAAATATTGAAATGGCAATAAAAGTGAAGACAACCAAAGTATCAGCTATGATATCAATATGACGAGATGTCTTAAACATTATACATGTTGTGAATGACTTGCATTAGGGCACTCATTAGGTGTTATTCGAAAGCTTTTCTTCTCATCTATTTAATGAGCAAATTAACCCAGTATTGAGTTTTGGCAGGAAGTGCCTGGTTTTGGCATAAAGGTTTCAGTGAGTCAACCTTAAAAAATCACTCCACATCAAGTTTAAAAAACAATCTTATTTTGAGAGCCAATATGTTTTATTCTTCTGGTCAACACAAATGCAACTTCCCCTTTGGGTATCGTTTGGTAATGAAGAAGTATAAACGAGTCGACGGGCATTTTACTTACATGGCGTTAAGCTGCTCTTCTCTGCGTATTAGGGCGTTCTTTTTATTCACCAACTCAAACCACTCGTTCATTAACTGCGCTTCATCATCAGTCCCTGTAATTATCAACACCATCGCAATTTAGAGATCGCTTCAAACAAGTGTGATGTCATCCCTTAGTACGCCATTTGCCAGTTAGATGTCTGGTACCAGGACTTGATCTTCACAAATGAATACTCAAATTGGATTCCCCAGACTAAATTCAATGTTGCTATGTCACATGGTTTGGGGGCAAGCTTTTGTACAGAAACTTGGCAAAGCCTGGTTACAGTATGCCATACAAAATCATCCAGAACTGTGTATGTGACTACGCAAAAGCTCGCCCCTCAACCGTTTGACTTGGCAACCGTCCCAAGGCTGAGAAATTCAAATTCAAACTGTCACTTGTGAGTAAGCAAGTCATTGTACCATACATTATTCAGATCTCACAAATTATTTTGGGGTGGTGAAAGAGGGGTAAGGGAACTGCAAAGTTAAGACATCACTGTCCAGTATGATAAAGCCACTAATGCATACTACACCATCTGCATAATTTGACCCATATACTGGTCAAGTCAGACTGGTGTCATGGTGAACACCCTACTTTGGTACATTTTCCGGACGGACTGTCTAAGTGAAAAGTATGGCAAGCTGTTAGCACACTGTTCTTCAACTAACTCCTAATTATGAACACCCCATGCTAAAAAAAAAAACAACCGATGAAGAACCTTAGAACCACACAATAGATGACAAGGTTGCTAAATGATTGGTCTACACTGGGTTTTACACTTTGAATTGAAAGTATTACTCAAATTAAATAAGTATTTAAAATAATTCTGATCGTAGATGTACAAACATAACTATACAAAAGAAGACAACATAATAAAACTAGGCAGACACTACACAACACAAGTTGCTCGACTTACAAAATATAACATCTATAATACAACAAAACATTCTCAATTAATTTCAAAACAATATAATTCAAATATTCATCGCTAATTTTCATATTCATAAACTAATGCTCATAGTTCAAACACTTTTAAAAGATCAAGCGCCAAATTAATGTAAATGTCAGCAAAAAGAGCATCCAAGATTTTCTTCTACTATGACAGGGAGAAAGAAAAAAAAAACTAAACTGCAGAGAAAAAGAGGGCCTTGGCTGCTACAATAATTGACGATTTGAATGCAGCGAAGTCCTTGGTGCATGTATACAGCCGCTTGCCCGTGCTGTGCAGACAAGCAGTGAAGAGGTGGCACTCCAAACTAAAGGCCTATCGCACACAATGTCTCACGTCAGCTTCCAAGCATACTTCACTATGAGTCCCCCCTCAGCAGCCTGACGGCGTGTGGGGTTGGGGGGGGGGGGGATTTAGAACTGAGTCATGAGAGAACTGGTACTACAAGGTCTCTCTGCCTGGTGGCTTGCAAGGACAAACGGCTTGCTTTTGTCTCACAGGGTTTCTTATACACTATGGGGTCACGTAGTAGTGGGACAATCCTGAGAACGGTTGTCCCTCCACTCCAGAGAAGAAGCCAAAGTTGTAGCACTGAGTTAACAATCCAGACAATAGGGAGGGCCATATCATTTAGAACATTAACACAATATCTCATCACTGGTTACTTTTACAACCAGGACTTTTTCTACGGACAGAGTCTTACACCGCTCTCAAATCTTATACATTTTCTGAGCTTTCCCCATGCACAAGCTAGCCTATCGGATCGATACGCGCAAATTACGTGCCGATACGTGCAAATTACGGGCCAATACGCAAAAATTACGGGCCGATACGAAAAAGAAAAGAAAAAAAACCAAAAAACTTTCAAACTTTCAAATATTTTTTTTAGATTTATGATCAAATTCACTAAAAATCAAAGCATAAAACCATTTTAAATGCTCCAGATTGTAAAGTAGAGCTTTTCAAACCAAACACTAAAAAACATTCCGCAAGCCTGGTTTCAATACAGCAAGCTTCGGATACACAAGCAAAATTTGGGTCAAGAATGCCCCCCACCCCCCAGTTTTGAAAAATCCTGATTTTAATGAATACAAGCCATTAGGAAAGTATTTTGACAGGTAAGTCAGAATTCCACACTGGTAATCTTTATTTCTCTTCTTCAGAACTGTGTAATAATAATATGATGCTGGAGAAGGAAGACAAATACGTCTTGAGGTTTAGCTCAATCCAACTTTACTCCCAGGAATGAACAACCACTTCATTCTTACAAATCGTGACTCTAAGACGGAGCCCAGTCTTGTGGTTCAAATAAATAAAATGGTATATTTCAGCTCTTGGATTATGCTATATGTCGTGTTGGAACATTGATCCTACCCACAGAGAACTACATTAGATCTGAGTTTTAATAAAGGTAGAGTGGCAGAGCAAATAAGTTCATCACCAGGCAAAATGCAAGCTGATCTACATTATGTTTGTCTGTCTGATTTTGCAGAGCAAAGTAATTTGAACAATTTAATAGATGTAATAATTGCACCGAGGATAAAGAATATTATTTTGGTTTTTGCCCTACACCAATGTGCCATATGCACACTGTATATTCGATGTCCCCCCCCCCCCACCCCCCCCGCCCCAACCCGAGCCCTACGAGAATAAAATCCACAGGCATTCTACTTGGGTGTGATTCGAACCAAGCTCAGTGTCTAGTGGTAACATATCTGCTCTAGAATGGTGGAGGTCGTGGGTTCGAATCCCATCCGAGTATTATTTTTTCCCCACAATTGTTTTGTTTGACAACTTGCTTTATACTCTTGCAGTTTTTGCATTTAAACCATAGGTCATTTTGGCTGGTAAGCAGTTTGCAACAGCTAATTCCATTTTTGTCATTTTATACTCTTCTCATATTTTTTTGTTTCTGTTTCTGTATGAGCTACTCTTCTCAAGGTTCTTGAAAAGAGGCCTCTCCATGGGAGGGGCCAAGTATTCAACGAGGGGGGTGTCTCTCTCTATATGAAACTGGTCCTTAGCTTCCATACATACCATCTTCCATAGCTTTCCTCAGTGACTTCTCCACAGTGGATGCCCTTTCATCAATCTGCTTCTGTTCTCGCTCAAGAACAGCGTATTCTCCCAGGATGTAGTCGTTGGTGTCCATCAATTCCTACAATGAGAAAAGATGACGGATTAAAAGAAGCGGGAAAAAGGCAACCTTCAGCGATAAGGTTACTGCTATTATATCTGTCAAGGAATCGTCTGAACTGCTTAACAGCACTGTTGCCCGTAGGAACCTCAAGGTAAGGGGAAATGAAGATGGCACAGAGAGGTTCAGCTTTAGATTAAGAAAGTAAACCTTTATACATTGGCGTTATTGCCTTGACGTCATGCTGCTGCCGACCGATCCAAAGGTAAAACGATGATAAAAACAACGAATTTGCAAAAGGTCTTCATGCTGCATGTGAATCGAGCCAACAAGCATCCTTTGTTTGACCTGCATGAGAGGGCACCCGGTTTCAGTGATGCAAAAGTTCCATTGTGCCATGGATGACAGTCTGTCTGTACCCCAAAAATGTGTAATTGTACCCCAAGATGTGTGATCTGTAGTACCCCAAGATGTGTGATCTGTAGTAACCCAAGATGTGTGATATGTAGTACCCCAAGATGTGTGATCTGTAGTACCCCAAGATGTGTGATCTGTAGTACCCCAAGATGTGTGATCTGTAGTACCCCAAGATGTGTGATCTGTAGTACCCCAAGATGTGTGATCTGTAGTAACCCAAGATGTGTGATATGTAGTACCCCAAGATGTGTGATCTGTAGTACCCCAAGATGTGTGATCTGTAGTAACCCAAGATGTGTGATATGTAGTACCCCAAGATGTGTGATCTGTAGTACCCCAAGATGTGTGATCTGTAGTACCCCAAGATGTGTGATCTGTAGTACCCCAAGATGTGTGATCTGTAGTACCCCAAGATGTGTGATCTGTAGTAACCCAAGATGTGTGATATGTAGTAACCCAAGATGTGTGATCTGTAGTAACCCAAGATGTGTGATATGTAGTACCCCAAGATGTGTGATCTGTAGTACCCCAAGATGTGTGATCTGTAGTAACCCAAGATGTGTGATATGTAGTACCCCAAGATGTGTGATATGTAGTACCCCAAGATGTGTGATCTGTAGTACCCCAAGATGTGTGATCTGTAGTACCCCAAGATGTGTGATCTGTAGTAACCCTAGATGTGTGATCTATAGTACCCCAAGATGTGTGATCTGTAGTAACCCAAGATGTGTGATATGTAGTACCCCAAGATGTGTGATCTGTAGTACCCCAAGATGTGTGATCTGTAGTAACCCAAGATGTGTGATATGTAGTACCCCAAGATGTGTGATATGTAGTACCCCAAGATGTGTGATCTATAGTACCCCAAGATGTGTGATCTGTAGTACCCCAAGATGTGTGATCTGTAGTACCCCAAGATGTGTGATCTGTAGTAACCCAAGATGTGTGATATGTAGTACCCCAAGATGTGTGATATGTAGTACCCCAAGATGTGTGATCTGTAGTACCCCAAGATGTGTGATCTGTAGTACCCCAAGATGTGTGATCTGTAGTAACCCTAGATGTGTGATCTATAGTACCCCAAGATGTGTGATCTATAGTACCCCAAGATGTGTGATCTGTAGTACCCCAAGATGTGTGATCTGTAGTACCCCAAGATGTGTGATCTGTAGTAACCCAAGATGTGTGATATGTAGTACCCCAAGATGTGTGATCTGTAGTAACCCAAGATGTGTGATCTGTAGTAACCCTAGATGTGTGATCTGTAGTACCCCAAGATGTGTGATCTGTAGTAACCCTAGATGTGTGATCTATAGTACCCCAAGATGTGTGATCTGTAGTACCCCAAGATGTGTGATCTGTAGTACCCCAAGATGTGTGATCTGTAGTAACCCAAGATGTGTGATATGTAGTACCCCAAGATGTGTGATCTGTAGTAACCCAAGATGTGTGATCTGTAGTAACCCTAGATGTGTGATCTGTAGTACCCCAAGATGTGTGATCTGTAGTAACCCTAGATGTGTGATCTGTAGTACCCCAAGATGTGTGATCTGTAGTACCCCAAGATGTGTGATATGTAGTACCCCAAGATGTGTGATCTGTAGTAACCCAAGATGTGTGATCTGTAGTAACCCAAGATGTGTGATATGTAGTACCCCAAGATGTGTGATCTGTAGTACCCCAAGATGTGTGATCTGTAGTAACCCAAGATGTGTGATATGTAGTACCCTGAACTGTGTAGAAAGCTCGTTTAAGATCGTAAATGACTGAAGCACCTCTAACAAATCTCATCAGACAAGACTGTCCCATTCCTTGAGGACCCACCACCCCTAGTCCCACCCAACACTTCCATTTCCCAATCATTCAAACCTTGATTCCCACTGACAACCTACATTGGGTCCTAGTTCATTTCCATTGAAAGAAGGCATGAATAATGCTTGAGAAATCAATACGGCAATCTAAGGAGGGGAAAAAATCTAGTAAACATAACAAGGGAGACTAATTCTGGCTGATACTTTTTATTCCATTCCAATCAAAGAACGTTCATTTAGAAAGAAAAAAAACAAGGTATGATTAACTCTGTTTTCATTTTGCAGCATTGGGTGTCTCCCCCCTTTAATTTTCTTCAACCCCGCCCCCTTGTGGCAATCACCTCCTCATCCAATGCATTGTTTGTTTCCTCTGTGGGCGTGACATCCTCACTGGGACTTGCCGCCTCCTTTTCAAGGTTGCTATCAATTGAATCATTCTCCTCCGTCTTTAAGTCTGGCTTAGGCTCCGATTCAGGAGTTGAGGCCGACGTGTCATCTGAGGGTGTTAAGTACATATGTACAGGTTTCAGTTGAAAGGCAAACATGTTGACTGCAGAAGAGTTTAGTCTTTGTTTCACTATCGGTTTCAAAATTATTCATTTATTTTAAGCACATGGGCCCTCAATGAGCGTTAAGTCAAAATAAAACTTTATTTGTTTTTAAAATTAACGACAAAGAAAGAATTATGATTATTAATCAATGTACATGGAATGGAGGTACCTCTATAGTGACTCTAAGACAGAGAATCAAAATTCCTGAGTTTCGTTGTTAAGTTTGGAAGAATGGGAAACAGTGCATTACCATTATTGTCCGAAACTTCAATGTTAGTCGAATTTTCCTCCTTTTGTTATCTTTAAGTTGTTAATGTTGTTGTCACTTAACTAATTTTAACTCTACATATTTTTTTTATTTTGCTTTTCTTTGTAAATTTACTTGCAATTCGGCTGATACCGATTATTTTGATATTTTTTTTTTAAATCAACCATTACTGAACTGAACGCAAATTTGTATCCTGTGTAAAATGGAAAAACAATTTTTCATCCAAACTAGAGACAACTAGCCAGCAAAGCCCTGACAGATGGTACGAAACACAGAAACATCCAGACCAGAACGTCAGTGGAAACCCAACCTTTTGGTTTAGCAGACGTCGCAGGTTGTACAAGATCGGAGAACGATTGTAAGGAGGTCTTCTTTGCCACGCTTCCTGATAACCTCTTCAACTGTTGACTCTCTGTGGTGTCCTCAGTGGTAGGTCGGGGCACTTCGCGTTTCTTTGGCGCTTCAATCTTGTCTCCTAGGCAACAGACCAAAATTAATTTAAAGTTTGATTCATTTTGGCACAGTTTAAGGAATTAACGCAGCCATCTCTACAGACCCAGATTGTCAAACTGGAAATCTTCAAAATTATTTGGAGACAAACTTAAAACAGTTAGGGTGTTGTTTATTTTACTGCCATAAATGAGACAACTGTCCTTTTTTGAAAGGCCCTGCGACTTGATAGGCTTCTTCACTGAGTTTGTCAACGTGCAATTTTTGGTATGGGGGGTTCAATCAAGGCAGCCACAGCATAAGCCACAGCCGATGCTAAAGCCATGGGTTTCGGGAACGGCCAAAGATCAACACATTCATCATCCCTCATAGCCAAACAGAGAATGTTTGGGTACTCAGGTGACAACAGTGTCAGTCTTGTTTTTTTTGGACCTTCTGAACAGAGTGTAAAAGACCAGGGGTGGATTTCACAAAGTGCTGGGACTAGTCTTATCTCGAGTTAGGATGAGTAACTCATATGACTTGTCATAAGTTAGGACTAGTCCTAAGTTAGGACTAGTTTTTTGAAATCCACCCATGTTGTTGTTGATGTTAATCAGAACAAACAAGAGTACAACACCTTTCAGTACAATTGTTACGTTATTGCATGCATTGATTAGGGTTGTCTGTGGTTAGGATCAAATGTCACAAGTTAGAAAAGCAGTAACCGATCGGTCATTTTTATTGTTGGTTAAAAGGTTGAATTCTCCATGCTATGATGTTACATTTACCAAAATCTAGTCACCCTGCCTGGGACTAAATAGATGGTTAGACTTGAAAATGGAATGAAAAAGACATACATAATACACACTGTGCAACAACCAGTGTTAATTGAGCAAGGAAAAAAAAAAGAGGTTATTTAAAACACCTTTAGATAGAACCCTGATGTCATGAACCCTGGTGTAACATGTGCCATGACCACTTCACACTACAGAAAACATTCACACAAAACTACGTTCATTACGTTTAGTTTGCAACATCTTGACAACTAGTTTATAGGGATGGCACACCTTTTATTTGGTGGGGAAAAAAACAATCATAACAACCATCTATATTTTCCTCTTTTCTTTTCAAGAAACATCGTCGTGAAACGAGCCTGTGAAAGTTTCACTGACATGCTTGTGTATTTAACATTAACGATTACAAAACATATTCAACATATTTGAGCCTCGTTTCCATTAAAATTAGAGTAATCTGTAAGGTAAGATCTTTCGAAAATTAAGACTCCACCGTTCCCCAAATCATCTGGTAGATATCCAACATTTCAATATAACATTATGCTGCAGCATCAGAAAGGCATTCCTGAACTTAATAGATGTAATGAGTGCACCGGGAATAAAGAATATTACTTCAATTTTTACCCTTACACCTATATCCATTCAGTTGCTTTGAGTTACCCACTGCTATTATTACTGGATTCGAACTGACCTCTTGTCACCAGGCACGCTCAGCATCTGAAACAAGAGGGTCGGGGGTTCAACTCCCACCTGAGTAGCCTGTGTGGTTTTTTCCCTACAGGACTCGGAAACTGCTTTCACTTTGAAAAGTAAAAGCTGATGAAAGATTTGAGACCCACGCTTTTCTTCCTAAGCACACTATCAAGTTTCACAGCACAGTTTACGGCAATAATTACAGGAGATTAAGTCTGTGTTGAATATATTTCAGAGATTACTGGAATCTTTTGGGAACCTCATGCAGGGAAACGTTAGTCTGCTGGATTAGCTGCTTTGGTTTGAGTGGGGGATTACTCAATGCAAACGTTGATCAATCTCAAGTCTGAGGTAATAACAGTTTGCCGAGAAGAAAAAAAGCACTTGCACCCAGTCCACCCCACTGATCCTCTTACAAGAAGGGGACATCACTGGGCTGTCCCCTTCCTCCCTTTGGCACCTAGAAGGCTTTCACTCTGACCCAGGGCTGGAGCTAACCCTCTCTCTAGGATCTAACCTCATTAACAACAAGCAGTTAATATACACTGCAAATCCGGAAACTCAATCGCTAAGCTCTTGTAAATACTTTCATCGCCTGCTTCGAGCCTCTGTCCCCAAACCCTTACAATCATTAACGGCAGGGCATTGATTTTGACCAAACTGCTCAACAACTGGTTTTGTTTGGGAAATATTTGTGATCTGTTATCCTCTATTGTTCCTCCTACGTGTCAGTTAATGTCAGTTAGTTCTGAAAAACATTGGGGGGGGGGGGAGGGGAGGGGAGAGGGGAGTAACTGTCTGATTGAGCAGAACTTGCGTATCCCAGCCTGCCCTCAATGAGATGCGGAATTACTGAGTTGGTGGTAGGCAAATACCAGAAAACCCCTGCTGAGCTAATTAAGGGGAAAACACAATTCACAATAATTTCACGGGGGGGGGGGGGGGGGGAATCAAAATCTAAGCTAAACATAGGTAGGACTGTTTTTTTAAATTGGGCGCTGATTGGTGTTCAGTTTATTTGGTCCAAATGTTTTTTTAATGGCCGAGCATTTTTCAGCCTAGCAGAGTCTATCTGAAAAAGAAAATTAAATTTGCGAAAAGACTGCTAGGGTCGAGACGTGGGGCCATTAACATTTTGTGTTTGCACTGATATCACAAGGCATTTTGGGTTGGTATGCAGTTTGCAACAACAATTTTATTTTCCTTCATTTGATGTCTATGTTAGGATGCTATTGGGGTTACTGAAGATGACAAGAGAACCATCTTTCTTTATAAGTTGTACAAACCTCTGCTGCTTTCCTCTCTACATTAGCCCACCTTTCAGACTAGAGGCTAGCATACTGTGTGTTCCTTCACCCCAGGAAAATTGCAGCATTAAATGAACATGCTGACGCAGCGCAGCGGGGTTAAAATCACCCCAGGAATTTTCTGGGGGTTTTATTTTTGGGGATTTGCTCTGTATTGTAAAAGTGCTTTACAGTAATAATAAGAAGAAAAACTAGTTTTTATATAGCGCTTTATCCACAGGTGTCTCAAAGCGCTTATTATTATTATTTTTTAAGACATGTTTTTGAAGTTTTTGAATTATGAGACCCATTTATGTAGCACCTTATAAGGGATTATGAGGTGCTGCGGTGCATTCAGCAGCCACTGCCAGAAACGACACGAAAAACCCCTTCTCTTTGCGATAAGTGCACTGGATTCTTTTACGTGCGTTACACAACACACGGGACCTACGGCTTTACGTCCCACCTGAAGGACGCAGCAATAGTGGTTTAGTGTCTTGCTGAAGGACACAAGTGTCGAGACCAGGACTCGAACCCACACTCTGCTGATCAGAAATGCCAGAGCTTGAGTCCGGTGCGCTAGACCGCTCGACCACGACACGCCACAAAAAGGGCCACTGAATAATTAATACTGGTTTGCCTACAGACCATTGTCACGAACATCAAGCTCTACTGCTTACTTCCACCACAGCGTAGCAACGAACACTGCCTCATTTATGACGACTGAAAAACACAGTGCACTGATAAAAAACTGAACATCGATAGACGTACAGGGAGTCATTATTTGTGTCAGGAAAATGAGACAAAACAAACATGAAAGTCCTCCTGTAATCTGTCGACAAGAGTCGTAAAAAATTATCATCAGCAAAACAAGGAAGCAGTTGGCTAATTTTTTGGCGCAATAAACATGATAAAAAGGCCACAGTGAGGTGTGTGTGAGGACTGCATTCTTGTGATCACACCGATGGCTGAAGCAGAGAATGCGTCCAGACGTCCAGGAGAAGACAAGGGAGTAGAGGAGAGGGAAGGGAAGACAAGGAGTAGACGAGGAGGAGATTAAGGAAGGGAAATGAGGGTTAGGGTTTAGGAAATGGGTGGTGAAGGAGGGTTAGGGTAAGGGTTAAGATTACGAATGATGAAGGACTGAAGGGCTAAAGAGTTAAGGAGGTTGAGAGTTAGGATCATGCTTTGGGATAGGTGATGGTGGAATGGTAGTGTTAGGGTTTTGGAAAGGAATGATGGAAGGGAGGGTTAGGGTATGGTGTCATGGAGGAGAAAAAGGGTTTAACTCTTGCAATGGATTGCAATCCACCAGTGTGATGACCAAAATCTAAAATGATTTAACCACCATCCAAAGTCCCAAGTACTTGGTGCAAAATTGACGTCGAAAGCCAGGGAGGCACAACGCCATGACAAGGTAAGAAACATGGTCCACTTTAAGGTTCAATACATTCATTTCAAGACAAAGGATGCTGCATTTTTGTTGTGAATCTCATATATGAATCGGGAATAACAGGGATAAAAATACACAGGGCGGTTTGTTCCACAGATGAAAAAGGCACCTTCCTGGCAGTAAACGTCAATTGTCCACAAAAAAAGTGGGCTACGTTTAGCCCTAAAAGTTAAAAACAAACACTGTGCCTACATGAGCAGCCATTTTTGTTCAAAGCGGTGGAATTTGTGCATTTGCGGAATTTGTGCATCACTTTATGATTACCTGTCAAGTATTGAAAGCTAAAAACATAAAAACATGATTTCCTAAAATAAACATGCCAGCATCAGCAAAGAGTCCCACATTTATTCAAGTTCGATACAGAGTGCCGTTATAAAAAATTTACATGAAAATTGTTGTGTTTTTTTTCTTCCCCCAACGAACTTTCACTGTCACTCACTGTCCCTTTGGGAAAAGTTTTAAAATCAAGCTACTGCACAAGAAATGGAATGTTGATGTTTTTATACCAATTTGGTGTAAGTAACCGTTTTAATAAACCGTTTTGATCAATTCATTAATCCCCAGTACAACAAAAACTTTAACTCAGTTTGAGAGAAAAGTTCCATCTTGTACTTTCAAAAACACACAACGAAACAAGGTTATGTATCTCAAACCTTTGATTTCTCAAAAAAAAAAAAAACCTGGACTTTTCAAGAAAGATACAACGTAGTTGCACCTCTAGAAAAAGAACACACACTTGATTGCAATCAAGTCTTATCTTTGATAGATGTTAAACTTTCATCGGGGATAAAAAATTATGTTTGTGTTTTAACCATACACCGATGTGTTTAAGCACTGCATACTCAGTACTTTACCGAGTCCTGTGAACAAAATCCACTCGGATGGGATTCGAACACACAATCTTTGCCATTCTAGATCAGACGTCTTACCACTAGAACACAGAGCTTGCCCTGTAGCTAGGGGCAGTTGGAATCCTTTATTTTAGCAGCACGTACTGCAACAGTTTTATAGATGTTAGATTTGCATCGGTGCATGGGTAAACACAACTAATTTTTTTTTATCCTCGATGCAAATGTAACATCTATTAAATCGTTGTGGTGGTCTTGTAGTAAGACATCTGCTCTAGAATGGCACAAAAGTCGTGGGTTCGAAACCCACTAGAGTAATATGCCTGTGGATTTTTTTCCCGCAGGACTCGGGGAAAGTACTGCGTATCCAGTGCTTAACACACATTGTGGATGGGTAAAACACAAATAATAAGTCTTATCTTGTTGCAAAAAAGCAACACAATGTAGGGAAAAAAAGCAGGACCAAAAAAAAATCAGTGGCACAGTGTTTGACTCCAGCACGCAAGTGATTCGTTAATGGGAAGGGCTACGAGAGAAACAACCGTTGACACACATAATACATAATCCTTACCAAATTGATAAAACTTGAACCTGGAGCCTGTTCAAAAATTAAAGGAAATATACAAATTATAAGAAAGAAATCAAATCAAAAAAACTCTCGACAATTAATAAATAACACAATGACAAAAAAGACTGTGCAAAGAACATAATAATAAATACCGATACTTTTCTACTGAAAACAAATAGTGAAAGTGTCCACATCCTCAAGATGATGCTGTCAGAGTTTGATGGTAAATATGTTACAGATTTTTGAGCTTCACTGATGTGCCTCCATATTTAAACCTACACTAATACCTCAGTTACTCAAGTAAACATTGCTTTTTACACTCTTTAGACTCTCATTACCATAAACGTTTAGTGTGTCTCATAGCAATTTGACTTATTTTCATCTTTTCTGTCAAGCCTTGAGTCTCTTTTTTTCTTTCCCTGGTTAAGCTTGAAAACACTGGGTGTACAGTGCTTTACACAATTACGTTAATAATGCGAACTGAGTAACTGTGGAACTGAGGTTGATACTGGTCCAAAGTGGGTCCAAAATCTTCCAAAGTGGGTACTGGTTATCTTCCAAGTGGGTACTGGTCATCTTCCAAGTGGGTACTGGTCATCTTCCAAGTGGGTACTGGTCATCTTCCAAGTGGGTACTGGTCATCTTCCAAGTTGGTACTGGTCATCTTCCAAGTGGGTACTGGTCATCTTCAAGTGGGTACTGGTCATCTTCAAGTGGGTACTGGTCATCTTTCAAGTTCAGAGGTCAACACTTCTGCTCTAGAACTTTAGTTGGACATATGCAGAGCTCTAAAGACCAATATTGTCAACTGAAAAAAAATGTATATTTTGATTCCTAAAACTTTACATTTTTTTAAACACTGTATAATCCTCCCTTCATTCCCAGTCACACTTTAAATGCCTGACTCCTTTGGCAGCTACACAAACTCCTAACCTAAAGAAGAACATCCAATTAGCTTTGGAGGTCAATCTTTATTAAGCAGTTTGGCAGTTTCAAGTAGTCCTGGGCACTGATGGGTCCATCTAAAGATAGGAGAAAACGTCCCGTGTGTTGATGACAAGAAAGGTAAGAAAGAGAGACATTCCTCTTGAATAACGCTGACCAGTATCACCATTAATAAGCTACACACTCTGCTTTTGCACCTTCGTGTAAACCAAATGGTATCCAACTGTGATTCAGAAACACTGGGAAAACCCTTCCAGAAAGACCCCCCTCCCTTCTCCTTCACAATGGGTGCTACTAGTAGCTGCAGTGCCTCAGATCAGCTTTCTCCCTCTCATGTAATTTAACTCAAAAAAAAAAAAAAAAAATCCCTCAGCCTGATGGTGAAAGGAGCCCAGGAACTGAAGAGTGGGTCTGTTATTTGTTGAAGCGTTAAAGTGAAAAGAAACAGTCTGACAGGGTTTGGGATGGGACCAGAAAGGGGGGGGGGTCGATAATGGGGTACAGATAATAGGGTCGCAAAATGGTAACTAATGATGGGAGGGAGACAGAAGGGGGGGGGGGGGGTATAACACTGCTGGTGTGTTAATTTGGGGTTGAATGGGGAATGGTTTGGGGGGTGAAGCCATAGTCTTCACTGTTTACATGTAACACAGGATCACCAGGGCTCCGTCAAAGGAAAATCCACTAAATCTCATGAAAATGTGGATCGATATGTGTTGAAAATCTGCCTGAACAACCCCTGGGACTGTCGACACCCAAGACAGTTTTGTTTTCCCAGGTATTTCTGCCTAAGATACAAGAAGGACCCTGTGAGTTAGCCGTGCTCCCATGATCCACTGATCCTGACTAACAACTGCAGACCTCAATTACATTTCAACAACCACAACCACAAGTTCCCTTTTCAAGGGAATGCATTTCACCCCAGCGAGGAAAAACCCACACACATCAAACATTCCCCTGCAACCCTCAATCTCATCAAGCGGTTATTGTTTCCTAGTGTATTAATCTTCCTGAAAGAGCAACAGCGCAGTGTGAAACGAGTGTGTTAATCAAGTTTGATGTCAGGTGGAGTGAATGGTCGCCCACTCAGGGGGGACCAAAAGCACCCTGTTCCCCCTTTGTGGATGGTACTCATTATCACCAAATGAAAAGCCAATGCAGTACAGCTCCTCAAATAGTCTCTCCCATTCAGGACAGCTCTGTAATGGATGCCTTTACATGAGCCCAGAGCCTGGCGGACAATCGGTTTGAGTGGCCTTGCAAGCCGAGCTTCACGGGCTATTGTCTCACCCAATGATGTGATGAACAACTGCCCCGGGGCCATTTGCGTCACACTCTGTGATTGATGTTCACGAGACAAGGGGTTATCACTTGGTGTGCGCTTTGATAATAGGCCCAGCAATGGGGGTCTTTCAGGTAAGAAGCGAAGCACCATAAGTAACCCATTATTCATCCCTCTTGTAACTTGCTGCATGTCGCCTCAGAAGAGCACGCAATTTAAGAGATTAAGGGCTTATGTAATCTACTTCAGGAGGCTGCTTGTACTTCATGTGTAGGCATGCCAACCGGCCATTGAAGCACCCCAAGAGCCTCTTCTCTTTACCCCATCCACAATGGCCGCGGTTGACTGCTTTACAGGATGCTCAGCAGGCTTTGGGTGCAGATTATCTCCTACGAGCAGGCAATGATAGACTTGGGCATTGTCTGGCCCATTGTAGCTCTCCCTAGGTCCTAAGAAGCTTGTCGGGATTGAGGGAATCAGGGTTGTGTTCATCTCCAGGGCAGCTAGGATCCTCTGTGTACACATTGCAGCAGAAGGGAGGTGGTGGTGGTGGGGGGGGGGGGGGGGGGGTGATTCCATTGGCAGCTTTCCAGGGGCATGTGTGTTCTGCACCAGCAATGGATAATGACCATGCTGAGTCACCGGAGTGGATTTTAATACGGGAGACCCACAGTTGAATCGGGGTGACAAATGTAAACCAAAGGTTAAACATTGAATTGTAAGAGTAAATCTGATTATCTGTAGATTCCAGCACACAGATGTATGGGATTACTTCACAGTTATATGGTCTGCAGTGGCGGCCTACTGCTTTTATGTAGGTCGAGGAGTGTTCCCACGCTATGAGGGGGGATATCTTGTGATTGTCCTTTCTAATGTATCAAAATGCATTAGGAAGGCACCTGAACCGTTAATCATCTGAAAAAAAAGAACAAGCTCAGACTTGTAAAAGATCAGAACAAAAAAATTGGATAGTTTCAACTGACAACCGTAAAGAAAAAAAATCTACTTTTATTAATCATCTGGAGCTGTAAAGATTCTGTAAAGTTTAATTGCTGTTTGATAATGTAATCTGAAATAAAACCAGATTTTATCAGTTCATTCACACAGATGAAATTTATACCAAATATACATGTAATAACCAAAATAATTCACTCAATCTCAAACCAAGTAAGGCTTAAAGGTGAAAAACAGGATTGGTATTCATCCAATTTTTCAAATAGGTACATTTCTGTCTGAAATACTGTCAAAGTCAAAAAATAGAGTTGAAAGACCTTGATTTTAATTTTGGATGTAACAATCAAAATAAAGGACAATGTTGAAAAGTGTGCATGATTTTTCACTATTTTCTCGTGACTAAGACGACGGATTGAGCCCAGATTTCCACTTTTTTTCTCTTTTTTTTTCATGTATCTATAATGAACG
The DNA here is from genome assembly GCA_911728455.2 of Marthasterias glacialis. Lineage (NCBI taxonomy): Eukaryota > Metazoa > Echinodermata > Asteroidea > Forcipulatida > Asteriidae > Marthasterias > Marthasterias glacialis. The sequence goes on from OU452219.1 coordinate 5,611,762, forward strand.
ACACAAAGTAAAAACACTGCACTATCAGCTTTACCAATCCTCCTATGTTGCCGATAATTATTTAGTGGCGTAACAATTTACAGCTGGTGTCTCTGCATCTCGTTAAATTTGAGATACGACAATCAATGAATTGCCGAAAGGTTTGTATGTGATCCCAAAGATAGAGGAAAGTTAAATTGCGAGATTCAAAGGGACAGTTATGGGATGAATGAGTCCTAAATATGACAGGCTCTCATGAATCAAGGATAATAGGATATTGGGGAGTTGGATTTCAAACTTTACATGATGGGGGGAAACAATCTAGACTCCAGGTAACTCGGACGGATCCAGGAATTTAACCTGGGAGGGGGGGAGGGGGGGGGGGAAACACAAAACAAAAAACGGAAAAGTAACTGGATTTGCAAAGTCCAATAGTTATGGGCACGATGCAAGCAGGCAACAGGGACCTGGTTCTGTAGCAAGGTTAGGGCCACTGCTTACATGATGGCACAAGTTTAAAGTTTACAAAAGGAAAAAGACACAGAAAATCAAAAAACAAAAAAGTCATCAAGAGCAGGAGAAGGGAGGGGTCTCCACCCCCCAACCCCCCCCCATGGGACCCAACCCTTGGATCCGGGCCTGGTGTAATGATCTTCATAATGAGCTGTGGTAGTTGTTGTGCAACAACTTCGTATTAGGATCAGTATGCTTTGACCATCTATTTTTTTAAAGGGTGCGCACAACATTTGTAAGATAGAAAATATAATATGTTTGCAGATTTGCACATAACTTTAATCCATGGTATAAAGATGGTCATGGTGGAAACTTCATTGGAAGTATTAGTGCTTGAACTGCTCTAGTTTTTGAGAAATGCGTAAAACCGTTTGTTTTGATCTCACAAGTCCAAAACCCGATGTTTGAAAACAGTGAAAACGTATGGTGTTTTACAAAACTATTTTCTTGTTGACTCTATTTTCTGATGACCGGTTCAGCTTGAACTTTCACAGGTTTGCTATTTCATGTATATGTTGGGTCACGTTAGGTGCAGATATGGGTCTCTGACAATCACCAATGTTGTCCTCAATGCTTTAAAGAGATTGATGGGGGTTTCGCAATGCTTTCTACTGTTGCTTCTTCTAGCTACATTGGAATACCCCCCAATCAGCAGAGAAAACCCTACGGTTACATTTCCAATGTGCATGCACACACAATTTGCTGATTAAAAACAAAGCCCCGACACGCGATAGCTTAACACTGCATGCAACACAGGCCCCGAGGCATCTCAACCTTTTTCCCCGTCAGTGTGCTGAATCAATGCACACGTTCTCTGCACAAATCCAAGCAATGTTTCAGCTATGTCCGATTCTTCAAAGTTCAAGAGAAAACCTCTTCACGATGTGGATTGTGCGTTGGGTTCACCCTCCTCTCTTTTGGTATTTTTCAGTGTAGCTTCTTCTTCTAGCCAGCATTTGATTCCGTCATCCTGTGTCTGAATTCATGAAAGTCCAGAACCCCCTCAATCTATCAGAATCCATCAGTGTCTAGTTACTGCACTTCACATCTTCATGGTTTATTCAAATCAAACTACTGCAGACTCTTGATAAGATTGGTGTAATTTTTTTTTTTTTTTTTTTTTTGGGGGGGGGTGTTTTTTTTCCGGCTGGGAACCATCACATATTCATCATAGTCCTCTTTGCTGAGCATTAACGGTTTAATCCATCAAACTCAGCCAAAATAGACGTTTCTGAAGTATAGACCCTTCCCAGGTGGCGCCACTTTTGTATCACTGCCCATGCTGGCGTACATGAGCATGCCACACCCGCAGACATAAATAGAACTGAATGAACGTTTGCTTAGAAATGTAACGTGTCGTGCATGTCCACGAAAACTAAAGTGGCTGACCTCTCGTGTTCCATTGCGTGACGTCAGTGATAAGGGTCTATTCCGTGAAAAGAAATTGAGAATTTAAATTTTTGACCAAAAGTGAATAGTCTTTTAAAAAACAACTATTGAATTCACTTTAATCTTTTGACCAAATTGTTTTCAACCGTCACTCATTAATTAGCTCAGAAAAAAAAAAGTAAAAATATTTTGCCTCTGTAGAAAATTCTTAAATAGTGTGTCAGTGTGTAACTTGACAGGTGATTTTGTTTTACATGGTGTTTTAGTTTAACTTTTGTGGTAACCATGGAAACTCAGACCAGCAAAAATAACATGCAACATGCTTGCACACCACGACATTTTTTTCCCTCAAGTTTCTGGACTTGGAGATCAAGAGTCCTACAAAAAATTCAGATTTCTTTTCTTCTCTCCCAGGGCCGTGCACCTACGTCACCCAGAGAGCCACACCTGGGCTCCTCTCGATCCCTCTCTTTCTCTTAGCCAAGCCTTTGTTCCAACAACTCATGCAACTCGCCTCATGTAAAACCCAGTCACTCAAAGCCGAAGGACATTGGCCGAGACAAAAAGAAAACGGGAGCCAGAAATAAAACCTCTCCCAGAACGATGGAAGAAGGAAAGATGGTTGAGAAGACAGCTGGCTTAGTGATGCATGGCACTGATTGTTAAGATTATTGATTTTTTGCCCTCTTTTTTTATCTTCTTTTCACAGGCTGTCTTGATAGATAGAGGCTACTGTTGCAGGAGGGTGCTAGCCAGTGGCTTTCACTATCCAGGACCCCCCCCCCCCACCCTTGAGTAAGCTGCCGTTTGTTTTGGCGTTCGATGTTGCATTGTATCAGCATTCCTGAGTGTTCAGGAAATAATAAAGGACATAATAAATAAAAATAATAATAATAATACGTGGACGACCCAGCGGAGGCTGGTGCCGTTCATGGAGAGGAGATAGAAATCAAAATGGAGAAATCAATATTGGTGTGGAGGTAATCCAATAGTAGGGTTTCATCTCATGATTGGGTCAACTGAACCCGAAGTAAAAAGATTGTGACTTTATATTAATGCCGGCAAGGCTTACAAAAGATATATGTATATATATATATGGAAATGATGCCACACGAAATAGGTCTACCATCTCTAAGCAGTGCTAGTCACTGAACATAGGGATCTTGCATGTATACATCTAGGAGGATTTAAGAAGAAATATCTGCATACGTATGACTGGCAATACACAAGAATGTGTCCATCATTGGTAATGTCTACAGTTTCTAAAATCAACGGCTGTTGCATGTACGGTGTTATAATACATTGAGTCTATCATTGCATTTATACAAATTACTGAAATTAATAAAAAATAATTGCAAAATCCATGTACTTGTCTCCTTTAACTCAACCCTGACACAATGGCCATGATTGAGTTTCATATGATAATCTGTACACATGATGTCAAACCCAAACACTTCATTTAACTGGGGGGGGGGCACACTTCACTTGACTCAACAAGAATACAGTTCTGACCAGCAAGCACACAACTCTGCTTAGCACAAAACAGTTTGCTTAGTGGCAAACAGATTAGCAACCATAGTGTCTGCACTGCGGTTGTGACTGATGGCTGGTAAGCAATGTTCTCTGCTAAAACATCTCCCTAGAATTTACACAGCTGAAGATATAGTAGAGTCTCAACATTTTGCGCTTTTGCTGGTCTTCAGGAAAGGATGAGAAGAGAACGAAGACAAGCAGATGACACTGTTCAAAGTGTCAAGATTCTACTGAATACCAGTTCCTCTTAGAACTAGCTCTTCTCCCCAAAGAAATTTATTTCACATGGTTCTTACACATAAACCTACCCAGTTCTTATTTCTTACACCAATCAAAATTTTAAATCTCACTCTTGAATCCAAGAACTTTTGGTTTCTTACCTTCAGCTTGGTCTTTAACAGCTTGTGACATCTCCTCGATGCCTTCTATTTCAGGTTTGTTGATACCCTGTCTGGCCTCGGCGATGAGACGTCTTGCCCGTAATCTCAACTCCTTCTGTCTCTCGTTATCATCCTATACACACAGGACATGTCGAAATTTCAATCATGGATCGGCCATTTTGTTTCCCCTTCAACCATCACTACCCATAATCTGCCAAAATTCATCCCCTGATTTAGCCTGACTTTGGTTGGCTTAGTACTACTGCACGGCAGAAAGCACCATGTTTGGCATGAGACCAGGCATTCCAATTTTAGAGTGTAGAAATTGGGCACTCTACTTTATTGTAAAACTGCAAAACATCGCATCCAAATTACTCACTTACAACACTTTTACATGTAAATAATTGAAAAGTAGGGAGTGCCCAAATTTGAAACAAGACACCCAAACCTAGTCCTCATTGAACAGTAAGAGTAGAATTTGAATGAAAATAATGCTGAAAATATTTGTTCACTTTCACGAGGAAACAGGTTCAAGGATCTCACCTCATTAGTGGTGACTTCTTTCTCTTCCACTTTCTCCTTGGCAGGTCTGCGGATGCTTTGTTTAGTTGCAGCATCTCGTCTTGCCTGATCAAGAAGCTTTCTTGCTCTTGCCTTCAGTTGCTCCTCCCTTGTTAACAGTGTCTTAATAAACAAACAATAAAAACAACAAAATGAGCATGATCCCAAATGCAGCAAAACGCAATCGGAGGATTCTGTTGCATTGTGAAGTGAACTGGTTTATTGCCAGCTTTGGTACAGGGAATTTACCCTGCTAAATGTGCCAACATGCACTGGAGTTTGCTGGGGACTGACTTGGGTTGCACATGGACATGTACATGTAAAGGTAATGTAGAACTCTGCTAAATTGCAGAAACGTACAACACAGTATGGAATTTGAGGTGATTGCTAGATACAACAAAATACAACAACTTTTACCATTTGGTGCATTTTGTTATATCTGGCAGGGATGGGGTTTCTTCGAGAGTTCATCAACCAATCAGTATAGCCTTTGGTCATGGCTGCAGGCATTTTGTTTTTCTCCATTCAAACCAAATTGACCAAACTAAGCTGGAAGGAAAAAACAGTCTGTGCGCTTCTTGTTCCGTAAAAACTCAGTATTCACTATTGCTTTTCGGGGCCAGGGAACACAACAAAGATGGTGGGATTAAATGCTAATGATCGGTTACTAAAATGATATTGTCGTCATTCGACCGCGGAGCAGGCAATGACAAGTTTCCTTCACATGCTGCAATCCTTGGCTAGTGAAAGCAGTCTCTGAACAAACTAGTTTTGTCAACGGGTAAAAATATCTACTTTTCAACAATTTAGACGGCTACTTACAGTTTCCAAGACCAAGTCACATTCATGGAAGGAAAGCTAACATTCAGCACTGTACCCAGGTTATTCCACATACATGCAAAATGTGGGTTTTTACTCTTACCCACTGAAAATAAACTGCTGCAACTTGTCAAGCAAGTTGCCTTAAATACCCCAAAACAAACTCGTCGGCCTAAGTTCTACCAGGCAACTAATCAAGATTACTGCTTCCCCGAAGAACATCCAAACACTTCCAACAAAGAGAGTCTATTTAGTCCGATGATTAGATTAGTTGTTTAAATTCCGTCGACCACAGTGTGGCTTATCATTTTAATTATCACTTCCTTCACAGGGATTTGACCGACTAAAGTAAAAACTGAAAGAAAGAAAAAAAGTCTTCCCATCTCGGCTTGCCATTATGTTGGGTTTTTAAAAAACTCAGCTCAGTCCTAAATACTCACTATCCTCTTATTTGATTACTAGTTGACTACTTTCCTACTTAAAATTAGAGATAACTACTTATTCCTTGTATTATTAAACAAACAGCTAAGTCGAGCATTACCAACGGATATTAACTATTATTACAAGGTATTAAGAGATCAACTTGAGCTACATGTATGACACCCCCTTTAGCCTGATACGCAGGCTAAATATTCCCTCAACTTTCATGGACCTACATGCACCCAAATGTTCGGACTGGATTAAATGCAAAATACCTTTTCAGGTGCACTTTGCCCGGAGTAAAAAATTCTCCAATTTACTTTATTTTTTTTTCTCTCTCTGGAATTGGTTGTAAAATTCTAGGGTCATATTGTATAGGTGCTGGACTCCTGTTCTGCCATGTTGATCGATGGCATTTTGGTCACAGCTTAAAGATGTAGGCCTATGATCTGTGCTTCTTGTGATTGGAGCTCGAAAATGAACTGATTCCAGCGGACAAAAAATTAGAAGGGCACCATGTTGTCTTACAACAAACATAAATAACAATTGTGTTTTGACCAAAAAAATGTTGTTTTTGAAGCGATTATCCTGGCCAACCACCCTACGTTAAAATGTGCATGTCGGCCACGCCCGCTGCTACAGGTAGTACTAAGAAGTCAGATATATTACAATGTCATATACCTGCATTTTGTCTCTGTGTCGCAATCCACCCGGCTGAAACTGAGCAGGCAGCACGCATAGTTTATTATAGTGCTCTGCACATAAAATTAGTATTTTAAAATTAATTACTCTGCTCTTTTTCGAGTATGGATTTTTTTTGCATTTGATATCCCATTTGAAAGTTAGCAACTTTGGTCACAGATCATATCTTTAGGGTTTGAAAATGTAGAGATACCCCCTTAACCTGGCCATACAAAACATGGCATTAAAACACCTATAAAAACGCACCAAAGTTGTCAAAACATGTCATCAATACCATTCTTAGCATAGTACCTTTTCCAATGATGATTTTTTGATAATTTTCAGGACCCATTTCTTGAAAACTTGAGAGCAAAATTACTAAACTGTTGATGCACCTCCCCTTCAAAAGCAAAGCTAACAAACTTAATAAGGGTCACCTAGGATTAGCCTCTTAAACTGTGTATCAAATACACTTTATTGATTTATTTATTACATTTCTTCGACCAAGGCGTGTCGTGGTCGAGTGGTTAGTGTGTCGGACTCAAGCTTCGGTGGCTGAGTCATCGGTGTGTGGGTTCGAGTCCCGGTCATGACGCTTGTGTCCTTGAGCAAGGCACTTAACCATAATTGCTCCGTAAAAGTTGGGGAGGTAGAGCCTTCTGCTCTACCAGCCAGGCTTCTGATAGGTGATACCTAAGCCTACATTCTTACGGACTGTAAAGGGGGTTACCCTGTTTTAGCCCCAGGAGTAGGTGACAACGGCCCCTGGATAAAACAGTTGATTTGTAGCCCACACCTCGAGTGGCTTACTGGCCTTGTGCGTCTGGCGACTTCCATAAAAAAAAAGAAAAAAAAGGCATGACCAAGCAGATTTAACTGGTTTCCAGTGGGACCCGGTAATAAACCTCAAGATACCAAAAATGCTTAAGTAAAAAGGAAGACTGAAAAAGTGGAATGAAACAGAAGTGGATGCTGTTTGTTCTTCATGTAGATGGTCTTACAATACCGTCAGTAATTGACATCTTCTTTGAATGATTGTTTTGGGCAATCTTGCGTGGGTTTTAGCGTCGTACGTTCTTTTCCTTAATAAAAAAAAAAATCCAATAGACTTGAGGAAGAAGATGCTGATAGACGTATAACAAGACGGACAGCCAAACTAAATTAAAGACAGAAATAAAGACGACTACACATTGGCTATGGGCAGAGACAATAAACCTCCCATGTATTATAACTGTACTGTACATCATGCGATTAAAGGTTAAGCGAGATTACACTTAGATTGCGACGTTGATGCTAGCCAAAGCAGCTTTCTACTCAAGTAGGCTAATACTGCTTACTATTAAATTGTAATCACACGCTAGCAAAATGCAGAGATAAACAGCTTGGTTTTTTTTTCACTATCAATCCCGACTCAAGATACTTTAGCCCTTTGTGGCAATCTCCTAAACTTGTGCAAGACAAGGACCAGGGAAGAGTGTGAATCAGAAATAACACATGGGGCACTGACTGAGAGGGCTTGTATTTTGACACTCAGAGGTGTGCCTGGAAAAAGGTCTGGAGGCTGGGTCACCTTTTTCCATGCACACGTAAGTACGACTTTTCCCCCCATCAGAAGATCACAAGCAATAAAATGGAACTTTAAAAAAAAAAGGTTGGGCATGACTATTGTACATTTGTTGCCACAATTACTCACAAGATGTGTTGTTTATCCCATGCAGCAATTAACTTTCCTGTAATGACTTATCAATGGCAGAAAAACGACCGAACCTTCACACTCAGTTTTCTTGAAACACAATTTTGGACAGTTAAGTGCTTACGACCTTTTGCCGGTCACACTTTTGTTACATCCTTTCTCTGGGCACACACTGACTTAATGTGGATTCCACATCTCCATGGTGTGGAGGCTGGGGAGGAGGAGGGGAGGGGTGTGGGGTTAACATTAAATTAAAGAAAGAAGGCATTTCAAACAATTCCTTGTACACGTAGGTGCACAAGTTACTGAACCTGACTCAGAAATAAAAATACACAAATAAAAAATTCTCAATTTCCATAGACGATTTTCTTCTCAGAATTCCTTCCGACGAAGCAAAAAACAAATATGAGTGGATCGGTTGATAATATACTGTTGCATATCTTGGATGATGTGAAGGAGAAAAAAGATACTCACCGAGTCATTTTTCTCATCCTCCCTGAAGTCCTCCGTGGCATTTCTATTTGTCTCATCTCCCGTTCCCCTGTTGTCTGACGTCGGTTCAGAGTCCTCACTACTTTGTCTAAAGTTAGTTTTAGATTCACTGTCATCCTCATCCATGTTGGCACTGAGGTCAGTTTCCCTCACAGCCTCCCGAGAGATCTTGGCATCTCCGGGCTTGGACGCATCAATGTTTATTTCTTCCCCTTCTAAAGAATGCCTGCTTCCGGCCGACGACCGTCGACTGTTGGATTTCTTCGGGCTCTGGTTGGTCGGAGTTGAGCTCTCCGACGTTCCGTTGACGGTTATTTTATTACTGTCTACAAAGTCCTCCACCTTGGGAGGAGTTGTGGGCTTCTCGCGGGCGCTCTGCACCTCCTGCGTAAACACGTCTTCGCTCAGAGCGGTGTCCGTGCTCGACTTGCCGACGACGTACGTGCTCTTCTTGGCAGTGTCTCCGATGCGTTGTAGCTCCATCTGCTGTCCAGTGAAATGCGCTCTTATTTGGAAGAGGTAGGTCATGACAGCCAGTTTGTCCGGGACGGCCAGTAACTTCATGTCCTTTGGATCAAGGAGCTTTGGGATACCTAGTGAGGCTGCAGCTTCAAATGCCTTAAAGGATAATAGGAAAATAAATATTTCTAAAATAATGCTGAGTAACACCCTAATTTCAACATTATCCTTCATACTCGAGACGATTCTGCTAAGTTGGTATTAGCTCAAATCACCCCCGAAAAAATATATTTCGGCCGATTTCCACACAACTTTTAGGGACAGAAATGTCCCAAAATTCCAAATTAAAAAGTTGAACATTACTTCTACAACCATATAATATAAAAGGCTCGTCTTGATGCTACCATACCTTTGTGTTATTGTCTTTGATGTCATGGGGTGACAACACTGAAAAATCTCTGTAGAAATGGAGAAAGAAAAAAAAACACTCATTAACTTTGAAGCTACTTCTCACAAACTACCAAAGATCTTCAGAAGACTGGGTTCAGTTGTCACAAGGAGTCAAGGAGTAATGGAGAAGTGCTTTGCAAATCTGTTACAGGTGCATGGTTTTTTATAAGGTAAAACTTTCTCTTTTAAGACATCTTTTTACCAGCCGTGAAGGAAACAATGATATCAATAACAAGTTCTTATACAGTGGAAAAATACCTAGGTACTAGATCGAACGTGGGTGGAAAGATCACTGAAAAAAAAAAAAATGCTGCAGCTAGAAAAAGTGGCATATTTCACATTCCTAAACGGGTAACTCTGCCAGGCCACCCCTGCTAAAAACATTATGTTTGAGATTTTGCTTTTTACATATCATTTTTGACACTTTTTAGAATTTGTTTTGTTTTGATGAACAAAGAAATATTGACTAGAGTTGGATTTTGATCCTGTGACCTATGTTCCTGTTCACGTACTGGTGCTGTACCTACTGGGCTTATCTAGCCCGATGTTGGTGGTCTGCCTATTTTGTCAATATCCAAGTTCAGGGGTTGGGGGGGGGAGTGCCAATCAGAAGTCGTTCAACCGTATAGCCAGGGATCACACCAGGGTTACAATACAGCCTGGAAAGCGGCAGTAAGGGGATTACAATTTCTTAAAACATCAAGTAATAAACCACAATTGGGAGAAACTGACTGGGCATGCAGATAAGTCAATCTTCTGTCGGCAAACAAAAATTTACAAGGGCGGGATTTGAACTTTAGAAAATACATACATAAGATCCGGTCGGAATTTGTGGACGATGGCACAGAATGCGAGACCATTCCTCCATGACGTCGTCAGGTTTGTCACCCTGACTCCTCTATACCCTTTGGTGTTCTCTTTACACCACTCCAGGAGCTCCTGACTAGGGGTGTTTTTGTTGGTTTTCTTTGGACTCAGCTGTGGAGGTCAGAGTTCAAAGGACAGAGTTTAAAAAGGCAGAAGACAATATTGGCGAATGATCATTAGGCATAATACGCATTTACCAATTATCAAAATCTAGGCATAAAACCATAACACACACAAAATGAAAATAAAAATTACATATTTATTGGCAGGTTGTAGAATTCAATAGTTTCAATGATGATAATTGATACTGTCTGTCAAAACTCTTTCATCTTGTGTCCCAAACTAAACCCATCAGAGGAAGAGCTATCAATAATTACACTAGTACAACACATTATGAATTGAAATATCTGCAAATCTTTATGCTTTACAACAGTAGCTTCAACATTTTTATTGACAGCAGAAAACAACTTTTCAACTTATATCTCAAAATAAACTCATTTGATGAGAACAATCAGAAATAATCTTTCCCTTGCTCAGAAATAAACCCTTGAGTTGCCTCTGGCAATCAGAGAAACAAGTTTCACATAGAGCATTTAAATCTAGCAGCTGATGTTATAAAAAAAACAGCACTCACCACATTTGGGTTGACAGTCTTAACTGGGGCGTGTCGACTGGTTTCCTGCTCTTCCTTCACCACCTGAACCGAGGCTTCATTTTTCACTGGTGGCCCTTGCTTCTTGGACTCCACCACTTGATCTTTGCTATGAAAGAGTTGGGCAAGACTATTTGACTCTTTACCCGTGTACGGGGGAGAGGGGGCTTTCCGCTTGCGATAAAGGTTACGTTCTGTCGGTAAATTCCTGGACAAAAAAAAAAACGGTGAGCAGCAGAGACAAAACAGATCAGACCAAACGGCAGGCTCGCTGGCGACACAAACTGAACAAAACTTTTCCTTACAGAAAGTGCGGTGAATACTTGGTCTAAGTTGAACAGTGCATAACTTTTGCAAATACCTTTCGCCGAGTGCAATCCAGACTTTGTAACTTAATGACACAACAAACAATCATCGATATAATAAATACAAAAGAAGAAAATGTTCCTCGTTATTTTTTTGTCAACCTTCATAACAATGAGACATTGATCTTTGTTCCTTTACATAAACATGGGTTGATATAACTCTAGATTGCGAACCATGTTGAACTGAATGATTAAGATTGTTATCAAAGTAAAGTAATCTCACTCATATCTCCCATCAACAACCCCTACCTCATCGATCCCTCTATTGTGATATTTGACTGTTAATAATCAAATTGACATTTTGACGGTCACGTAAGACATGGCCTCTGGGAGACACTTTTGAGCCAGGTACTCTTCCATGCCAATACATTTCAAAAATGGCTTGAGTCAAAAAGGTAGTGTTTTGTTTTGTTCTACAACATGACTTTTAAATACTTGTCCCAAGTAAACACAAAGAACATTTGTTTGTCCATTTAGAAATCTTAAAAATATTCCCAGAATAAGCTTTCCAGAGGGTTACACAATAGTCTAACTCCCTTGAGCGATTTACCAGGATCTTTTCTAGCTTTAACAAAATCCAGCACACTGTGGTAACTCAACACCTGTTGGACTCTGATTATGGTGGTATGCCTGATCCAATGTAAAGAGCATAATCAGTGTACTAGTGTAGTCCTCAGTCCAACAGAATCAAACAAAACAATGCAGTTGGATTTTGAAGAATTGTGGGTGGCTGGGATTAAATAGTAAAAATCCCTAAACTTCCTCAGCCATAGGAACGAGGAAAGATCCATTTTCTGTAACAGCTGAAGTAGGGAATTTATAAATACATTTTGAAACTCACTCTTCGACGTCGCCTTGCTCTCCCACGGCTTCTTCAAACATCCCTCTGTTCTCCTCCAGTGATAACGGGGGAACTCCAGGACTACCTTTCGCACTGACTGGGTCCGTAGCAACATAACTGGAGCTGGAAAGATTCAGGTCTGGGTCTGGGTCGGCTTCGTCAAAGGGGCTTGCCGGGTCGCTGGAGAAGGAGACGTCGTCGCTGTGACTGTTATGCTTCCCACACTTCTTGAATGGGTCTGGGAAGAGGGGGGAGGGGTCAAAGGTCAATCTGGTTAGTTTCTCTGACACGTCACGTTAACTCAAACTGCAGCCCTTTTTGTCTGTTAACGCTGATAACATTTAATAATAGATACACTTACGGCGACTACTTGTGGTACAAGATCTCTTTAGGGTAGTGGTAAATCTGAGAAACACTGGTTTGTACCCTTCACACACAGATAACATTTGCATGTCAATGAGATTAATGTTTAAGGAACTGAATTTTAAATTTTTTGTGTTTGTGTGTGTAAAAGCTCAAATCTACGCATCAATATAAAAATGATTCGTTTGAAACACTGAAATAGATGATACTTCATAAGTAATTAACGATATGCAAACTGTCACATCACTAGTTTAAACCTTACTTCACATTTAGTTATCAAGTAATAGACTACAAGGGAAACTGACTGGGTAAATATAATTCCATTAACAAAGAAACATTTACAAGAATGGGATTTGAATCTAAGGTCGGGGGTTCAAATCCCTTTCTAGTAATTTTTTTGTTGACCCCAACATTTTACATTTAATTGGTACAAACACCAACCTCCCTCTCATTTCTGTCTTGTATGCAATCAGATTTAATAGTGAAATAATAATTTGAAATATTTGTTGTAATACCATTCCTTTTCTATTCATTTCAATCTGAAAGAGATGTTCAAAATTCACTTGAAAATCAAGATGACTAATTTCATAAGAATTATATAAAAGTATTTATGGTTTTATTCGTTTGTGCTTTGGGGTCTGCACTATATTAATTACACTAAAGCTGCTAATAAAAGAGTGAGCTTTTTTAATCTTCAATTTTGTTTTCAATTTTGTTTTCAATTTAAATAAAAAGATTCTTAAAATTGAGTATTAACCGTTTATCCATACAGTGGTCAACCAGGATCCTTCCCCTCTCTAACAAATTCCAACACCATCAATGGTAACTCAACACCTGAAGTGGTGGACTCTGATTATGGTGGTATACCCGATCCCATGCAGAGCATAGTCAGTTAACTAGCGCAGTCGTCAGTCCAATAGAATCAAACAAAACACGCAGTTGGCCTTTGACAGGTTTGGGTTGGTAATTGGGTAAATAGTGAGTCTCAACTTGCTTCCATTTTAGTTTTCTAAATTCTGTCTCTCTTTTTTTTTCTTTTCTTTTTTTCCTTTTTTTTTTTTCTTTTTTTTTTTTTTTGGGGGGGGGGGTTCCTAGCCCAACAGTATCAAACAAAACATGCATTGCTGAAAAGTGACTGACTGGGTCTGCATGTTCCTAACTAATAATTAAAGAAACTACACAGGATTGGTAAGGATAAAAACTTTGATTTCTTTCAGTCTGAAAGCCTACTATTTATAAAGTTAGTACTGGATCCAAATTTTCTGTGAAATATTTCCCTTTGAAATACTGTCATATTTGAGAAAACTGTATCTGAAAACCTAAAAAAAAACTATAAAAAAAAACCCCAGCTGATTTCGGTTGTAACAATCAAAATTAAGGACAATGTGTTTACATTTTGAAAAGTGTGCATGGTTTTTCACTATTTTTCTCCTGACTCAGACGATTGATTGAGCCAAAGTTTTCACATTGTTTTTCATTTACAGTATGTGTTGAATCACACAAAGTAAGAACACTGCACTATCAGCTTTACCAATCCTATATTTAACATTTATGATGTGTAAATTAAAACCCTCATTGTTCTGTTGTTCACACATCTACAAGTAGTCAATAATAAATATATATATGGATCGGAAGTCATAAATCTTGATACTTATATACTCTTATTTTTATTCGCATTTATTTTAATTATTTTTTTTTTTTTTTTTTTTTGGTGGTGGTGGTGGGGGGGGGGGGGTGGATTTTTGAAACAAACAGACAAGGTCCAACAATCCAAAAACACTGTCATTTGCTCACGGGTTCTGAAGCCCATAAAAGAAAATCAAGTATTTGTAAGAAATAAAGCATGTTTCACAAAACGGAACATGAAAAAACAAATGAGAAGCTTTCAAAGTCACTAGAAATCAAGCACAACAATAAAATATGAACCAATTACCAACAAACAAACAAAAATAAAAGAAAAAAGAAAATTGTCACTCAACCATTGAGCAACACAGAAGTGGGGTTAGTCTAACAAGCCCAAAAGGAAAGTCAGCCAATTATCGCCAAAGCTTTAGTTTGGACATAACGGTTGAGTCCCTCTCATCCAACTTCAGTTCTGTTCAGATGAGAGTATACCCAAAAGAACCATTGATAAAGTACGTAATGACCAATGGTTTGATCGCATATGCACATGTGAGGGACCAGAGAAAAAGAGAGACAGAGAGAGAGAGAGAGAGAGAGAGGGGGGGGGGTCTTCTCTAATACCACAAATCTGCAAATACCCAATTTGGCTTGGACGGTTAGGCCCGAGGGTAGGGACCCAGTTGGGGGCTTAGTAGTGCACCAGAGTTAGCCTTCTTTTTTTCCTCCACCCCCAGCCAAACTTTGGAGAGTCTACCATGAAGAGGGATTTATCACAGGGAGATACAAAAGAGAACCTCAAGTCAAGAAACAAAGCCGAGACCCATCTTTTTTTTCTTCTTCTTCCTTTCTTTCTTTCTTTTCGTCGTCATTGTTACTGCGGTTGTACTTCTTATTGGAGTGGTTCTATCAGCACAACCTTTACTGCCTGCCCAGGGTTCTTTTGTGAGGGACAACAAAAAATCCCAAAGTAGAAAAAAAAAACCTGGGACAAAAGATTGCTTGGGGATTGTTACATAAGCCTTTTTCTCCACAAGGTCCCTTTTCTCTGGATTTGATTCAACTGATGGCAAGAACTGCCTTGGGAGAAGTTACTCTTTTTTGTAGACAATTCTAAAGACTGACAACCTGGTTAATTGCAAAGCGGAGTTTGGTATTAGTATTTGGTATTTGGAGTTAGTTTTGGAGGGGGGGGGGGTACAGGGTGATTGGTGTGGGGGGTGGATCAAGACTTCTGGACCTGAACACCCTTGGTGAGAATTAATTAGAATCCAATAAGAAAACTCTCAATGCTCACTAATCATTATGTCCTTCCAGTAGAACCAATTTGTTGTGTATATAATTTAACAAAGAACTGCAACATTTTGCTAGCCACCTTATCCCGACATCAGCAGCCATGAACACGCACACACACACTGCAATTTGTCATTTCACTGTCAAAGTTGTTTTCTTTCTGTCATTTTTTCCCTACTTCTTTCTTTTTTTCAAAGCTGTTACATTCCAATGTCTTTAGTTCTTAAGTTTTTGTAATTGTACTGGTCAATTTCTTCTGGTGACATTTTACTATGTTTTGAGTTGCAGTGTTTTGTTGTTCTCTTCTGTGTTTTCTTTATAATTTTTGTAATGTGCTTTTGTATCTCTAATCTCATTTTTAATTGTACACAGGTGTTTTTTCCTGTATAAAGACTGTAATTCAGCATTTGGCTGCGAGTGTCATTTCAATGGAGAAGATATTATAAACCATCATACATCATACTAATATTGGATGCATTTGAGTGCATTGTCACAGAATACAATCACGACTATTCCATTTCACGATGTGAAAAAGCCAGATTTCACCAAGTGATTATATTCTGCGATAATGCACCAACGAAAAAGCATTCAACCACGTAGATCCTTGTCATTTGAAATTTGTCCACGATATACACAAATTAGACACGGAAATTTGTCCACCCCGCACTAGGAAAATTTGTTAGAAAATTATAAACAACGCGAATGACTCTGTGTAGACACCAACCTTATCCACCGTGACACAACCTTGCCTGGTTTGGAAAAACCGACAGGGAACGATTATTTTGAAACGACGCTGGGAAGCGTCCAATAATCATCCATGTATTGGACTCCAATATTAAATTCTTGAGTGTTATAGGACGACACGTGATACGTGTTCCACCAATCAAATTACAAGGATCTGTGCGTGTGGTATCTATATACAATGTATGTATATATTAATTGGGGCGAGCAAAGAAAATGTGGCTGATATATTTGTTTACAAAAGATCTTTTCTATCAACATAACAGAAACCTCTCATGAGTGGTGCAACATTTGTTTGATGTCGGATAACAATGAGTTCATCAGACCAAAAATATGGACTTCAATATTCAAAAAGACATCCTTTGTTTGAAGTTGAAGTAGAGAAATAATTCAAGCGTGTTCTAGCGATCTTGCTATATTGATCACCGCGACAAAAGAACCCATTGTACCCGGCGACAAAGCCTCCAATGTTTGATTGATTTTTACGAGGGATTAAGACTAAGTGAAAAGAGAAACATCACAAATCTCCTCTCAAGCCATTACACTGCATTGATTTCTACTCCCCATGAATACCGGTATCTATTTATCGGTTGCCACGGGAGACATTTCGTCAGTATAATTGCTCCCTATGGTCACCAAAATCATATGACATGTTCGTGTATGTGTGGGAGTGAGTGAGAGACAACGTCTGATTGGTCAACTTTTTTGGACTCCTGTTTCATGAGATAATACCATACAGACGAAAAAAGAAGAAAGAAAAAAAGAAGACGAAAAAAAAGATCAATACTGAATATTTTGAGGTATGATGTCAGACTGAAGGAATGTGATTTGGATAATCCCAGCTTAAGATTAGTAGTTTACATTGCTTAAGGTAAATGGAGTCCTACATATCTTAGATGCACCTTTGTTAAGTGCACAATATCAACATTGCGTACCCTCGTCTAATCCTTAATCTAGCAAAATCCCTACCCCACTCTCTCCCCCCCTCCTCCCCCAGGGAAAATAAATCCAGAACTCTCTTTAAACCATCTGAAGCTGTTGTACACAGTTATTGTATTATTGATCCAATATCAACATCAACCGTTCATCCTTGTCTACTCCTTAATCTAGCATAATCCCCCTCACCCCCCAGCAAAAAAGAAAAAAATTATAATAAAATAACAGAACACTCTTAAACCTTATCAAGTTATAGAAATGCATAAGAGTAAATAAAGTGTAAAAAACATTTTAAAAAAACTGAAGTCATAAAGATAACAATTATTTTCATTTTAGCATCTCTCTGAATTTTTCAATTGGTAGTACTAGTGTTTTTTTTTACTATACTGACTTTTTTTTTGCTATACTGGCTTTCATTTTGGTTCATAGAGTGATAAGTTTTCCTTGTTTAGCTTAAATATACATTTTTTTTAGCACTTCAGGGTTGTTTCTACATCAGGTGACCTTTACATTGCATCATTATTATTTTTATTTTCATCTGTATTTATGAACTAGATGTAAAGGCATTATACTTCAGTCACATTTTTGGAAGAGTAAATTCAATTCAATTCATTTCAATCCTCTAGTTTTCAATACACAAACAATGACAAATTTCACCAGATAAGATGGGTCACACCATAGAGAAAGGACCATGGAAGGAGTTGCAACTTTCTCACTTCAAAGGTGACACGATCATCACCAAATTTTTCCTGCACTTGGAAACCGAATTTTCAGATGGAGCTAAATTCTCATGACAATTGGTACTGGTAAAACGTTTATCAAAAATAAGCTTTTAAAATTGAAATTCATTTATAAGTATTTTTCAATCATTTCCAATCATGTATTATACCTTTTGAATAGTTATAATAATTACATCGGGGATAAAAAAATTCATATTTTGGGTTTTCACCCTTTGTGTGATATGTGTGATATGTACTCTACACTCAATGCTTTTCTGAAAAAATTCACAGAAATACTACTCGGTTGGGATTCAAACCCATGACCACATACTGTACATCAGTGTGAGGTTGAAAACCTAAAATATAATATTCTTTATGTTCAATATAATTAGCTATTTAACTGTTTGCGGTACTCACTACAAATAGCAGGATTCGAGCTGGCCACTTGTCCCCGGTCGAGGTCGGTGGTCTAGTGGCTAAGAAATCTGCTCTACAATGCAAGGATCGTGGGTTCAAATCCCACCCAAGTTTTATGCATGTGGATGTTATTTTCCCACAGGACTCGGAAAACTCTTGAGTATACAGTGCTTAACACATATCAGGATGGAACAAACAGAAGGAACAGAAAAATGATTTTGATAGCTCACCATCATCGACTTCAGCAAACGCCTCTTCGGGGAGACAGAATGGATCTTCGTCGTCATTCTCCATGAGTTTATACTGACTGGCCAGCTCGGAGATCTTGGCTGACGTCAACTCTCGATCGAACTCTTCATCCTCATCATCGAAGTCATCCAAGTCGGCGATATCTGGTTGTTGGTACGAGAGGATGGAGGCAAGACTCTGCATGTCGTCATCTCTGCACGCAAACAAAATTGAGAAAAAAAATTGTATTTTTTTCTAAGAGATGTACTACTTTTGGTTTAATTTGTCCGCGTCTTTGTATGTGAATAAAATTTATCTAGTCAGGTTTGCGGTTACACCATGCACGTGGAATCTCTATTTTGAGATGGGGTGGTTCTGAAAAGAACTGGTTGTATAAAAGCTTGACGTTTAGATCAGTAAGCTTCGAATGTCTTCAGGAGAGAGTTGAACTCTAAAAGTTAGTTGCATCTCATGTCTCGACCCCTCTGCTCTACCAAAAACAGTGAAAAACTTGCGCTCGTGGTAAAAGGAAGTTAAGCAGTATCATAGGTTTATTGAACTGTTCCCTGGTCATTCTGGAAAAGCTGGTGTTGGGCTAATAAATATATTGGGCTAACTCTGTCAGCATTATTTAGATGTAATAGTCATGGATGCAGAATTCTGCAATATGCAGCGCGGTAAAATTATAGCTGTGGTAATAATACTCTGGAATTGATCCCTAAACACCAGCTGGGAAATGGGGGTCTCTAAATCACTAAAACGAATACAAAAATAATGTGATTACATTATGTTGTTTCTCAGAAACAGAAAACCAAACTGTAAGCTTAATCAGGTGGTTCCTGTAGAGTGTCTATAGATTTTTATTTATTTAATTTTTTTTAGGGGGGGGGGGCATATTTTTCCCGTTGTATGTACATTAACCCTAATCCTAAGGGTTCTTTACTAAGATCCTTGCTAACTCTTACAAAATCCAACCCAACACCATGTGGTAATACACAACACCCCCAAACTGTTGGTCTCTGATTATGGTGGTATGCCTGATCCCATGTATAAGCATAAGTTTACTGGTGCAGTCCTCAGTCCAACAGAATCATGCAAAAAGATGCTGTTGGAGTTTGGTGGGTCTGGGGTGGGTAGGGTTGGGTGTCCTTTCCTCTGAGCCCAATTTTCTGCCTTAGCAGAAAAGGGTGCTAAGCAATTTTTCTGCTACAGGTAAGTAAAAGCAGGATACCAGTCACAGATGGTAGATGGAAACAAATCTACTTTGGCTGGTGACTTAGTTCTGGTAAGCATAATTTTGTTGTGCTTAGCTAGTATTAAGCATCTCTATGTCATTGAGCCCTGGGGTGGATTTCACTAAACTAGTCCTATTACTTAGGACTAGTCCTAACTCATGACAAGTCATATCAGTTAGGACTAGTTGCTCGTTAACTCAAGATAAGACTAGTCCTAGCGCTTTGTGAAATCCACCCCTGGGCCCTATGTCACAGAGCTGCTTAAGCAGACAATATTTCTTTATAATTTTCTGCTGCGCAAAAATAAGCATAATACCAGTCGCAAATAGTACATGTGTATTCAAGCCATTTGAGCTGGTAACCTTATTCTGGTTAGCATCATTGTTTTGTGCTTAGCTACTTTTTGTGCTTAAGCAGCTGTATGAAATTGGGACCTGGTCATACAGCAGATAGCTGCTAGTCACAAAAAAGAACATACCAGGGCAAGTCCAATCTCTATCATCGAAGTGCATGGGCAAAAGTGTGTTGAGTACAACTTTTTATGCACAGTTCACAATACAACACACATGGCATCTCAAGGAGACAATAACTGAACATTTCAGAGGGTCTTCACATGCCCCAGGTTAGCAACCAAGCTTCGCCAATTAGGAACATGTGCCAATCAGGGGAACATCCCACAGTCAATGCCGCTTAACTTGGCTTCACCATTTGGCGAAGTATAAAGTTTGGTACTAATGGTTATTTTTTTCTTTTTTTTCCCTGAGTGAATTGGCAACAGATCTGTGCCTGACATTTATACAGGATCCATGTTAAATTGCCTAATCAAGCAGAAAGCTTGTCATTGGTCAGCTAAATAAACATCAGATCACAGTGAATTCAGGTTTCAATATTCAAACCATTATTGGTACATATAATGCCAAATGCATGCATAAGGGCAAGGGGGGGGGGAGCAATAAGCTTCCTAGCCCTCTTGAATTGAACGCATCTCTTCTAGATAATTACAACTAAAAGTCTGCCCAACCGCTCAGAGTGTCCTATTGTGGGGGGGGGGGGCCAACATGTGAATACTGAGACAGTTCTTCCAGTTAAAGAAGAAACACCCATGTTTCGATGTCGGTCTCCCTCTTCTATACACCAACTAAAAGCTGATAAGCACTGACAAGGTTGTCTTCAGACGTTAGGTCGACAAAGAACAATACACTCTTGGGTCGCCTGGGCACTGTTCGGATTCAACTCCCACATCCCAGATGTACTTTTGGCAGTTTCGACGACACAATGTGATCATTTTTTTTTTTTTTTGGGGGGGGACAGGCACGAATCGAAGGCCGCTCAAGGGGGGAGGGACAATGGATGTCAGATGCCGGACCACTTGATTGGAAGATTACCACCACAATTAGACTCTGAATAAAAGGAACAGCCGGCTGATCTTTCTTGGAGTATTTTTCTCTCTCTTTTAGTTCAAGGAGTTGCAAACTCAAAGAAAGTTCGCCAATTAATCACGTCTATTCTCGGTTGGCTTGCTTAAATTCAAACTCAAATTAGTTCAAGTAAAAGAAAAAACTTTCTTTCTTGGAAATATTAAAAAAAACAAAAAAAAAACAAAGAATAGACAGACATTTTTTCATCATGTCATTATTTTCTGTCTCTGTTTTTTTTTTTTTAGTATATAACTAAAAGTTTACTAACTTTAAAGTTTCAACAAAAACCGAGATTGACAAAATTGAGACTCGATATGAAAAAGGGGCAAGAAATAAAGATCGGTTCCACTCACGTCGCTGATCCCTCCCGTAGTAACATACAAGATATGGTTAGGGTCATCGTGGCTGACAAGCACTTCTTGCTGATTGGCCGGAGAGTGAACTTCCTCTGTTCCTGAACCGGTACCA
Organism: Marthasterias glacialis; assembly: GCA_911728455.2. Lineage (NCBI taxonomy): Eukaryota > Metazoa > Echinodermata > Asteroidea > Forcipulatida > Asteriidae > Marthasterias > Marthasterias glacialis. Next base: position 5,633,294 of record OU452219.1, read on the forward strand.
AACTAGCAAAGTCCTTCATGTTGATAGTGTACTGGCAGAGGGCACGACGCTTTCCTTTCTTGGCCGCCTAGGAATTGGGGGACAAAAATGGTGAATGCAGAAAATTTAGTAGGCATTGGGTTTAAGAGGTATGTGTGAAGGGTTCACGCTAAACATGTTCTTGAAGTTGAAAGTAAAAAAAAAGAAAAAAGTTTTATGCCTAGATTTCTGAGAGCTTGAACATATTGAATGTTTACAGTTTCAAAAACAAATCTTTTACTACAGCAGAAAGTTCTGCTCTTTGGCTAATTTGGTTAAGATTGGACCTTTGAGAGAGTCGATACACATTTTGCATAGGAGTGGATCCTGTAGTCCCCAAAACATTGCACAGAATGGAATGAGTCAAAATGGAAATGTATCTTTGTTTTTCAGAGTTTATGGCATGAAATGAACTTAATTAATACTGGTATCGCTGGCTGGTTGCAAGTGGTCTACAGATGGCATTCCCTTTCACACACAATATTGTCAATAGCAGAAACCATTTCTTGTACCAGCGTTCTCGACTAACAAGACAGTGGTCCACTGACCAAGCGCCAGTTAAAACACATGAGAACCAGTCAAAATTCTGTCCTAGTGGTCCATCTAGCTTTTTTAATTTAATTTTATTTCTTCCCACCACAAGATTTAATTGCAAACCACTGATTGTACTATCTCAAATTAAAATTCTCTTCCAAACAAATGTCAACGATGAAAGGAAACCTTATAATATTGACCAGTGAAAAAGCTGGCAGACCCAGTGAAATGACAAGGTCCTGCTGGCTGACCACTGACAAAGTTTAAACCCTGTAAGTATCTTAATGTGAATGAAAAATAACACTGATGGGAGACTTTTGAACGGTCCCTTTTCACGGGTCTTATTAGCAGTACGCATGCTCAGAACTACACACACAGTACTGAGCACGTGCATGCGCGCACGCTCAGAACTGTCAAAATGGACCGTTGTGTCTGCTGCCGACAGCATCTCAAAAGTCTCTCACTGGGGCATTTGGAAAGCTCGACTTTTGACGACACTCCCACTAGACCCCTTTGCGTTGGCCGCCAGCGCTGAGGTCAAACAACGGAAGCGTGCACCCACATACGCCCCACTCACAACTCTCAGCCAATGATGGGTCTTCCTTTGATCTCAGTGAGGGCGCTGCTTGAGCTTGTGACGTCATGTGTGACATGAAAGGGGTATCTCTGGGGGGGGGGGGGTTTCAACTCTGTCATATGATCAATTCAGTTCCCCTACAGATGATATCTACACAATCCTTCCTGGTAATTTACGAGGAACTACCTTTTTTCTTCAGTAGATTCGAGATAATAACAGGAGGGCCAACAAAGTTGAAATACTTACATCCTCAATTATAAAAATCCATTCTTTGTCTTCAAACGGAGCATCAGGTCTATTTTCCTGTGACAAAAGACCCAGACAAACAATCAACTTTAAAGCTAAAAAATGTAGTTAAAGGCGGTGTGTGAAGTAATGGCTTTGGCAGTGGCTATGGCCGGAATGCCGAAAAAATCCTATCCCTGTTGTTGCTGCAGCCAACAGCCATAGCCGTAGCCAAAGTCGCTTGATTCGGACGCGGCTTTACATTAGGAACATTTGTGGACACAGTTTTGATCACCTCCTTCCCGTCCAAATCCTACAATGGTGAGCTTCTCACACTACGACTGCCTTGGCTGAATTCCTATCTGCAATCGCTTTGGCTTTCATGAGGATTGCAAAAAACTCATGCATTTCAAAAATAATAATAACTAAATTTTATACAGCTTTATCAATGGGTGTCTCAAAGCACTTATTGTTATTTTTGAGACAGGTTTTGAAATTGTTTAAATTATGGGATTCATTTATGTAGCACCTTAAAAGAATTTATAAAAGGTGCTGCGAGAATTTACAAGAAACACCGGGGCAAACCCCGTCTCTTAGCGATAAGTGTCACTGGATTTCTTTTACATGCATTACACAACACACGGACCTACAGCTCAGCGTCCCATCTGAAGACTTTTACATCCCATCCAAGGGATAAAGCAATAATGGTTCAGTGTCTTGCTTTGAGGACACAAGTGTCAAGACCGGGACTCGAACCCACACTCTGCTGATCAGAAACACCAGAGCTTGAGTCCAGTGCGCTTGACAGCTCAGCCACAACACAGCAATGGTTCCACATTAGTGTTCCGACTTTTCAAGTGTACTCATTCAGGTAACAAGACTAATTTTGTCTGTTTTTGCAGGGGCGACATCGCTCGTAAAGTATTCCTTTTTCGGGGGGTAAACGAAACGAAAAAGCTGCATCTAGTTCATTGTTCTTGAAGTCAGGATATCAAACTATCAGACAATTGGAAAGTTTCACCAATGCACACAGCTTGTTAGCCACAGAGGCGGACAACTTAATGGCATCCTCACTTTCAAAATTAGCCATGAATAAGGCAAATGGGTTTTTTTTTTTTTTACTCACCCTAAATAGAGTACAGGTCATTTCTACATTCTCTGGTACAGTCCAGACTATAGTACCCCTATATGGATCTTTTATCCCTGGCACCCATTGATGTAACTGAAACAATAGGGGAAAAAACAATCAATTCTTGGTTAACACATCACTAAAAACAGTAACTTTCATAACATTCAGGAATAACTCCCATGGGTTACTTTTCAGACACTTGGTGGCAGCAGAGCTAGTAAAGCACTGGTGCTCACTTTTGAAGAGTTGCTTGTGCAGAGTTTTGCTTTAGCTGAAATGGGTTACCATTCAAAGTAACATGTGGGCTGCGTTCCGCCTGCGCAAATATCTTGCTAACGTTTACGTAGACATTCGCGCTCAGTGGAACCGATTTACGCGAGCACAAAAACTCACTTGACCAATGTCATGCCATTTTCTTTAAATTTCATAGTTCCTACTTGTCATTCTTGTTCACCCCAACTACTATGTAATATCCACTACTGAAAAACACATTATTATTTTTTGTGACAACAGAGGCCGTTGTTTAAGTGCCTTTCTGCTGTCTACAAAAGCGAACACCCGCGAACACCTCAGAAATATGTTCAATGTCGATTGCTAGCATTCACCAACTTCGAGCGTGCACAACTCGTTCCACCAGAGTATCGTTTGCAAATGTTGGCAAATATTGGCAAGCGGAATGCATCCCAGCAGCCGATTTTACGAAACTTTATGCAACTGCATAAGTCCACTTGTGCAACATTTAGTGCGTAAGTTGGGCCACTTACACAATAAAATTTTCTCAAAATTGGCTGCTGATTTTGAAAATTTATTAACTTGTGCCTTGGTTCGCAAATTAATCTGTTAAGTAATTAATTTCCTGCTCAGCTGCTCTGTGAAATGGTCTACTTTTCCAGAGTCTACTTTTGTTCTCATTTTTTTGTATTCTCTTGTGAATTCACCCTGAAAAAGGTACAACAATATTTCATATTTTTTTTTTTACCTCAGTGGACTTTTTCCTGCCTCGTCTTGTCCAATGTATACATAGTTTATCAGGTTGCCTGTAAATATACAAAATATCAAGCATTGAAAAAGCATTAGTGATTACTGAACAAGAAGAATCTGTATGTTTTGCGTAGATTTAAGGGTGTAAAAAAAAAAAAAATTAGCTGTTGCAAACTGCTTACCAACCAAAATGACCTTTGGTATAAATGAAAAAGTTGTAAATTGCCTCACAATTCGACCCTAGCCCAGTTTTTCTCAAAGGCTACATTAAAAGGTATGATACCGTATTGTTTTGGAAGACATTCATTCTTTTCGACTCTCCTAATCTAGTTTTGGAAATGATACGGGAAAAAAAAAATAGCGTTTCAAGAAAAAAAAAACCAAAAACGTCTTACTTGTGTAATGCTTTACGAAGACGTACACAAGTCAATGTTCTCCCCCCAAAAAAGGGGAGGGGGGACGGGGGTAGGAAACATAGAACTTTGTACCATGTTTTGAAGTGTTTTTTCCCCCCAATTTCTTTTGAAATCCACTTGAGGAAAGCTAGTTATTTCGCACTCCTCCAACAAGGTTGAGGAGTGCAGGGAAGAGCGATTTTCACTTGCACTTGCACTTCAAACATTGTCCGAGTAGAATTCTAAATTTCACCTCATAGAGGGGCTCTTTAATTTAGAAAAACTATCTTGCCCTTACAAAAACACAGTTTTTATATTTAGTTAAAAAAAGTAAGCTTCTGGAAAAAACTTCTTTGAAACTCGATTCAATCATTAACAATCAAGTACAATACACATATACTTTGTACAATTTTGTTTCTTTTTCTTCCAGAAAATCACCAAAAACTCCACAAATTCTCAAAATAAATTCAAAACCTTTCTTTATGATTATTTTTATTTTAGGATCATGGGGTCATATTGTATAATGTTTTGTATGCATTTATTGTGGAATTGAATACTGCTTAATTCATTGTGGAATTTGCTAAATTTTGAATTTTATTGTGGGCATTTTCTAGCTTTTTATTGATTATCTTGTGTCCTTGTTTCAAATGTTTTTAGCAATTTATCATTGTGTATTTTTGATTATTTATTGTTATGCGCTTTTGCACATTGAATGGAATAAGGGCAATATAAATCAATAAATTGTAGTCTAGTTAGAAAGACATCTGCTCTCTAAAATGGCGGGGGTCGTTTGGTTCGAATCCCACCCAAGGAATACGCACTGGAATTTGTTTTCACAAGACTCGTGAAAGCACTGAGTATACAATGCTTAACACACATCGGTGTATGGGTAAAAAAACTAAATTAACAGTCTTTATCCCCGATGCAAAAAACAACATCTATTCTATTGTTATATTTATTATAATTATCATTTCTCTCCGCAATTTTGTTTTTAAATAAAAACGTTAAAGTAGAGAAGGCTAGATTGAAGATGAAAATGATACCAAAAAGTTCAGTCTGCCAATAAAATTGTTTATAATGTAAAGAACATTAGCAATTTGAACATGTTCATTGTTCTAATTTGTTATGATAAATAGTAGTCTAATGGTCTTGGGGGGGAGGAGGAGGAGGGGACGGTCATGGTTGAGGATGTCTGACTTTTACAGGGGGAAAAAAGGTATTGTGTGAATAGAGAGCTTTCTGGAATACACTGTGTATCTCCTCCACAGAAGGATATCAATTACTTAGAAGCCAAATGAAAAATTGAATAACACCCAATTCAGCAGAATAACAATGCTGAAAAAATACTGTCAGGCAATTCCTCGGCAATTTTCCCCCCTTTTCTTTTGAAACATCATTTCTGGCTGACAAACATCACCAACAACAAATACCAAACATAAATTGCTCGTTTGTCTTTTTTTCACCCCCACTTTGCCTGGGTCTCTATTCTTCTAGCCTGACATGCCTTGACTCCAATTACACATGGAGCATAAGAACTCTTGCACTTGTCTGGTTCTTTTCAACAGCCCTCAATGCTCCACAAACACAATAGCAAAGGGTTTGGGGGGGGGGAAGAGAGAAGGGGAGGGTAGGCGAGACACAATGTTAAGAGTGTTGGCAATGGCTTGGATACTTTGATCATTGTGCTCTTCAGGTCTGTCTTGATTCGACATGGCCCTGAGGTAGAGTAGTGGCGATCTATCACACATTACCCCCACTCCCAGTTCACTCTCTGCCATTCAAAAGACTTCAAGTCCTGGTCAACACAAGAAGAGCTTGAGACTGTGTTTAAAAAGCATGAACCCCATTCAAAGACCATCCAGAGATTGCCCACTATTCATGCGTCTCCTTTTCTTTTCCAATTCTGAAGTGTCCAATTTTATACCTCCTCTCCCCCCCCCCCCTTCACATTTCTGCAGTACAGAGTGTTAACACTGGTCAACCAGAGACTCAGTACCTTTTCAAGTGTTTTTTTCGATCTTCGTTTTCTGCAGAAACATAGTAGTGGCTATTGGGAGTTGGTAGAGCATGCAAACGATGCCTCTGGCGTAACCAACAAGGTAAAGGCTGCCCCCTGACAATAGTTCAGAGAGAACCGCCATTGTACAAGCTCCATTTTTGGGTTTCCCTCTCAGCGAAGGAAAGTGTGGGGGGGGGGGGGAGAGAGAAAAAAGGTTGTGAAAAACTTTTCAGGGAAAAGAAACTGCTCTCCTGCTCAGCCTTGTGTCAGTTGGGCAAGAGTAAACACAGGTGTTCACAGTCGCCCATCCATATGTAAATACGGGCAGTGTGGGGGAAAGAAAACCCAGAGAACAAGAGTGTAACAAGCATCGCTATACCTTTCTTCCTCCCTTGTGTTAATTTTGACACCCTGTGAATAGAAATCTCATCCCCTGTTGGCGTTAAAAACATAAGTGACTGAATAGCATCAATACTGCAAGCTCCAAGGTATTTTTTCATGATACATGCCCTTTCTCTAAGCAAGAATTTTCTCTCTTTCTAGCACTCTTTTTTTTTTCTTTTTTTTCTTTTTTTGTACACCACCCGAGTGAAGTATAATGACGACCATGAAGTTCTGAACCAATCATAAACAGCGCAAGTTATTCAACTTTGATGAACGGTGCCACAGCCTAGATTCGCTCGGGTTACCCAACTTGGTAGGGGCCAGCTCTGTAACCCTCTCCCAGAGCCTTCACAATGGCAGCCGGCATCCAACTGCACCGGTGCAATATGATACATGTATCGAGCAGGACCGATGTTTTTTAAAGAACCAGCAAATGTTTGCCGGGGCTTATGAGTCCCCATCTAACAGGCCGCAAAGTTGGTTTATTATACGGGAAAAACGGGGTAGAAAAAGTACAGGCACCGTGTCATACTGTACGTGTATTTTATGGCTGGCTCTGAGTCTACTTAAGGTATACAAGTCCCACTTGCATAAAAATAGTCTCAACAAATTCTTTAACCTGGCCTTCACTTATTATACAATTACAATCTTTCATTAATACCTTCATTATAATCTTCTGATCCTATTCAAAATTTTCAATTATCTGTTTGTCTATTTTCTTGTTAATGTGGCAAATACTCTCTAAATGTAAAAGTGAAAAATTCACTCTCTCTGTCTTTGTGGTGTCAGTTTGGCTCTGAGTGGTGTCAGTTTGGCTCTTTTGAGAGTAAAAACTCACTGTGCATTACCCTTTTGAGTAAAATTGGAGCAAACTTTAATATGATTCAAATACCCATCTTTTACTCTTGAAGGAGAAGTCCGCTATATAGCTCTTTGCAAGAGTGGTATGTCAATCAAAATAGTGGTTTTTCACTCTGTTACATTTATAGAGTACAATAACCTCAGGACTTTCCATCTAAGAAAGACCCTTTATCTGCATACTGTTCTCCTTCTGGTTATTTTAAGAAGGTTCTTTATATAAGACAATGATTTTGTTTTCTGTCTTTGGCTTTTAGCCAAATGAGCAACAGGACCCAAATGACCAGGGCTTCAAAATTTGAGTTTTGAAAACCACAAAAATCTTTAGGCTGGATAGAAAGCCACAAGACAGTTACAGTAATCCTTTTGCGGGACTTTTAAGTTCCTGCTCTCCCTGGCTGGACTCACACCGAAATATGGCTGGAAGATTTGGCGGGATTTAGCCAGCCAAGGCTTTTTGCTGGGAACAAAAGTGGAATTAAAGTTGGTTATCTTCTGGCAGTGGGCCAGCAATGGCTTTTGTTGCGTGTGACGATTGTCACTCACTTCACATGTTTCTGGTTTCAAGCTCATTTTGAAAGACAGTCCTGTTCCTTCTTCTTGATGCTCGGAGCAAAATCCTCCCCCCCCAAAAAAAAAAAATAAAATAAAAAATAAAACAAAATTAAATAAATAAATAAATAAATAAATAAATAAATAAATAAATAAATAAATAAATAAATAAATAAATAAATAAATAAATAAATAAATAAATAAATAAATAAATAAATAAATAAATAAATAAATAAATAAATAAATAAATAAATAAATAAATAAATAAATAAATAAATAAATAAATAAATAAATAAATAAATAAATAAATAAATAAATAAATAAATAAATAAATAAATAAATAAATAAATAAATAAATAAATAAATAAATAAATAAATAAATAAATAAATTAATTAATAAATAAATAAATTATTAAATAATTAATTCATTTAATTTTGTTTTTGTTGTAACCCTTCTATTTACTTTTATATATGTATATGAATATTTATTTCACGGTATATATATTTCAATTCTTGTTTTTCATCCATTCCTGTAATTGGCGGCTTGTCCGCTGTTGGTTTGGTCAATAAATAAATAAATAAAAATTTTGTTTACATGTTTAGAATCATTAAAAATATTTGTCCGGGAATTCCGAGCTAGAAACCTAGCCTTGGTCACAGATCACCCATTTATCTGAGTTCCACTGTTGTGGATGATCAGGGATTATCTAAATTAACTTTTCCCCCCCCCTTTTTTTTGAAAAAAATATTTGTACTTTCTGTCAACTGAAGCAGATTATTGTGAAGGATTACCATATGCTTTGCTAAGCCCACGTGCATGTACAATCATGGAGGTGTAGCTTTAATCTGAAAAGACAGGAAAGGTCAGGCCTTGTGACTCTTACATTAAATATCTCAAAAGATTATTCGATCGCAGATCAGTTTCGTTGAGGAACAAGACACATTTTTCTATTTCTCCAGACTCTTAGTCAAACCCAGAAAATCCATCTTTCTTGAATACTCAGTGGAAGTTGTGCGCTCAAATGAGTCTTATCCTCAGACAGGATTGGCCGATTCCAACCGCCTCTCCTTAGCTTCAAATTTCATTGGAGTTTACAAACAAACAATAATCCAACACAGTTCTTAATCCTCGAATTTGCAACCACACTGGCCCTTAATTTCTTCGCTGGTAATTGCCAGGCCCTGTACTACAAGGCTCTAATTTGTACACCAAGCAGTTTTGGCATGAAAAGGGAGTTGCCGTGTCTAAAAAGGCTGTGAGAGAATAGAATATACCTCCTGATCTTCTCATTAAGACCGGATAAGTCCATGAAAGGTTCTGCCTTTCTTCACCAAAGAGAAAAGATGTTTGGCTGGCCTGGCTATACTATTTAAAGGAATTAGGGGGTAGTTAGGATGGTCATGTTTTTAATCAAGGTTCCATACAAGAAAAAGGGATGGAATGTCTTTAGAGATGAAAAAGCCCACAGGAGGGCAAGTTGAGAGAGGACAACACTGTTGTGTCTATTGGGGGGGGGGTGGAGGGAAGGAAAATAGGAATTGATTTACCAATGTCATGCATCAATGGTGGCGCTAGTAGAGGGTGCATTAATGGGGTGAAATTGGATTAAATTGTATCGCTGGTTTAAAAAAAAAACAACAACATCAGAAAGGATCCTCCAGGAGGTTTAATTGGATCAATAGTTAACCATTCGGGATTAATCCCTGCTGATTGGCTGGGTTTTGAATAATTACCATTCAGAAAAACAGTTTATCAATTATGTATGTAGCTGGATGTGGACACTTCAGTCTTCCTCAGATATGTCATCCACTTTCTTTTTTTATTTAAAAAAGATTGAACATTACATAAGGGTATGATAGAAGCCCACACAGGTAGATGTAAAATTATGCACATTTTCCTGCAGATGAACGGAGAACACTTTTCAAAATGTTGAGACCTATGTACCTCATCCCTGGTTTCATTTCAGAAACTACTTCTTGGAAAGAAGGGATTAGTTGTAACATATAAACTAGTTATTCTTAGTCACAATGTACTTCATACACCATGCAAAGCTTTTAATCTTACTTAAGATGTGCAAAATTATCAAATCTTCAAATAACTTTCAATCCTCAGTCTGTGGACTTGGTCTTTGGACCTTAGGCATTGATGTCACCATGCTGACATCTAAGAGTTGTAATGATGAAATACTTTATTTATTTGTTTATTTGTTGTTATTATTTTATATTTATTTGATATTTGATATTTATATATATATATATTTCTTTGGGAGTGGGGTGAGGGTTGCGTTTCCCCCCAGTGTTGGGTGCTTTGAGTGGTGCCTCTTTTCTTGCATTGTGTGTGGCTGGCCGCAGGGGTGTTTATTTTATTGGTCTGCCTTTTTTATTTGTCTGATTTTTAGCTCTTTCACTTGTGTTTATTAATTTGTCATGTTTTTGCTTTTTATAATACATTTATATTTATTTTTACCTGTTTTAATTAAGTGATTTATGTACTCAGATGTATATCTTTATTTATATCATTGTGTACCCCCAGATGTGAGGCAGCAGGTCTACTGATCATAGTATGTATTTGCTTTGGCTGTCCCTTGCCCATCTCGGGGTATATTGTCCTGTGTTTTGTTATGTACTGTTTTACTGGCGAATAAACTAATAATAACAATAATAATAATAGAATACGCACATTTACGTATGCGCAGCGCATTATTATTATTATTTTTTTTACAGATATCATAATCCAACCACTTTTTATGATGTTGTAATGCAACTAATAATGCAACTACACCCTTATAGAGTATGCTTCCTGTCACATCAACATTTTCAAAACATACTGTTTAGCAAAATGTTTTTCGCTGGAATGGAACCCCATAAATGGGGCATATTTCTTAAAAAACACCTAAAAAACATACTTGTTCAGCTGCTATGCATCATTAACTGTTCTGGAAGTAACCGAGATTGGCAGGTAATTTTCTCCAATCTCCTAAATTCTTTCTTTCCGGTATTTTTTGTTCATAGGGATTTGACATTTCACTTTTCCTGTCTATAACAAACACAAACATCTTAGGCTGACGTGAAGAAAAAAAAAAAAAAAAAAAAAAAAAAATGGTGTTCTCTATTCATTAAGGAAGCAGACTTGATATACTTGAGGGTTTACTACAGGTCTTGGAGAGAAGTTTCCCCCCACAAGTGTCAGGCTACATTAACATCACCGTCACTTGTGTTATCACAAGACTGTAATATTCTGCATTTTGGGAGTAACCAGACTTGTCATGTTATTATTTCAACTGTTTCTTTAACCTCACTCTATTGAAATTATTACGAGGAGGGCCGACAATGGTTAGGGCAAACCTACAGCGCCTCCAGTCACACTCAATTCAGTTCCCTTTTTTTTTTAGCCAGGATACAAGACGAGGGTAAAAAAGAAAGAAAAAAATTGGCTGAACGTGATGCCTGCTGCTTTATGACCATGTTCTATATGTTATGCGCTGCCCGAAAGCCCAAGCTAACATGTGCTTGACAAGAACCCAAAACAGAAAACACTGGTGTAAAAACAGCCCTCGGGGTCAAAAGCTCTCACCCTTTTTTTCAAAAGGCGCACAGGGGCGGACGCTGTCCCCACATGGGTTAGATTGTGGTTGGGTGAAAGTTGGGAGGCCATTTTGGACGGGAGGTACCATTTGACGAAGGTCGATTACCCACAAAGCTCGGATCGTGGTCTTTTGTTATGGTCAGCCTTGTCTCAACCGTGGTAACACTACACTTTGATACACTGGGTTTTTTTTTTTTTTTTTTTTTTTTTTTTTGAAACTGTGGCTGCCTGCAATTCTTGACCTGGCTTTTGCAGCAAATCCTTTTACAGGATCAGAGGGGCGATTGTTCGGAATGCATCTGCGGAACTTTCTTTCTCCTCTTTGATGGGGGACAATGCCAGGGTGTTGCCTTGATGTTGCGCCGTTTGTGTTAAAATGAATCGGAATTAATTGGGTTTCATGTATGACAAAGTACTCTGTGGTTGCAGCCCGCATACAGCGTCGACCAACCCTGCTGTGACCCTTTGTTGAGAAAGTCAAAATTCAAATCAACAACTCGTTTTCTTGAGTTTATTGTTCGTTGTATTTCTCCGTGGAATCTACAAAATAAATTTACAAACAAACAGTCTGATGCATGGTAACTTTTTACTTCTCCTTCTCCTTCAATTTTGATATAAACAGAAAACCAAATTATGCAATTTGATCAGAGCACTAGGTACAATAAACATATCTTACTATGGTTTGAATAAATCATTGTTACCCAAACTTTACCCTAATTGGGATTCTCAGTCAGGAAGGCAATGTCCCAAAACAATAATTTAAAAAAATGAAAAATTTGCTGTAAATTAGTATTTTAATAGATATACAAAATATCTAAAAAATTGATGAAAAACACAAGTTTCTCTTGTTTTTTTCTGGTTCAAACAACATGCACTACATTCATTTAAAAAGGTTCCCCCCATTGAAAGCCAACCTGATTAAACTAGACACAAATAACTAATAAAACACATTTCTTGAAACTGAAAGATTAATAAGGCTCTTTATAAGATTTAAAATTGAAACTAAAAGAAGTCACTGTTCTTTGCTCTTTAAGAATTATTCATGAAGCCCCCCCCCCCTCCACAATAATGACATCCCATCATCAATTCCAAAATGGAGACTGCCCAAACAAACCTGTTCCAATACAGATCTCTAGAGCATTCAAAGCTTCACAATAACCCCATTAAAAAGCATCCAGAGTCACAAGAATACACTCTGAATAACAGAGAGAGAGAGAGAGAGAGAGAGAGAGAGAGAGGGAGAAGGAGAGAGAGAGGAAAAAAACCCTCTTTTCTAAGGTTCTTCTTCTGGCTATGTTTGAGTTTAGTTCCCAGGTTGAATGCTGTAGGACGCCATTGTGCCCTGTCTGTTACAATTCATTTGGGGGTGGTGAACGCAGTTACACTGAACAAATACTTCATTTGTTATTTTAGATTACTGGTCTTGTTTTCTAAACATGCTACATTTCATCTGCGGTTCGTTCTCTATTAACTGGAGTGGGGGGGGGGGGGGCTTTTCTGTTGTGCACGGGTAAATTCAATAGGGGAGGCTGGGACACTAGGGGTAAAGAGGAGAGCCGGGGAATACAAAAAAAGGGAGGGTGAAACAAACTTGTTAGACTGGCACACTGAATGGGGAACACATTAAAAAGGATTTGCTGAGCTGCACCGAGTGGAATTAATATGTAAGGCTTAGAAATGATAACATGTCGTTACTAACTTGAATGGAGATTTTTCCTTGACTTTTCCCTTCATGACATACATCCCTCAAAGACTCCAAATGAGCACGTGGCACTGATGCATTACGTTCTTTTATTTAATATTTTATTTAAAAATAAAATTATGAAAATGCAACAGCTTGATGAGAAAATAGAGAGATTCAAATCTTTTTCATCATGAGAGTGTCATTGATCCTTCACAAGGCCTTCAAGATATAGGCTCCTTGTAAAAAAAAAAAGTAGCTGGCGGGTATCTCTCGCAGTGAGGAAGGCGACTTGTTTCACGTTGTACGTGTGTACTCGAACATTTTATCGTATAGGATCTTTCGTGCCATGAAAACAACTATCGGGTAATGGCAACGAGCATGTGTCTTGTATATAGATCTAGATCCTCTTTCTAAAATGATAACCAAGATCAATTTAAATTGTCCTCGGCTGGGGTCTTAAATTACTTACTCTTTTAAAAATCACATGAAACTTTTCTGAACTCCAGTTCAGACTCATTTTGCTTATCTCAAAATACCAAACTGTTCTTTTCTAGCCATGCTAAATGAACGTATACACTATCAGGATATTTGATCAAGATGGTCGCCAATCCGTTCAGATTGTGTGTCTTGATATTGTGCTGAAAGTTGGACGTGATACATGTTTTCACTGCAGTACTGTGTAATACCACAGAGCAATGCAACGTACAGTACATCAATCAAGAAAAGTTGTATGGTTCATGTACATAATTTTGTCCAGTCATCCAACACGTAAAAGAGGAATTGCATACATCATGTTGACACCACCATAGAAACATGCATCATCTAAATTCCATTTTCTTCAAATCAAATCTTCTTCAATTTCTTCTTTTCAAATCTTTTTTTTAAAACTCAAGCCCAAAAGGTTATTATATTCTGGAACACCATGGTTCATCTTCATGTGCCACCACATGAGGGCGCTATTCAGCATTTACGGTCCCCCTACTTGGCATGCAGTATCAACAAATGAAAAGGCCATTTTTTTTTTGCATTTGACAAAACACTGATCGATAAGTGCCCCGACTTCCAACAATAGAGGGCAGTATGACACTTGAATGGCTGTTGTCAGAATGAACTAATGTACTGTATTTTTTTTATGAAATGAAGAGATGTTGTATGGAGATTGATTCCATTTTAAACACTCAACATGTAGATAAACAGCCTTGCAAAATTTACATGAGCAAATTAAATAGGTATTCATGCAGTGAAGGATTTGGTGTATTGATCCAATTCACCTGACGTCATCATTACAATAATCTTGGTTGCGCCATTTTGGGAGTCAGAGACTCCGTGTGTTGTACAGTGTGATGTGCAGTTTAGGTGACGCGGCATTTACACGTAAACCACTGCAGTCTGGTAAAGTGCAATAACAGCTTTCAGTTTCACTGGAATACGTAATTCTTGGATCATGCATGGATCAATTACAAACCGGAACAGTTTTGTTTCTTAGTGCTCAGCATGGATTTACTACAGAATACCATCTCTATTTACATGCTAACATATTGTATAAAAAGTAACAAATGTAATGTAATACATTAAAGAGCACTACTGAACCAATTCACCCATGGTAAATCTTGGTTGGGAGCCAAATTCCCTATGTTACATGTGCAGTGCGCATTTTAGGTGACGCGCATGGTTACCCACAAACCATAACTTCACTTGCAATTTTACTCACAATATAGCAGACCATAGGAAGACCGTTGCCAAGTGTGACATCAATTCCAAGGGGTCAAAATATCGTACCGTACACATGACAAACTAATGTACTAGCCCAAGTTAGAAGTTTTTTCTAATAGCACCACATGGCGGTCATTTCACATCTACTGAATAAGCATTAATTTTCTACATGTAGGTTCTAGAAGACTAAATAGAATTAAAGCACTACTAAAAGTACTAGCATACCAGTCAACATTGAAAAGGCAGAAATAGGATGCCTTAAAAAAAGTAATGCAAAAGTCGATGATTCTTCACGCATGTGAGTTGGACACATCGTTTCAATGTTTCTTACAGGTCGTAGGTCCAAATGCCCAAACCCTATCTGGAAAATATTGCTTTTACCAGAGAAAGTGCATACTGACGGTTGGTAGAAGAGGTTAACAATGTGCGCGAATCCGTCCAGAGATATCGTAACCAGTGCCCTCTTTTGTTAACTTTTCTCCAACCGTTGCTGAAATGGCGCCCACTTTTTGTATGTTTTTTTATCCACGTTTTCAGAAATCGGATTGTTTTGTTTTTTTAAGGGATTTAAAGCGTTGAATTCGGGAAAACTCTGATAAAACCAGAACAGTTGGCAGGTATGTAATTATATGCATATGTTTACATGTACACTAGCCATACAAAATTAAGAGCTATTACATAAGTTTAACATGAATGCTCAAACACAGCTTCAAAACACAAAGCAAGATAGCCCTTCAGCCGAAATATATAGCTTGAATGCCTGATTGCAAGTTGGTCTCTTAAAATAGAAGTGGTGTTTTTTTTTTATATATTTAACAGAATTCACGAGCCAAACACCAGCCAAAGGTTACATGGTCTGATTTGGGCCGAAATAATTTTGTTTAAAAAATTTTTTCTCTGAATGACTTTTTGTTTCAAAACAAAAAACGTTCGCATTTATATGCACAGACAATCACAAATAAATGTGACATGCAAAATTGTCCGAACATGGCTAATGGACATGAGATAATGTGGGGATCTCGACAACAATTCTTTTTTAGTTTTTAATTAACTACCACTTATCAATGGCAGGATTTTTTTTTCGTGCAGTACTTTAAATGAAAGCTTATAACTTTTATGAATCTATAAAAATAGCTATTTAAAATTTCAATCTAAGTTTTCGGGTCAAACCGACCAGATATCGGATCTAGCATCTTAACTTCTAAAAATGTTTCCAGTGGAATTTAAATAATCCACATTGCAGAAGAACACAGACAAACGATCACAAACATGCTTTGTATCAACAAGCCAATCCAGCCAACAAATTACATTTTGCACATTTTGTTTAGCTATGTCCCGGTGCTGTATTAAAACAACAACAGTCCGCATTTTCATTCCAATTAAGCCCACTTCATAATTCACGCAAAAGTGAATGCGAAGCACGTTTTTGTGAAGCAAACAATTACTATATACTGTTTGTTTTCGCATGAAAAAAAAGTCACTTCACTTTCGTAATGTGCTTGAAGTATCAAAGCCTGGTTTTAACCTTGGCATGTTGACATTAGAAACAAAGAAGAAGCAAAATAGGTTATATTTTGTTACATGTTTGTTGAGACACCATTTCCTGTGCCGATTGGCAAGGCTAGAGAAGTACACTGGACCCATACTTTGCCAAAGAAAATAGCATTTCAGGTGGAACTATTGAACTTGTAAGTGTACAATGACTACCAAGTCACCGCCAGGAAAAGATTACAATTTTTGTGCTTCTATTGTAAGTACCGAAGCTGTACCCAAACCTTCAGAGCCAAAAACCAAACTAAGAATATCGAAAACAAAGAAAAAGGCTTACCATTTCTTAGTCACTTCTACCATCAGCTCATGAAACGACGCCGTAAACTTGAACTTTGCCGCTCGTTTACCGACCCTCTGCAATCTCTTCCATACCAGCGCCATCTTGAGGGAGCAGGGTCCCTAAAGTCGACTGGGTTCCCACTGCCTACTCAGAATGCCCACCGCAGCCACGAACAAACTGGGAAATCAACAGGTTCGAGAGGTTCCCACACTAGAAAATGTCGCCCTGGTTCGTCTTGAAAAGTCTGAGGGGTGAGATTTCGAAGGAAGTCGGTTATAACTTTACAATCGAGAATTTCCTGCAGTGTTTTGATGTTTTGACTACATGGTATATAGCCCCTGACATTACACACACACGAACGTTACTTGTGCTGCCGAGTGCTACATGTACACATATCCTTATTGCTCATTAATCTTGCAGGAAAATATCATACATGTATAATCAATTTGTTGTCGTTCTTGTGTGTACTGAGATTTTTTTCCCCCTAATAGGTATACAAACGGAAAACTGCTTTTATCAAGTACATACGCGCCTGTGTACTGCCCAGAGTTCCATATTAAGCCACCGCTGTAAAAATAGTGACAGGATATTAGGATTCCCTTTTTTTTTTTTTTCCAAAAAATCGTTGGTAATGAAAGTGAAAATAGTGAACCTCAACTGATTCAGAACTGGAGGGAAATCAGCAAAGGTTTTGGAGGAAAGAGTTAAAACTTCAGAACACAGAGAAAATGGTTATGACTCCATTTGTGTGAAGTTTAATACTGACGATCCAACATTGACTTTGAGCAAATTGTTCCCAAGTAATGATTTGTCCTGGTCAAGACAACTAGGATAATTTCAGAAAGCTTTCAAGCGCACAATATCAAATGTCCAAGGTCACTCACACATCACATTTCTTTTTAAAGAACAATCTCAGCCCGTTACATCAACTTACCACCAGGAACAACATGCACAGTCAACAGAGGAGAATGCAAAACCCTACATCTTATTGAGATTGCAGCGACAATTTTCATCACTTTTGATATATTTTATATTCGTATTCTATATTTAATTTTATTTCTCAGGAAGTCAAAAAAAAGTACACACACAATCAAAATAGCAAAAACATTAAAAGATACAACAGGAACAGTTAAAATACAGAGGAAGGTGAAAGTGAAGCAGCTAGAGCTCGATGGATCGCCTAAAAGAAACAGAAAGTTTCTGTCTAGAGGCTCTCCTCTCCAGCTAGTTCTACGAAGATCAATAGTTAAAAAAACAAACATTAAGAATATGAAGAATGCCAAAAATTGTTAATGGCCTAAAGTTTGACGATTTGGCCCTAGCAGAGTCTTTCTCAAAGGCTAAATGCTAGGGTCGTGAAAGTGAGGTCATTTAACAATTGTTTGCATTTATACAACAGGTTCTTTTGGTTGGTAAGCAGTTTACAACAGCTAAGTTTATTTTTTTCAATATGAAGAATGGGGAGCTCATTCTGCCATGCTTTTTTTTTTATTTTTTTTTTTATATCACTCGATTTTTGTTGAATTTACGGTACTAAATGTATTCATAAAACAAAGATACAAAGGCCCTGAAATGTTCAAGTTCACTCCTTTTGTATGTCTGCAAGGTGACCCATGTTGTTACGTGCATTACACAACAATTAAAATCCCTGGGTATTTCCGAACGGTGGTACCAGACCTTAAAATGACCAATTCCCAAACAGAACCAGGAACAACTGTTGAGTAGTTGCGACATTCCATAGAGTGCATTGTGTGATTCGATACAAAGTGCGGTGTGGATATCCTGTGTTATGGGACAGGATGTCCCATCCAAGGAAAAATTGTCAACTTCAGCCGAAAAGGTCATCTGAAAGAGTGACACACTGGGAACAACAACAGAATGGGTCATACCATGGCCATGTTGATGCTCAGCAGTTTAAAGGTTCACTGAAATAAAAAGTATTCATGCTTTTAGGTTAAACCTTATAATTTTTATAAAACGATTCACTTGTAAGAAATCATTTTTTGCATTCCTGTGTATTTTTGCATAATTTGTTTTCTTTAAAAAATAACAGTCTTCAGGAACGCCTACAAAAATAGGTCAGTTGCTAACAATGGCTGGATTCTCAACGTGACATCACATGCATTACAACCAAGAATGAATTTGTTAATAGAAAGAACACATACTTGTCATTCCTGTGGCAGACCCAATCCCAGAACAATTGTTTTGTGGAATAGCTCAGGAAACATTATGTAATGCATGTGATGTCACATTGAGAATCAAGCCATGTTAGCAAGTGACCTATTTTTGTGGGCGTTCCTGAAGACTTTTATTTTTTAAAGAAAACAAACTATGCGAAAAATACACAGGAATGCAAAAAATTATTTCTTACATGTGAATCGTTTTATAAAAATCATAAGGTGTAACATAAAAGCATTAATACTTTGTAATTGAGTGAACCTTTAAAAAGTGTTCAAAATGTTCATGAGCCAATCAGGGTTGATTGTTATAATTAGGTACATGTAGCATCACCCTTCCAGGGGTTAGTGATGACAGGCAAGCTGCCCATGGATGGGAAGGAGGTTGAGTCTTATGAACTCTTCAGAGACTTACAAGTATTTTTACGATTGCTATACCACAATCCGTTGTGGTAGACTCAACAAAGGTAGATGCATTGTAGGAGACTAAACTGAAGAAATGCCTCATCAAAGTACAGCGACCAGATCGACCCTCCTTTACATCAATGTGAATAATGTAATACGCTCTGTGAAACAAACAAACAAACAAACAACAAAATATTAATTAAACATTTTAGCTCTAATTAATCTAGTGTAACCCACTCAGGGCTTGATTTTTGAGAAAGTCCTCACGAGACCACAATCACGATTGATGAGAAATGAAAAGTTTTAAGCCTACATAAGTAAATTTCTTAAAAGCATGTGTTCGGAAGACACGAGAATGCAGGGCCTCTTTATTTTTTTTTTAGTTACTGGCACACAGTGGCATAGGGTTGGTGTTAGGGGTCAGGGGTCAGGCAAGGGTTCAGGGGCCTCCCACTCAGAATCCTCCAAGAATCCCCCCTTCCCCCGGCAAATGAGGTTAAAAAAAAATGCACAAATAAATGGTCAGATATGGTAAAACAACCCCCCAAATTATGTCTTTTCCCACGCTTCTGGCGTAGTTGGCAGCAGATTGGGCCACACCACCTTAAAAAAACCTTACAAGGTGCTAACTGGGTCTCATAAGCAAAGCAAAGTTTTCTTGCGTCACAATAAAAAAAAAACAGCACATACTAAATTGTTGCACCACGAAGGTTCACGGTTAAAAGCACCGGACTCAGGCTCTGGTGTTTCTGATCAACAGAGAGTGGGTTCGAGTCCCTGTCATGACACTTGTCTTTAAGCAAGACACTTACATGTAACCATTATTGCTTCATCCTTCGGATGGGGGCGTAAAGCTGTATGTCCCGTGTGTTGTGTAATGCACGTAAAAGAACCCAGTACACTAATCGTTAAGAGAAGGGGTTTGCCCCTGTGTTCCTGGCAGCCTCCAGTTTATACTCCCATGATAAGTCCTAGGAGGTTAACAACTACAAGGTGTAACTACAAGGTGTCTGGGATGTCTATAGACATATAGATATCTACAGATATAGATAAATAACTGATTATTATCATTACTCATGAGGCGTTCAACTTAACGCTGGACTGAAACCAGCCACCGTTCAATCTGAAAACAGCCAAATGATCAGGATGTTGTGTATACTGGTATTAAATAATACACTGTGCATGACTCGATATATAAATATACAGCAGTGTGTGACTGCTCAATAACAAACATCGAGACTTGAACATGAATGCCTGATCTCCAAACCTTGGTTCAATTTCCCAGATTTCTATTCCGCTGTCAAGATCAATGTCTTCCTGTTGCAATGTCCACAGCCAAAACACAGGAACTTGCTCCAGTCCACAGTGTGCAGCAGTTCACTGACAAGGGTTTCATTTGTACATAGGGCCATCCTGCACTTCAGCGATACGATCAAAACTGTACGATAGTGTGCATGTGTTCCAAGCCAACGTTTAAAGCTCGCCAGGCCTGACACTTCATGGAGGCAACGGAGGCAACCTCTGGTCGTTGCCTGGGCGCCCTGGAAATGTTCCAATAGAAATTTTAAACTTCCTCATAGAAGTGCCCTTTACCATGGAGAAAATGCCTTGGTGCCCTTGCCCTTTCAAGCACGAAGCGTACAGGCCTTAAGTTCGCCTATAGCAGGG
This sequence comes from Marthasterias glacialis, assembly GCA_911728455.2. Taxonomy (NCBI): domain Eukaryota; kingdom Metazoa; phylum Echinodermata; class Asteroidea; order Forcipulatida; family Asteriidae; genus Marthasterias; species Marthasterias glacialis. The sequence goes on from OU452219.1 coordinate 5,654,010, forward strand.
TTTGAAATACCCACTGACCAGAGTCCAGTAAATCAGCAACAGGCCAATAACCTCCTAACATACAGTGTAAGCCCTGTAGCCTAAGAGTTTTCCCAAACATAAAATAGTTTTTTTTTTATTCCAAACCTCTTTCTGAAAATCCAGCAAATATAACAAATAAAGTAAAACCTTTTTTTAGATTTGTAGTAAAAATTGCTTTTGGGTAAGTCACAGTTCTGAGGTAAAAAAAAGAAAAAGATATGCGATCTAGAGGGTATATATATGCTAACAAATTTCAGCCCCATTCGGTAAGCTCAAAATGTATGTGCATTGCTCAGAATTAACATTATTTCATATATATGAATCTGACCTAGTAATTATTAACAGTTTTACAAATGTAACTATTTAATAATCAGGAATTATGAATGATGCCCTTCACTGTGAAGTGAACAAAATGTATGAAGTGCCCTCCACTGTAAACTGAACAAATATATGAAGTCCCTTTTACTGAAGTGAACAAATGTATGAAGTCCATTTTACTGAAGTGAACAAATGTTTGAAGTCCCCTTCACTAAAATGAACAAATGTATAAAGTCCTGCAGTCCAGTAAAATTGCCGGGCATCGGGGATGAGATTATTCAGGGAAAGGAAGCCCGAGTAGCGGTTTATAATTTCCCAATGTGGTAGTCGCTTCTGTCAGGGATTGCACCGTTGTGAGGTCAAGACATTTATTACTCTAGAAAATGGAAGGTTGTGGGTGCAAAGCCCATCACAGGCACGTGTGGATTTCTTCAGCAGGACTTAGAACAAACTAAAAAGGGAAACAGAGATCAATATTCACAGTTTAGACAATTCTGATCCCATGTCACTACCCCAACGTTTTTTTTTTTTTTTTTTTTTTTTTTTTAATACATAACGTACTAATACCATTTAATTCAATCCTAGTAGTTGACCTAACCATGATCTAACTTCAGTTATAAATAAAAGCAGTGAATCATTGTCACCCTGGTTCTCTCCATGCGCTAGCTAGTGTATCGCGCATATACGCAGGAATCAAGTCAGATAAGCAAAAACAAACAATGTTCCAGATCAAATTAATAAAAATCATAGAAATAACAATTTAGTTCACTCCAGATTGCACAGAAAAGCTTTTAAAACCAATTACACACATCAAGGTAAAAAAAATTAAAAATTGAGAACCCAGTTTCAATTCAGCGTGCTTCGGCCAAATTTGTAAATTTGGGTCCAGGATACCCCTAGTGTTGAAAAAAACCTGGGGAGAAGAGCCCTGCTGTAAATACTGATCATAATGTGACACTCCAAAATCAGTCACTTCTCAAAGTGAAATACGTACATGTAGCAACCGAAACATCTGCCTTGACATCAATGTGATGTCATGTCTTCAACATTCTACATGTTGAGAAATACTTATCTTATGGATCTAAAATTATGTGTTATTTGAAAACTCTTATTCTGATCTCATTACTTTGATATTTGGCTCACTTTTAGGAGGAGGTTAGAAGTTCCAAAGCTTAAGTGTACATCAGTAAATGTCTTAAATTGCAAATTAGTTAATTTGCAAACCTGCCTCGAGTCATCTACATCCTTCGGTTGATTTTGGAGGACTGGAGAAGGTTTGGGATTCACTGAGAAACTAAAGAAAACAAACGGCAACCTTCTCTCTTTTTTTCTCAAGTAAAATGTACAAGTACACATACATATGTAGGTTTTTTTATCTCTGGATTATAGGCTGGAGAAACGTAACAAAAAGAGTGGTTACAAAACAGAAGTGAACTTTCACTTTCTGGCCTAGTTCATCTCATTTAAAACAGAAGCTCAACACACAGATTTTTCGGTTGTACCTGAAAGTAAAAATGGCATAATGCATTTTTTTTTTCTGAGAATAATTATTCAAGTTGTGTTCGACTGTGAAGTCTTCAACGCAAATGACATTCAGAACTTGTTTATAATGTATTATTTTATCCTTCTTTCGTAATTTACAATGTTGATACTTCATTATTCTGAGCTTTTCATTTAATTGCCGATCAAAAAACTGGGGCACCAACTTAAACAGTTTTCAAGAACTAGCCCTTCTGCCGTTGATGGTGCGCGTCAAAAAACAATACTCTGAGATCATCTGGGATGATGCTGCTTTGTTTTGCAACAAAGCGGCTAGATACAAAACAGATCTCCCACAAATGACGTCACATGAATGATGAGGTCACATGGCTTTTCATGGCTTACTGCAAGCAACCGGAGAAGGGTGGTCTAAAATGATTATATTTTTCACGATGTAAAAAATGTTCATTTGAATTCAATTTCCCCAAATGATTGTACACTTGCTGAAATCATTTCCAATAAATTTTCAAGGAAAGATCACTTGTCGTTTTCGTTCAAGCTGGCCTTTAAGATATTTTTGTACGATGTTTAGTTTCGGTACATGTTCATTTGTACACTGTAAGCAAACTGAAAAATGTTTCATCTGTTATTTAAGAATTATTTAAGAATACATTTTAGAATAACATTTCATATTATTTTAGAATTAGCTGTGTTGGGTTTGGCAGAAAAATACATCAACTCCTGAAGAGGCTTGTAAATGTGGATTAAAAATATCTTTTGATGATGGCATTAACATTTCCAAAGAAACCCAACCGATGATACAAATCCATCTGTAACTCATTCAAACAGTAATAAAACATTTACTGGTAATAAAAAATACATTTTTTATAAGCTGCATGACAATTTTCAAACGTGTTTAGAGGTAGATGTACAGTGTACACATACATGTACATGTCTGTAATAAACAGAACCCTTGCAAATTGTCCGTGGTCGTGCCCTGGGCCCAATTTCATATAGTTTTCATAACATAACCATTTCTAACCATAGCCAAACCTTGCTGAGCCGACCCAGGTTACCAGCTGAAATGTCATGTAATGTTTATCGTCCGTGACTGGTTCCCTGCTAATTCTTGCTTTAGTATAACACTTTGCTAAGCACCATTTTCTGCTTAGCTGCTTTAAGAAATTGGGCCCCCAACACAATTCTTAGAGACATGGGCCCAATTTCATACAGTGGCAAGAGCACAACAACTTGATTAGCACTGAAAATCTTGCTTACCAGCAACAGGTTACCAATCAATATACCACTTTTTGTTTGTAAATGATTCCCAGACAATTTTGCTAAGCACCATCATCTGCTGCAACAGCTATATGAAATTGGCCCATAGTCTGTGCAAAGTTAAATTTGCGTACACTACTTTTCCCAAGATGTCAGCATCATATGGAAACCTGCCTATAAAACTGATTCAGCAATTTAGGGTTGATGAATTATTTCAAAATTCTATTTCATGGTTTTCTGTGGTGAAAAACTCCTTCCTTGCGCAAAGCCCACCTTTAAGAATATGCATTTCTCTTGTTGTCAATGTCTGTAGCGTGGCAGTGTCATTGGCAAACTAATGAATTGACAGCCTACTAAAGGGGGTTCATAGGTAAAATTTAGTATTGTGATAGACTCATTTTCCAGTAGGTAGAGTCTTTAAGTGTCAAACATTTTACAAGAATCTAACCCCACATTAAAATGGTGTCAAATGTCATTGTATTTAATTGTACCGTTTCGTTGACAATTTTGTTAGCATCCAATAACACTGAATGACACATTTCAAACGTATAACATGTACATTTTCGTAAGAGGAATTTTTTAGCTCATTCGTGAATGTCCAATCAGAGCGGCCTCGAGGTTGACCTTTTGACTGACGAAAAATTCCTCTGTGGATTGTACAGACCCATTTTGTGTTGACATCCAACGACGTCAAGTTTCAAATTTTGCTCTAAAAGACTATCAAATCAAAATGACACTTTACACCATTTTAACGTGAGGCTAGAGACTTGTAATTTGTTTTCCACATTCCTAAGGACTCTATCTATTGAACTTCAATCGATCTTAGAGCCCCCCTTTCAAGCCAAGGCACCTCATGTTTGAATGGGGCAGAGGAAATACTGCTTTCCGTGGAAGTCAAATGGCTGCAGAGATATGCTGAAATTTTGGCAGACAAACATGACAGAGCCTACCATCTTCCAAATCCTACAGACATGTACATAATGTCTGCGCCTACATTGGATTAGTTGAAAGAAAAAACACTCAAAATACAACCAGGGTACTGTCCATGTATGTATATCAAATCATCGTGACAGGAAAAGATGTATGGTTTTATACAAGTTTACTGATTAGTAAAACATCTGATTGTGGCCGAACCACAAAGAAGAGCTTCTGCCAGAAAAAAATTAAATGAAAAACAAGTAGTCCAGAAGTTTGACAAGACCCGTACACAATTTAACCAAATTCTCAGACACTATGTAATTTTCCCAAAAGTATAATCAATCTTAAAAATATCAAGCAATGAACCACAAGGGAAACCAACTAGATTAGACAGATAGCTCAGTTGGCAGAGCGCCAGCACGTTAACCCAGAGGTCGCAGGTTCAAATTCCGTTCTAATCAATTTTCTTTGTTCATCTCACAATTGAATTAAAATTTATCCAGTCAGTTTCCCTTGTGGTTTATTGTTTGATATTTTAAATAAAAAGTCACATCCCCTTAAGGTAGATCCCTGTGCTGCGGCTTCCCAGCTTGTATTGTCAATTTGGGTGTGATCCCTGGTTCGGTGGCAGTTTCAGGTTGAATGGTTTCTGACTGGCACCCCCAGAACAAAGATATTGACGGGATAGGGGCACTGCCAATATCAGGGGCTAGACAGCTCAGTTGGTAGAGTGCCGGCACGTAAATCTGCAGATCCAATCTCAGGTTCAAATCCTGTTCTAGTCAATTTTTCTTTGTTTATCCTAAAATTCTTATAAATAAGCAAATTTGATTGAAAACGCTCTGATGCTGAGATTCTCACATAAACTACAGTACTGTACTATGCTTGCTTCTCACAACCATGCTTTGATTACAACACAATCTCAACTATGTTGATGTCTGAGGACAAAAATAATCTCGAAAATGATTGGCTCTGAGTATCAGCTTTATACCAACTAAGCTATCTTGGTTCCAAAGTATGTTAGTTTTGTTTTTTGTCTTTTTTAATAGATGTTAAATTTGCATCGGGGATAAAGAATATTATTTGTGTCTAACCTATACACAGATGTGTGTTAAGCACTGCACTGCTAAAAATGGTATTCTTGAAACAAGAAAAAATTTCAAGAAAAAAATTACCGTGTCACTCCCTAGAAAATTGTTCTTTTAAGATTTTTGGGAGTGACACAAGATAAGTTTCCTTGAACTAAGATTTTTTTCTTATTTCAAGAATACCATTTTTAGTAGTAGTGTGTATACTCAGTACTTTACCCAGTCTTGTGAAAAAAAAATCCACAGGCATTACTCCAGTGGGATTAGAACCCAGAACCTGCGCCATTCTAGAGCACATGTCTTACCACTAGACCACCGAGCTTGCCTGTTAGCTAGAGGTAGTTTGAATCCTATATTTTAGCAGTGGGTACCTAAGTGGGTATTACTTTTTATACATGTTAAAACAAGTGTTTCCCTAGACACCACTTTAACGTGTGAAGAAAACAAACTCATGCACTGTTAGAAGTCTACAGTCCATCAATGGAACAGTGGAATTGACCTTTATTAAGGTGCGGCCATCTTGGCTTCCCCCCCCCCCCCTTTGACCATGTGTAACCAAACCCAGGCTGGAAGGGAGGGTAGTCTGTTCCCTTCATACGACATGAGAATTCCTGTCATTGCCACTGTGTTGTGTAGTACAGGGAACTTGACTAAGATTGCTGAGCCGTGATTAAGCTCTCTGAGCCTGTGTCTTGAGAGTGCTGCACGGTGACCAATAATTATCACTCATATGTCAGCTCACCCAGAGTGCGTATGACCCACACAGCTCACTCAGTGTGAAGAGCATCACCCGAGTACAGTGTCACGAGTTTCATCTGTCATCCATCCTGTGATGCTCCAGTTGAGGATTTAATCGGATCTCAAGTCCGATGGTAAGACACTCTATCATTAAGCGTCGGTCGGTGAAGGCTCTTCACTCTGACCCTAACCCACGAGGGCCGCGCTAAGAGTTGCCCCATCTGTTAAATTGTTTTAGAAGTTTTTTTAAATCCAGCACATTAATATCTTAAAGGCATGGTCCTGTACATCTTTAGCTGATGCAATAACTGCATTTTGGATAAAGAAAATGATTTGGGGTTTTACCCATACACCGATGTGTGATGAGCTCTGTATACTCAGCGCTTTCTGCATCCTGTGGAGAAGAAGCAATCCACAGTCCACCTGGATGGGACTCAAACCCACGAAACCCCCACCATCCTCTCAAGAGCGTGCCTGGTGACAAGTTCGAATCCAGTCATTACGGGATCTGAACTGGCTTCTTGACACTGGGCACACTCAGTGGTCTGCTGGTTAAGACATCTGCTCTAGAATGCTCCAGGGTCGTTAGTTCGAATCCCACCCGAGTAGCCTATGGATTGTTTCCCTTCAGGGCTGAATATACAGTGCTCATCACACAGCAGTGAAAGGGTAAAACAAAAATAATATTCAGTTGCCTCTAATGCCTTTTCAGTTGTCTTTAATGCCTCCATGCCCCCTGCTCCATTGCCTTGATGCTCTTTGAAATGTTCCAGTAGAATTTGACATTTCGCTCATCAACATGCCCTTTACAAAGGAAACACCGCCTTGCCCTTACAAGAACGAAGCATTAGGCATGTATACTGTCTATCTTGACAACAATCCTAGTATTACATACACAGACACACAAATCCGAGATTCACAAGATACTCTCTACAAGTACCTACTGTACATGTAAATGTCAACAATCTAGAAACTTACGTACACTGCAACAGCGCAGCAAAAGAGAGAAGTGACGTCACCTCTGCAACGGCAAGAGAAATGACTATAAAACAACAACCTCGAATACATCAGCTTGTTAAACGCCAACATCTGCCGAGGGTTGACTCGAGGTTCTGTCTCTCGGAAACGAGATCAATAGCTGCCTGTTTTATACATCGCTGCAAGTACCACACGATGAAGGCCGAGTCACCTGTGTTATGGGGTTGCTACATTGTGCAGCGTATGGATTCAGAACGTCAGACCAATTAAGATCCTTATAGAAATGTAATTAAGGGCTATGTACATGGTTGTATGTTTGTCAATGCCGAGGATGAATATTTAATGCAGACTTTTTTCTTTTATTGAATCATGGGTCATTAACCACTAGCGACTGTATGGGATGAGGGTTGGTCGGACCGTATGGTAGTGGGGTGTAATTAGTGAAGCAGTTTTTACACACTGATGTTTAGTACATGTACAGTACATGTAACTTACTAAGACCATGTGTGACACATCACGTTCCAATTAAGCATGAAAAACTTATTGCATACATGTACTGTGTACAGACATGTAATGCATGTACCACACTAATATAAAAGTAAGGTCTAAACATCTCAGACAGTTACTGACAACTTGAAATTTTGTAAAGACTTTACCGAAGAGATAAAAAGATAACAATTAGGGGGGTCTTAATATTGCTGAAGATACTGCACATGAAGTTGTGTTTTCATTTTATCAAAACAAACTGTTCTTATCAACATGTTTTCTTTTTTGACAGATACAAAAGTTGCACCCCTGAAAAAGACTGGTCCTTGGGTGGGGCCATAAAAGTGATGAAAATGTGTGGATTTAGGCGAGACAACATTTGTGTTTCGTGTAAAATAATGCATGCTCGTTAGTAAATGCAAGGCTCGAATTTGAAGGGAAAATCCACAAGACTGTGGGGCTTGTTGTTCCAAATTTTTAATGGACCAGAATGTATTTTACAAGACCAGAATCAAAAGGAGAAACAAGTATCTGAACAGTTGTTAGCATAAGTATACAATAAACTATTTTTCTTTTGAACAAGCACTAAGAGGAAATCCATCTCATTTGTCTTACGTGTAAGCATACTTTGATTATCAACAGAATTGAAAGGTATTTATTTGACTCAAAGTCAGCATCCGAAAATTCAAGTTTAAATTTTTTTAATGATAGTACACAGTAAGGTGTTATTATTCAACTGAAAAATACAGGACCTCCGGACATGTTCGATTGTGAGTTTACTGGTCTGACACTAAAACCACTTGTCTTGGGCCTGAGCTGTCAAATGTAAATTTCGAGTCCTGTGATCGGTGCATTCAAAATGATGTAGCTAGTTTTAGTGCATGCAGCTCATGACGTCATGCTGGTGGCTCAGCTACCACTACCTTGCTCATGAAGTGGTAGTAGTGGAGGTAGACCTGGATTTAGTGACGTAACATTCATACGAAAAGGTGGCGACGCGCTGCGACGTTTGATTACTTATGGTAAAATTAGTAAACAGCTTTGGATAATTGTACCTTAAGAACAGTAGGATAGTCACTCCGTTTTAAAACAAAACTAATGGGTGCCTAATTGTGAAAAAGGTTACCTGCTTATATTTTGGTTAACTTTTTGGGTGAAAGTTTAATTACAGGTGAACATTGACCTCAGACAGCTCCGCTGTCACACATGACTCACACGAGAAGGCGTATGGTTGGTTAACTTGTAGGACAACTCGTGTAGCATTTGGGAAACTACCCTATAAATATGACTTTTACACACTACGTAAATGGCTGCATAACTTGTAATTAATAAGGCTGTCCTGTAAGACACCAACACCAACCAATCAAACATTTTGAAAACAATCAATTTCCAATCATTTCATAATGATGCAGTTTTGAGATTTGTAACATACATGTAGGCATTCCAGGGCAAGTTCAAAAAGTCACACATGAGAGGTATACAGAAAGTTTAACTCCCTAAAAAGCAATTAAGGTAGTCATTGATTTTAGAGATTTTTGTTTTAATAATGGGCATCTGTGAGGAGAATGCCCACAAGAGTTGATATGTTAGTAGTTCTTGTGATCTTATAATGGAGTAGTGCTTCCAAAATCCTGCTATAATGGCTTGATATACATGTACTTTGAATAGAGCAGGACGGACTATTTTTAAGGTCCCATCTAGAACACCAGCATCAGCTGTAAATAGTGAACTACTGTAGGTTGGAAAACTCTACAGGAAAGAAGAGACATTCGCATTAATACCATGGTTTTGAAGTGTTTAACAGGCAATGTTCCATATATTTTAGAGATGGATTTGTTCCAGTTAGTGAACTACGTGGTTCCTCCACACCCAAGAACAAAAAGTGGAAAGAGAACTCTGTCACTTCAGGGGTGACCCAGGCTTGGAAAAACTTGCCGCAAGATTTGAAATCTCCACTTCCTCAAACAACTCAAACAGCTCACTTACATGTAATTGGTATTCTCCATTGATGTTTTGTATTGTATGTTTGTTTTACTTACATATGTGTAAAAATGTTTTGCTTTTTTGTTTTAGTTTCTTAATGAATGTTTACTATTCTTACACTGTAGTCTTAATATTTGTATTGCATTTTCGTAGTTTTTATTGTGAGCTTGGATCCATGGGAGATCATTGAGTTTTCCTATTATACCTGAATGGATCACCAAGGATAAATAAGCAAGAAAATGAAATGTCATTTAAAAAAAAAAACATGAATTTTACACATGGGACAACAAGGGGACCTTTTCTTGGAGTTGTAGAAATGTCATAATAAAAACTACAGAAAAAAAACGGAAACAAAATATTTTATTTTGAGAAGCATGATTCTTATGATTGTACGCAGTGTGCCACAAGAAACAAGATCAATTGATTCATGTACATTGTGTACATGTAATTTATCACATGGATTCTGTCATACATGATATCCACACCATCAGCCCTGACGCTTCACGGAGGCAATGGGGGCAATTGCCTCCATGCCCCCTGGTCATTGCCTTGGTGCCCTTGAAATGTTCCAGCACAAATTTACAATTTCCCTGTAGAGGTGCCCTTTATCAAGAAGAAAATGCCTAGGTGCCCTTGCCCTTTCAAGAAAGAAGCAAACAGGCCTGCACCATGACCTGAACAAAATATATTATGGAATGATAAATGTACGTTGCCTACTTCTTGTCACGAAACCAAGGATCTACTTCCTCGGTACTGTTGCCATTGGTCCCAACGACACCTACACCAAGAGAAGACAACACACTAATGCTCGTATTTAGAGTAGACGTGACAGGAAAGCTCCACACGGGGGGGGGGGGGGGGGGGAACACAAGCAATCAGGGAGAGACTAAAACTCGATCCAAGTGAAGTGTGAGGCTCTCATCCGTGATGGGATCCGAACCAAGGTCCAATCTGATCCTAGAATACGGTAAAACAACGAGGGCATTTGCAGATGGATATATGCTTATATATGCTTAGTATTCAATTGCGGATACTTTATAAGTCTTATTTGGGTTAACAATTAACAATTAACAGCGTGTGAGCTTAAAGTCCAGTTTACCTCTAAATCATTTTAATGACTTGTGCAATATAGTTTCTTGCCAAAATCCAGTAGCTAAAACATGGTAGGCGCCCGTGTCTAGTACGTGTATATTCACATGTAATTAGAGAATACATGTTTAGCTTTTGTATTTTAAGTACATACATGGGATAGGTATTTTGACGTACATTGTAAAATATACCGGTTAAAATGTGCAAACTGAAAATGAGAAAAAAAACTCTCCTGAAATATGTCTACATGTCGAAATCTCAGACCAGCAGTTTGTTTCATCCTCCTGAGAATCACTGGGGCCAAAGGTGCTTAAAATGTGCCACAGCAGAAATGCACGGGCGGTTACATACTGTCTACGATCCCAGCTTTTATGGCACATGCCCAACACTGCATTATTTATACTCAAAACCTACTGTGCTGGTTGCATCCATCGTAAAATGTGAAAGAAAACAGGTTAACACCAAGCTCCCAAACACTACAAATAACTGCTTACCGAAACATACAGCACACATAATAGTAACGTGGGACACCATGTGGTCTTAACAGGTAATAAAGCTTACGTGCACATGAACGAATCCCCCAAAATGCGTCAAATCCAAAGATTAATAACAAGAAAAATGAGTGTGTTAGCTGCTGTACTCACATCTACAGTGTAGAAGACTTCCGTTCTCGAATTATAGTCACATAATACTCTTGAACAAGTGTAAATGAAGCCTAAACTCTGAGATTTCACAGCGGACACTCGGTGCAGAGTGTTACCAGTGAAGTTGTTTTGATACCATAATACCCATTTGAATGCAGTGAACCATGGAACAGCTGGGCCTGCAGTCTGGTCCGTCAGTCGTTTTGTGTAGACTGCTAGTCGCTTCTTGATGCAATGCACGCAGTAGAACAAAAGTATCATTACCAGAGACAAAAGCATCCAATAGAGGACAACAGCTGTCACTCAGACATGTCAGACATTGATGTCCATACTGAATACTGGGTCTACACTGAGCATACCAACAGGACAGATTTCAACTGAGCACTTCACAACAAAACGGCCATAATTCATCCCCAAATTTCCCACTTCTTAATCAGTTAAATACTTTCTTGACTTTAATAGATAAAAAAAAAATTCACTGACAAGGGCCCAATTTCAAAGAGCTGCCTAAAAAAGATTGTGCACAATATTGGTGAGAATAACAGTGTATAATGTTCACAGATTTACACATAACTTACATGGTACATTATACATATAAAGATGATCGTGATGGAACAGTTCCATTGAAATGGTTTTGCTTGAAATGCTACAGTTTTTGAGAAAGAAGTAAAACTATTAGTTTTAAGTTCACAAGTCTGAAATTAGGTAGGCCTATTTGAAAACTGAGAAAACAGTGAAGGAGTTTTTTTTTCACTATTTATGACCGATTTATGAGCTTAAACATTCAGAGGAATGTCGTTTCACTCATATGTTGGGTCACACAAAGTGCGAACACTGGTCTTTTGTAAATTACCAATGTTGGCCGCACGCTTCAAGCAGACACAAGCGCTTAACAATTTCCTGCGAAGCAGAAATAAGCAAGCAACCAGTTGCAAAACCATGGCATAATATATTGGCCGGTGACCTATTTCTAGCAAGCACAATTAGTTTGTGCTAAGCTAAATGTTGCGCTTCAAAGCAGCTCTATGAAATTGGGGCCAGGTTTTAACTTACATGTAGATTAAAGAGTTCAGAGGTATTATTTAATAGTATTAGTATGCATCTCTACTGTAACTGTCATATAGTTATGTACCTGAGGAACGCAGTGTTATCTGCTTTTGTGTGTCAAAGTATGAGATATCTAAGGTACGGTAGCTGTCTTGTGTCTGTGGAAGTGTGTACGGTGACCTTTAACTTGCGGGTGTTAAAATCCAGCGAGAGACAAGAACTACCGGACCAGCAGGATGCAAATTCATAAAAATTGTATACACATGACATCAAATATGACGGATGATCACACAAGCTTGGCAAATAATGTCCTCAGCATTCTCAAACTCATGGTCTATGCTTTTGATATCAACTCCAACATGCCAACTTCAAGTTACACGTGTACCGTCTTTCAGAACATGAAATTATGGTTATATTTTGACACAAAGGCTGGTTTCACACAACACATTTCATCAGTCAATAAATCAACCAAACGTCCCATTAAATTTCTCGACAAAAAGATATAGAACGCTTCAAGTATTTGTAACAATTCGTCAGAGTAAACCGTTGCAAAACACTCATTTTATGACGTCCTATTAGCTGTCCCTTCACAAAAGGGTGTATTGTGTACAGTATCATCAGACAGGAACTAACCTTCATGTAGGAGCGCCGTGAACACTGTATCCCATTCTCAACAGAGCCGCCTTAAATCACACATTGATTACCATACAGACGAACACCGTGCTGTCAATAATCCCCCAGCATTCACCTCTGGATAAATTGACGCACTATCTGTAACGCCGGGGTCCCTGTGTGTAGGCCAACGTCAAACCCCCAAGATGCACGCACACTCTACAACCATAAAAAAAAGGGGGGAGAGGGGGAATGTTAATGATGACAGTATTATCGTGAAGTCAATGTGCGTGAGAAAGAAGAACCCCACGATCCACAGGTTTTTTTCTTCTGTTTTTTTTTTTTATAAGACTGTGTTCCCCCCAGTCACATGTGACTCATAGAGTCCTGGTAATTAGTTACAGTCAACCTTGATGGGTTGCCTTGTCGACCGGTACCTGGTTCTGTGGAAGTTGTCGTGCTTGTTTGGGCACTTTTTTGGGGGGTCAGATCTACATGTACTTGATGATTCAGCCCCCCTAAGATTTAAACACCCCTTCCTCTTTGTACACCTATATTAAGTTCTGAGTGGAAAGATGCCTGAGAGCAAAACCGTCAACAGATATTAATCCCAAGTTAACTCTGCAATTCCCAGATTGCATTTTCCCCGGTTTGATAGAAATGAAACGGATCAGGTTTGGAGACGTATCAGAGCAATGCGTCAGATGTAAAGAAAATTAAGGTTACACATCTATGACAAAGTAAGAAACTACTGCAGCATGTGTTTATTAAAAAAGATAACACTTTCTTTGTTGTCTAACTGTTATTGTTATTTGCCCCCTTTTTGTAATAAATTTTGTTACAAATTCTTGTCATGCTAAAATTGTTAAAGTTCTGACATTTTTGACCCTAGCAGAGTCTTTCTCAGACATGTCAGAGGCTAAAAAATTACGCAAAAAACAAAACGTTTCGACCCTAGTAGAGTCTAGGTTTTGAGGGAATGCCTGGTGAGGTATCAATGTATATTTGGTTTGCGGTAACACCATGTGATTATATCTACTCTGCTATACAGTAGATTGTTCTTGTGAGAACTTGTCAGCATATTTTTATTCTACTACCGCGGAGTAGATTTCGGAATTAGGGGGGACAACTTAGTTCTGAAAAGAGTCTTTCTCAACGGCTAAACAGGCTATAAAAATGATAACACAACACACACTAATTAGTGTAACAGAAGCAGTCGTGTGGAAAAGGAGTGAAAAGAAAAGCACACAATGCAGTCCGAAGAAGCAGGAGATGAACAAAGAAAAGTAATCAGGAAGGAGACAAAGGCTGGGGTAGAAGAAATTCACAGGTGTAACAACAAAGATGGGTGGAAACACACACAAAATATCAAAGGTGGGAAAGGGAGTTAAAAAGTAATTAGTTGGTGACAAAGAACAATTTATGTAGAGGACATCTGTGGAAAAACAAACAAACAAACAAACAAAAACAGAGAAGGCAAAAAAAAACCAAAGGTTTAATGACACACTTTCCCAAATATATGCATGCCGTTTCCTAACAATATCATCCTAACTAAGCATCAATGCAACCAGATACATTAGGATCCTGTTAGTGTTACCCAAGGCACAGTGTTGCATCCTGTTGCATCAAGCTTGTGCCTCTGTTTGTCCCTGGGAATGGGGAGATGGGATGGTCACACATGCAGATTGAATTTCAAACCTGTGTTTCAAACTTGTTTTCCTTGTACAGTGGGAAAAGTGCCATCAAGCTCCATTATGAATTACTCCACAATAAAATAAAGCAGACATTGAGCCTGTACTGCTCACCACAAAGCTGCGACTGTATACAACAAATTATCTCATTCCCACTACAGTAATTCCCTGCACACTTACAGCATAGAGTTCTTACAGGTATTACGCAGTTTAATTTTAACCTTCTTTTAATACTTGGAATTCCCCCCCCCCCCCCCGAGTCCTGCAGGAACAAAATCTACACCAGTGCCTTGGGTGGGAATCAAACCCACGTCCTCACTGCATACCGAGTGTGAAGCTACACAGGTTATGAGGTGGCGTCTAATTAAGGGTGACACTAAATTGTTCAACTTCATCTACATCGTACAGTAATTACTACACTTAGTTACAATATTGGGTACTTAAGAGATACGATTTACAAGTTAGTCAAATTAAAATGTTACTAAAACTAACTGAGGTGAAGAGCGTGTTTTAATACACAAGTTTGTGGAAGGGCTTGAATTTCAAGAGAAACTCGACAAGATCACAGGTCCTGAAACTCAGCACTGTCAACCTCATTCCCAGGGGGTGATCGATCTCGCCGTGCCATTTCTTCCCAGCATGTCTTGCTCGATCATAACCCCTGGAATTTTTACATTAAATTCTCCCAAAATATGGGGGAGTTTTAATTATGTCTCTTGCCAATCCACTCTTGGCGCTGGCTAAAGTATGGTAGCCCGCAAAAGAGGCATCATGTCATAGAGCAACTCTCATTCTTGGATTTTGTGACTTGTCTCAGAACTGTAGGCAGTTAAGGATGACTATGTAAAAACATGATTCATTTGGAGTGGGATGGCATGAAAATACTTGCATTCTGACACGTGCATACTAGGTGCCCTACAAGCGCGCTACAAGTGCTCAAAAGATTTCAACAAGCATGCGCGCAAAGCAGTCACTTTTGGGAGCCAATAAGCATTGCTTTTCAGTGCATCCCTACCAGGTGTTAGTGATGAGAGGTATCGATAAGGCGCGCTGCCCATAATAGCGAGGTTGCAGCACTGACACTGAACCAGAAAGATTTTGTATAAGACCTAGAAGAATGTATTAAAATTTTTTGTTGAGCAATCAACCACAAGGGAAACTGACAGGGTAAATTTCACTTACATTTCCAGGTGAACAAAGAAAAACTGACTGGAGCGGGATCTGAACCAGCGACCTCCGGCTTAACGTATAGGCATTTTACCAACTAAGCTATCCAGCCCTAATGTCGTCTCCCTATATTTATAAGTCTCCTTTTTATTATTTATTTTTATTTGCTCAACTTTTAGGGGGAGGTTTTAAATTGAAAAAGTTAAGCACGTACATCTCCATACACTAGAGCAGCCCTGGCCCTATGGATGCTAAAATTACTTGACAATGACCAGTGATCCAAGTGGTTATTCCAAGCTCCGTGTACACTAATCCAAGCAGCACTCGTTCATGGTGTTTCACACCACTGCAGCTATGACTGCCGCACACGCACGCGACATGACAACAGCGCATCAGCACGCATACATGTATGTACCAATCAGCAGGGAGAATTCACAGCGCGTGTGCGTCGACGCACATGTGCAGTGGCAACAGCGGCGCTGGTGAAAACACCCATGAACGAGCTGCTCGGATTAGTCTATACAAGTTTTATTGGTGGAAGAACCTCCACACACAAATGAAAATGTTATGACTTTTTTACCTTCCCCACGTCACCTCAAAGCTAGATACTCTTCGTTACAATAACAGTTATTAGGTTTGCACTGGGTTCGGAAAGTTTGTACACCCATTATGTGACCTGGGGTGGATTTCACAAAACTAGTCCTAACTAGTCCAAAACAAGTCATATAAGTTAGGACTAGTTACTCATCCTAACTCGAGATAAGACTAGTCCTATAAGACTACACCATCCCTGGTGTGGATAGCACAAACTGCTAGGACTAGTCTTACTTATAGGACTAGTCATAAGTTAGGACTAGTTTTGTGAAATGCACCCCTGATGTAAGTGTGAGGACTAGTCTTATCTCCAGTTAGGACAAGTACATGTAACTAGTCCTAACTTAAAGGACTAGTCATAAGTTAGGACTAGTCCTAAGTTAAGACTAGTCCTAAGTTAAGACTAGTTTTGTGAAATCCACCCCTGGGAAGGTTTGTTATGGGCTAATACCACTGCATGGAGATTGTGCATTTGTTGATGGGTTGGGTGTCAATGGTCAAATGACTGTAGTGAGACCATGATCATGTAGGGTCCCTCTTTGATTTACTCTGCCCACGGTCAGATAGATGTGTGGATGTCCTTCCACACAGGTATGCAGCAGTGTTATTTGAAAGCGTTCAAGCCACGCCGGGGTGTAAATACAATTTACCATCATTTTCACAAGGTTGAGACATCTTCTCTTGAACAAATAAGGTTGTGGATTCAATCTCAAATGAGGCGTGTGTGTTTTGGTTTGTTTTTCCCCCAGCAGACCTTGAAAAGCTCCAAGCATACACTAATTAATGGCTAGGTCTACATTCAGTAAAAGGCTGACAAAGTTTCAAGTTCATTATCGCCAATGCAAGAATAACGTCGTTTATGGTTTGTCATTCTTTCGCCAAATACCCGTTACAATAATGTTAAAATTGCCTTTATATCTTTAGAAAACACTGTACAGGTTGGCTGCAAAATTATTAATTCAGAGCGTCCACGACACACTAAGAAGCAGTGCACTTACAGTATGCCATCATTAAAAATGCTGGTCCTTGCTCTTTGGATGAACCAAACCTTTTGAAAACACGGCTTTGAAAAAAAAAACGGAGCTTGGATCTGAATCAGCAATGACTGCTATCACATTAAATCTCCCCATCCACAAGGTCATATATTTATACCTGTAATTGTGTTCATATCAATCGATGTATGCACACGTGTATGGGTCTCTGCTGTTGTTTACCGACTGCGATGAGACAGGGCCTGTACGGTGGAGACAGGGCATGTACGTGTGGCAATTCCAAACATACATTATGTTGTCTCGATTCAATTTTGTTTATCATTTATCTCACAACATATATACAAACGTCTATTTGCATTTGTACACTGTAACATGCATAATTGGGGTCCACGGCAGACCAGTGGATGACACCAAATGGGCCCTCCAGTAAAATCAATAAATAAACAATTACATAATGTATATTTACCAGGATTTATGATGCTTTAGTGTCTATGGATCCTTCATAAAAGGTCTTGTGGTCAGATATTAAATTTGTTCCGGATGCTGTTTCATCATACATGTATAGACGCTTTATCTGAACTCAACTTATTTCTCAAAATTGGTGAATAGAATACTTTGAGGGTCACTCCAAAATAACCACAATCATTAAACATGATAAAGAGTTTTTTTCCCTCATACTGAAGGGCTTTTTGTTCAATTTTTTTTTTTTTTTTCAAAATACATACAGACTGTTGTTGCATTTGTGTCTCTGCCTATTGGCAATGCCATAATGCCACTGTATGACCTTCTACTAATACACGCATGACTCATTCAACACTCAGAAAGAGATGTCAGCAACCGCCATTTCTCTCTGTTGGATTCTCCTTCATAAGCCAAGTTCTGGGCCCAATTTTCACAAAGGCTGTTAAGCAGAAAATTAGCATGGTACCAGTCACAACAAGATCAGGGTTCTCCCCAGGATTTTTCAAAAGTGTGGGGCATTCCGGACCCAAAATTTTGAAAGTGTGGTCGAAGCACGCTGAATTGGTAGCAGGTCCTTGGAATGTTTTTATGTAATGTTTGTGTTTGATTTGAAAAGCTCTACTGTACAATCTGGTGCAATTAAAATGGTTTTATGTTAGGAATTTTCTGAATTTGATATTATAATCTAAAAAAAAAAAAAATCGGCCGTAACTTATGTTTATCGGCCTGTAATTTGCGCGTACCCGTCAGATACGCTAGCTTATGCATGGGGAGAACTCTGAATATAATATGGTATTTGGGCTTGTAACCCATTTCTGTTCAACAAGATTTTTCTGTGCTGAGCAATCTTTTGTGCTTAATGGGCTTTATGAAATTGGGCCCTGTGCCTTATTTCATGGCGACGTTACCACAGAATTCTGCGCTTACTGCGCCGTGTTCAGTGTGTAACTCTATGGGCCCTAAAACGCAGAAGTACAAGGTAAGTATTGCCATGAATTTGGGCAGTGAATGCATTATGCTTATCAGTCTAGAAGAAAGACAACTTGACCTAGTACAAATTTTCAGGTTTTCAATTTTCTACCCTCTCCGGCAAACAAAACACAAAAAGAACACACAAAAAAAACCACAAACAAACAATTTACAAAAAAAAAATGTGTAAAAATAACCAGCAATAATACAATTTATATCAACATCTTCCGCAGGACTGCCCAAGAGAAATAAAATGTCTGTCTAAAAAATCTGCAAGTCACGGCTGAGAAAACTTACATAAAATACAATATTATATAAAGAATGTAAGTTATACAAATATGAATTTAATTTTCTGCGTTAAAATAAAACAGAAACATTCACTTGAAGTGATTAATCAACTCATGAAATTATTTCTTGCCTGTAACATTTCAAATGTAAAATAATGAAATGTCACAGGCAAACAGAAAGAAATAATTTCATGAGTAGAGTATGTGTTCCAGAGTTTTCCAGTTTAAAAAGGAATCGCCAGACATCCTGCAGGGATTCTTTATTATTTTCTTACTAAAGGTACAAATATAGATGTGAAGCTAAATTGAACAGTCAGCAAAACAGAGTGTTGCATGAATTTGAAGATTTTTGTTTGTTTATAATACTACAGTCAGACATGAACAAATTTCCCCTTGAACAATGTAAATAATTCAGATATAAAGGGGATGTCATTTCTGGGTAGAAAGTCAATCCAACTGTAACCATACAATTTGAAGGAATGTGGCAATAACTTAAGCAACTCTTAAAACCACAACAATTTTTAAGCAGAGCCCTTTTTCTCCTTCTTAGCACAATGCACAAATGAGTGGTTCGATACATTAAATAATCCCCCCCCCCACCGGTGAAAACCAAAAAACAAGACGTGCAGCAGAATGTTGTGTACAAATCAATGCATACGTCGCTTCGTGAACGCATAGGGGAGATAGGTCAGCCAAAACGTCACTTTGTGGAAACACAGAAGTCGTACCACGCATATTTAGCACCGTGCCAGCACTATGTGTTTCAATGGATAAATTGGCAAAATAGAAACGCAAAATGGCAATTGCTTCCTTATAGGCCTAATGCTTTTATATACTTGAAATAGGCCAATCCATTAAGCCCCGCCCCCTAAACATATTGACCAATCACAGCACTGGCTACATCACCACTGTACACGTGGGCAGCACAATGTGCATCTCTTCAATGCTACACTGTACCACACGAATGTGCGCACTATATGTACACGCATGCATGTTTACAGGATTTTATTGTGTCGGACTTTTGCTGGACTTTCGGTGGCGTAGCCAAGGCTGTGATTGGTCAACATGTAAGGGGGCGGGGCTTAATGGATCGGTCTATTGAAAGATAAATCAGGGCGTCCAAATTAATATGATGCACCCTAGAGACACCCAGATACACCTTTGGCTACACTTTGTTGGGTACACCAAGCTCCCTTTTCTTCTTTTTCCCATCCTATTTCCAATCCACTTTCCAGTAGCTCATGCTACCTTGACCTTGACTGAGTTTTTTTTTTAAGTATCTCAAGTTCAGACCCCTTGGGCATGTATCATCACATTTTAAATATAAAACCTTACTCATAAGATATCATCAGGGATATGCACAATTAACCCTCATTCCAAAATTGTATTTTAATTTGGGATATGTGGGGAACCCTTGTTGAATTGCCTTTACATTCAGGGACTTTCTTCCTTGAGAGTCCGCAATTAGACTAGGGACACTTTTCAAGAGTTTGTGACAAGTTTGTATTCGTCAACTAAAAAGAAACTGCAATACTGCATAAATTCCAATAATTATCTTGTTGAATAAATAAGACTACATACACATCTCAAACAGGGGTTTATTTAATCTTATAAAGTAGTATTTTACGCTTCACTGGTTTAAAAAGAAGAAAAAAAACAATTGAAAACTTAACAGTTACCAAGACCAACAACAAATGTCATCATTTAAGAAATGTTTATTCAAATGAACTATATTTTAGACGATTTGCAAATAGATCAGGCGCTATGCATCCTTATGTGACTCAATTCTAATCTGTGAAGTAAACTTGTGGTAAAGTCTGGATAAAGAATGTGTCTGTGGTGTTGGCCATAGGACATGTAGGAATATGTGGATGTATTAAAATAGTAGTACTTTATCTTTCACTTCACTGACAAGTGAAAGTACTGTAGGTGAATAATTTGGATAATTTTTTCCCTCAATTTACAGCAAATTGGACACCTCAAGTTTCAAATTCTAGGATTAGGGTCCTATAGCCTGTGCAACTGCAATATGTACATTCTAACAGTTAAATTGAATAATCCATTGTAGAGTTGGATTAGCCTTTTAAAATGATAACAAAATATTCAGGAATTTATTTAAATTTATCATGTAAAACAGTTAATTAATCTCCTGTACTCGTAAAAGAGATATCAGTACATTAGGTAATGAATAGTGAATAACAAAATCAACGGTAACTTTCTTTTTTTCTTCTTGCAAACACACAAACAGTCATTTTTAGCACAAAAATGTTCACCGGTTGTTAAAGACGAAGAAAATGATAAGTAATTATCAAAACATTTAAAAAAAAATACTTTTAAGTCTGAAATCTCACTGATCATAATTTTATGCCAGTACCAATCCTCCAGAGAAATCTTTTTGTCTGAAATACTGTCAAATTCAAGGAAAGTGCATTTGAATAGAATGAAGACTTCCCCCCCTACAAACCAACAATGTTGATGTACATATATGTGATCACAATTGCTTCCGTGGCCTCTGTGAAGTACATTATCAGACCTTTATTTGACATTGTTCTGCCTGACACACTATTTTGGAGAAAGTGGTTAAATGTTCAAATGGATCAACAAACACAGTCGGTGATTTCAATATAAAAAGAACAAGTTGTAAAACTAAACATGATTTCAGTTATTGCTTTTTCAAAAAATATTACGTAGAATACTGGGGGAAAAGTCTGCCACTGCCTTTAGTGGCATGTAACAATGCTTAAAATGATCTGAGTCTGCCAGGACTAGGATCATTCGTTAAAAAAAAAAAAAAAAAAAAAAAAAAAAAAAACTTTCTAATTCATATTTGCTTAAATTTTTCTAAAGTTTGGTATTTGTGACAATCACAACACTCAATCCTCCCGACCAGGGCTATGATTATCCCAGCTTCTACTATGTTCTAGCACAGCTACCATTGTAGTCCATTCGTAATCTCATTTTCACTGAACTTGTTTAAATAGACCCTTGTCATATTTATTGTAAGCTGTAATAATGTCCAGAAGGGCATTCAGGTTGGCTCGGTGGTTTCTTCCTTGCCTTTCACCTCTGTGGATCCCGGTTCTATTCCCAGATTGCGCTGGAGCCTTGCATGTGGATCGGGTTTTCAGTTTCTACCTACATGGGTTTTCTCTACAAGGGGTTTTCCTCCCATGTCTGAAACCAAAATTTCTTCACTGTCTTCTTTAAAAAAAAGTCGGTGCTATGTTTCCATAGGATGCTTTGCCGACTAAATTATTCAGATTCGGATTTTAGCAACATTAATTTCTATTGGATTTGATCATGTAAACTTGCTCTTCCCTTCTTCAGTCTTTGTCACTCTTTATTAATATAGTCCCTTTCACGAAAATATGTGCCATGCAGGCCTCGATCTTAAGAAAAAAGGGGGCAGGCCTTTTCTGGCCAAATCAGAGAAATTGTACAAGGGCATGCTGGCCAAGGTGTTAGTGACAGTGCAATTTTTCTTAAGGGCATGCTGGCCAACTCGACAGGGCATGAGGCCAATGGCCTCGGTGGCCTCGGTTAAGATCAAGGACTGCCATGTTGTATCTGCCCTGTACGGAGTGGTGCGTTATTTATTTCAAACTCTGGAACTTGATAATCGCACTTGAAACACAGCGTTGAGTGTGCGCCTAATGTTAAGAATCAATGCGCATTCAAAATAAAAAAACACACCACAGCGCACAGCCAGGGATATTCAACATGGCACACTAACATGAAATGCAGAATAGGGTGCTGTAAGCGCAGAATTTCACGGTAAGTCATAGTGGTACGTCATAGTGCTGTACAGCGCGCATGCACAACAGCAACCATCGTGGGTCCGATGATGTTTGAATGTGTCAGTAACAGCTCTGAGATTTTTCATAAAATTCCACCAAAAGAAGTTATCGTATCACAAATCTAAAGTACTCCAGACTCACCGGAATCTGATTCCTTCCTCCATGGGCTAACTATCAACAGGAAACTTTTTATTCTCAACATGCATGTTGGATTGGAGCCTGATGATAGAAGTTTTAGTACAGAGTGTGGATTTCAGAATAAAGATACTGGTCCCCATGGATCGCGAAACTTCTAACGGTAAACGGGAATCAAAATTGGTGCAGAACAGAAATATAGGTGTCGATCGGAAATGGGTGACGGCACGATAATTAATATAGAAATATGAACAGCTTTCTCAAGATAAACAAGTTTTACATGATAAATTGACAGAAAAACTTAAGCTAAAACACAGATGGAGATCGGAAATGGGTGACGGCACGATAATTAATATAGAAATATGAACAGCTTTCTCAAGATAAACTTTTACATGATAAATTGACAGAAAAACTTAAGCTAAAACACAGATGGAGTTATGATCACCCAGTTAAAAAAAATCCACATAAGACCTGTTTTATCACGATACTGGTAATACACACTTGTAAATGACAGTCATGGTGGATTTATCAACAGATGAGAAAGTCAATGTCGAACAATAAAAAAACACTACCAAACATCAACCGTAGAAACAACCAGTAAAATAATGAACAACATTATGATAATGTTAATTTTAGTTGAAAACTTGAATACTTTGTTCTGAACGTTTTGGAAATTCGTTTTTTACTTACATGTAGATTTCTTAACGGCAAACAATTAGTTGAAATTCTGCATTGGTTGGACTTTATTTACTTCACTGGCACTGCTGAGTATGAGACCAAAATACACACACTACATACAGTGTGTCATCACACATCGATATCCTGAATCCCATCTGTGTGCGATAGACATGACCAAACCTTCTCGCATCATAATCTCGTCTTTTCACGCAAAAACTCAAGACATTATACCATTTACCTCAGTCGCAAGTAACACAAAAATAAACCCGTCAGATTTAAATATTAAGCAAATTATACACAAATAGTTTTGTTTACATTTATTTTTACTCTTTTTTATTATACTCATTGCAAAATTAATCACAGTAGGCTAAAACACATTTTTACAATAATTAACTAATGGTGTTTATGATACGGGTACATCTAGTTATTAGGTAAAAAAAGACGATCATCACGCAGCAGACGACGCCATATATGTTTTCGGAAGCAGACGCATTTTTCACACCATGTCTTCTACTCGAAGAAAGCAAAATAAGCCGGTAAAATCTGCTTTTATCAGTGAGAATGAAGGTTTGTTATATTATGAATACTTTACGAGTTTTAGAGTGCGTAATGTAAATAAATATTTGTATAAATCGACCCGAAACGCCAAAATTGTTCTCAAAATATTTAACCAATCTTTTTCACCGTCTCCATTTTGACAAACGACACCGGGCGAAAGAAAACGAAAATCATCAGAACAAAGTGACCAATTTGCCATCTTTATTTATTTACCTTTGTAGACCTCTATTGTTTAAGTAAGCTTCTTGCTTAAGTTTTTAAAAAGTTGTTTGTTATAAAAAAATCATGTAAACAGAATGCGTCAAAAATAGCAATCAAAGCTGTACAAAGTTGACATGGAGTTATGATCAGACGTGTCAGAACTCAGATGATTGTATCTTAAGTGTGGGACTGAGAGTGAGACTGTCCATGTTTACGGCCGATCATGTGTTTTTTTTAGTATGAGTATGACGTTTTAAAAGAATTGAGGGTAGCTCTAGGATTTGATTTTCTCAAATCTACTTTAGTTTACAAGTACAGTACAGTACTATTAGGACATCACTGTGACTGTAAATAGTGTAAATACACAACTGTCATGACTGTTGCTTAAATCTAGGCTAGGCCAAAGCTATCTTAAGTAGTTCTAGTTCTACACCCTAGCCCCAATCTACTGTACTGGACTTCCTCCCAGTATACATAGACTTTATGCATTCGCCACCATCTTTGAGGTCAAATGCGGCATCGAACGTGCATTGTAGCTGTTTTGACCTCAGCGTGAGGGTGTCTTTTCCTGCTCATGCTCATACTAGTGACGTCATATGCAAAAGGTATGGAGCCGGGAGGGCGTCCAGCGCAGTGGATTGGCCCTCCAAATAGAATGGAGTTTGTTTTCCTTAAAATCTTAGATTAAACTGTCATAATATTTTTATGAACAATAAAAAGGTGGGTCAGTCTTGGACGGGTTAGGACAACAGGTTGAAATTTGTTCATTAATAATAACATGCATTGCTGCATTCAAGTTTTGGTGTTACATTTCATCGTCCTTTATGAAACATCCATAAAAATGCTAAACTTCCTACAAGAAGACAATAAATATTTCCTTGGAAAAATGTTTTTTTTTTTATATTACACATGTACAATTTTCATGTAGTTTTAACCATTTGAAATTGAAAAAAAATGTGTTTAAAAGCCTAAAGAGCAACAATTGGCAAAAAGAAAATAAATAAATAAATATGTTAAAATCTTCATACCTTTAAAAATTAGTAATTCTAATTCTTACTATAGAATATATTTATTACATGTACATTTTGTTTCTTTTACAGCTGGCAATTCAGGAACAAGGCAATCGGCCACAAAGAGACTGAGAAAAAGAGCAGCATCCACCAGAAGCAGAGCCAAACAGATCCCTGAGCCAGTTGAACCTCTGAGACGAAGCACAAGAAAAAGGAAAAAGAAACAGTTCTTCTACCCTACAAAAACCAAAAAGGTTTGTCATCTTGTGAAAGATTTTTCAAGAGAAATGTCACCAAAGAAACAACAACAACCTGGAAACCAGCACATTTACTGCATGAAGTTGTAATCGTAATTTACAAAGCATTGTCTCAGGTGCAGAAAAACTGAGAATCACATTATAGACCTCTTGCATATGACATCATCACAAGCTCAAACAGCCTCCTCACTGAGGTCAAAGGAAGACCCATATATCATTGGCCTAGAGTTGTGCTTGGCGGCATATGCATGGGGTCTGTTGAACAGTAGCTGAGTTGAGCTGGTCAGCTTCGTTTTTGCAAGATTTAGTTTGTTGTGATTCTCGATGATGTATTAAAAAATATCTGAAATGAGTGGCTGGAAAACCAGATACAATCAAATTTACATAATGAATTTAAAATGGAAGAAAAAGGTTACAAATCTGCGTATAAATTGTTTTTCTTAAAACGTTTGCACAGTTATAAACTAAAATGTAAATTTTAAAAAATTGTAAGCTTGAAAATCAAATTTGAATTGTACAATGCTAAGTATGAAAGAATTGTATTGGGGTAATATCAGATATATCTTGGTAGGGGATTACTGGATGTTTAGATGGATAAAGTTTGGATTGGGTCAGTGCTGTAGACTAGCGTTATTTTTTAACCTAGCCAGGATTTTTTTATTTTTTATTATGTCTTTCTGGTAATGAAACCAAAGGACCCTCAAAAGTGACTTTCACTGTGACCCGTAGGCCTGAAGATACCTGTGTAGAGAAGATGTTGCAGAAATGCAAGGCTCCATTCGGGATTTGAACCGGGAGTAACAGAGGTGAAAGGCAGGGAAAGAAACCACTGAGCCAACCTGAATGCCAACCAAGGATGTGTTCAGGCACTACCAACATCTTGATGTATTTGTCTACCCAATACAATCCTTGGCTGCTTCTCCTGCAAGTGCTTTGTAACTATTGTTATTGTAGCCATTTAACTATTGTTATTGATCTCTCCATACTTTTGCTTTTTAATTTTTTCAGAGAAAGACGTCGCCTTCATCAGCTGAATCTCCAGCTGCCGATAAGGATGCTGAGAGTTTACCTTCTTCAGAATCAATTGAGGTCTCTGATGTGGAGCCATCCAGTGGACTGGCTCTCTTGGCCGAGGTCTCAAATGCCGATCAGGCTCTACTAACCACCAAGGCCAAAACAAGCTCCCCTGCCAAAAAGACGGGAGGGAGAACCAAAAAGGAACACCCGGCAGGTGATTCAGCAGCAAGACGCAAACGAGAGCAACCAACCAAATACAAGGGTTTCTCCATGGGGAAGAAGGCTCTGCAGAAGAGACGGAAGATGGTGCTGGACGTGGACATGCTGCGTAAGCTCTCCATCGCGAAGCTCATCAGTAAATTCTCCGTCTACTCCTCGATGAAGGTACCCAAAGACGCCTTCACCACCACCATCCGGCATTCCTACAGCTGTACAATGCTGCCGGGCATATGTAATGAAAAGTTCTGTGGTCTGTTGGTCGACACCAAGAACCAGATCAAACGCCATCTGCTACGTCATATCGGTGAGCTGCTGACCATGACCACACAGAACAGTCAAAGTAAGTATTAAGAGGAATATTGTGTTTTTGTTTCATTATCGCTTCTTTTGGGGGTTCAATAAGGACTTTGGTACAAGTCAATGTGTTTACACACAATAATTGGATATAAATTTGTACACTGTAGCAAGTTCTTGTTTTAGTCTGCAACCAACAGCTGTTTTGTGTTGATTATCAGTTAGAGTAGAGCATCAAGGAAAGAAATAGCCTTTGATTAGACCCTCTGTTTCAATCGGCAAGGTTGAGTTGTATAAAAGAATGTGACATGATCAGGTACAAAACTGTACCCACACTTTGTCTTGAAAAGTAATTTAGTAACCATTTGATTCTTATCATTAAGACTTTACTTTAGACTCAAAGACTAATGTAGAAGAGCCAGAGAGTGACACGTCTGAAGCAGAGGACGCCTCACCAAGCAAAGCTACTGGGCAGGACACAGTCACTTATGCCATTCCATCAGGTACCAGACATGTCACCGTCAACCTTCCCAAGTCCATGGACATCAAAGAGTCCAGTTACACAGTCATCCGCTCCTCCACCGGCGTGAACGAGGTCTTGTTACTTCCAAAGGGACACCTGGTCACACTGTCCAGTATGGTCGATGAGCCCAAACCAAATCAGCCAGCCAAAACTCCACGGGGAGCTGGTAAGACACCTGTGAAGCAGGAGAAGGATTTGACAGGAGTTGATAGCGTTGAGGAGTTTCTTGATAGTGATAATGATGATGATGAGGAGGAGGAGGATGAAGATGATGATGATGATGATGACTTCAATGATGAGAACAAAGATGACAACACAGATGAGGACAGACTGGTGGAGAATTTCCTGAAAGAGGAAGACAAGGAAGAGAAGTACAGCCACCGCAAGGTGCTCTGTAATACCACACAGTTCATGGAATCAGTTGTGGAGACTAATGTTCTCGCGCCGGAATCTCAGACAGTAGAATGTGATATCGAGATCCGGACCAAACGGAAAAAGTACACCAAGAAGTACGATCTACCTCGAGAGGTTGGCAAGTGCCAAAAGACATTTGAGAAGAGTGACACCAAATATGTATCCTTCAAGAGCATCGAGGCCATCGTGCCTCCCTATTCCGATCACAACTATGCATTTAACTTATACGAGACTCTTGAAGATAGGGACAGAGTGGACATTCCTCACACCGATGCTACCGGTCAGCCAGTATCGGAGCCGGAATTATCAACAGACGAGCTGTCTTATTTACACCCACGGCATCCACGGGGCTTCACTCCAAAGGCCAAAAAGCCTCGCAAGGCTAGAACTCAGAGCACCAAGGTGAAGAGTAAGATCAAGAAAGTCGACCCTAAGCCAACCACAGAAGAAGAGAAGAGGAACAAGGTAAGTGAAGAGATGTTTGATAGACTTCCAGGAGTGTGGAAAGCTAATCTTATTTCATCCATCCTTTTTTTCCCAGCATAGAATACATCATGCCTTGCTGTCAAATTCAGTTTCAACAAATGAGCTCCTTTTAAACTCTGTTGTTCACCCTTCTTCTCTCATTCCTTATTACATTTTTCAGAAGAAAGCCTTAGAATTACTGAGTGTATTAGGCAAAAAGGCCCGGAATAGGAAAGGCCCATTCTCATGTGAGATATGTGGTAAGAAAGTAACGGCTGCAGGGACACTCCGAGCTCACTACAGGAGCCACGCAGGTAAGCCAAGATTGAAACGCCTCAGCAATGTTTTTAACACAAGTAAACATTTTATGCAATTTTGATATGTGTAAAGATTTCTGTCACACGAGTGATAGAAAAGTGATTTCTTATGAAGGGAAAGGGGTTTGTCAGTAACCAGTAACCGAGCAAGAGACAATGAAGTTACGATGAGACAGATGATTCTAATTTAAATTAGCAATCACAACTTTATTTTTACAGCTCCTCACTTCTGTATGATCAATCTCTGACTTCCTTCTTATTCTAAAAGTCATTACATTTTACTCTCTACAGGCCGCTACACAAACAAAACATTTTTTTTTATTTTTTTTGTTTTAGATTTGAGATCTAATTCCCCAAAAAATAATCACAACATAAAACCATTTTAAATGCTCCAGATTGCACAGTAGAGTCTTTCAAACCAAAACTAAACATCAAATATATGTACAGCTCCTCACTTCTGTATGATCAGTCTCTGACTACCTTCTTATTCTAAAAATCATTACATCTTACTCTTTACAGGCCGATATGCAAAAAAAACTTGTTAAAATTTTTTTTTTTTAATTTAGATTTAAGATCTAATTCACAACATAAAACCATTTAAATGCTCAAAGTTGCACGGTAGAGCCTTTCAAACCAAAACATCAAATCAAAAATATTCCAATGACCTGGCTTCAATTCAGCGTGCTTCGGCCACACTTGCAAAATTTGAGTCCAGAATGCCCCCCAGTCTTGAAAAAATCCTGGGGAAAACCCTGCAGTCATTGACTTCAGTGTTACATATTGCTTAATAGTTTTGGTAAACTTTGGTAGCCAACTGAATACTGAGCTTCATGAATGCTCATTCCCTTCCAGGGATCTTAGGCCATGTAACGGTCTATTGAAAACAACATGCGTTAAAGGGGTTGTGTCGTCGTGGTTATAGCAGTAAATGGAATAACCCGGTTACTACATGCGTACGCGCCGGTGGTCACATCAAAGTTTGACAAAGGCTGCACCCTTTGTGATTTGACCGCAAGTGCGCACGTGTGCAGTATCTGAGTGAGAGTTCATCTTTCCATGCACAGCCACAGGCCTGCTATAATCATGACAACACAGCCCATTTAAGGGCAAGTACAGCACTTCCTATTTTATTTCCGATGTCTTAATTGTAACCCCTCTTGTTTTTTTTTGTTTTTCCAATCTTACTCATCAGGAATCAAACCATTCGAGTGTAACAAGTGTTCGGCCACCTTCACTCGGCTCCACAGTCTTAAATACCATCTGATGATACACAACGAGCAGACACGTTTCATGTGTGATCACTGCGGCAGGGAGTTCCGTCACTCCAGTCACTTCAGGGAGCACCTGAGACGTCATACGGGCGAGGAGCCCTTCGGCTGTACCGACTGCCCTCTACGCTTCAAGACCAGAAACACGTACAAGAGGCACCTCAAGGCAAAACATCAGAAGAAACTGACGGCCAAAGGAATCTCATTGATTGTCAAGAAAGAATGAGGTGAAAAATGACGAGGTACAGCCTTGATTAGAAAATGAAAATACGGACAAATTGACGGAGGGGCCAACGGAAAGAAAAGATGCTGTAGTCAGAATGAGATGACTGTATAAAAGTGTTGAATATTGGAATCAAAACACGACCACTGGGACCTCACAGATTGTAAAGAGATTACATGTAGAAATATGCTATGATGTTTTGTTTTTGTTTGCTGTTGATTTATTTTCATATTTGGAGATACCAGATTCATCTCTTGATACCACTCATCCAATTTACATTTTTTGGGGTGGTTAATTATTAAAGAGCTTCCATAACTAAAACCAAATTATTGATAATATAAATACCGTAATACCTAATATTTATGTTGCGCTGTATAGCGTTCTTAACTTGACCATTGGTATGGTTTATTTGAAACGCTGAGCCATACTGTTTGGGTTACTGCAGTGTAATCTGCAGCCAACCATGCCAGAAACATCAAGGCAAACCCGTTCTCTTAACGATACGTATGCTGGGATCTTTTTGCATATCGCCGTGTGCCCAGTAAAAGGACAAAAGGACAAGTTCCCGGTAAAAGTGCGTAAGCAAATGATGTGAAATTTTGTGTTTCAAGAAAACTGAGCGGGAAAGTTTGATTTGTTTTTTGCCATTCAAATGTTATTATAGGAAGGTTAAATTCTGCTTTGGATTGGGAAAACATGTCTTTGGGTTAATTCTAGCAACAAAAATGTTACAATAATGCTATGTTTTTCATGTCAGGGGCCATTTTATTGGTTATGTCCTTTTAATACTGGGACGAAGATTTTTATGTGCCCGGTAAAAGGGCGTAAGGCCTTACGCCCTTTTACTGGGCACACGACGATATATATTACACAGTACAAAGGACACACAGCATTTCCTCCCCATCATAAGGACAAAACAATGATGATTAAGTGTCTTGCTCAAAAGATGTAGGTGTGTCACGGCTGGGACCTGAACCCACACTCCTAACAACACCAGAACTTGAGTCGGTTGCATGAGACTGCTCGGCCATGACACTTCAGTTATGGCCTCCATAAGAAGCTTTCTGGAAATCCTTTTTTTTTTAATTGGTTTTGAGGGACAGACTTTAAAGTCTTTCAAAGAGGGACTGTCGTCATGATCATAGCAGGCCTGTGGCTGAACATGCAATTATGAACTCTGACCCCAGTTACTGCATTGCGCATATGCGCTGGCCGTCACATCACAATATAGTAATGACGGTGCCCTTTGTGATGTGACTGCCAGCAAGCGTGTGCATGCAGTAATTGGATTAGAGTTCATAATTCCATGTACAGCAAAAGGCCTGCTATGATCATGATGACACCCCCCCCCTATAACAGAAGTCCAGTCCTGGTACTTCATTCTAGTAAGGGCAAGGCAGTTTTTCCTTTGCAAAGGGCACTTCTACGTGGGAAATCTAAATTTCTACTGGAACATTTCAAGGGGCACCAAGGCAATGACCAGGGGGCATGGAGTCAATTGCCTCCATTGTCTCCATGAAGTATATCAGGCCAGGCATTCATACCACACACTGTACCTTATTGTGCATTTCGCACAACCCTCAGTGATCGGTGTTGTTGGGGGGGGGGGACAAATGCATTATTGCATGAGGCACTTGACGCCATCTTATAGTTTTCAAATCGGCATCATCTCTCAATTTTCACTTGTAATGCTGGGTGCTGCAGATGTCACACCATTGGCATGTGCATGACATGATGTCTAGCCAGTGTTGAGCTATGCGTTCATGCACCCATCATGCCCATGTGAAGTGAATGCAAGTAATTTTGTATCATCAGTTTGCAAAAAAACTCTCACATAACCCAGACTGCTTTGCATGTCAGTGTTGGGTAGGCTGCATCATAGTTAGTCCAAACTCATGGTTCTTGTATTATTACCAGCTGGTATGTAACTGATGACACAGCTCAACTAAGAATATGATTTTCAGAAGCGATTTGTCCATATATTCTTTGCATGGTGGAGATCCAATCTAGTAAGGTTTGCGGTAACACAATGTACATCAAATCTCTCTTATGAGTTGTGGTGGTTCTGAAAAGAACCGGGTGATGTAACAAGTCGAAGTAACAACTCGATGTTTCGATCAGTGTGCTTCATCTTTAGGAGAAAGCTGGACTCAGATGCTGCATAAGTACTGTGGATTGTTCAAGAGGCCATATTTTTTTACAGCAAGAGGGCGCAATACTCATTCCATTTTGAAAGTACAAAAACATTTCAAATCATTAAAAGTACAAATTTTCCAAGCAAATATCTTGCACTGGTTACATTGTAAAACTGTCAATAAGAAAAACCTCAATGGTTGTATATTTATTGCTTTATAAGAAGTCTAATTGCATCTGGTTTACCACACTATTTCTATGGTTTGACCCTCAATCTACCCCAAAAGGGCACCCTCTTGCAGTCAAAAATAAGGGCCATTGATCAAAATATCAATTGATCAGAACTACCATAACTTATAGAGAGATATTCCATGTACATGGTGTTACCGCAAACCTCACTAAATGATATTTTCTTTAATGATATAAAGGATGTTAGGTGTACAAAATGACATTTTAGGATTGATATATTAGGCATTCAGATGCAGCATTATTATACTCTGTTCCTGAAATCCTCAACGTGAATCTAGACACTATTAGCAAATGACATGTTTTTTAATTTCATAGTTTACAAATGTACATACTATTTATAGTTGGCATCAACTTAAATATACATAGATTCCTGAATTTATTTATTTTTTATTCTTACTTCTTTTTTTAAAAATATGAATATAAAATAAGTCTTGGCTTTTGAAAAATCATTAATCTTGATGGGGTTAAAATACTATCCCATAGACTTATACGAGTAATGGGCCAATTTACTATAAAGCAAAAAAAAGTATTGCTTAAAAAATTACTTGCTTAGAAGAAATAGCAGAGAACCAGTCACAAGCGATGTAGTTTACAAAGTATTTTGGCTGGTACCTGTTTCTGCTAAGCACGATTTTGTCCGTGCTAAGTGAATTTTTGTGCTTAAAAAGTTAACAGCTTTATGAATCATGGCCCTGCAGCTCAAACACTGCAGGGCCAGTAATTTTCCACGATAACAGAAAACGGTTGATTGGGAAACTTGCATAGGTCGAGAAATTTAATCCTTGTCAAAGTACTTTCTTCATACCAAACTAAAGACAGTTGCTCTTCTTATTGACAAGGTTAATTGTACATTTGTATTTTTTGCTTTAGCACTTAAAAGGAAGTTTTTTTCATCATGCCAAGGTTAATTATTTGAATTGTATGTAAATATATGCGCAACCTAATTTTGAATTTGTTACTCGGCAGGGTCCATAAGTTAGCACATAAATGCCAAGGAGCAATCCTAGTTAAGTGTCTTGCTCAAGGACACAAGTGCCGGGACGGAGATTCAAAACTCAGATTGTGATGACTCAGCCACTGTTGTGCTAGACTGCTCGGTCACGACAGGCTGACATGTATATATATGATTATAAATTTGTACATTTCCTGAGCTTTTATTCAGCCAGAATGCATTTATGTTATGTTATCCAGCGACTGCACATTTTGTCACAGTTAACGATGACCCCAAAAGCCTGCTTTATATTTCTTGAGGATGAAACGGAAAAGCAAAAGATAGGGGTGGAGAGTTATTTGTCCCAGTTACAATGTGCTCAACTGGTAGAGAACGCTTGACGTGGCCCAAAGCTAAAACCAAACATGCCCGTAAAGATGGCATCTATCGGGAACTATCTACACAGTTCTTTATTCATACGTCTGAATTTCTGCATAACTATATTCCTGTTCGTCCTCTTCGTTCTGCCACCAATCCTTACTGACGCAAACTACCGTTTCTTCAAAATTCTATGATCAAAGAGCCTTCACCTTCAATACACCCTCATTGTGGAATGACTTTTACCACACTTCATATTCATCAAGCTGACTCTGTTCTGATTTTCAGAGGACTTTTACAGACTCACTTGTTTGAAGCTACATTTATGTAACTTTACTTGTATTTATTTGTTTTATGTGCTGCATACATTATGCGCTAAATAAATGTCTCGTATTATTATTACTAATATTACATTTGCGCAGGGCAAAAAACTAAAATTGTATTGGTCTCTATCCCCAATGCAAGTATTACATCAGTACACCTCTTACATCTTAGAAGTATGTACAAAATTGTAATATAAGTAAAGGAAAGGTCAACAGTCAAAGAAGGTAATTTCAAAATAAGATATATGTAATTAAGATTATTCATTTTTGTACATAGAGCATGTTCCTTCTTTCACTGCCACTTTTATCTTCTTACTTAAAATGGCTGACTTTCCAAGTATTTATGGATGAAAGTTGGTGTCAGCTATTGAATGAACTCCCCCCCCCCTTCCCACAAGTATTTTAAGAGAACAATTTGCCATGTAAACGGGATTTATTTATTAAAACCATCACAGACTATTTGTAATCCGAGTAACATGTTTGACTGAATAGTTATTTAGAAAGTCGAGTCCAGTGTTCTTTGTTTGCAGACGAAATGCTTTAGCTTTTTAAAAATTTTTTATTAGAGGCAACTTCTATAGGAGAGCATCCTGTGTCATAATAATGACCGCATAAAACTGAGTTCATAATCACACCAATTGATGCAGATTGTGGAGCAGTCACAAAAGTTGCAAATAATTCACAACTAAGTAATGCTTAACTGTCCATCGCATTAATAAGTTTGTTTTGACCATCGAGTTAGAACTGGAGGGAGCACTCGCTATGTCACGCATGGGACTCCGCTGACCCCCCATGGGCGCAAAATCCCTATGGGTCAATTGCATACAAATGTCCACTTAGAAAATGTTGGCTGTGTAAGCTGATGAGTGACCAGTGTAATATGATTGGTCCGCTCCAGTTTCTCAATGGTCAAAAATGCTTCTTGTTGGGCCGTGTCACCAGGTTTTTGTACACACTCTAGATTTCATAGGAAATCAGAATGAAATAACTAGAGGGACATTTTGTTATTTGTGACACGAAACATGACATGAAACTACCATAAATACCAGGCCTTTTGGTATGAAAACAAGGATGCCCTGCTCAGTAGGTAACTGGCCCAAAGAGTAATTTCTAACCATAATTACGAGTTAAAGTGGCTGGAACTGAGACTATATGATCAAATGTAAAAACACTCATTGGTCAAGCTTTCCTGTAGATTTTACTGAGTTTGAATCAACCAAGGCTGACAAAAGGTACACAGGTTGGCTGTTGATACTGCGCAAAGCGCAAGGGGGCTACTACAAGAACTAGACAAACAAACAGTCACAGTTTGGTGGTTAGCTTTGAGTTTTTAATGAGGCTTTTGCTCTCTGCCAATATTTACACATGTGAAAAATGTAAGCAACAAATGTGAATTTAAATAATCAACTATTTCAACTAGTCATGTGCACCTTTGTAACAAAAGAGTTGCATTTTTTTTTCCTGGTAGTGAAAACAAAGTAGATAGGGCTCTAAGTAAACAAGGGGAAGTTTGTGAACACGTTTTCAATGACTTAATCTCTTGGCTGCACACGCAGTTTTACCTTCCATACAGATATTACATACAAATCTAAGAACGCCTGTACACTGGAACAATGTACACTGCTATGGTACAATAATGGCTTGTACCGTACGTGTGACAACAATTTAAAAAAAGCAACATCTGAAAAATAAAAGTGTATGTACAAATGAATGCGTCTGTAACAATCAATGTGATACAACAAAATTGTACAATAAATACTCCACTACAGGTAGCCTATACAACTTAAATAATGTTTTTTTTTTGTACTGAAACAAAATGGAACTTCATGTTGTGGACTGACATGACAACATGCATTACAGTTTATTTCTGACATAATTTAAACAACAAAAAGACTAAGTTTGTGAGGGGAAAACCCCCAGAATTGAACATTCAGAGAAGATAAACCCAAATCTTTGGTTTCTGACCTTAAAGGTTTAACTTAAAGTACATCACTCATTTTTGGAAGAGTAAATTAATTCCGCCATCCTCTAGTTTTCAAAAAAACATGCCACACAATCAATCAACTTGTGAAAATTTCATCAGAATCAGTGCTCATGTTTTAGTTTGTTGTGGATTTTGTGCAGCTTCGTATCGGGCTCGTTTCAATTGCCGCAATTAAAATAAGCATGGCTGATATGTTGGATCTTCAAATGCAATTTTCTCCATTTTGACAGTATTTGAAATATTTCTCTGGAGGAGTGGTACCAGCAGCGCAGCTAGGCCTTTTTTTTGGGGGGGGGGGGGCAGTTTTAAGAATGAATACATATAATGAAGGGATGAGACTCACTGCTGACCAAAAAAAGTCTGAAACTAAGATCCAAATTTTGTGAGATATGCTGAAATGATGTTATTTCCACCTTTGAGTAAAGATTTCAAGGAGCTTTTGGGAACAGTATTTTCAGCTCAAGAGAAGTAGATAAGAGAGCCTGTTTTCTTTATATCTGAACAGAACGGCTACTTTTTTCAAAAGTCTGAAATGTGTCAACCCTGAAGAACGAATACATATAGATGGGAGACTTTGGAACACTAGGTGGCAGCAGACATACCGGGTAAATTTCACTGTCATGTAGTTATGAGCATGTACATGTACATGTTTCTGAGAACAATGGATTTACCTGGTAAGTCTGCTGCCACCTAGCGTCCCTGACAGTCTCGCACTGGAATACCATTTTGTAGTGTTTCTAAATGTGCTTCAAAATTAGGACCGATATATTTAATCGTACTGATGAAGTTTTTTCACCGACTGTGATATCAACAATTATCAACGTAACATCTTAGCTAACATCTAGGCCAACTAACTCGCAAGTCCAACCAGGGCGATGCTTTGAAGGAGACTTTTGAGACGCTGGCGGCAGCAGACACAGCGGTCCTTTTTGATAGTTCTGCTGGGCAAGTGCGCCCATGCTCAGTATTGCTGTTGTGAGCTGTGAAAAGGGACCATTCCAGTCTCCCATTAAACCTATAAAAACTGCATGCTCCCCCCCCCCTCATTTCCTATCCTAAACCACGCAAACTGTTGTTGCAATTTTCCATCATGCATCCAAATATTAAGGCGTCCTACCCCAGACAGGGCGGATATTTTATAAAGAAACACTATCTACAGTCAAGGCTGGTTTTTACTTAACGCAACCCGGAATGCTAGTCACACTTTGGCATCAAACCAGGAGATTCAAGCAAACTCCAACTTGCATGAATCAAAAACTCTTGGGAGACGTTCAGATATCAAGTGGCAGCAGACATATCCAGTAACTCTGAGCTATTACAAACTTAAACATGTGCAAATTTCCCAGGTTAAAAGATAAGTGCATCATTTCTTTTTTTTGGAAAAGTTAATTAAAA
Organism: Marthasterias glacialis; assembly: GCA_911728455.2. Taxonomy (NCBI): domain Eukaryota; kingdom Metazoa; phylum Echinodermata; class Asteroidea; order Forcipulatida; family Asteriidae; genus Marthasterias; species Marthasterias glacialis. The sequence continues at coordinate 5,691,620 of OU452219.1, forward strand.
AGTTTTCACTACAAAACACTCCACGCAACCGTGGCTACAAGAGAAACAGCGCTGATTTCGGGGGGGGGGGGGGGGGCTTCAAATTCATAATTATTCCTCAACTCAAACAGTATTTTAGACATAAACTCTTCTCTGGAGGATTGGTACTGGTATAACCTTGATCAATAATGATTTTCCAGATTGAAACTAATCCATTTTGATTACAATGATTACCAACCCAGTACTTTGTAAGTCTGCCTGCCAAACCAGGGTCTCTGAAAGTCTCCCGTTGTTTGCTTTGTACACACGCTAGTATCAAGTATGTACCGACCTTTAAAATAAATCAAATCCTGAATGCTCATGCGGCAAACAGACAAACTATTGCACAGATTAATTCAATACCGACTCATTCCTTCACCATTCTTCGCTCACTCTTTCTCTCTCTCTCTCTCTCTCTACAGGAATACTTATGACTCCAAAAGTCAGGCACAGGGATTATCTGTATCAAGGTGCTAATTCCGTTAAGTATAGATTTCATATATAACTATTGACACTGAGGCACAGTATGTGTTCAAAAAATGGAAACATTACCAGGGTCAAATTTCATAGGGCTGCTTAAGCAGAAAATATTGCTTGAAAATTTTTGCTACTATTAGCAAAAATAAGCAGGATACCAGTCAAAGATGGTACATGTGACATGGTATTTTGGCTGGTAACCTTATTCCGGTAAGCATAATTGTGTTGTGCTTAGCACCCTTTTTGTGCTTCGAGCAGCTCTATGACATTAGGCCCTGAACAGCTTCTGTGAGTACATTACTTATGGAGAGTTCCAACTTGATATCACACTGTGCAAAGTCAGCCATCTATACGCGCAATGATAATCCTTTTTTTTTTCACCACACAACTATACGTTATGCCTAAATACCCCGTGCGACACGAGGGAGTTTGATCAAACTCTTGCAGGATGGTCAGAGAGCCACTTCACCGCATAGAAGTATTAGAACGCTTGACGTATCTCAAAGCCAAAAACCCAAGTTGCCTGCAAAGATGGCGTACATCACAAACTATCTATCTATTCTCTACGAATCCAAGGTAGAGATTTATCATAAAATTTCTACAATTCATTGTGCACTTAAAATTAACCCTCGTTATGAAGCACTGGATACTCAAGTGTTTTTCCCCATGACCAACCTGGGAAGTAGAGTACAGTGTAGACCCCCATGCTACCTGTCCACCCATCTGCAAGGGTAAAATTAACACAAAAGATAGTAGTTTGTATTGGTAGTTCCGACTATTTATTAACTAACTTTTGTGGGTGAACAAAGAAAAATTGCCTGGAACGGGATTCGGACCTGCGACCACCTTAAACCGGTGGTCGCAGGTTCAAATCCTGCTCCAGTCAATTTTTCTTTGTTCACCCAAAAATTGATCTAAAATTCACCCAGTCAGTTTCCCTTATGGTTTATTGCTTAATATTTATTAACTTGTATGTGCCTAGACAATGCATACCTCAAAGTTAGTCAAAAGTTGTCAACATTTTTAAGGTCACAAAGAGAGCAATACTTTGTGTAAACCTCCAGCTCCCAGGAAAAAAAATGTTGTTTGTCAACGATGTTTTCTGTATGTCATTAAAGAGGTGCATTAATACATTTTTCGTAGCAGAATTTAACCTTCAGGTCGGTAACCTAACATATGCAATAGCCCTCAGGTGAGAAATATTTCACAGCATTGATACTTCTCACAGGAAATATTAGCGAGGGATGAAAAAGTCTGTCCAGAATTCAAACTGGAGATTATTGCTAATAATTTTGCTTTTCTTCACAAAATGACAGCACCTCATCTATTTTGAGGGGGTGGATGATATACACAAGGGCATAATTGCACAGAGCTGCTGTTTAACATTCCTACTCTCGATACTATTTTCCTGTGGGTTGACCAACCCTTTGAAACCATTCAACTTCATGGGTTGTGTATGGTGGAGCAACTGTAGACAGAACTATCCCCGTGCACATGTGTGTACTAGGTAGATGCATTCACCGCGTGATATCATATTACAGGTTTGCGTAGTTTACCTATCGTTAAAGACCACAGTGGATTAAATTGAATGGTCGGACAGTAGGAGGGTCGACTGTGTACTGTGTAGATGCATACACCACATGATATCATATAGCAGGCTTGCATAGTTCATTTATCGCTCAAAACCACAATGGATGATATTGAAAAGTCGAACAGTAGGAGGATTTTCAGTAGTTAAATACTGCTCAACAAATTTCTGCTAAGGAAAAAAAAAAGCAGGGCACCAGTCAAAAAAAAGTACACAGGACATGCTATTTTTGACTGGTAATCCTTCTTTGTATTAAGCAAAATTCTTTGGTGCTAAGCTACTTTGTGTGCTAAAAGCAGCTCTGTGACACTAAGCCGAGGTTATTTGTTTCGTTTTGGTTATTTCTTAAAACATTACAAAATGTTAATACTCTTTATCTATCAAATTCATTGTTAAAATCAAGGCACATGCTTTGAGGTCAATACATTTGGATCAAGGTTTCGACTCTGCCCTCCAGAAAAATGTATAAAGTTAAACACGCTGTGGGCACTTAAGAATTTTTGTGATTTTTTTTTCCACTTTTTAAAGGAAGGGCACTTTGCAAAGATGAGCTTTTTTCTTTTTGGACTAAAAGTAACAATTAACACAATTATTGATATCATATAATATAATTTTCCTCTATAAGGCACATTTACTGAATCGTAATATTTCAAGCTCTAAATTATCTCGGAAAAAAGACGACATTTGTCCAAACTATCTGCAAAAATTTCAACTTGACACAAAGAATCAGGAATGTTGAAGGGCTCTCCTCTCTATCGCTTGCTAACATGCCGTTTGAAAATTCATCTGTCGTTCAGTAAAATGGGAAACACTTGGAAGTTTTCTGTAACCTGGACTGGACACCAGACACGAAGGCAAACAGTTTCTGGGCTGCTGTTCACGTCAAGTGACCTGTCTGGAGTTTTACGCAAGCCAGTCATCTCCTTATTGCCCTCGAAGACTTTATGACAATCATCTCAATAGATGAACACGTCAATCCATATCTAAAGACTCACAGACCAGTATATCCAGCTACTGCCCAAACTGTATTAATGCCCTCTTCATACTATTGACCTGGCAGTTTTTTTGATTGAGGCAATGGTCAATGACAATCCCCATGGCACACATAAGCACTGAAGGTAAAAGCTAAACTGGTTTAATCCCTTTGCGATGGTTAAACATAAAATAAGAGTTGGAGACAAGAATTGAGGAAGCCTCCATACAAACATCCACAAACGTCAAACAAAACGATTGTTTACAAACATTGATTCCTGGTGTAACTACGAGTAGTTGATTTGAGGAACATGGCCTCATGTAGGTAGATCACAGAGGTAAGACTTGAAGAGATTTAACAGCTACCTGTTCAAGCTCTGCAGGGCACGCTCTGCAGGGGAGCAAGCTCTGCAGGGCACGCTCTGCAGGGGAGCAAGCTCTGCAGGCGAGCAAGCTATGCCAGGGAGCAAGCTCTGCAGGCGAGCAAGCTCTGCAGGCGAGCAAACTCTGCAGGGAGCAAGCTCTGTAGGCGAGCAAACTCTGCAGGGAGCAAGCTCTGTAGGCGAGCAAACTCTGCAGGGAGCAAGCTCTGCAGGCGAGCAAACTCTGCAGGGAGCAAGCTCTGTAGGCGAGCAAGCTCTGCAGGGAGCAAGCTCTGCTGGGAGCAAACTCTGCAGGGAGCAAACTCTGCCAGGGAGCAAACTCTGCCAGGGAGCAAGCTCTGCAGGCGAGCAAGCTCTGCTGGGGAGCAAGCTCTGCAGGGGAGCAAGCTCTGCAGAAGAGCAAGCTCTGCAGAAGAGCAAACTCTGTAGGGAGCAAACTCTGCAGGTAAGCAAGCTCTGCGCTACAAGCTCCACGTATCATGCGATCCAGCTTGAAAAAAGAGCACCTTGAGCCCTCAGGAGTCTTGCAAATGTTTCATATTCAGCAATGGCAGTTGGCCCTGATGCAGGGGATATACTTTGCGGAATAGTTTGCAGTATCAGACACTGCGCACAGCGATATGCACTTAAAGTTCCCTGGGAGACAAACATTTCAATGAGATTTCTCCTGATGGGACTGAATGCTCAGGGTCCGAGCGACCAAACAGACTCCACCCCAGGCCCCCGCCGTAGACTTTCACCATACTGTTCACAAGGCGGACATGTCTGTCTTGTCCTTCACCTCCATTATCAGGCTCCGTTATGGAACTCACTGCAGTGTTGCACGTAACTCACTGTGGAATCTGTTCATGTGGCACAGTTGGACACAGCATCAAGAATCCAGCCTCAAGCACAGTGTCTCTTTGACCTGTTACTGATCCGACTCGTCCGTTCTCTTCAGCCAATGCTCTGGATTGACCATGTCAAACCCCTTCGCTGCTCTAACTTGGCAAGGGTTAATAATAAACTAAATACTAACTACAGGCGTTTCTCATGACTTGCTGACAGTCGTCTTCTTTCTGAAAATGTCAAAAGCAAAAAGGAAAGTTGCTGAAGCAAAGGTTCTACATTGTACTAGAGTCTCCCATCACCACCAGAAACAGCGAAGTCTTGATTCCACTGGCTAAAAAAGCATAAACACTTTTTAGGTGTTCGGGCACTCAGCCCAGTACACCTCTTTTGTATTTTTATTTAATTTAAACTATGGCATTAACAATATACACAAATTACATATATACATATGTAAACTATACTGTCCAACATTGGCCATCCCTTTGTCCAAACTGTTTACTTCTGATTGATAAGGTATGATTGTAAGGTATTTACTTTGATTGGCTATCATTTTCCCGCTTATTTCTGGATCCCATTCCATAATTCCTTTCTCCCTTTTTTTCTATAAATGGATCCGTTTTTCATGTCTATGCTTGTTTATGCCCCTCACGAAGGTCTGGCTTGGATTGAAAGCTAACGCCACCACCCCTACTAGTTACCAATGAACTGTACCAAACTAAAAAATGTGATAATCTACAAATCTACAAAACTAAAAGTAACACAAAAAAATGCTGTAGAAGTTTGACCCAAGTTTAATTGGCAGCCTTCTTAGAAGCATAGCTTTGGTATTGCACTTGGTTTGGCTCTGAAGCCGTTTACAAACCACAGCTTCATTACTACTGACTGAACTTTAAGCCGAAGCCATTACTTGCGCTATAGCCAGAGCCAGAGCTACAGCCAGAGTCAATCCTGATTGACTTACATTCTTGTCGTTGAATTTGTTGCTGCTATACTACTACTAGATGACTGGCGTACCCGTGGACTTGTTACTGACGTACCTGAGCTTCGTCTTAGCTCTCCTGAGGAAGAATCAAAGAAGACATTAGTTACTCAAAAACAGGGGGCCCTTAAAGAAGTACAACCCCCCCCCCGACACACCTCAGGCTATAGACCCCTTGTATACCAAAGCACAACTATCAGCCAACGAGAGGTCTTCCTTTGACCTCAGTCAGGGCGCTGTTTGAGCTTGTAACATCATACGCAAGGGTTTTATCCCACAGCTCTTCAAAGTGTCCGTTATTTGATGACATCAAGTCACACATGACACATTTTTGTCATTGGCTTGATGGATGACTCACCTGAGTGTCACCGTAGTCTGTCTCTTCCCATGACGCAGTTAAGACCAGGGGCCAATTTCAAAGAGCTGCTTAAGCACAAAAAGCAGCCAAGCACAACAAAATCATGCTTACCAGAATAAGGTTACCGGCCAAACTACCATGTCACATGTACAATTTGTGACTGGTATCCTGCTCATTTTTGCTTAGCAGACATCTTTTAAGCAATATTTTCTGCTTCAGCAGCTCTATGAAATTGGGCCCTGGGCCCAGTTCCTTAGAGCTGCTTAAGCAGAAAAAAATTGAACAATTTTCTGCTCTGCAGAAATGAGCAGGATACCAATCACAAATGGTACATGTGACATGCTTTTTTGGCTGGTAATCATTATTTTGTGTGCTTATCTACTTTTTGTCATTAAGCAGCTCTATGACACTGGGCCCTGGGCTCATTTTTCATGTAGCTGCTTAAGCACAAACAATGGCAAAGCGCAACAAAATAACGCTTACAAGAATAAGGTTACCAGCCAAAAATACCCCAACACATGTACCATCTGTGACTGGTATCCTGCTCATTTTTGCTTAGCTGAAATTTGTTAAGCAATGTTGTCTGCTTAAGAAGCTAAATGAATCTGGGCCTGGATAGCTCTGGATCTATCGCCATCCTGTGTACCACCAATGCACTTGCAAACAATTCGCAGAACAGGATTTTATTTTTATGTTGCTATAAGTACAAACGTGATGCCAACCACGTGATGCACATACCAATGCCAACAGGTAGGCTTAGGGACCATAGATTGGTATAATTAGAGCTGGTGACAAGTTCTGTTGGCCTTTTTTTACCGCAAAATTATACGCTTCAACATCGCCCTGATTGTTCGTGATATAATGTCATAAGTACGAGCTGTAAGGGTAAATTATGTCATCTTTTATTCACTCAACAGCTACAAACTTGTTTTTACACCCATTACAAAATAAAGAATGATAATTCAATAGCGGATATGAATAATTGCAATACATGTACAATTTTCGGTGGACACACTTCCTATTTCCTATTGGTATGTTGTTTAAATTCTTAAAATAGTATCGGTTATCAACGAAACTCTTTCTCTAATAAAAAGAATAATGAAAGTAATTTACTGTTCATATAGCATTTTGAACAAAAAATCTGTTGACGATGTGCAGGAAATTACTTTTCCAAAATAGCAAAATCTATATTTATATAAAACCAGGCCGGAAATACAATTTCTGTTTACGTGGATTATATTTTTTCAATTGAAACGAGAGTAGACTTATTGCGGGAAAAATACTAGGATTGATCCTTTTATACTTATAAAGAAACCCATGAAAACATACCATGCTGGTATACCATGCTGGAGATACAATATTTATCGTTGACATGAGTTCTGTTTTTTTTTTTAAATTGAAATGACAGTAGACTTATTGCGGTGGAAAAAGCTAGGGTTTATCTAGTAAGTCGATTATAACTACACAGGGGCATTTGGCCAACACCATTGTTCCTTTGTTATACAGTGATTCTCCCTCAACACCAGGCCATTGCAGAAAAATGCATGACAGTGCGTGATACTGGGTGGTTTTCCTTTTGTTTGGGTTGTCACGCGAAGGAACGCAGCCGTGCCCGTGACATAATTTATCCTTGCTCCCTTATGTAATAAGTAACTACATGTATTAGTTCCCTATTGGTGTGACAGAACTATCCCCATACTCCATACTACGGTTTGGGCACTGGGCTGGTGCCCACTCTTTATATTTATGTTTGCGCATTTGATCATTTTATGTAAAAGGTGCAATATAAACTTCAACTTATTATTGTGATGTAGACTTTACAGATTACGCTTATGTTCGGTAAAAAGGGAGATCTGCTCTGCTTTATTCTGATACCCATATGGGCATTACCATAGCTAATCGCACAACACTGACCACAGATATCACAGATCTGATCATGAAGTAATGAGCGTAAGTATAATTTACATTTCATCATGGATTCTAATAGCAAATTTTCATTGGATTTTGTGAACCAGGAGTAATTGAATGTATACAAACAACATAAGCCTTTTTTCGAAACCACAACTCACAACCAGAATTAATCAATGAAATTAAAACTACCCTCAGCACCTACCATGAGTTCCCCCTGTGCTAGACGTTCTTTTTACGACTGAAGACCCACTACTCGTATGGCCATCCACAGTCGTACTTGCATTGGAGTCTGAAACTTTCTTAGTCCTACTGGCAGGAAAAAAACACATTGAAAAAAAAGTTTAATAGAAACCTAGTTTCTAGAACATTACACTATTAACCCTCCTACTGTTGGTATGTTTTCCAGCCAGTTGACCAATCAATTGAAACCATTCCACTGCAGGAGTTGAGCATGTTCCCACACGTGCGTACTGTGTAGATGCATTTACCACATGATTTCGTAGTGCGGGCTGGCATAGTGCATCAAGCACTTTAAACCACAGTGGATATTGAATGGTCAGACAGTAGGAGGGTTGAAAGCAAATCGCAAACTTGGATGAGTAATTGAGTATGTGCCGTGGATTAAACTCATGGGTAGTTTCAAGCGGATGTTCTTGTTTTCAAGCCTCTAGATGAATCCTGCTGAGATAATGACTCAGATAAGTTCAAATTGATTGCAAAAACATGAATACCATTAGTCAGCCGTCACTGTTGGAACTGGCTTGATATCGTTATAAAGCAACGTAATACTTCCGCAAACATGCTGCCAAACTCGAAGAGACTCATTTTGGTGAAAAAAAAACAACAGCATAATTGCTTGGACTGGTATTTTGTGCTTGTTCATATCATTGCCATGTGAATACTTTTGGGTGTCGTGAATTATTCAAACGTGTTTTGCTCTACTGATGGAAGCAATGTGTGTCAAACAGTATGCACTGAAAACCCTACTCCTGTTCTCTGACTGAAATGCAACATGGGTCGGCAGAAGTTCCTGCTAGAAAACTACATGAAATTGGTCACAGACCATGGTCAAGGTATCGTAAAAACTACCAATTCTGTCTGGGATACTAGATGCAGAGCTGATCAGAGTCAATATTTTATTCCTAGGTGCTTGTTCTGGACATCACAATGGAAGCTAAACAGATTTGTTGACATCTGTAGCCATTTTACTCTGTGTTTGATAGAGGCAAAGTTAGCAACCATTTACAGCTTAAATGTTTGCTGTTGGCAAATCTTTGGGAGTTGTTGACTATTTTTAATAAGTTTGTTCTTTTAGCTAGCTATGTACATTATGACCAAATGTAATAACAACTTTATCATTACTATCAAATTAAGATATTATTCAAATTACATCATTACTGCTCGAGGGGTTGGGTACAGTCCTGCATTAGTTCACATTAATTATTCCTTCTTTTCCAGAACATCTTCCGTTGAGTTGCCCAACCACTCAATACTATTCAAAAACATGGGTTGTCAATGGTGACACAGCTGTGCACAGAACTATGACACCCGATACATAGATTCTGCCTCGTGATTGGTTTAAAGCACGTCACATGATAGGTCTTATTTTCACAAAAAAGTAAACCCTTAGCAACCAGTGTTCTATACCCGTAGCAACGGCAGCTCTGTGGTACTGAGACTTCTATTTTAGTGTATCGTAAAGGGTGTTTTGAAACAAATATTGACTGCATTTGCTCATGCCATAGTATACAAATATTGACTGCTTCGAGTGGCGTAGTAAAACTAGTCACTCGAGGTGATCCCCGGAGCAGCCTATCTTCCAGAGGCGGAGCCGAGGGAAGATAGGCTGCTCTGGGGATCACCGAGAGTGACTAGTTTAACTACGCCACGAGATAAAGCAGTCAATATTTGTTTTATAACACCTCAATTTCATCCATTTTGTGGTAATATTTGTTAAACAACTGTGCGTATATCAGTCTTCCAACAACTGTATAAAATCTGACAGGAAATCTTGACAAAAAGAAAGAGGGGGTACCACACTGCCTTCGTTCTCATATCGTATTTCAAATGCACGTATTATTTGATCGTTTCACCGGGTTCGAGGTTGTCGTTGGATAGTACCATTTAATAGTTCTTTTGATAGGTGTGCAGTGTGATAGTAAAAATACACAACACCACGTGACGCACGTTCGGCCAATCAACAGATAGAATCAAAGGAAGAGGTGTTATAGTTAAAACTAGGACTCATTCGGTGATCCCCAGAGTGGTAGTTTTAAACCATAGCACTCGAAGCAGTATATATTTGTATACCATAGCACGATTAACTCAGTCAATATTTGTGTACTGTGTAGATGCATTCACAACATGATACCATATTATTGTAGGTTGCATTGTGCATCTATCATTTAAAACCACAGTGGGTGATATTGAATGGTCAGACAGCAGGTTTGTGTGGTGATACACCAATCAATCAATCTATTAATAGCAAAGTTAGGGGTTTGTTATGTCCCTTGCTGGTCCCAGTTTCCACCCAGGGCCCAATTTCATAGAGCTGCTTAAGCAGAAAAAGTTGCTTAAAAAGATTTCTGCTAAGCTAATGTGAGCAGGAAACCAGTCACAGACGGTACCTCTGATTATAATATATCGGCTTAAGCAGCTGTAGGAAATTGGACCCTGGTAAGCTCGGAAAAAAAATAACAGCACTGGCTTTCAACGTAGTAATCTTAGTATCCAAAGTTGTTTAGATGTTGAGATGGATTAAAGCAATGAAATCCCAGATTGTAAACCGTAAAGTCTCCCCAATCCTTTCACTGCAGTACTGCACGGCTAAACCAACAATCACCTGAGTTAAATGGTTTGGGAGCAATTAAAGTTTTACACGGATGTGAGACAGTTCCTACCCTTGTGCCACAGTGGTTAGAATTAATAGCAATGTTGGCCTGTGACCAGGTTAAAGCAGCAGTGTGATGAGTAGTAAAACAACAAGAAAATGAGCAAGCAAAGGAAGGATAACATTCTGGGTTCAACGAAAAGGAAGGAGCAACCTGTAGGAGGACGTCTTGGAGGCGGAGGAGGACAGGCAGATGAGGCCATCTGAGCCTGCTCTACGTCTACTGTTGGGAAAAGAGAGAAAAAACAAAACACAAACACACCACAAACTTGGGCATTCAAGAATTCACTTGTAAGATACATACACAAAAACAGGCTTTAAGAATACACAGACTGCAAATAATTGTATGCAAAAGCGAGCGATTCTGGCTGAAGATCAGGGCCCAATTTCAAAACGCTGCTTACAGGGAAATTCTGCGCTTACGCCCCGGAGAATCACGCGCTTTACAGTGCACCGTAAGCGCAGAATTTTGTGGTGAGCAGCGCCATGAAATTGGGCCCAATTTACAGTTTGCTACATAAATTCAGTATTGATCAAAATAATGTGTGTGTCGTGGCCAAGTGGTCAACCATATCGGACTCGGGCTCTGTTAGCCTAGACATCGGCGTGTGGGTTTGAATCCCGGTAATATGGCACTTGTGTTCTTGAGCAAGAAACTTGACCATAAATTGCTTCTCTTCATCCAGGTGTATAAATGAGAAACTGCGAAGGCTGAAACAGTATTATGTAGGATTAACCCCATTGCACTAATATAAGCAGTATGAGGTTGCATGCTGCTTAGGGAGTTGAATAAAGATTCAGGGATGGTTTAAGTATACCTGATGAACGGAACTAAGGAGCCCAGTGTTATTAGTATTAATGTGCATTTGTTTATTTTTAAAATGATTAAAACAAGTTCAACTATTCTGATAAACTTTTTCTATTTTTATTTCTCTGCTGGCACTCGTCAATAGCCTGTCCAACAACTTTACAAAGTTATAACAGGGAACAACAGGACAATCTCCTTCTCTTAATGATAAGTGTACCAGGTTCTTTTATGTGCAATACACAACCAACGGCTTTACGTCCGTAGGATAAAGCTATAATGGTCAAGCGTCTTACTCACGGACAAGTGGAGAGACAGCGACTCGAACCAACACTCTGCTGATCAGAAACACCAGAACTTGAGTCTGGCATGCAAGAACGCTCTGCCACGACACGCCAGTACACATTTTTTTTCACAAGAATCAAAGTCCTAGCACAGCCTTCGAGAATTCACGTTAAACTTTGATCGAGCCTTAAAACAGTTATGTACAGGACGATTAAATTGAACAGAAACAAACAGTGGGCTTGCAAATAATTAACACTTTGGGTATGAGGATGCTGATTGATAGTCACATTCATTCAACGAGAAAACAAGAAACAGCAAGTAAGAAAAATCAATGTTTAAAAATTTCAAGAAAAAGAAAAATCATCAAGATTGTGGGTGGGTGGCCAAAAAATAACTGAACACCAATTAAAACAAATGGGGGGAAAAAATAATTAAATTGTTTGTGGGTTTGGCAATTTCTTTGTTTCCACAACAAAGTCGCATGCAGGAAGCCAGGGAAAGCCATCGACACAACCCCTGAGCTGGGAGAACATTGATCTAATATCTACTTCATCCCAGGCATTAGTTTGTTCTTCAGCGTACAATTTTGAAATATTGATTATTCTGAATGGCCTTAAAAACAGTTACTTCATGCTGTTTCAAGTGGTGCTTTACTGAACGTAAGAACTGTTTCAAAAGAAATACCTCCACCAGAAGGATACTACTACATTCTCAACTGCTTCAACTCAAAGCAAGAAAGTGTTTATAAAGGGGAGCGACAAAACAACCAGGTTTCAACGCTTTAAAAGTTTCCTTGACAACGCACTCCAGGGAAGGAAAGTGTATTGCTTTGCGGTAAAATAAAAACCAAGAGTCCAAAGAAACAATCTTTTAGCGTGAGCTTTGGTTTTCTATGCTTATTTAAGATTTTTGTGTAAAGGATGGCCCCAAGCAACAACAGAAGAATACAACGGTAGACTTTTTGGGACGCTAGGTGGCAGCAGAGTTTACAGGTAAATCCACTGTTCTTGGAAGCGTGTGCATGCTAAAATAAAACACAGCGACATGCCCTGAATGTCTGCTGTCACCTAGCACCCACGAAGTCCCTCGTTAATCAGTGTTCGGGTTTCATTTTCTCAATTTGTCGACAGTTTTCTTCACAGATGATAATAATAAAACTGCTGATACTCAAGACTTACCTTGAAGCAGGAGGCTTATTATTATTTGGTTCTTGTACCGTTGGGGATCTCTTCCCTGTCTTTGAAGACAGTGTCGTCACTTTGGATGCGCTGCTTGCTGTGGGTGCCGCAAACGTGGCATTCTCCATAGATTTCTTGCCCTGGGATTTCGGGGTTTTTGAAGTTCCTATCAAAAGAGAAACGGAGAAACCTGTTTTGATGATGCGTCCAATGGATCTACATTTTTCTCAACGAAAATTCATGAAATAAGATTGCTGTGGGGACAAATCAAAATAAAGTCTGTCAACTCCGATGGAAATTGGCTACTTTGACACAAAAGAGAAGTGTTGTGTAGATACACTATAATTTCTTATCAGTCAACAAAATAATAATAGTAATAAATAAGGCGTTTATATTGTGCTTTTTAAAAACTGACCAAAGCATTGCACAATACATGAAGAACAATAAGACAATATCAACACAGGCCAAGCATTGGGTAACAAATCAGTCTCACAATTCCTCTTCAAAGTTACAACTGAAGAAGAGTTTTGAATGTTAACCCATATCCACCTGATTGATCACAGTACATGAACACTGTTCCTGCCTAAGCCCTTGTAGCGCTTATTGCTGCATCACAATAAACATTCATTATTTACTGCCTTGCAAATAAACTTATCTCACAAACAGTATACTGTTGGAAAGGGCACATCATTCTCTTTAATGTGATATATATTTTGCCATGCTTCTTGTCTCATATCACTAGTAGTGAGAGTACAAAGATACACACTAACTTCTTGTTCATCTACAAGCATTTTGTGTGTTCTAGGGGAAATCTCGTAGTTTGGCAGATATGGGCTTATAGGAAAACTGTTCCAAAATGCAGCAGCAGAACATTCCAAAGCCAAAGTTCTACTTGTGACAAAATATGCAAGATATTAAATTTCTGCACAACCCTGATTCAAGAATGACACCCTCCTACACTTAATAACATTTTTTCAGCAAGTTGACCGACCATTTTAGACCATTCAACTGCTCGGACACAACTGTGCACAGATTGGTACTGAACCATGTAGGGTGTATATGTACAGTGTAGATGCATTTACCACATCAAAATGCAGGTTGGCATAATAGTTTATCTATCATTCAAAACCAAAGTGGATGATATTGAATGGTCAGACAGCAGGAGGGTTAGAAATTCTAACTCCTACAAAAACAAAGTGGCAGCATGCTGAGAATCATGCACCTACCTTTGTTAAGAGCACTATACACTGATGTATTACTAGATGATGATGATGACGATGATGGAGTTACTCTCCGGCCTGTAGCACTGCCAGTTTTGCTGCTTTTTGCACCTGATGCTGTTGACAATGTTTACAAAACAATTCTTTGATTATTCTAAGTTTGTGTGCAGCCATAACACAAAGATTACCAACGATAATTGGAATAGTAAAACTACTGTCTGAAGGTGATCCGTAACAGACTTTCTCACGTAACATTTAATAAATGGACAAAAAATTGTTACTGGTCTCACGTTTTGACCCTAGCAGAGTCTTTCTCAAAGGATAAATGAAACGAGAAGCTGAGCAACTCCTCCTTGAGATGGATGTTAATTTAAATTAATTTGGAATCCATCGGTCTCAATACACAACACTTTGGTATACCTGAACACCTTGCAAGATTTGGTTGGTTTCACTTCACAAAAACTGGCTCTGATGATTACCAGAAGCCCATAGGAGTAGAATTGAGCTAGTTTTTCTTTCATGATTTATGCAAGAAAAGTTTAATAAATGGATTTGGCTTTTACATATGTTGTAAGACTAAGGATTTCACTGAATTAAACATTTCTGTTATAAGGAATACCTTTGAACTATAAAATGGATGATTTGGGGGTAAAAGTACACACAAACATATGCCAGCTTTAAAGCCAGAAGTAGCATAAAAATATTGGGCATGGCGCAGATATGAGCGTGTGGGATGTAATAGCTTACCAAACAGGATGATCCGTGCTTATTGAGTTAACTCTTGACCAGGGCCAAATTTCAATTGATGGCCCTGTTTACCACAAGGGAATACTGCACTTACTGCACACCGTAAAACGCGTCATTCTATGGGCCATAAGCTCTAAATTCTATTGTAACTGACATCATGAAATTGCCCAGTGCCCCATTTCATGAAGCAATTTACCACAGAACTGTGCACTTACAACGCCCTATAGAGCATATAACTCTATGGATCGTTAGCGCAGAATTCCACAGTAGGCAGTGCCATGGAATGGGGCCCAGACTGTTTGCTTGGCTCCATGCTAATGGTTGATTTGAGTAAACGGTGCCACATCCACCACAATCAAGTACAATCATGGAATGGACTTTGAACGACTCAGCATCCCTTACTTTTGCGAGCCGTTGCTGTTGCGGCCGTTGTACTCGTTGTTCCTGTCTTACTCTCTTTCCTCTTGTCACCAGCCTTGGCTGAGCCAGGAGCCTTGCTGCTGCCTGTCTTACTGTCAGCCTCCTCGTGATCTCGTCTCTCCATCTCAAGGAGGAGTTGCTCATCTTCTTCTTTCTTCTGATCCAGAAGGTCGTCTTCCTGGTGATGCTTGGATGACTGTTGAAAGAAATTACGATCAATACCAAAATGTTAACGACCATTCTGTACAAGCTCATCGACTATCCACATCAATAGAAAAGGAAAGCTCTCCTCCAAATTTTCTCAAAAGAAAACAGCAAATTATGAGAACGTTTGCTGACTTAACTTCGTTTTCCAATCATGACAACGATATTCTCAACAACAAAAAATGGGTCCAGAGTTTCCAAAAATTAATCCCATGGATGGTGCCAGAAACAAATCGGAAAGCATGTCGTCCAAACGCTGTTCAGGTAATACCATATTATTTATTAATGTTAATATAAAAGTGCCCCGAATTGTTTCTTTGCTTTGCCAGCCTTTGTATTATCTTGTTATTCTTGAGTGGCAAAAAGCCTGTATGAATTGCGGTAGTATTGCCCCTATGACGGAGAATACATTATGAGAGCCAGCATTCAGTTTCGGTTTTGTTCCACTTAATTCCACTGGCGGAATCAGTCTAATCGTTAGAGTATACAATTCTTCAGTGTGGTGTAAAACACAAATAACAAACTGTGAAAGATTTAGAAGAGCTGACTTACTACTCCAACAGTCATCTTTATCCTATCCAGTTCAAAAACAGCCTGAAATGAAATAAAAAATAAAGACAGTTTAATAACAGATATAATGTATGTTCCCGGTACGATTATTAAATCAAATAAAATGTTTGCCGTATCCACTGCTAATTACAGGCTTCGAAGTAGCCTCCCATCACATGCTCGGTGGTCTTGTGGTGAAGACATATGCTCCAGGATGTGGGGTTCGAATCCAATCTGAGTAGCCTGTTGGGTGAAAAGCACTGAGTCTATTGTGCTTACCACACACCGCAAATATACAGCCAAAATATTAAATAATTACAGTGTTGCAACACTTTTAATGGCACGCTGATCAGAAAAAGGAAAAATCAACTGACAGCAGATGTGGACACTAAATTTCAAAATCATAGGTGACGTCTTGGTATGGTACCTACCCTTCTCACTGCAGTGACTACATCTTGATCATTCTCTGTGCTGAGTAGCCGTCTGACTAACGTCTCAAGCTGCTGTAATAACTGCAAGTCTTTGGGTAGTTTGAATTGGGATTTCAGCGACGGTAGTAAGGAGCAGAACTTTAACCTGAGGAAGACGGAATGTCACAATATGAATAATAATAATAAAATATCTCGGAGGCTAATCGTCCTTACTGCCAGCTGAGAAGCTGAATTGTGAAGGACGCGGCTACACGTGTTCGAGCTGCAGGCATTCAAGGGCACCTTTGGCAGCCATCCACATCAACCCATATATGACCACAGCCTGAGATCAAAAGTGTTTGGTTTTCTCCGAAGGGAGGAAAACCAGATGGCCTGGAGAAAAAGCCTTGTGGTACAGGAGGAACCAAGGCACAACCAAGGTTCTTGTATTAACAGGGGTCTCCACTCTATAAGCTCTGCTTTTCAGAGACCTCCATAGACGCACTTTCTATATGTACAAGTTATTGCAATTATATAATGAATGATAGAGTAAATTACATGTGTTGCATCAATGGCCAAATAAATAATATTACTAATAACAACAATGGAAGAACCAGTCTGTTTTACTTGATCTGCATCTCGTCACCTTGAATCAAACACACCCTCACATCGGATTCTCACCTGACATTTGGTACTGGATCCTGTGCAAGTTGTATGACAGAGTTGTACAGGTTTTCTTTGAAGAAGTTTTTGGAGAATAGCTCCAGGGAATAATGGCAGATGTCTATGAATAGCTTCCTGTAGCGATGGTTCCTGGAATGGCAGCATTCTGAACGCAAACAGGATACAAAACAGGGAAAAAAACTGATTAGAGGGGACTTGAACGTACGAAAATACTTGGAGGGGGCAGACTGCTGCAGGTTCCCCAGAGGGAATGAGCATTGGCCTCACAGCGGGCATGATATTTGGACCTTGGAAACATAGTAGGAAAATGTTATTGAGTACTAAGACTGACCCACATGTACGTGGTGTAGACTTTTAAAGACTTTTCAGGCTATTTAACTAGTTAATGCCCAATGACGTGTATACATGCCATTGAAATTTGTGTTTTTGTGTGAAATTCAAAGCCTGGAACAAAAGTCGCCTGGACACTCCGCTACAGAGCATACACTCACTGATTAATGCTTCGTTTCACCCACACAAAGAGGATGAATGGTACTGGAAATTATGCTGAAATTCTCCCTTTATGCAGGGTTTATTGTGTAATCCCCAATTAAAGACCCTAGTCCTTTTGTTACAAGAAGAATATTACAAGAAATCGAGAAGCTTCCACCACTGTACACCATTGTATTTCGGCTCAATGGAGGTAAGTCCGAGTGAACTGAGTCTTCAGCCTTGGTTCCGGTCTTAGGACCAATCCTCAGCTGTGTTTCAAATGTGTGAACGTTCCAGATGATCTCAGATGATCTTACTGCACTGTAACCTGTTTCAGATTGCAAATATTTCAAGTTTTCCCCAATGATAATCATATCAGCCTGAAATGCCTTCAAGGATGATTTTGATTTGAATTGTTTGCCATAAACATTTCACACGATACATAAACAAATAAAAATAAAATGATCTCACCTTCAATAAGTCTCCCACATATATCTTGCCTCTGCTCTAGTCGGCGGTTGTAACGCATGAAGACACATAACGTGTGGGCAGCAGCTAGTTGCACAGGTAAAACCCTCTGGTGAACAAAGACACACAGAACGAGAAGATCAGGGTTGAGATTTTTGACAAATGTTAACATTCCTGAATAATGGTATCCAGGAACCACCCAGATGTTACGATTCAAGAGGTTGGCAGACTCTGTGCATCACCAGAAATACAAAACTACGGGTTTGACAGAATGTGGAATATTTCTTCTCCCTTTGGTGACTGCTTTACTTCTTTTCAAGAACATTTTAAGGCTCAAGGAGATTTTGAGAAAACACTGAAAAATCACACGCCTGTGAGATTACTGGAAGGGCCGTCTTACAACAGGGAACGACGTCTTAGAAAACATCCACGATGATTCACAGCTCAATGGAAAAACAAAAAAAATGGCAATTTCTGCCCGGGGCTTTCTGCAGTCCTTCCTGCACCAACAAATTCATCTCTCAGCCCCCATAAAGGAACGGATCTTAGTCAGGATCTAGATCATGTTAACCCGTGACGAGACATGCTTTATAAAACAGCCACAGAGCCCGGACTCCCTGCAGGCATACATTTTACACAGCTCAACGGAAGAAAACATAGAACATGTTACACTTTATGGAGATTGCACTTTTTGACAGGAAAAAAAGGGACACACATCAAAACTTGTTCAGATTTTGTGTGGTGATTACGCTTTCTTGCCTGCCAGGAAATTCCCTGGAATGCACAAGCTCTTTCTTTTGGCAAACATGTTGACCATGTCAATCTATCTCACTAGGGCAGTCTGTGCTGAAATCAGGGGTTCTTTTTAGTAAGTGACATGTAGCATAAGTACTTTTCCATTCTCTCCAGAGAAATAGTCAAAAGACAAAAAAAGAAAGATATTGAGGTCCCCATACAAATATTAATAATTTGTGTTGGGGTGTACCTGTGTGAACGGGTCTACCCTTTCACACCAAGGACATTTTACAAAGGGATCAAGTCGGTCTCACAAATTGAGAATGTCCCTGATTTTGAACACCAATGCAGTCGTTGCTTTAAAAAACCCCAAAGTACCCAAAAATGGGAGAACAAAGCAAGTTCCTAAACTCACTGGGTTGACAAACATGGGTGGGTAGGCATACACACGTTGTGGGGACATTTATACAATGGAACAAAGGTCCCAACGATGTTTTTCTTTGTCAAACCCTGTCCTCACAAGGTAATGCAATAGAAAAGGGAATAAAAGAACAACAACAGGGAGTCCCCACAACTAGGTGTTAAAAAAGAAGGCGTATACATACGTGTGCAGTAATATGTTTGAAGAACATCGGTACCATCTTGTTGTAGATCTGGTCACTCGTCAAGCATCTTGGAAGACAGCTGTACTTATCCAGTATGTCTCGATGCAATCTCCAATTCCTTGAAGAGGCCGCGGCGGTCTCAGCTGATATCAAGGCTGGGATCAGATCCACTAGACCCGTAATCTTGTTGGTGTGACAGAGAGAGAGAGAGAGATGTAAATCAAATTAATACATCTGATAATTTCGATATCAAACTTTTTTGAGAAACATAAAAAAAAAAAATGACTTATGAAATAAGCTGAAGGTTAAACTTTCAAAATTATTGAAGTAAATATGAGTGCAATGCCTATAAGTGAGTGTATCATGAAGTGTGGTTTTACAGTCATGGTGTTTGCTGTGTCAAGGTCTTGGCCTTGGTGCAAGGTCAAAAGTACCCAATGACTGTCTGATTGTCTAACAGAAGCGACTGTTAGTCTGGAAACAAGCAGCCTTGACCTTTGGTAATGACATTCCAGACCTGGTTGATTTCTTCCCCAACTTGTCGTCATGGCATCCGGATATCATTTCAGTTAATCTAATGATTTAGATGCAGACTATTTTTATTAACCACTTTCTGTTATTGAATCTACTTCATCTGTATGGTTGGCTGTGATCAAAATATAGATGCAGTCAAAGTGGGCGACGTGCAATGGCAAATCTACATTAAGGCCCTGTGACTATAAATCTATCCCGAATACTGTTTGTAAAAGACATAATGAAGTAGTTCACGTCATCAAGACACAACAAGTAGTTCGTGTCTTCAACCCCCCCCCCAAAAAAAAAAAAAAAAAAAAAAAATTGATAAATAAATAAAAAAATAGAAGACAAAAAAAAAGGCACAGCTTGGCAGAAGTTAAAACTTTCTTGTTAATATCACTCATGCAATCAATTCAAAGGAGCCATTTCTGGTATTGGATCAAGCAGATTAGACAGACCATAATCCCCGGCACAACAATCAACAGGTAAAAACACACCCAAAACAGTTTCATCGTTGATGGGCCCCCACACTTGAATAGGCTCTAAATCTCAAACTTATAAATGTAATTGTTAACGCTTGGATCTCATGCATGATGACATCAACTCCATGCAGTTTGTGTCGATGAAACTGAATGCTAGACCATGAAGTATATCAACACGGCCTCTTCAAGATAAAGTAAAGGAATGGTAATCATTTGAGACAAAAGAAAAAACAGTTGATTAGTTTCAATCTGAAAGCTTTAGCTCACTGATTATAGAGTTCATACCAGTACCAATCTTCCAAAGAAATAGTTCCGTCTGAAATACAGTCAAAAGTCCTGAAAATAACATCTTAAGACCCCCAAATCACCAGCTGCTTATTTCCATTGCCACAACCGAAACAAGCGTACACATGAATGTGAACAAAAGAAACAAATCCCCAAACAAACAAAAAACAAAAAAATCACCGTTCACTCTAAAAACAGGAACACCTAGGTTGGTTATACGGTTGATTGAAAACATGCTTCATTCATCAGGAGGTAGGTCACACTCAGAGCATAACTTCCTGAATGGAGCCAAAGTCATCACTAAGAAGCCAACCTCGTTCCCAGGGGTGTTCGATCGCGCCGCGACATTTTTTTTCCCCAGCATGCCTCCCTCGATCACAATCTCTGGAATTGTGACATTTAAATCTAGGAGAACTTAATCAGTCGTGTTGCCGATCTACTCTATGTGCCCGCTCAAAATGGTAACCCGCAAAAGAGGCATCAAATCATAGATCAACTGGTTCCCTCTCAATCTCTTTTGATTTTGTGACCTGTCTAACTGTATGCAGTTTAGGATGACCGTGCAAAAACACGATTCATTTGAAGTGGGATCCCATCAAAGTACTTCCATTTTTACATGTACGTACTAAGCACCCCTACAAGCGCTGAAAGGTTTTAACAAGCGTGCACGCAAAGCAGTCACTTTTGATAGCCAATCAACATTGTTTTTCAGTGCTTCCCTACAAGGGGTTAGTGACGAGAAGTATCGATACAGCGCGCTGCCCATGGTAGCGAGGTTGCTAAGAAGCCAAAGAACAAACGATTTGAAATAGCAAATACTGGATGAAATTAGTACGGCTCTTGATGTGTGAAAAGTTAACGTAGGTGGGTAAAGGTTGAATTTGACTCAGTACCAGCGTAAATGCAAAGCAAAAGTAGACGTCGAAAAATCATAACAGCTTTTTATTCATTTGTCCACGTCAAACTGTCTTCATCAGCTTGGGGGTACTGTTTCCCATCAGCGTCCATTTTGGACATCACCTTTTGCTTTGCATTCACATCCACGTGGGTCATGAATCAAGCTTGTAACGGATGACAGCCAGCAATGCATGATGGGGGGATTACAATTACCAGCTTACCCTTCGACACAGAACAAGATTGTCAAAACCAAAGCCAAGAATCTACGATTGAAAAAACGGAGTAGCACGCACAAGGTGAAATAATTGGGACGAGAATTCTGCACACTTCAAAGGAGGTCTGTTGTTCCCGACTTAAAAAATGTCACAGGGCAAAGATAGACCCTGAGTGTATCAAAAGACCATCAAATCTCCACTTTTTTTCAAATGTCAGAACCAGTTAAGCGTAACGTTGTTTCCTTCACACATTAACCCCAGCAGTGTCAAAGGCCGGTTCTATCGGACTAAATTTTGGAATGTGTTTCTACAGGGACGATTAAAACTGGCCCTATTTATGATGCATTTTTATTGGTTACATCACACCTAAAATGACCTTTGTGTAAGTTCAAGTTGTGACCAAGATCAAGTTTGGGAAGTTACCTTTAAACTAGTGTGTCCCTTTAAAATACCGTCATTGTATTTATAATTTATATTTGCGCTTTATAAGACAAAAGTGGTAATTCACAGTTTAAAATGCGTGGCATTACGGACATTTAAAGAGGGGGGGGGGGGCTCCAAGGTCGAATTCAGTTTTGTGATGCTCTTTCTTTCCAGAGTCGTTATGCAAGTAGGAAAATTTACAAGTCTCTGACCTCACGCTAAAATGGCATAAAATATTATTTTATTTTTATACTCTTTCAGAGTGAATTTTGAAACCCGACATCATTGGTTATCAAAAAGACATGGGTCTGTACATTAGTCAAAAGGTCAAATTCAATTGTTTTAATTGAAGATCATCAAAATTCAGTAACAATTCAATAACTGCGGTGGTGTAAACCACCATGAACAAGCTGCTTGGATTAGTGTATACAGTGCTTGATACACATCGGTGTATGGGTAAAACACAATATTCCTCATCCCTGATGCAAATTCAACATCTATTACAACCATATTTTTTTGTTGTTGCTATTTTAGTACAGGTGATTCCTTGTTTTATCATTAGCTTGCGCTAGATTTGCAACACCAGGATTTGACAATGCACGAGCAGAGGTTATTAGGCAAGATGAGGGTGTTGTCCCCATAGCTTTAAGTTGCATCACCAGATTTGTTGCCGAAAGACCACAAAATTACGACCAAAATTAAGACTTTCTTCTGAGAACAAATTTTGACAGATGATACTAACTCAAAACAAAAAACCTGAAAATACTTTCGCGTTTTATCCACGCACAATGCACATAACACTTGTAACATGGCAAACATTTGTCCATGGCTGCTGGTATGTGAGAACAAGTCAGGTCCAAACAATAACTCATTTTGCATCTTTTAACTAACCATCACTAATCGTAGACACATTTTGTTATTTTTGAATATCTTAAAATGAAAATTTATAATTTCCTTGAACTAAGGAAAATGGCTACCTAATATCTAAATCAATTTTTTCACCATAAATTTAGCAAAAAATCGGTAATGCATCTTTAAGTCCCTGTACCAAAGTCCACCTTTAAAAAATTGATGGAGTTTAAGAGGAGGGTAAAGCAACACTGGAAGTGTTTTTTTTATTATCATTTTACTTTCTACCTCAATAGTATCTCACATCCGTAAAAGGACAGCAGTGAAGCGGCAAACATATTGTATCTATCAGGTTCCCATGGTAAACTGCAGTGAAATGTTTTTTCTTTTATATTAGCTATCATAGACAGATCTAATCCAGTGTTATGAGATGTAATTTATGAGGCACAGTAAAAAAGACATAAATAAATAAAACACTGTTTAAATAAACCCAAGGTTTTTTTTGTGTTTATGTTTTTTAAATACACAGTGTACGAATGCTCTGTAAATATTTCTGTAAGATGTTTACCTTTGATTCCGTGACTACGTTGCCGCCCTTAGCAAATGTGTCCAAGGTTTCCGGCAAGTGGGTTATGATGCCCTGAATTACCTGGAGGCGGTAAATGAGATTGGTAATAAGGATTTTTAATGGTAAATGCAGTTATTATATGCAGTTAATATATTACCATGAGGTCTCGATGCACTTCTTGTTATCCCTGGTTGTCGGGCATATTTAACCCTTCAGAGATCAATCATTTCTCTAAGGATGAGCGTGGATGAAAATGAAAACATTCACAAAACACCGGTGGAGGTTTTGCTGGCTACCAACCACTCCATAACCCGTATCAATGGCAGCATTCTGTGCTTAAATGTAGAAGGTTTAGTCTCCCTTTGGTGACTGCTTTACTTCTTTCAAGAAATTTTGAAGGCTCAAGGAAATTTTGACTAAATACCAACATCAGGAAACATCCTGAAAAAATAACATGCCTACAAAACTTGTGGTCGTTGGCGGCCGATACAGGCATTTTGGTACAAGCTGCTTACAGCTGCTATGGTCTCTGGACGGTTAGGGGTACACTACATGGCTGGCAATGACCAAAAGCATATATCACAATTTCTATCAATCTTGTTATAAACTTGACAATAGCACCATGTCCCCAAAAGTATTGTATCAGGAATACTACAAGATGCAAGACAAATGTCCCAAAGCTCAGTCGTTGTTTCAATTGCTCGGCCATTGTTTCAATTTGTTAAAACAAAATACACAGGTATATAAACATGCATTTGAACCCCCACCCCCCCACCCCAGTTTTCTTGAAAATGTTACCACCTAGTTTGGTGAAATTTTTAGGGGTTGGTTGTACGTGTGTTCGTTGAACACTTAAGAAATGGGTATGAATGTACTCTTACGAAAACCAGTTACAGGCCTTCAAACCACTCCCAGATCTGTCTAAATTTCCCAGGTGGACCTTCAACCCTTGTGCAGCTAGTGAGCAGAGTTGCAGATAATCCATAGAGGGATTATCTCAGCAGTGGATTATCCATGTCAATCTTTACGCTCGTAAAGATGACATAGATTTTAGTCATATCAAGTCACAGTTACTTTGTTTTGTCTAAGAATGTTGGCATTCTTTTTACCTCAAGTAGATCATCTTTCAGCAGACTGATTAATTCACCCTGTATCGTAAGAACATTGGAGCCGAGCATCTTGGCAACCTGAAACAAAAAGTACATCATCTTCTTATGTTGCATCAATAGATTTCTGCATCCAATATTGCCTCCAGCAATTTTGCAAGCAAACAAAAAATGACACAAAACTGTATTGTTCTATTTCAAATTTCTTTTGGGTTTCAACTTCATTGGCTGTTTTTATTGTTTCTGAAGGTTTGCAATAATAGCAACATTTTAAAACAACTTTAAAAAAAAATTAATTTCAGAATATTAGATTCTTGAAAAGGTTGAAATCAAAGTTAGTCCTGGGGACTGCTGTGCTGAAAAACATTGACTGTTGCATGTCAATTCATGATTTTAAATCCATTAAACCATTAACTGCGTTACAGTAAGGGTGTAAATATTGCGTTCATCATGCAGGGTGCATTTTGAGGATTTTGGAGTGGGATACAAGAGTATCCCACAATTGCTGCCGATTAAATAATAAGCGAGGATTCTGGCTTGTAGCAGGATGAATGAATGTAAATGTAATCCAAAGGCACTTGAAACATCGTTTTTCAGAATGAAATTCCTATTAAAGAATACTACTCCAACACCCAAACAAACTTGACCTGAAAGTTGGTCAATGACCTTGCATGACCTCTTTGGGTCTACTACCCACCTCATGGAAACCGTTTGCCATCGTCACTCGGACACACTTGTTTGGGTCGTCACACAGACATGCAAAGGTGCCGTGTAACTCCATTTTGAAGTTACGTGGACCAGCAAATAGAACCATACACTGTTGGAAATCAATGACAACATATCCACTGGTTAGGACACCTTGAAGATAATTTTGTACAAACGCACCGGGCATTCAGGTTGGCTCAGTGGTTTTTATCACCACTGTCACCCCGGGGCGAACCCCGGACTAGAGCCTTGCATGTGGATTGGGCTTTCAGTCCGTACCTGATTGCGTGGGCTTTCCCTATTTGGAGTTTTCCTCCCACATCTAAAACTGACATTTCTTCATCATCTCAACACAGGTATCTTCAGGCCTAGGGGTTACAGTGCTAGTCACATTTTGAGGATCCTTTGGTTTCATTACCAGAAAAATAGTTCTTGTAGATCCCCAAATTTAAAACAGCCCTTTGCTCTCTCTCTTTAGTATTACTATTTTTATATAATCTTTCTGGCAATGGAACCAAGGAACCCTCAAAAATGCCTTGCACTGTAACCTTCACGCCCGAAGATACCTCTGAAAAGAAGATGTTGAAGACATCTCAGTTTTAGACGTGGGAGGGAAAACTCCAACTGAGGAAAACCCACCCAATCAGATAGAAACTGAAAACATAATCTGCATGCAAGGGTCCAGTCCAAAGCGGGATTCGAACCGAGGTTCACAGAGGTGAAAGGCAGGAAAGAAACCACCATAACCCCCTGAATGCCCCAGTTCTCTTCTTTGAAAGATGTTGAAGACATCTCAGTTTTAGACGTGGGAGGGAAAACTCCAACTGAGGAAAACCCACCCAATCAGATAGAAACTGAAAACATAATCTGCATGCAAGGGTCCAGTCCAAAGCGGGATTCGAACCGAGGTTCACAGAGGTGAAGGTTACTGTTACATATGGGGTAATTACTTTTATTGCACAACACACATGGGATGATTTGAAACAGTTTCACTGAATATCATTTTGAGCTACCTCAAATACATCCCCACCCGACTACGACTACAGTAAAATTTAAAATTGATCATTAATGAGGTCCCTTTTTTACTTATTATTCACAAAAACTAAGGCCCCCAACAATCAATGTCAGACAGTGAACTAGTTCTAAAAAAAGAGTCCATACTACTTTGAAAGCATTCAACCCACAATAACTTCACAGTAGTCTAATCTACTTGAGGGCTTTCAAAAGTTTATATGTTTATTGTTCACAGTCACGAGATAACACATTTCTCCGGCTCTCAAGGCTATCCTGGCAACCGGGTAACTAGGACAGTGATATAGCAGGGTGGATTGTCTGATTATCAGCCAGGGCACTCCTTGTATCACTCTACTGGCTAGGGCTGACTTTCATATGCAGCTGCTTGGTGCAAACTTCTGCTTACAAAACTGGTTTGCTAAGCAGAAATGAACAGGGAACCAGTCACTAACAGTAAAAATCACATGGCATTTCTGGTTGGTTACCAGTTGGTTTTAACATCTATCAAGTACACAGTGCTTAACACACATCGGTGTATGGGAGAAACATAAATAATATTCTTTATCCTCGATGCAAATTTAACAGCTATTAAATTTTGAACCAAGTTGTTTCAACTTGTTTCGGGCTTACTGGAAAGTTGAAAGCACAGTGTCGTCTGCATTCCATGTGCCTGTCCTCTTCCCGATAGAGATTTAAGATGGGAGGGCTCTGTAACACACAAATCCAAAACAGAAAAGGTAAACCAGTTAAAAGAGACAATGCTCAAAAAAGCGATCAGACAATTAGATTTTATCATAGTAATAGACCACAAGGGAAAACCAACTGGAATAAATTAGATCAGTTTGGGGTGAATAGAGGAAAACTTTGGGGTTTGAACTTGCGACCTCTGTATTTACTTGCCAGTGATCTACCAACTGAGCTAAAAACAATTCTATGTTAATTTTATTTTGACTCTTTCGTCAATGTTGTTTTTGGGTTTTTGAGTTTTTGCTGTGCAACTATGGTAGTTTTTCTGTTTTATAATTATTACTTCTTTTTCATCAGGTGGGGGGCTCTATATATAACTCTAACTTGGGAGTTTCTGTAACAAATGTCTTAGAAAGAGATGCAAACATTCAAATATCAATGCAACATTTCCATCACTACGGATCTCGTCCTACATGCATGTTTGTATATGGCCCTTCATAAACAATCTTTCATAATACAAAAAAATAAATAAATAAATAAAACGAATGTTCTACCGAACACAGCTTGTGTCAATACTAAGGTTCAATCAACAACACCAGGCGTCTTTGTGCTTTGATGAAAAGAATGACGTACACAAGTCATTATTCCTCCATTTCGTTACTGTAAATGTAGGATTTACACACTAACTAGCGTCGGTTAGCCAGTACAAAGTCAAACTATGAGAGCCTTATCTACATGATCTACACATATCCACCGAGGTACCTACACGTTAACACAGCATGAATAAAAAAATTTAAAAAAGCTACGCTAAAACCATGTCAACAATTAATGATTAATAATTGGCGTCATTGTGCATGTGTTGTGTAAACAGCAATTACGGTTGTGCGTTCATGTTGCGCACTGAGACATAAAAGCGTGGTCACATAATGTATCAATGATCACGTAATATCAGAGTAAAGCCAAATCACAAAAACTGCCTCACATTTGGACTCCACCTCCCTCCCAAGTCTTTCTGATGAGTAACAAAAGATGTTTGGTATCAGTAATTTCCAACTTGGTTGTTTAGCATTCTCCATTTATTTTAACTTGGAATAAGGGAGCATTTTGAGTAGAGAAATAGATAGCAAAATTCATTATTTAATGGAGATGTGGTGGTCTCGTAGTCTAGCGCTCACTATATGCAGACTGTAATACAGGCTGTAAATGAAAGCTGTCATGACCACTGGACGGCCAAGAAGTTAAAAAGCACAGACCAACAGATAAACAGACAGACAAGCTATTAACAAACAAATGGACTGTATTAGAATCATGTATTCCCTAAGTTCGTATGCAGAGCAACATTTACTTGCAGTAGCTCGTCATTGACGTTAGATGAGAGTTGACATGTTAATACAACATTGAGATGCTTACTGTATGTATACACTAATCCTCGCAGCACTCATTTAGGGTGTTTTACACCACCACAGCAATGGCTGCCGCACACGCGCGACACAACATGGAGGATTCACAGTGCGTGTGCGTTGATACGCGGGTGCGGCGGCCATAGCTGCGGTGATTTAATCGCCCATGAACGGGCTGCTTGGATTAGTCTATATGTAGCTCTATGGATTACGTTACTTCAGCGTACGGTAACATGGTGACATAATGGGTCAACACAATGCAATGCGACAAAAGTTGTAAAAAAAAAATACAACCTAAATATTGAATGAGATCAAACACAATAAAAGATTTTATGGCATGCTACATGTAGGTCACAGCACGCCGTTCGGATTTTATCAATTTTTCTTTAACAATGTGAATCTGCTCAGAATTACCTGTTTGTTTTAATGATATAAAATTTTAAAAATTACTTTGTCAATCATCAAGCATCCATTGAACATTACGATTCACTTTTCATTTGCATTTACTTGAAGCATCATTTCGCATTTACATAAACTGATTTAGGGAGTTCGTAATTATGCAAATTTGTTAGTAACTTTGATCACACTGGAATTATCTGTGTGCAGTTTGCTGGTGAGATGGACAGCAAGCATTCTGACTGCAAAGTTGGTTGCGGCGAATGGGAAAAGAACAACAGCTCTCCGAAGTCACAAATTGATCTTCATTTTGGTACTGCAAAGTTAGTGGCGGTGAATGGGGGGCAAAAAAATGCTCTGTGAAGTCATAAATTGATCTTCATTTTGGTACTGCAAAGTTAGTGGCGGTGAATGGGGGGGGGGGGTAAGCTCTGTGAAGTCACAAATTGATCTTCATTTTGGTACTGCAAAGTTAGTGGCGGTGAATGGGGGGGGGGGGGTAAGCTCTGTGAAGTCATAAATTGATCTTCATTTTGGTACTGCAAAGTTAGTGGCGGTGAATGGGGGGGGGAAAAGCTCTGTGAAGTCACAAATTGATCTTGATTAACAATACACATGTGTCACTTGGTATTGATAAGGGGCATCCGCAGCAAGGTGCAAAGTGCACTCAAGCTCAGCGCACTCCAGGTTTTGTTTCTATGGCTACAATGCACAGAATGACAGTAAAAAAAAAAAAACAAGATGGCAGCACAATGATAAAGATTCTAACAGATGAGCAGGAATGTTAGGCGGTTAAAGCAGGTGATGATCACCAATTTTTAAATTCACCTTATGATGGGAACTTCCAGTTTTTAATGTGTCCTAGAAGTGAAGCATGCAACACAGAAGTAAACATAAAACAAAACCGAAACCAAAAAGCATTTTCATTTGAGCCACACAATCTCTGATTTTGAAACGCGTGGAATGACATGTTTTTATATTTGCCATCTTCTTGGTCATCACTGCATGTGAACAGCCATGATTATTATTTTTCTTTTATCCCTTTTTCAAGTCATCCAACCACACTTATAGAAAGTTGTCCTTAAGGACTGGCTCCATCAACATAAATCCTGGTATGGTCAATTCACTGGTGGTTGTACAAACACACGGCTTATCAGGAAACGACTTTCCTTCGAGTCATTTTACGTGACGTAAGTTCACTCTCCACTCGTAAAGTTAACAAAAAGTGAGTTTCTCACGAAACAAATTGCTGGTTGAACAATCAAAATGACGGACTTGATAAGTATGCAAATCCACACCAAATAATAGCACCAGGCGATTTGATGCTCCTGCTGTCTTTTTTTCAGTGTTTCTAATTTTGAAATCTGTCCATCGTATCAAAAAATCTGTGCAACCTGCTTTTACATGTATGTCACTCACCTGTCTGTCGTTGACTCTCGTTTTCTCAGGCGCCAGACCAATTACACACAACTTGCAGTAGAAGTTCAGGAACCAGATTTTCTGGTCTTCTGTCAGATTGACTGTGAATAACAATAATGGAAACTTGTACATGTACATCGCCTTTAAATAAAATATCAAAGCATCTTACAGAATAACTACCTCCACAGGGACTGTGGATATTTTCTGGGGATGTAAAATTTTTGATGGTACTGGTATAGTTTTCCTTCTTTAGTTACCTCGGTTTAACCTTCCTACTGTTGTAACATTTCCAAGCGAGATGGCCCACCATTTGAAACCATTCAACTGCACGGATTGTGTACCGTGGCACCTGTGCACAGAACAAACTGTGTACATGGGTAGGTATACACGATTAAACCGGGGACCTATAACAAAAGGGACACTAGGGTTGGGTGAAGGTCCCCAGTTGGAAAGTCATGTACAAAACCAATGGGAGCTGTTGCCAAAAACTTATAGAGTACAAACAAAAGGGAAGTGTTCTCCCCAGGATTTTTTTTAAACTGTGGGGCATTCTGGACCCAAATTTTGAAAGCGTGGCCGAAGCACGCTGAATTGGTAGCAGGGCCTTGGAATGTTTTTATTTAATGTTTATGTTTGGTTTGAAAAGCTCTACTGTGCAATCTGGAGCATTTAAAATGGTATTAAGTTAGGATTTTTTTGTGAATTTCATATTAAAATCTATAAAACAAAACAAAAAAGTGTTGTTGTTTTTTGCGTATCGGCTCTAATTTCTGCGTATCAGCCCGTAATTCAGGCGTATCAGCCTGATACGCTAGCTTGGCATGGGGAGAACCCTGAAGGGGGACAATAGGAGGTCCTCGATTGCAGGTATTTACACATGTGTGTGTGTGTACTGTGTAGTTGTATTAACCACATGATATCATGATATTACTGACTGGCATAAATTATCTATCATTCAAAACCACAGTGGATGAGATTGAATGGTCAGACAGTCGGAGGGTTGACTGTGTTCTGTAAAGATGCATTCACCACATGATATCATAACACTGGCTGGCATAGTTTGTCTATCATTCAAAACCAAAGTGGATGGTGTTCATTGGTCAGACAGTAAGAAGGTTAAAGGTGTGATACGTGATTGGTAATAACTGGTTATTAAAACAAACCGACCAAAAATGAGTCTGTCTGAAGTAATGCTGAGAAATTGTCCCTCACAACTAAAATATGTACATCTCTGACAACCATACATTGCTATTTTAAGCTTTCTAAAAACCATTGCCGTTTAATTTGAGGCTGGTTGACTGAGATGTCCAATGTAAACTAGAGGATTGGAACGAATTAGAATGCTCTCTTCCAAAAACCCTATGAAGTATCACACTTTCACAGGTAAAAACCTGATCAAACCACATCCAGAAAAACAACTCGTCCAGATAAATTCCCTGAAACATGCGATGAAAATTCAGATTTACATAAATGGATGTGTTTTATCCAAAGTAAACAAAAGCATCACTTCAAAAGGTTTTTACGCGTAATGTTTCCCACACATTGTAACTTGAGCTCCGTGTCGGCACAGAGAGTTCCATAGTCCATGACAATTAATCACCTCCATTGACTAGAGCATGTACAAAGAGCATCCCACTGTGGTATTGACAATGGTACACCCATTAGTCATGTCTGGTACCAGCACCGCATCCATTCATACACTCCCAAGAATCAGAGACTTTTAAAAGCTCAATTATGAATGTCGCTACGGAATAAACCTTTATCCTCATTTACATGTCACATTCCCTGTATACAAATAGCCATGATGAATACCGATTCTCACAGTAGAAAATAGGGGCCAGACCATTTTCTCTTGCAGTCCTATCTTTTTTTTTAAAGAGAGGAAAATAAACATGAATATACCTTTGTCCTGTGATAATTATGATCCATCGTTGCATTTATTGTCAAAGTGCCTTTGAACATGTTTTTATTGTTTTGATTGAATGATGTGAAATTAAAATATTGTGATTGATTGGTGTAATAAAATATTTTGAAGCCTCTGTGTAATTCAGAGACTAGCAATTCCAAGGCAGAGGACTTTGGCCGAGGAGCAGTACTGCTTTTAACTTCAGTCCTAAAAGTTGTCTTTTAATTTTTAAGTTTATCATAAGAAACCTACTAAATCATTAGAAACTGGCAAGTTACCAAATAAACATGTAGGGGCAATCTAAAAAGAAAATTAAGGTTTTTTTTTTATTCAAACAATGGTCAGTTCAATTTGCTAATGTCAATGATGATCATCTAGGGTGGAAATGGTTTTTACCCTCCTGTGAGAAACTGGATGGTGGACGCACACAAGCACACCAATCTTCAATTATCACCATCAAACTGTGTTTACAGCCCCAGCTCAACGTTGGTAAACTGGCTGTAAGTGCTTCCATTCTTTACACAAATCAAGATATTTGTAATACAACCAACCAGTGAAAATGTCAGCTCATTACGTAGTTTCGTTTGTGAGAAAACGGTGAAAATGCATTCAGCATTTTTGTATGCATCCCTACAGGCCGAGTTTTCGTCTCACTGAGACGAAAACTAATTTTGGTTCTTATTTCATTTATTATTTAAAAAACGATAACACTTCAGGCATAAATATTTTAAGGAAAGCTTTCTACCATCATTATCTTTAAACCATGTGTGAGGTATATGTAAATCTGTGAACATTTATGTTGTTCTTACCAATGTTGAGCTGGGGCTTTAACCCATAGAGTTACGTATCAAAATAAGAACTAGAGGGGAGCACTCGCTATGCCACCCACGGAACTCCGCTGACCCACCATGGGCGAAAATCCCTATGGGCAAATTGCATACGAATGTCCACTTAGAAAATCGTTGCTGTGTGAACGGATGAGTGATCAGTGTAATATGACTGGTCAGGGCCATTTTCTCAATGGTCAAAAATGCTCATCGGGCCGTGTCGCATGGTTTTGTACCCCCTCTAGTTCTGTTAATTCATATAACTCTCTGATTTATCCACAGTTGAAAGTACATATTGCCATCATCATTAAAAATATCTGCAGCAATAACTCAAAACTCCAGGTTGATTGCTTGTTACATTACAAATATTCATCTGTTGAAGATGAAGAGAAGTTTCTACCTGATAAGCCGTGGCAGAGTCGACCAAATTGTCTGGCCACAGCGGGCAAGGTGGAGTCTTCACTTCGCATGGCGTTCTCACAGAACTTGCACACCAGTGGAATAATGGTTTGCGTACATGTCTCTGGAAACATAAAACGAAACAGGGAAAAACATATATCATTCGGGGGTCTTCGTTATTCCTGGAGTTACCGAGTGGAAAGATGCTGTTAAAAAAAAAAAAAGAGAAAACCACCAGAGACAAATTATTGAATGATATAGCACACTGATTCAAGACATGGATCACTGGTAACAAAATAGATATTGAACTTGTCAAATAAGTCCACAGAAATTTGTGTACAAGGACCAACAATCATGTAAGAAAGTGCTATCGTCTCTTCTCCATAAATTGGGACTGACTTTTTACATGTCATTTTATATGTTTCTAGAAAACCCCAGCAGTGGAATGAATGCAGTCTTAGCATACTAGAGCTCTTTCATTTGAGTAAAATAAATATCGTTTTTTTTTCCTCTCTCTCTTTTTTATGACTATCACATTCATAAAAAAAACTAGTGTCTTTAAACAAAAAATAACAGTAGTTATTAATTATTAATTTTTTTCAAAGGAGTATGAACAAAATGTCAGTTTTACTCATTTTTTATTACAAAATAAAATTCCATTTAACCCATTATCACGATGTATGTTTCTAAAAAGTCGAAGTCTATCTCAGAATCAGATGTTCCTAAAGGCGAAGGTTTTTTCTTTCTTTTCCCGAGGTCCAATATGTAAACAATTCTTACAAACCCAGCAACCGATTCTCTGCAACAGACACCGTGTTTTCAAACAAACAAAAAGAATTTCCCATTTTGACCCTGAATTTTGCAACAAAAGCAAAAAAAAAAAAAATTGCAAACGACACTTATCTATGTCTACACAATGCTTGTTACCACGGATAGACTAAAAATCCATGAATAAAATGTGCCGAGATCTTCCTACCGAGGCGACCTACAAATCTAAAGAAATCAATGTTAACATGCCCGACAGGTATGCGTTACAGGCCCCAGTGGTTGAATACACAAACATGCAAAGCAAACAAGGACTGGGGCGTTTAATTAATCCATTTGTGCTTTCGGGTTCAGGTGCGTGTCGTAGTGCACAAACAACTGCTACACAGTACACCCTAACTGAGTGAGCACAGTCATATTATATTGAAACAGCATTCAGTCGCTACATGAGTTTATCGTAACTGGAAACACGCCGTCAGAAATTTGTGCTGAATATTGGTTAAAAAGTCCGCTTGATTTAGCATATTTTGGCCTATTGAATTATTGTGTGTCTTTTTCTATTGGCCATAATTATATCGTCATTGCAAATAATTATAGCTTTAAATGCAAGAGTCTCAAGCAGAAAATGAAGAGATAAAAGGATGTTGACCAGGGCTCAAAAATACCCACTGAACCACAGGCGAGAGTCTGGTAATTTAAGCATCAGGCCAGTGACATCACAACCGTACATGTCCTGGGCCCAAGTTCAGAAAGCTGTTGAGCAGAAATTGGTGCTTAGAAAATATTTCTGCTAAACAAAAAGTTAACAGGAAACCTGTCATACAAGTTACGCATTACATGATGTCCTGGCTGGTAACATGTTTCTGCTGAGCTAGATTTTTCTCTGCTAAGCTATTTTGTTGTGCTTAATCACTTTGCGCTGGGGTTCTCAACACATTTTCCATGCCACCTGACAGGATTCATTTCTCAACACGGCCGGAATAAATTTTCTTAGAAAATATCCTTGGCACAAAAGAAACTCTGACTAAATAAAGCCACAACAACAAAGGTTCTCTTTGAAGCACTGGGATTTATTGTCTCTCTTTGGAGAAAATATCTGATTCATTTAGCGTGGGTTGCAAAACCTCGGCTGTGAGCCACGGCTGATAATTGGTCCCATGGCCGGAAAACAGTTTGAAAAATAAGTCTTTGTAGGTTTCACCTGGAGTCCTTATACAGCTTTTATGCATGTGCCCAATTAAGAAAGCAGCGAGCTAAATTATTGTCATGCTGATCCCCAGCTTTTTTGAAGATCAAACATTCTATTCTTCGACTATGAGAAGAAGAAAAAAAGATTTATCATATTACAACAGGAAAAAAAAATAATAACTACCGTAATAATTCTCTTGCTGCATAAAACACAGCAGCAGCAAGAATTAGCCTTAGTGTCCACTCGTTCTATGATAGATCGGTTTTGAAAAACAGAATTAAGTACATGTTGAAAGATAGAAAGAATTAATCTTTTTAGCAGTGGAACCTTGGTGCACTTGGTAATACGAAGGTACATAGTCTATTCACAAGTACGAAGTCTATGAGAAAATGAAACGCAGGAATAGAAACAGGGCATGCAAACACTAAAAGCAGGCAAAAGCCAACCGATTCCCCAAGCCAACAATGGTTATAAGCAAGCTGCCCAGCATGATCACCTCGCTTACACATGTAAACCTCCTATGATGCTATCATGGTATCATGATAGAGCATTCACTCTGTAAGCGAGGCGGATTGTGTCATCATGATTACATGACCGCCTGAGTTTTAAACTATGGTGGCTATCATGAAACGTGACCACCTCGCTTATAAGCTACAGTGGTTATCATGATACGTGTCCGCCTCACTTATAAGCTACAGTGGCTATCATGATACGTGTCCACCTCGCTTATAAGCTACAGTGGCTATCATGATACGTGTCCACCTCGCTTATAAGCTACAGTGGCTATCATGATACGTGACCACCTCGCTTATAAGCTACAATGGCTATCATGATACGTGTCCGCCTCGCTTATAAGCTACGATGGCTATCATGATACGTGACCACCTCACTTATAAGCTACAATGGCTATCATGATACGTGTCCGCCTCGCTTATAAGCTACGATGGCTATCATGATACGTGACCACCTCACTTATAAGCTACAATGGCTATCATGATACGTGTCCGCCTCGCTTATAAGCTACAGTGGCTATCATGATACGTGACCACCTCGCTTATAAGCTACAGTGGCTATCATGATACGTGTCCACCTCGCTTATAAGCTACGGTGGCTATCATGATACGTGACCACCTCGCTTATAAGCTACGATGGCTAGTCAAATCGGGTGCAATGGCACAGATTTAAATACGATGAATTATACATTACATCTACAAAGTATCTAACCTCTAGTATGATTCAAACCTGGTTAGGATGCATGAATGAAGATGAGGACAAATTGTGTCGTTAATAAATACGTTTATGAACAGACAAACCATTCAAACAACAGACTACAGTACATGTTTATGTAGGTACACACTGTACAAAATGGGCAAAAAAAAGAAACACACATGTTTTCGCACTGATAAAAATCAAGGATTTCTCTTTGCTCTCCCGTACGCATTGTTTGGACTTAATTTTTTGTTTTGTTGTTGTTGTTGTTGTTGTTGTTGTTTTTTTTTTTGTTTTTTTTTTGGTTTTTTTTTTTGGGGGGGGTGGTTTTAGCATTATCTCCATTACCATATCACATGTACCATTTGTGACTGGTATCCTGCTCATGCTTGGTGTTTGCTCAGCAGAAAATTGTCTAGCAATCTTTTCTGCTTCAGCAGTTCTTAGAAATTGGGCCCAGCTGGTGCTATAAATGTTTAGTTTTGTACCATTTTTAGATGATGTCATAATTATTCTGGCTGATGGAATCTGTTTTTCTAGGATTCCCCCCCCCCCACCGCATTTTGTTATCAATCATCAAAAGCTGCAAAGGGAACTCTTCAAAATTCTGAAGTAAAAGTGTTTTTACTGGGGGAAAAAAGCGCCAAAAATAATGTCTCTTAGAATAACTGCCATAATGGATGTACAGATAATAAAGATAATAACACTTCAAATAATGTACGAGGACTTTTACCGTTCCCGTAAATCAAACCAGGGTTTATCTACAAAACAAACAATGACAACTGAAACAAAACGCTTAGTTCACTTAAGAGTGGTGTGTACACAGAGCCGTGATGGCTCGTTGCTTAGCAACCCCGTCCCCCATGTGCGGGCATTCTCAGTCAAGCCCAGGACTGCTCTCACGAGGCCGTAGTTGGCTGTGCACACCACGGCCTCCACACCACGGCCTCCACGCTGTGTACAGTACAATCCATACTGTAAAACGTGGGTTATTTATAGAACCGTACACCGGTTGTGATTCACGGGTCATTTCATTCTGTTGCTGACATATACCTGGTGCTTATAGGCTCATCCACAAAATGGAAGTGGACCCATCTGCACAGTATGAATTTTTCAAACATAATTGGTAGATTTGGCGGGGGGAGGGAGGAATCCTATAAATACATTAATCATGCTGTACCCATCTTTGTAATTGTTACTGTATGCCACTGCACTCATCAATAAGAATGAAAATGAGCAATAGAAGAACAACAAATACGATGTGATGAAAGATCTGTTGCAAAACTGCCAATGTCATTATTCTGAGATCCACATTTAACAGAATATTAAATTCCCATCTGGGATAAAGAATATTAGTTGTGTTCGATGTGTGTTAAGCACTGTCTAATACTAGTACTCCCCCCCCCCCAGTCCTGTGGATAAAAATCTACAGGCCTTTTCATACTTGAGATTAATATTTTTGACAAGGGTTTGGTTTGATATCATTCATTTTATTCTAAATCAGCTCCCACTATAATAATCAGCCTCTCAGGCTGGCTTGTTGGTTTCCTGCCTTTCACCTCATTGGACCCGGTTCGAATCCCGGACCACAGCCTTGCATATGGATTCGGTTTTCAGTCGTTACCAGATTGTTCGGGTTTTCCCACTTTGGGGATTTCTGCCCACATAAAAAAAAAGCATTTCTTCCTGGTCAACTCTACACAGGCATCCTCACCTCTGAGAATCCCTTGGTTTCATTACCAGTCAGTTATAATAACCAATTCATGCAACACTTTTTTCAGTACAATCAGAAAGATGTATGGTTGCTTTGACGATTATGATTTAGGTAAAAACAACGTTTAGAAAACTGCAGCTTCACACAACAGGTTATTGACCCTTGTGCAAAGACACTGGTCCATTCGCAACGAGTACAGTTAGGTGATCTTGATTGATATATACACTGTGTGATCTTAAGACCACCAACTCACCATCATCCAGCAGACTAAGCAGACTCACTATGGTCTCCAGCGCTGCTAGACGTACACAGCTCTCTTCATCATTACTTAGTTCAACCAGCTCAGGAAGTATTGCACTCTTGGTGGGCTCCAGCCTTTGAAAAAAATGATCAAATATTAATATGCAGTTCTTACATTATGTTTTATCTATACCCAACGGTATCAAAGAGTTCATTATTTTTTTACATCAGGTATGCAGGGTTATGTTTGAATTATGAGACCCATTTATATAGCACCTTGTAAGGGTTTACAAAGTATGCGGTGCAATCTGCAGCCAACCATGCCAGCAACACTGGAGAAAACCCCTTCTCTCACCAATAAGTGTACTGGGTTCCTCTCAAGAAGGAGCAAATATGGTCAAGTGTCTTGCTGAAGGACATAAGCATCATGATCCAAACCCATACTCTGTAACACCAGAACCCGTTGCACGACCGCTCAGCCATAACACTACCCCAAATTAAAAGAACACACCCAAATCAAGATCATATCAAAAACATGAATTCTACATTGCATTTCCATTACTGAATAAACGACCAACATGAGGAAAAACAAACATGTAGGGTCATTGATCCCTTTCAACTTTAACAATCCTGTAACACATAATTGATAATAAATAAATTACTTGACCTGACAACTTGACAAGTGTGTCAGTCACAAGTGGTAAAAATGTGACAAATGTCAGTGTGAATGTTAGTCACTCAACGTTCGAAGCCATTTATATCTTGGCCTGAACGTACGGAGAAGAGGAACCCTTTCTAAGACCAAACTTTACACAGCTACTTAGCAGACCAATTCTGCTTACCAAATTTTTCTGCTAAGCAAAAAATTGCTGCAAATCAGTCACACACTGTACACATGACATGCTATTTGGGTTGATAACCTGTTCCTGCTAAGCACCATTTTTCCGTGCTAAGCAAATTTTTGTGCTCAGCTGCAGGGCCCAAGTTCACAAGCTGTTAAGCAGAAAATTGGTGCTTAGCAAAACTTTCTAAGCTATGCATAAATTAACAGGGAACTTTCTAAGCTCAGCCATAAGTTAACAGGGAACCAGTCACAAACACTAAACACTACATGGTATTTTGACTGGTAATCTGTTTCGCCTAAGCAGTATTTTTCTGTGCTAAACAATTTCTTGTGCTTGAAGGCTCTGTAAAATTGGTCCCTGGTCCATGAAGCAAAGCAAAATAGTAAAATGAAAATGGGGAGTAACTATGACAAGTAAGTTTGTGGGTACTAGTTACTTCCTATTAATTATCTACACAATGCAAAGCTTCAAACATCACTTAAATTGAAAATGGTTCTGATAGCTTTTTCGAGCTCAGTCAATTTGTGCACTGAGCGGGGACAATGACTTTGTATCCTTGGGTAACAACAGAGGCCACTGTATTCAATTCAATTTCACTTATTCATCACATGAAAACGGATGAAAATTTGCTTTCCCTTGTACAGCAGTAAAAGATAACATAATAACCTTTATATATATATATATATACACAGCAAATATACACAATCGATCACACAATAAGTAAAAGGAGAGACCACATTACAGGGGGCACATTGCCTTCAAATCACTTAAAATGTTGTTGTTTGGCATAGCTTCATATCCTTTTTAAGAGCTGTTCGTGCAATAAAAACACCTAAAATGTTGTACTTAGTGAGTAGTGATTAAAAAAAAAAAATACATTTGCCTCTCGGAAATACAACCAGCGCAACCACACTCTACATAGAAACATACGGTCCACCATTTTGTGGAGTCAAAAATTTGGCACTACAAAATAGCCCACCGTGCTCTGTCACAAAATTAAAACAAAAACCACACAATTACAAGGAATTTTTTATGTGAATGATTATATTCTACTTTTAAAATATCTATCCAACCAAATTCATTTCATAAAAAAAAAAATTTGATAGCCCAAAAGTGTCCAACCTGAAGGCAACGTGTCCCTCTTAAAGTCACAAACTCAAGCCGAGCCTATCTCAGATGAGCACTCACCCTAAGCCTCTAGCTACAGAGTCTAGCTGTCTGCACATACAGGATCGTACTTCATAGTCCACATTCTGACACAGCGACTGCACCAGCGGCAGAATGTCTCTCTTGATCCTGTGGTTAAACAAATTAAATACCCATCACGATAGAATTGATCGGTGGAGATACTGTAAACTTGACTGCTTAATGGAAACAAACAGGGAAATAATACTGTGGTTGGTGGTTGTATAACACAATCAATCTCTTCTCGAGCACCATAAATTATTGTTAGCTTCAAACCCCTCCGGGAAATACAGTTTAGAGAGGTTTGTGGTCACACCACCAACCCATGCATAAATATCTTTATTTGTGAAACAAGTTAGTTTAATTAAAGGTCCCATGAATTTTTTTTTTTTAATTGGTTAAAAAAATAAAGTATGCCTATTGTGGTATATCTTTACTTTTTTCACATTTTTTACATGCGTATTAATCGTAGAAATAACGATTTCTAAAATTAGGGGGTTGCCGTGCTCCGCCCACCCTTCCTCATTAACATAAAATCTGTGACGTAGGCAGTGGAACAGCTGACCAGGGCCATGTGTGTGACAATAACATACAATGCATTGTTGACCACTGGGCACCAGAGCCGTCTTCGAAATGTTTTACCACAGCCTACGTCATGGATCATTGCGCAATCAAATGGCACACATTTTCGGGGCTCAATTAAAGTGTATTAACGCATAACAGACACATCAAAATAGTCAATGTTATGTTTTGTTAATTTCAAACCATATATTAAGCCACAAAAATGTTCCGTGACAAGAAACCTCTTCATGGGCCCTTTAATATGATCAAATCATCTTCGGGAGGGTGGGGGGGGGGGGGGGGGGGTAAACCTGTCAACTCAAACCTACTACCTTTCTGGAAACAAGTAACAGTTTAATTACAAGTTGTGATTCAAGTTTTAAGTGAAATAGCATCATGTAAAGAGTTCATAGGGATATTGAGCCTGAAGATATTAAACCCTGATTGATATGACAGGAAACACAATATAGAGGACCCCTTACCTACTGTCACCTTAGCAGTTTTTCCGATGGTTGTAACTTTTTTAAAGTACCCAAAACCACTCAAAAGTGTTTCAACATGTGAATAGTTTGAGTTGATTTAACTGGGTTTTTTTTAATTACTCTCAAATTCCATTCAACAAATGGTCGGAAAAGGCAGGGAACTTTTTTCCATCCATTTTTTTATGAAAATTTAAGAGTGATTTTTTAACAAAAATGTTTAAAACATCAAATGAATGAATCAATTCAAAAAAATGTCAGCATAAGCCTGCATGTCCAAACACCTTACGGGTGGCTTCAGGTACTAGAACAAATATTACAACCATTCAAAAAACTGTTCACGAGACTGATGCAAAGTGGTTTCCTTTATTGTGTTTCATGTCATGTAGCCTGCCGGTTCATATATTTTATCTAAATACTTGTGTGTGTGCCGGATAGGGAGCAAAGTCCCCTCCACAGAAACATGGTTTCTTTTTGGCAACCTGTCAGGCTCTAGCTGGTTCAACTCTTTCCTTTTGTTGATGTTACATTTGTTATTTGTATGTATGTACTTGTACTTTCCTACTGGCTCGAGAAGTGGCGAGACACCAACTACGTGTTGAAAACTATTGTCACATTCAGACTGTTGGAACCGCCTCAAATAGACACATCTCTCTGCATGACTGAATGACACTGGTATTTATTTCATGGGCAACCAGTCAACAACCCTTCCAATAAACTCATTTGAAACTTATGACTTCCACATCTTCTTTTAAAACACTGAAATTACAAATCATCTCAAGAAAGGCTGGAGTCCCCAAACCAGACCGAAGTTGCGCTCTTCATTTTGGAACTTTGAATTTGTCGGAGGGCGGTTTCTTTAAATGTTAATCTTTTTTTTCTTTTCTTTTTTTTTATTATGTAAGTTCGCCCCAAACAAGGCTCAAAGCCACTGTAGGTAAAGGGCTACAAAGAAGAAAACATAAACATGCAGAAGCTCAGTGAAGCTGAAGGAAGGAATTGATGTTCCTCTTAAAAGATTCCAGGTCATAAGATGAAGGAAAACATACACCAGGCAAGTAGTTCCAAAGGGATGCAGTACGTGGAAAGAAGCTACTGGAATAGCTCTTAGTTCTGCGTCTCGGCATAGCTAGAGTGCAAGGATGAATTGGTACTACCTTAGTGATTTTAAGTTTACCCTCTGCTGTAAGTGGTAGGCAAGACATTTACATGATGTGTAATATAATAACTCTGTCTGATCTACATAAACATGTTATTTGGTGAACGCAAAAATACTAGTCATACCATAGAGCAAGGTCATACTGTATAACGCAGGATGCATGCATGCGGCATGTGAACACTGTTT
The DNA here is from genome assembly GCA_911728455.2 of Marthasterias glacialis. NCBI lineage: Eukaryota > Metazoa > Echinodermata > Asteroidea > Forcipulatida > Asteriidae > Marthasterias > Marthasterias glacialis. The sequence continues at coordinate 5,734,434 of OU452219.1, forward strand.
TTTTTTTTCAACTGACACGACTAAACCACAAAATTACTTCTACACTCACTAATGACCATACATACAGAGAACGGAAAGTGAAAGCAACGTTTACTATTATCAATGAAGCATAACCCAGTGACAGCTAGGCTCCATTCATCAAGAACCTACAACCCATTTGTGGCTTTTGGCACCTCCCTTTGACGAGCAGTCATGCGTTACTTGACAAAACCCAAATAGGGGTGGGTTCATATGACACAATCAGTCACAGGGCATGATCTGTGTGGGGTCTCTTTATTGGTAGATGAAGGGGGGGTGCATATTCAAGTGTGCATATTCACACGCCTTCTGAAAAAAAGTTATCAAAATATTGTATTGGGGAAGCAGAAATAGAGACAGGGTGGTGGGAAAGTTTGCGTAGCGTCCGGTCTCCCAAGGGTAGTTAAAGCTCAGACCCATGGTTTGAAGCTACCCGGCCAGGCCTGGGAAGTTAAGTTCCAGTATCATTTAAATTCCAGTGCTTGTTTATGTTGGGAAACTATTTCATTGGCGGGGTGTTAGCGCGTGTAACTTAACTCGTCAAGGTAAAGGCAAATAGAGCGTTTTCATATTAAGAAATGAGCACGTCAGGAAACCTGATCTACATCGGGGGGGGGGGGGGGGGGGAACATGCGTGTTTACTACCAATAGTCTGGGATCCACCTGAAAACCAATACAGTTTAGTATTTATTTCGTCTGCAAAATCAATGTATTCAGACTGAAATTCCACCACCTGGAGATAACCTAAACAACAAAAACATTCTAAAGAGGTTGTGTGTTATCATGGTGTTATCTATTATTACAAAATGTATGAATACATATATTAAATTTGTCATTTTATCATTTCCACAGAGCCAGTCTGTGTGAGTCAAATGCACACTGACTGCCTTGGTTCATCTCTTCTCGGTACTCACATAAACGAATCGCAGCGTGTCGCTACTTTGCCGAGGATCCGACAACTAGCCAATCTTGATTGCACCGACTGTGACAACTGACCTTTCTCAACTGCCACCGTCAAGACCTGTCAAATAATAACAACAATCAGGCCACTTAGAAGTAAATAAAGTCAGAAATGGATAGGACATGCCTGGCTTGGGGAATGATCTTCTTTTTTTTTTTTTTAATTAAGTCGAACTACGAACATCGTCTTGTCACAGCAACTGTCAATTAAAGTTTATTATTTTTGGTTTTTACCCTTATACCGATGTCTGATATATTAAATCCTGTGGGAAAAAATCCACAGGCTACCTAGATATCAATAAAATATTTTTAATTTTACCCTCACATATCGGCGTACGGGTAAAGCCAAAATAATAATCATTGTCCCCAATGCCATTTATTTACATGTCACTTTTAAAGTGCTATGCAGTGCACAGGCCTGATTGCTTTGTTCTCAAAAGGGCAAGGGCACTAAGGCATTTCTTCTTGATAAAGGGCACCTCTATGAGGAAATTGTAAATTTCTACTGGATTATTTCAAGGGCACCAAGGCAATGACCAGGGGCAAAAAATTGCCTCCGTGAAATATCAGGCCTGGGTGCGTGTACCCAGGACTGATGCCTCGTTCTTGTAAGGGCAAGGTATTTTTTTCCTTGGTATTATAAAGGGCACGTCTATGAGACAAACGTGAGTTTCTACTGGAACATTTCAAGGGGCACCAACAATGACCAGAGGGCATGGAGGCAATTGCCTCCATTGCCTCCATGAAGTATCAGGCCCGTTGACCCAATATCACAGACACAGAATATTTATCACGACTTTGGGTAACAGTTCATCGTCATGTCTAAGTGATGAAACACAAGGATTCCTTCAAAAGAGCCTCCTATGCCCGAAGATACCTGTGAATACTAATGTCAATTCTGTCTGCACTGTGAATGCCTGCATCCTAGGCAAGAGAACCTAGGCATGATATTTACCCTTTGCAAATAATAGGACAATTTTATTGAGAACAATGGCTGACACATCCCCATCCCTCGCCTCTAGCTGAAACCTTTTCCCCTACAAAATTATATCAGTAATAATGAAAACCTTGTGGATGGATTGAACCTTCTTGATCTTGCTCTTCTACAAGACCTTTCGTATGAGTATCGAAACTTCCAAATACCAACGAGATAAGAGCATACCTCCATGGGTATGAGGTTTCAGTTGATTCATCAAGAACTTGCTAGACCCTGCACGTCTAGCCTGTGTATGAACAATCTAGGGAACCCAGGGTTCCCACGTATATTGCTGTATCATGTGAAGGGAATCATATCGGGCTCCATATTGGTTCTAATGTTTCAAAATACGTGCAAGATTTGTACAGTCAATTGTTGGTCACTAACAAGTGTTACAGCCTTCATTTTTTGTATTATGTACCTTTATCGTGCTCACACCATCTTTGTCAAGTCCCCAGTATGCAATATCTTCAATGTATATTGATTCAAATGAATACTAAAAATGGACCAGACTATCTGCCCTTCCAGCCTCACTTTGGTTACACTGATTTAAATGGGAGAAATACAAGATGGATGCCCCATGATAAAGGTCTACTCCGTTCACAGCATACTCGTCAAACTGAGATAGAACGGTAAATAAAGACTGATCCCTTGTCTTTCTTTTAACGAGCAGCTGTTTTTGTTCTTGTTAATGTTAATACCAGGGACCAATTTCATAGGGCTGCTTAAGGTAGCTAAGCACAACAAAATTATGCTTACCATAATAAGGTTACCAGCCAAAATGGCATGACACACGTACAGACTGTGACTGGTATCCTGCTTGAGTTTGCTTAGCAGACAGTTTTTAAGCATTATTTTCTGTTTAAGCAGCTCTATGAATTGGGCCCAGGAGTGGTACAAGGTCTAAAGCCAAGTCTGAAGGAAGCGACTTTGGCTACGGCTACGGCTACGGCTATGGCTACTGACTGCAGTGATAACATTGATGAAAGATAGACCTTTTTAGCGATCAGGTTTCAGCCACTGCCAAAGCCATCAATTTGAACACTGCCTAATATTCATTGACATGTGAGGGTGGGGGGAACACTTGTAATGTAGTGTCATTTTTCCGTTGAAGTTTTTACTAAGATGCGATACTACTACCAGCTGCCAGGTCAAATACGTGAGGTCACTGAACTCTTATCTATGCCCTGTGGACATCACAGGCAGAAAAAGATTACGTTCAATAAATAAGTTTTTCTCCACATTTAGTCCAAAACTTAAATCGCTCAAGGTGAATAATATTCAGTTTGTTAATAAGCATTAGTAAATAGAGTTCATGGTCAAAACAAAAATTAAAACATGAACAAGATAACACATAGTAATACACAGTAAAATCGTTAATTGCCTATTTGCTGAAAAGGCTTCAACCTTTTATGTACAAAACAAGTTTAAACAACAGCAGCTCATTATTATTTTTAAATGATTAGTACATAAATTAGAAGTGAAAGGGGATTGTTTATTGTTTACCCATGCTTACATTCCTATTTTTAAGGACTATCTTATAACATTTAAATGAGAGTTGATTGGAGTAGATCATGGTCTAATGGAGCAGATTTGGAAACTAAATGCACAGCTGAAGCTGACATTTACCCTCTTTTTGTAGTAGATTTTGGAAACCAAATGCATGACTGATGCTGCCAATCATATTTCTTTTTGAAAACTTTTTGGTGAGAATATATATTCTTTGACAAAGGAAGTAGATTTTGGAAACCAAATGCATGACTGATGCCGACATTCGTTTATTTTCATCAATAACTTTTTGGGAGAAATGATGTGTTTTGACAAATGCAATGGATTTGGAAACCAAATGCATGACATACATTTGAGTCTCTATCACATCTCTCTCTCCCTCCCTCTCTTCGTTGACATTTTACTCTTTGCACAATTGGCCTCGGATCCGATAACTAAATACCACTGACAACGTTTGTCTGGAGTGTGCGCACCTCAGTGTTTCATTACAGCTCGGTAAAAGTTAACCTTTCGAAACAAGGATATTAAAGGGTTGGCTGGCACAGTGCATGCACTCTTACCAGAGAAAAAACACTATATTGTAGATGTCCAGTTTGCGTTGGGGATAAAGAAAATTTTTGTTTACCCATACACTGAACCGCTGTTTTTACAGTACTTTCCCCGAGTCCTGTGAAGAAAATAAACCCCCAAAACAGGCACATTCCTCGGGCGGGATTCCAACCCATGATCGAGTAATATGCCTGTGATTTTTTTTTCCACAGAACTCGGGAAAGTACCGAGTATACAGTGCCTAACACACACCGGTGTATGGGTAGAACACAAATAATATAACACTGTATTGATTTTATATGTCAGTGTATGTGTATGTGTGCGAACAAACTTTCATCGATTTGATCTTTGTGAACAAGTCTTGCCTGGCAGCCTTGTAGTAAAGCCGAGCATTCAAAAGAATTGCAACAAACAAGTTTTGTTTATTGTAACCGCACAAGACAGAAAGAAACTGGAAGAATCCACAAGCATATAAAGTCCCCATGAAAAGGTTATGAATACACGTACAAATCAAGTTCATGTACGTGACAGCTGTCACCACCGTTTTGTTTCCTTTTTTCGAAAAAAAAAGTGTCAGAGTATTTTCATAAGTTTAACAAACGGCACCAATTCCCACTGTATTGTGCCCCCCCCAAAAAAAAGGAAATCCATGTTAATACATGTACAGCAGACAACTTTTCAATGTGAATTGGCTAGGCACAGTTTGAAGAGAAGCAAAACCTAAGAACACCATGTTCACACACGTAAAGGCTTCACAAAAAGCCTTCTGTCAATAGCATAACATGTATGAAGTCTCATCTTTGAACCCACACGTTTACATTCGTGTATCCACTATGAAACACCATCACTTGGCGAATGTTTCGAGTGCTCCATTTAATCATGCACCAGCCCCCAAGTTTGAGTTTGCCCTCCTGACATGAGAAAGGAGGCGTGTAAACTTGATGCCTATTTTTACCAGCATATCCCCCAAACAGTGGATGCAGTGATCCCTGCACCACTATTTACTGACACCGTAATATACCACGCTATAAATGTGTGGGACCACATGCAGTGTTGCTGTCTGGAGTGCAGTCAAAATAAGGTCAAGGTATGTTGTTAGGCTGCAGGGGATTTCTGCACATCCACGTGAATCTTTCATTTTAAGATCCCTTTAAGTTATGGACAACACCAAATTAAATCATCAAATAGTACACAGTAAAAACTGTTTTTTTTTTATTCTTTCTTAAATGTAATGAAAAGAAGGTATTTAGGAATGTGTCTGTTTTGGGTTTATTCAAAAACATTGCCTCACTGCCTCAGCCTTGAAGCCATTCCAAAATTTCCTAGCTGACACTTTGACTTTCTTTAAAAAAGAAAATCTAGACCATTCAAGTAATTCAAATTGTCAACAAATATTCCTACAAACATCTAAAACAACCTGCAAGTTAGATTGTGTTTAAGTTTTCGAGAAATCCATCCTTATTTTTGCCCCGAAATTATTACAGTGGCAGACAGAAAAGTGAAAGTGAAAAAAAGTAGTGTTGCAGAAAGCTTTTGCCTATTTCAGCCCCTCTAAAACGTCTTAAGACGACCCTTCAGAAATGGCAGGTGCAATTGTAAGATTCCTTAAGCAACAGCTAAATCACAGGACAAATATAACTTGAGGCATCAGCGTGCTAATCCCTGCCTTAATTGAAAAAACCCCCAAGAGTCTTCCTGTTTAGTTTGCAGGAGAGGAGATTCCAGAAGGCAATGGTTTCAGTGTTTGATGAAGGTGGAGGCCTTGGTGCTAGGATCCCCCTTTAAAATGCTCCCTTGAGGCTACTTACATCTCTCTTGAGTATGTCCTTGGGTAGGAAGGAGATGACCTGCAGTAGCACCTCCAGCCAGGCTTCTGAAACATCTTCAGAGGAGTGAAAACAACAATTAGTATGTTAATGGGGGGTATGGAAGATAGTTGTCCATTGTACATAAGTGTACAAACCTTCGGTGCCAAGGGAAACATTTTGTTCTTGATTGTTCATTGTGCAAATTTTAGGATGGTGAGTGTGTTCTGAAAATAAGGGCAGTTCTACCACATCTTGGTTGAAATGAAGAAAATGGTTATTCTGTTTTGTCTTATTAAACCTAACTGACCAAACCTAGTTTAACATAATTTTAGTGTTATATGTAGATATCAATGGAAGTCGGAAGAAGTTTTTTGTTTTGATTAATATAATTGATTTTAATAACTCCATCGATGATAAAGAATTTAAAGAATAATGTCTGGTTTTACTCTTACACCCATGTGTGATAAAGCACTAACTATTCTGTACACTGCTTATCAGCAGGGCTCGAAATTGACACTGGACCACAGGCCCGAGGCCAGTAATTTTAGCATCGGGCCAGTAAACTCATGATCAGACAAGTCCGGCAGTGTTTTGTATTTGTTTGTTTTAACTCAATTGAATAACAATACCTCTAACAATATCTTGAACACAAGCAAATTAATGTTCAAATGTACACTTTGAGTCTAATGAATATCTATCTTTCAATGAGACAAATGAGATAAATCGTCTCTTACATGTCTTAGTGCTTGTTCAAATGAAAACAGTTTGTTCAACTTTGTATGAATATCTTTTTTCCTCTCATTTGATTCTGGTCTTGTAAACAAATTTCCGGTCCAGTAAAAAATATTTGAGCTGTAAGTCCAGCGGTCTTGTGGATTCCCCGACCCCCACACCCACCCAAAGTTTGAGCACTTATTGGTGTACGGGAAACCAAACTAACAAACTTTACAAGACCTTTTCTGGATAACAGATGATCAGAGAGTACACCCATGCATGTAAGTGTGGATAGACAAATAATGAGGGAGCTTGAAAATGCTTCCTTTTTGAAATGAAAATGTAGCCCTCCAGAATTTCAGGGGGAAAAGCAAAACTACAGATGATGAAATTGGAATTGAAATGAAATTGGGAATTGCGGAGCTGGAGCTGTAACATTCTTGCGGGAGAAGCTGCTCCCCTTCCTTCATGTCACAGCTTACTTGGGTGAGAATCTAAAGCATGGAACGATACATTAACACCGATGGCAACATTCGTATGACATGGTGTCACCAATTTGGAAGAGGTTGATATAGTTACATCAAGCTGCGGCCGGCAGCGATTCCCAGGTGCATGGTTCTCCTTTGCACTTCAATAAATTCAATGAGAATCTCTGACATTTTGGAATCTTTCACTCTTATAGCTAACCGATGGATAGATTAATTCACTGCGATTTACTATCAGAACTACTACCCCTTCAAGAGCTTGACTTTCAAGAAAATCACCACTAGACCACTGATCTAGAAATACTTTTTCTGGAACCAAAAATACTTCCTCTTTTTTTTTCATGTTTGCCAAACTTTTAAAGAGGTTATGAATTGAAAAACGAAACTTTAAACACTTGTTCACATTAGAAAAACCATTAAAAAAATGTGTTTGTAAAATCACAAGACCACATGACTTGTTCGGTTGTGGGGTATCTTGCCTAAACGCTAAAACTACTGGACTCTGGCCAGTGGCCAGTGGCCCAGTGGGTATTTCAAGCCCTTCTGTCCCGGTGAATGATTAGATATGTTCTGTATACAACACTCATTAGAAGGTGCATTGTCATTTCAACTGGGACAGTCATCAACAGAGGGATCCACAACTGTTAAAATGTTAATTTTCTTCTCAACAAACCCATGCAGACATCGAGTCTTGTTAAACACGTTTTAATTTATCCAAAATACATGTTATGAGATAAATGAGTTTAACAGCATCTCTTCAATTCTTCATGCGATGATACAAGATGATGGCACTTCATGAGTGATCTTAACAAAATTTGAAAAGGATTATTACTTCTTACAAGACAATTAGTGTGCAAAATAAACTTAAGTACAAAGCAGGATTTGACAATGGTAGGGCTAGGATGAAGAAGGGAGATGGGGGGGGGGGGAACCCACACTAACATTGTTTCAAAATGCAAAGGAACTCGTCCAAGCTGCACAAAGTAATTTCTTGTGGGAAAAAAACAGGAAGAGTGGGGGGAAACCCAGGGTGACACCATTGAAAATCAGAATAAAAAAAACAAAACAATTTATTTGTTTTTTAAAGCAACGATGACATCGATGGCAATGGGTAACATTACTGATGCATTAATCATGCAAACTGGGAATTTGGATCAATGGGAGACTTTGGAACGATAGGTGGCAGCAGACTTACCAGGTAAATTGTCATTGTTTACGTAGTAATGCGCATGCGCACATTTCCGAGAACAATGGATTTACCTGGTAAGTCTGCTGCCACCTAGCATCCTCAAAAGTCTCAAATTGGTAAAGAAAAACACCTTGAGTTGAGATGTAAAGTACAGAACCCCTACACTGACGTCACATATGGCAACTGTCTGCTGCACATGGTCTGCCATTTTGGGCGAATAAATTGCACGTAAACAGTGCACTCGTCACCTAAAATGCACCCTGCAGTTAACACATGGGGAATCTGACTCCCAAGATGTTTCATAGGCAGTGACGTCAGGTGAATTGGGGTCAATTAATTTTTAAGCTTGCAAGGAAAAATAAACAGAATTTCAACTGATTACAATTAATGTATTTACGTACAAAGGAAATGAATACACACAGAGCAACTCCACCTCACACGGTGCTCCATGTCCACATTCAAAATAATTCATCACGCACGTGAGCACCGTGAGCACAGTACACTGCAATGCACAATGTAATGATTTCAACCAAATCAAAAAAACTCACTTCTTGTTAAAAAAAAAACCACACACACAAAACTTCCCAAAACCTCCCAACATTGAATAAAATGAATGAATGTGACAATGTGTGGACAATTAGGGGGGTGTCATTTAATCACTCGATATATTAGTTTGTTTGTGAAACACTTACATTAAAAATTGATATCCGGCAGGGGGATCGGGTCATTCATGGGTTCATGATAGAAAACAAAAGTAATTGGATAATTATTATTAACGTATCCACGGACTTAAAAAAAAAAACTATGCATGTAAAATGTTAAGAAGAAGAAGATTTAATCAATGGACAATTCTTGGCTTGATTCAGCATTGTCAGAATTACCTGCACCCTTTAAGATTAAACAAAGGCCATGAGCTACTTAAATCCCAAGCAGCCTGCACTGTTAGACCTTGTCCTTATCTAAGACGGGTAATTAGCAACAAGGCACATGCAGGTCATGGGAAGCAATGTTACAACGTGATCCACACCAACACCTGCGTTTCTCTCCGACGACCCAAATTTTCTTTGAGTATACCCAGCTCACATCACTCCTGGAGAAACCGATCTTTCTCCCCGTCCGGCCCTTCCCTTTAGAACTCACTACCCATCAAACTGAGAAAGAAGATTTCCTCCCTCACATTCAAGACTGAACTCAAAATCTCTCTCTTTCAATAAGATGTATAACCTTTGGTTAATTTGTATATATGTTTACTTTAGTAAGAGGACTGTTTTTCCAGTGCCATGAGTGTTACCATGTGACAGACTTGGTGCATTACAAGTCTCAATTATTATTATTACTAGTATTTCATTTCTGTTTGGTTTCCATAGCCACAATCTTGCATCTTCCTCTTCTCAAAAAACAAAAAAACAAAAAAAGGCTGGCTTGTTTTGTTTCCTTACAACTGTCAAAAGAATAAAACCACTGAAATGAGAAACTGTCTTTGGATGTAAATGTGTAACTGTTATGGTCTAAAAAATAAAACTACATGTATTATACATAAATACATGTACTTTGGTACTTTCTCAGTAGTTTGAGATGAACATGAACAAATGCTCTTTGTAAACAAAAATTAAAGTTAGTAAAAAAAAATCCACAACAATAATTTAGTAAAATCTGGAAAAATCCAGAGAAATCTCATCCCTGCTGTATTGCTAATAGAGAAAAACCACTCCTTGCATTTAAGGCAGTGCATTTCATAATTAGATCTGACTTCCGTTACACTGTACCAAGAAAAACACACCAGAGCAAGCCATTGCATCAATCTGCCGAACCTGGCTTCAATAACTAACACATGTAGCCAGTTCCATCATTAATTGATCCCCTCAATTTTTCATAACAAGGTAACATTGTGTTTGGAGCGGATGGTCGTCGTCATGGGTATGGCATTCTTCTTGATGTAACCAAGGCGAGGTCTGCTGTCAATTAACGATGGATACCAACCACGCATGAACGACGACGATTAATACAGGTGCAGTGGCATACTGCGATAATCTAAACCATCAAACACAATAATCTTTTAAGACTTGAATAACTCTAAATTGATGTCAAACCTTATTAGTTCAGTCCAGGTATTACGCGGGGAGGTTAATCCAGGGGATAGGTTACCCAAATAAAGCTGATGGGATCAAATTTACAATTATTTCCACTAATGCGTATCTGCACAACTACCAGGCCCACAAACAACGTCTGTGGCCCTGACTCCATTGTATTATCTCTCCCATAACAAAATTGATAGACATGCTTAGCAACATTATGTACTTTATTTGGAGTGTCACAACAGGATGCCAAGGATTTCGAAGAAACCCTTTTTCCCCTTTTTTCTTCTTCTTTTGCAGTTAAGGGAAACCATGGAGGAGAGACTGATGCAAAGTCCTTGTACATCCTCAATTGATAGCAAGCTGTCAATGCAACTGTATGACAATGGTATTACAGGCAACTTAGCCAAATCTTCAAAACACAGGGCATGCCACCATAGATAGTCTGCATGTGAATCTTTGTGTCATCCACTTAAGGTTCCAGCTTTCCTGAAGATATCTAGTGGGTGGTTGCCCCCTTTGTACCAAGACAAAGGTGGGGGGGGGGAAGGGGGAGAAGGCACAAGTCAAAGGCCTTTGCCCATGGCAGCCATTGTTGCAGCCGAACAAAGAAGTGGCCAACATTGTTATTATTATTGCCTGGTAAAGGCCAGCCTGGCATGGGTTGACCTGGGTACTGGAGTCCTACATAAGCTGTGCAGCTTGATCGATATTGATAAATATGCCCATACAAGAGGTAAAAACAAGATAAAACCATCCCTGCTTGATGAAACTAAGGAGTGCGTGAATGAATTGCTACGGTAATGCCCCTCTTCTGGGTAGTGTGATTACGGAGTCGGGTTCCATTAGTTAAATGACAACATTCTACGCTTTATTGCTTTAGTCATTAGCAATTTACCAGCAGCTATGCCGATTGTAAGGAATCTGCATTGCACTTCCCACACAGAATGAGGTACATGTACATGTACATTATGTCTGCCTGCCCCTCAAAGAATGGTTTTAAGCCACACTGTGGATGCCACAACAAAAGATTGTTAGCGAGAAAAATGGATGAGGCTGACTGAGATGTGACTCCAATATATTTCTATCTTTATCAAGCCTGAGTTTTGCATTACATATAACTGTATATCTACAGGAACTCATTGCTGACCGAAAAGGTCTGAAACTGGGATCCAAATTTTAGGAGGTATGTTGAAGTTACGGCATTTCCACCTTTTACTAACCCCTGGGATTAAACAATTCAAGGAGCTTCTGGGAAAAGAATCCTCAGAGCTAGAGATGTACATCAAACAACATGATTTTTTTTAGAACTGAGAAAAATAAGGGTTTTTTTCACCATGCAGAGACATAAAAAGGTCTGAATTCAGATAAAAGTCTAAAATTTCTCATCCCTGCATCCAACATAACTTCTCTTTAATGCACAATGGAAGGCTACCAAGATGAGGTATGATTATGTAGTAGTTATTCATACCAAATTATGTTGTTATAAAAGTAATCCAATCGTTTCAATAATTTAACAGAAGACTGAGAAGGTAAAACACTGGAATTTTTCATATAAAACACTCCAGCTATCTGTCAACACTGAAAACCTCAAAGATTGAAAAGACATCTCATTCCTTGTTCCAACCGCCCCCCCCTTCTCCTTCTCCAAAAGAGAAGTACATTTCATTTCAATTATCATATAATTGTTGGCAGACAGATGCGTGAATGTGATACATGGAACACGCCAAATGTTTATCTTCCGCTGAAATCTATAAACAGAATAGAATGGTACAAAATGAGGAGAGCCCGAAAAACCAATCGGAAATCGGTGAGTTCGTTAACGGCACTAAACATGCTTTGAAGCACTGACCTGGATCCCTGTTGTCCACGTTGGTAAGGATCGTTTGCAGGAAGCTCTGAGCGTACGCAGCAGGTGTGATGATCCGCTCCTCGATGATGGTAACAAACACCTTGGTGGCCGCATCCTGGAGATCACAGTTGGCCAGGTGGAGAACCTCCTACGTACAGTGACATTGAAGAGGGGGGGGGGGTACATGAGGGGATGTTTGAAGATGAGTTATCATTATCAGACAGTAAAACTTACATGTATGAAGAGTCTGAGGTGTTTTCGCTACCAAAATTGAAATGGGATGGTTAACATGGCCTCATTTAGAGCCCCCCTCCCCTCCCAGTAACATTGCCTACTGAGAAGTATCGAGCCTGCATCTTACTTTCTACCTCCATGCTTAGTGTTAATACTCAGCTTGTGTGATGTACCCATTTTGGTTCAATCACCAATTTCATTTCTACCCTCCGAGAGAAACATTGGTAGTCGTTGACTGGTAATGAAATTGTGGGGAATAATAACACAGGAATGTTTAGGAGTTCCAGTGCAATGGCAACACATGTACATGTACAGTATGTGCAACTGTTTTCTGTCTTTGTTTTTTTTTCCAATTTCTGGGTGGTTTGCATTTTACAGGCACAAAGGAAACCTGCTAAGTCATTAATACATGTTTTCGATAAATAGTGTGGCCAGTTAGGCAGTCAGCAAGTCACCATCTCTGTGTACGTGGGTTTGTGTAAAAGTTAAGTTATTGGGGGTCATTTTTTAAGTCAACAAAGGCTATAATCGATTTGACCAAAGCGTACAAACAAATACAGTAAACACACACAATTTCTTTATTTTTTTTTTTATTCAATCTAATATCAAGTTGTTCAGAGCAGCACAAATAACATTTAATTCGATATTCCCCTGCGTAATAGGTTTAGTGAACAAACCAATGAATAAACCTTTGTCCACACAGTATCTGTTGATAAGCCAGTGGTCTGTTTGAATAATGTATTTGGCCATTGAAAACTGTTTTGTCACTTGGATGAAAATCTCCTGCATGACTTTCCTCAACATGCACACACAGTGTGCAGGTAGCCAGGAGCTTTTGGCTCTCCAACGGCATTACCCCTCACAACTTCTACATTGTTGCAAATTTGCAGACTCCATAGTTGCATTCGATGGTGCTCTGACTCGGAGCAAAACAGAAATGGCAGGGAGCACTCGTGTGAATGTCGAGTTGCCGTCTTGTATGTAGGCCTGTGGCAAATGCCTTTGACTTAAGGTCATAGTATTTCTGTGTTATAATTTCCCCACAGGAGCCCCAGTGAGCTTACATGTACGTACATGTTATACTATGTTATCTTCATACCATGTCCTTGGTTTACAATGATTACAGCCAACGCACTTTTCAACAGTTTTTTTCCCCTCTTTGTTTTCACCAGGACTTTATCTTCAATCTCGTAAGTCATATACATGTACTATTAGTACAAGGCAATTCTCCATTGGTAAAGGGCAACTCTACAATGGGGACATCACATGATACTTGTGATTGAACATTTAAAACAGGCACCATGGCACCAAGAGCAATGTGTCGTTTGTTTTTGTTGCCCCTGGCCCAGCTGGTAGTTTTTCCTTAATTTGATTGTGCTAAATAAATAGTAACATTAATAATAACTGAACATGGGCAATATGCCTTCATCAAGTTTATAACCAATCTTTTTTTCTATGAAAAGGGAGAGTCCACCAGGGGTAGATTTCACAAACTAGTCCTAACTTCTGACTAGTCCTATAAGTTAGGACTAGTTACTCGTCCTAACTCGAGATAAGACTAGTCCTAGCGCTTTGTGAAATCCACACAAGGAGCGTTATTATAAAACAATTTTTGCAACTGACGGTGCATGAATATGACATTTTCTCAATGTAAAAAACAAAAAATCACAGTGCAATAAAGAGAATCTTTGTTCTCTTGGCTTAGTCAAGTCAAGGTTTCTTTGTGCCAGAGGTATTTTCAAAGAAAAATGATTCCGGCAACTCCGAGAAAATAATCCCGCCAGGCTGAACAGTAAAAAAAACGGAAGAATCCCGGCGGCAACTGGTTAATTAAACCGCACATTTTTTTTTAACTGCTACCATAAGTGCTGATTTTTCATTTTTGGGAAAACTGAGCCCTGAAATTTGGCCCTGGCCTGTCCAGTACACTGCATGTAGAGCAGGTTAAAATACTAGTAACTTACCCTAATTTTTGGTACCACTCTTCGCATAGCATCATTATTATGGTCAGTCAGAAGCTGCGGAAGGTTCTTAATCACACTGATGCGCTGGACTTCTTGACCAGAACTGCAACGTCAAATACAAACAAAAAGTAAATAATAATTAAACAGGGAAAACAATACCGTGATGATATTAACTTTGCAATTTGAAACAATAAACAAATTAAATATCAACAAATAACCCCAATTTGTCAAAACATGGATATACTTTCATTCAAAACTTGTCTGAAGCAAGTTGCTTTTCTTCATACAGAATGGTTTTTCTGTACCTATAAAATAACATAACAACTAAAATCTGTAAGGGGCTATTCCATCAAGATCATAGTGTACATGATAGAAATTAACATGGATAAAGATGAGTCTGAAGAGCTTCACAAAATAGAGATAATGCACGATGTAAAATATTCAATGCTGCATATATTTTTAAAAAAAAATTTTTTAAATGAGTTTGCAAGTGATATAAAGGAAAGTATGCGACACCTTTTTCATATCCTTTTTTTTTTTCTCCTTACAATAAATCCTCCAAATTGTGTAACAAGAGATCTACGTGTATCCAGATAGAAAAACATTTCTGGGAATATTTTCATATCTTTTTTCCCCCCACCCTGCAATACATCCTCAAAGTTAAAATAAGTGACACAAGATCTATCCAGACGGAAAACAATTCTGGGAATTTATTTTTTACGACTAAGCATGCGGATGAAAAAGTTCAGGAATAGAGTTTTATGAGCTACACATACAGCTTGCCCTTAAACTTTTTCAGTGACAAACCAGTAGGAAGGACCAGTTAGCTTGTCCATGGCTTGTCATTTCACTAGTCCCTCAGCTTCTTCACAGGTCCATTATTCGTATGAAACAGGGATGCTTTTCAACACTGACACAGCCAGCCCCGACCACTTGGAGAGAATTCTGACTAGCATTTGGCCAGGGAACCACTGTTAAGGGACAACGCTGGTGCTTTGTCGCCCAAGAGGATTTGAAAGGATGTTTTGACTTTTTTTACCATTTTGACTACAATATGTTTGTAAATGATGCTCAACTAAAGATTCATTTGACCTCTAGGCCTATTTAATGATATTGCCTTCAAGAGGGTATGTTAGTTACATGTTCTCTTTGTGTGAGAAATGATTTAGTACTTCAGAATTAGCAATATGTCACAGTTGACTTTGGTCAATATCAATATTGATTTCCTAAAGTTGTAAATAATTCATGTGCAAATCCAATACAAATTTATATATTGCAAATTAATTCTTTATTATGACATAGGGCTGCTTCTGAATTGAGCACTATGGTTAAAATTATAGTTCACTGCAAATGCCTATTCTGTAACATTGCGGTTGTAGCTATCAGCAACAGCAACACCAAATAAACAAAGGCAGTAAGTCACTCTTTTAGTACCCAAAGAAAAATCCACTGAAATAATGTATACATGTTTATGAAAAAAAAGTTTTTCCAAACACTGTTTTTTCCAATCACTTCAAGAATTCCTTTCAAATGTGTGGTTTGACTTGGAAAGTTTCGACATTCATAATGATAACTTCTGCTTTGGGTTAACAACTACATAAATTCAAAAACCTATATAAATGTTGTTTACTCATGTATCATTTGGTTTCAATTGAATGAACTCGGTTCTTTGGAACTAAATGATCATTTGGTTCCAGTAAACCGGTTCCTTGGAACCAAATTGATACATGACTAAGTAACACACAGATCAGGCCAAACTCTGTAATTCAACGTTGCTCCGAATAAATACACAAGTACAGTTTACAAAACTGTGATGTTAACACACCACAGGATACTGCACAAACAAGACCTTTCAACGCGTAGGGTCAGTACAATAAATATAGAAACCAATACATTAGCCATCTCAATTTTCATCACATTAATATGGCTGGGACTAAAATAGACACAGCCCTCTAGATTTATGGGGCTCTCCCATACTGTCTACATGCCAAGCCAAGAATGAAGCACATATGTTGGAAATGATCCAAATATTCTGATGATACGCAAACTGAGTACATCTTTTAGGTTTCCACTAACATATATGTAAAAAATAAAATTAATGCGATCAAGTTTCAAAGTGAGTCTAGGGTTATCTGATGACCAGCACCCAGCTACATGTATTATGATGTTAAAGTTTGAGAAACGTGAAAAAACATTAGCGTTGGGCATTATACTTAAACCCCTAAAGCCCAGGGCTTTCACACTTACAAGAATTTCCCAGGAAATTCCTGGGCAAGTTTGGTTGACGTTTTCAAACTTGAATTGCTAACTCTGGGAAATTCCCGGGACATAGCTACCCGGCTGTATAGGAGTCCATGAAGGGGTACGTGAGCTACATTGTGACCCCGGGGTTAGCATTACTGAGTGCTCATTTTCCCCAGGAAATATACATCAAGTGTGAAACGAACATGGGGCTGCAGAAGGGTTTAAACTCCCCTGGAAGCTTCCCATGGTTTTTATTTCCTGGGAATTTGCTCTGTTGGGTGAAAAGGGCTTGTAATTTCTGTATCTATTCATCACAATGAGCCCAAACGTGGTTAACAATGTTGGTCTTTTTTTACTCCAGATTTTCAGTAAAAATGTCTGAAAAAATCCTACGGAGCAGAAATTTGATTTTGTTTGAAAACTGTGTTAATGTGGGAAACAATAGGGAAAAAATTCACAACAGCTGGGCCCAATTTCATAGAGCTGCTTAAGCAGAAAATGTCGCTTAACAATTTTCTGCTTAGCAGAAATGAGCAGGATACAAGTCAAAAATTGTACATGTGGCATGCTATTGTGGCTGGTAACCTTATTCTGGTAAGCATAATTTTGCTATGCTTACCTATCTTTTGTGCTTAAGCAGCTCTATGAAATTGGGCCCAGGACTTGAACTTTACTCAGGCCTGATACTTCACGGAGGCAATAAAGGCAATTGCCTTCGTTGCCCCTGGTCATTGCCTTGGTGCCCCTTGAAATGTTCCAATAGAAATATTTACAATTTTCGAGAGCAAAGCATACAAGCCCGTTTACATTTGAGACCTTTTAGGTGAGTGAAAATAAGTCATACTTTGCAACCATTTGCTGCTGCTATGGGCATTTTGTTACAAGCTGCTTGCAACCCTTACAGTCTATAAAGGGTTTACAGCTCCAATCACAGGTACACATTACGTTACAAAGACGCCGGTTTGGCAGTTTGATCAACAGAATAATGCAGAATCAGTGATCAGTCCAAAGTTCAACAGTGCACCATGTTAGCATATTTATCAGTTTTGTATGATGACCTGGTAAACAAAAAATCACAAATAAATTGTTTTTTAATTTAAAAAAAAATTAAAGATCACCAAAATTAATAATTAACATAATGAAATGATGGCGTTGATGCAATTTGTAACATCCTGATGATTGCAAAGATGAGGCACCTCAAGAGGCATAAATTTCAAATTGTGTACCCCCCCCCCCCCAGATCTTAAAACGTGAATTTTGACAACATAAATCTTTTTCAGTCAGTGATGACAATTACCTGGATATTTGCAGTTTGGTTCTAGTAACTTTGAAAAAAAAAACACATTGATATTCAACCAGCTGTTATTATTTGGTGGCCAAGAAACTTTGCTGTTTACGTTTGCTGACAGCAAAGTGCCATGACACAAACGGGCCTGATGCCTCGTTCTTGTATGAAGGGCAAGGCAGGTAACGGGCACATCTATCAGGAAAATGTTAATTTCTACTGGAACATTTTATGGGCATGAAGGGGCACCAAGGCAATGGCCTGGGGCACCAAGGCAATGGCCTGGGGCATGGAGGCAATGGCCTGGGGCATGGAGGCAATTGCCACAGGGCGTGCCACAGAGGCCTGCCACAGGGCAGTTTGTAAAAATCCCAGTGTTTTTTTTTTAAGGGGGTGGGTTAGGGTTAGGTTGGGTGGTAAAATATCATGTAAAATACAATGTTTGAAACACTTCTCAGACTTAGAAGATCATGCTACATGAACAAGCTTTTTACGAGGTTAAAATAACAAACACTGGGACTTTTGTTTGCAAAGCAATAAAGCATCATGGTCTGGATCAATGTCGATGAATGTTACCCTCCCCCCCTTCAATCCACTCATAAACCAAAGGTGCTCCATTATTCCATGGACCATTTGTGTTGACTTTAGATGGAATGTAAATCATGTTCAAAATATTTTTGGATTTGTGAAGCTGATAATATGTGTGTTATATCAACGTTACGTCCTTTCCTCAACAAAAAGTTGTTGATATCTGTTATGCCATGTACATGTTTGTCTAGTCTGTCTGCAATAAACAAACACGGACTAACATTCCAATGTTCTTTTCAATTTCTCATAACCTGGACAAATACTGAAGTAGTGCTAGAACCTCACTTGCAATGTCAAGAGGTTGGGAGTGACGATAATGAAATGCACTACTGCAGTAGTTTCTTCTGACATACTCTCTAAGAGAACGTTTAACTTACACACAAACTGTGATGTAAAGGGCGGTTCATCATGTGAACATGAATGTTGTCCTCGAAGGTAATTCACTGGGCATGAGTAATGCATCATAAGATCCCTGTGACATTTTGTACTACTACTTTATCACATAAAGAACACCGAAAAGGGTGTCGGGAGTCTAAAAATAAAAAAGTATAAATTCTCAGTATTGATTGTTTTTTTTTCTTCCCAACCACGTACAGGTAACCCTGACTAACTTATTTTCCCATTACACTTTATATGATCAACAAACCAGACAAGAGCATAGCCAAAACAAGTACTGTAGGTGTGATGTTTGTTTTTTTTATCAGTTGACCAAGTCAACGGATGAATGGCAATGAGTAAGAATGAAAGTTCACCTGTGACTCTAGCCTTGGCAGGTGGGAGTAGCCCAGGTGTGTGCAACTTTTACTATCTCTTGTCGTTGGTTGGTATGTTTTTTTCAAGTTAATATAAAACTCCATTAATGCTAGGAACCTTCCCTGCTCTGAACAAAAACCCAACACCCCAAGGCAATTAAACACCCAAACTGTTGATTTCTGATTAAGTGGTTTTCATGCCTGATCTCCCATGTAAAACATAATCAGTTTACTAGTAGTGTAAACAAGTGTAGATTTTTCAGAAACAGAATCAAACAAAACATGCAGTTGGATTTTAATGGGTTGTGGATAGTTAGGGTCAAGGTAATTAAAAGCCAAGCAAAAACAATATCCAATCAGAAATAAAATGTAAATAACATTCTAAAGCTCAATGGTAATATACATAATTATACGCTTGCCTTTTTTAAGAAGCTAAACAATAAATTAACACATACTGAAAAGTTAAGTATTTCCCTTAATCATTTTCCTCAAATATCTCAAACATACGTGCCATGTTCTTACGAAAAAGAACAAGGAGGTAGAATGAGAAAATGGTAACAAATGCAGATTCTAAAAAGTGTAAAATCTCTTCACAGTGCAAACAATTTGTTCAGTTGAAATTTTGTGTAAATTAAAACCACCGTATAATGAAAACTTCCAAGAACACATCCCATACTGTTGAATTTTAGAATCGTCCATTACTCCCTCTACTCTAGCAGGCCTCATAATTCAGGGCGAGGCAGACTTTCCTTGGTGGTAAAGGGCACCTCAGTGAGGGAAAAGAAATTTAATCTTGTACGGGACCATTTCAAGGGGCAGCAAGGCACTCACAACAGGCACGAAAGCAACTGCCTCCGCTGCCCCAGTGAAGTATCAGTAACCTGCTCTAGGCTCAGCTGGCTCAACTGCCAATTACTCACCTCAGTAAATACACAGCACGCTCAATGTCATTTAAGCGCTCATCCACAGTTAGTCTCTCAATTTCCTCAGCACTCTGTTATATCAATGTAAAAAAAAAAAAAATGGACAGTTCATGAATTAAAAACAACCACTGCTGAAAAGTGTTAAAGCTTTTTAGAAAAGCCTACATTTTTCTGAATCTAAATATATACTAATTTTTACTTTAAATAAAAGGAATGAAGAGTATTTTTTACTTTACATAGGCAATAAAAATGAGAATTGAAAACAGTTTGATTTCATAGTAATACTAATAGTATCAGTATCACTATCACTAAAGTATCAGTATCAGACTGTAGACACTGTACTGTAGACTGTAGTAACAATACAATAACCTCCAGTTAAAACTCTTTTTGGAGTATTCCGGAGGGACAACATACCAAGTACCAAGTAACTACCTGTAATATTTCTCTAAACCAGAGGTCAAAATTTACTTTTCAGTATCAGTCACTGTCACCAGTCAGCCACGTCAGAAGGTGTATTTCACCTTATTTGTACTTTTTGTTTAGCTAAACTAAAGAGAAAATAATCCTTGACCCAAACCCACAAACATTCACTTCAGCCAATTAAGTTATGAAGTGAAATATTAAAACTTAACACTTTTTGGCCCAGTATCATATGCTATATTATGTCATCTAAATCAATCTTGCAGCCACACACTAGCTGTGGGAAAATTCGGATATAAAGCAAGGAAAACGTCGACAGTGTAAAATAGATG
Organism: Marthasterias glacialis; assembly: GCA_911728455.2. Lineage (NCBI taxonomy): Eukaryota > Metazoa > Echinodermata > Asteroidea > Forcipulatida > Asteriidae > Marthasterias > Marthasterias glacialis. The sequence continues at coordinate 5,755,311 of OU452219.1, forward strand.
ATGAATTGCAATTGCATGCATTCATTCATTCATTGCAGAGCATTACAACAAAATAAAACAGAACGTCGAATCGAGAGTCTAAAAAGTCAAATTCAGTCTACGAAAAGGAACATTTAAAGATAAATGTACAAATACTGATCATATAATAAATGAACACAGAACATGTCAACATGTATCATGAAATCAGAAAAACAACTAAATGTCTTTGAAGTTCGTGCACGTACCTTTAAACTACTTGTTATGGTTCTTTCTAAACTAAGTTCGGCTAGATTGTCATCAAGGTCCAGGGTGAGATCGTCTGCCACTCCCGTACCACTACCACCGCCGGAACGCTCGCCCCAATCCATCGTTCTTGAAACTATTATCATCGCCTACCCATCAAACTGTCAAGAAGATTCTTGCTCATAAGCCATTGTTCTCCTAAATAAAAATTGTAAACCCACAAAATATCCCTCCAAGTTATTCCTCAGCATGTAGAGCTACTGCCAACAGGAGAAAATTCGGTGAAAATTCCGTCGTGTGGATACAACACTCGGCGGCTCGCCGCCATTTCCAGTCCATTAAGTTGACACTGGTACTGTGTACGTATTCATTACAAACGGGAAGCTTTGCTTGTTGTACACGCTTCGTTGGTTGTGAAACCAGCGATGGCCTGTTGCACACCAACGTTACCGTCGAGATGCTGCAGTGTCCAGAAGGAAGGGCACCCTCTCTTGACAATAATAATGTTGCCAACACCACATCAATGAAGATTCTTTTAAGGCAGCTAGGTTCAAAGCAAAAAAAAAAAAAAAAAAACGCAAGGGAAGGAGGCGCGTTAAAAAAAAAATAATTATTATTACTTTTATGAGAAAAATATATACTCTTTAACTTAAAAACCTCCGAACCTTTTGTATTGGTCTTTTTTTCGTTGTTGTTTGGTCTAATTTTCTGTTCTTTCTTTAAAGTCAAAGTGACCAAGTAAGGGCCGCCACCTTGAATTTGCTCAAAATGATTATGCTGGGAATTGCCAAAAGCAAAAACGAGAAAAGAAGAAGACGATGAAAAAAGCGAATAAAACGACAATATTCAACTCAATTCTTCACTGTTTGAACAGTATTGGAAAAGAGATTAACCACTGAGACTGTGGAATTATGAAGGCCGCGTTCCCAATGTTAGGCCTATAGATTATGCCTACGTACCAGGCTCTGTAATACTCAGTAATCATACAGACATGGCTAAAATTTTAATAATTATTTTACTCGATTTTCCGGTAATTTTGTTAAGGTAAAAACATCAGATTGAAATTGTGCTGCTTTTTAGAAAATAAAAATGTAAATCTAGCATGTTAACATAAAGAAAATTTTTGGTAATAATGCCAAATCAGCACATTTTAATTTTCGATTTTAATGACTCACATTTATTTCTTTTTACTTCATGAAAAGTTTTAAACTACAGCCAAACATCGCATGCAACGAGAATTAATAATGTATATTTGGTTTGCGGTAACCATGTGATTATATCTACTTTGCTATATACAGTAGATTGTTCTTGTGAGAACTTGTCTTGCTATTATTCTACTACCGCGGAGTAGGTTTCGGAATTCGGGAGACAACTTAGTTCTGAAAAGAACTGTCCTGCTTTTTTTTAAATAAAAAATCAACTTTAAGCCCAGAAAACTGAAAAGCAGTTAATAATCTTCCAGAAGCTGGTGCTTGTTGGTGAGATGTCCGATGGACAGCCAAACCGTAGGACACAAACAGGAACAAACATAATACGGATAAAAGAGAGGTTAAACAAACTTGGCAGAAATGACTTTTACTTTGTCCCGTTTTCTACGACCGCGTCGGCAAGTAGAGAGTAGCAAATCTGGTCTTGTAGCCGTTGTTGCCGTTTTTCCCAGCCGTGTTTGTTGATGATTGTGGCACTGCCCAAGACCGCCGCTCATTAATTATGTTCCCTACCTATACAGGGTAATGTTGCGTCAAGAAACACACAATGTAGTTTTATCTAATATAATAAGTTATGGAATTTCGCTGCTGAGACAATTAATGTAGGTCAACTTTTCAAGTCAGAATTCGTCCTGCATGCTTCGCTCTGATGCGAAAAGCTTGTCCAATTAATAGTGGCGGGCGAGTGTGTGGGAACCGCGAGAGGGGGCCACTGCAGTGTGGTTGATCATGTCGTAGAACTTCTTGTCGCATCTTCACTACTATCTCTGAACCCTGAGTAAAAGTCCCCTTGCGGTGTGCCTAGCCTACTTTCAAAATGTCCGCTCATACAGCAATCTGATTGGTCACGCATAAATGACATCACATTGTTTAGGGAGCCTTTGGCTTATCGCAAAGTAGAGAAAAGAAAATTTTGCAGCCGTTTTTGCCGCGTTTCACAGCCGCTGTTTGTTGAATTAATAGTGTCCACTTCCTTGCCAAATACTGACCATGTCTAAAACGGACAGGCACTTTTCGGCATCGACACCGGAGCCTACTCAGTGAAAAGTAATTTTGCACAAGACTTGAATGCCAACGATTGCTTGATTTTGGCAAGCATCATTTTGAAATGTTTGTTATTGGTTTCATTTGGGCAAGTCAATATAATAAATGAAATTGAAAATCCCGCTGCACTACATTGAACGCGAGCGTATAATTATATCGATAAGCTCTCTCTGGTCCATCGATACAAATCACTTTGTACATAAAATCATGAACTCTTATTAGACTTGTAACATAAACAGTTCTCTTGAAGGCTTGATGACAGCATTGACAACATAAATATTTACTCTGTGCCATTATTATTTTAAATCCACGTTGAATTTCATAAACTGCTGCTCAGTGCCGACTAAAAAACGGGGTAGGCGCTGCATACAGCAAAATACAGCGCCCTCTCTTGAACAAGTTAACTGGATTTATTTCCTAGACGTCCCTCATCCATACCTGACTCCAATTTATCAGGAAACCCGACTATACTAATTTAGTTGGTTACCCTAATCCCAGAGGTATTATCATATTACACACAAGGGTACCAGCCATGTTTGCCAAAAATACACGATGGCAAAAATGACAGTGGCATGTACATGTACATGTACAATGTACGTGTGTACCGTACCTCCGATTATACAGTACATGTACATCTAAGCACACTCTTCTGTCAGCTGCATGCAGTGAGTAGAGCAGCAGTGTATGCATGCATGGTGTACTGTTACAGCCTAGGCAGTTAGTGAATGGTACGGCCAGCCGAAAGAACTGACTGTGGCACTGTACTCAAACGAGAATGCTATCTTTGAGTTGACTCATGAGTCTTATTCCTTCATTGTAGCATTTGATGGTTTACTTTACAGAAAAGTGAGTTTGATTCATTATGATGATTAATTGTTGTGTATTTTTTTAAAAAACCTATCCAACTTAATGTAGCAATATTATAGCAAATTTTTGTTTTTTTCAAATGTGGTCATACTATACATCAAATTAAAGGTCTTGAATGGAGAAATTCAATGGAGCAAACGCCATTGCCATAAGTGTTTTCGTTTATGAGTTACGCCCTCCCAAAGGCACCAAACTCCTGGGACACTTCTGGTCGTCAATAGTGTCAATGTGACTGCTAGTGCTAACCTAAAAACATACCTAACCCCTATCCTAGCATAGCGTATCACTCATTCTTATCAGTTTTTTTCAAGGCTGCTGCTTTTTAAAATCTCCACAATTCCCTTGCGCGATCTTGCGCAGGATCACAAACCAAGTTTTCTTTATCAAAAAGGATCAAGGATTTTACTGGTATAAGTTTAAAAGAAAACCCCCCATGCTTTGACTCCTAAATTCTTAGAAAAATGTGAAAATTGGATCAAATTTTTGTCAAAAACAGGAAAAAATACATAAAAACCTTATTTTCGCACCGATTTTGACGCCGTAAAAAGCACCAAGAACACTTCAATCCTTTCTCTACCAATAGATGGCAGTATTTTCCCATTTAGAAGTCAATAGAGGGCGGTATAAATCCAAATTGGTGACCCCATGAAAACATGTAATTTGTTTCAAAATGGCCGCTCGCGAGATTGTCGCGTCGGTAACCCTGCTCTGAATATTTTTGGTTCCTGGAAAATTGAGGTTTGTTTTTCCCTTTTTTATTGTATATATTAACAGAAGAGGGCTTTATCGACTTGGAGGAGTGATTTGAGGCTTAGATGTCATGTTGGGACGGAGAAACGTCCATTTAAAAAAACTCAATTTTGTGTGGCGCCAGAATAGGAAATGTCAATATCGTGCTACCTCTAACAAAGCTACTTAATGTGAACTGGGAAACGAGTCACGGGACATGGCGGAGGAGGCTCCGCGGAGGCCCGAAGTAACTTGATGACTTTTTAAAACATTAGTTTTAGCCTAGCCTCCTCGCCACGATAATAGTTTATACTCAGCTTTTTTTTGAACAATTTCAATTTATAGGCCTACATTATTCAAATAAGCTAACTGCTAAGTTGTCAAAATTAACATTGAAACAAAAATAACTTTGTACGAGGATGTTTATTCAACCACAATGATTCTAGACCACGCTTACGCAGTACACTAATTGCGAATCATGCACGAATTTGTGTAGCCATTATGAAGGCAGGTTTATAGTTGGTAGCATAATGATAATCGCTGGACGCTGTGTGAACGCTGGACACTGAGCCTTTCCGTTGCTGTCTACCATGTCTGCGGTCGCTGTGGTGTCAGCGTGGACAGTAAACTGCGTCGCGTGTCATTTTACTGCGGTGTGACTGTGTTACCTTTGTGCAACCCGACTCTAAACCAGCCTTGATAACATGAATGTCAGTTGGCCAGAACCAGAAGTTACGTTGATATTGTGAAATTTGTTTTACTTTCATATATTTCATCGCTAAATGTTTCCCAACAACATAAAAACTTTGATAGCCTTAAAAAGTCCATATGGTTGAGATCAACTTGGTCCCGGAAGTTCGATGACGCGCGAGACTTGCCCAGTTCATTGGCAATACATTTGTTAGACCAGTTCCGGTTGATTTACCAGTTCCGGATCATTGACCAGTGCCGGGTCACTGTGCCGGGTCATTGAAAACTATATTTTTTTTATTTCATCCTTACAGCTGCAGGTGATCAATTGAAACTTTACTCATGAAGAGAAATGTGTAATTTTTATCAACCCAACTACCTGTGTGAAGTCAGAAATGAGCATTTACTGACATAAACTTGGTTGAAAATGTTGAAAACGTGAGGTTACAAAGGTCTTGAAAAAGCGCCAATCATGTTGACTGCCCCAAGCTGGAAAAAAGTAGCCACTGTTGTTTTAACAATCGAAACTATCAAAATGCTTGCAAATTTAATCATTTGTAAGGTTTATGGTGTATTTTTAAGTGATCAAGTTTATTTTTAAGAAATATTGCAAATAAAGAGTGGCAACTCAAGAGTGATCTAGTTCCAGGTTATGGCCGGATGGCACATTGATTTTTAATTTTCTATGCATTTTGCGCCAGCGTTTTGACTTAACGTTTATGGTGATCTGGAATGGGTTAAACTGATCCAGAACTGGTCAAATGAGTATGGATGTTTTGACTTTGTGTTTCCAAGCGGCAAGGAATTAAGACTTCAAATTTTCTTTGTTTCTTCACGGAGACCAATATTAGTAAACTTTGCCACATTATTTTAATATTTTGTGTACATTGAATAATTGGAATGCCAGCAAAGCAAACACAGAAAGTGATCCGAAACTGGTCAAGTGACTGTACAAACATGATATTTGTGGGGCTATGACTTATGATGACTAAAAGGCCATTCCATTAATATTACTTTAGCGTTAATAGTGCCAATGTGCTGGGCTCCTTCGGCTTCTTGGCCCTAGGCCAACCTGGGGCCAATTTCATACAGCTGCTTAAGCACAAAAAGTAGCTAGGCACAACAAAATTATGCTTACCAGAATAAGGTTACCAGCCAAACTACCATGTCACATGTACAATTTGTGACTGGTATCCTGCTCATTTCTGCTTAGCAGACACTTTTTAAGCAATATTTTCTGCTTAAGCAGCTCTATGAAATTGGGCCCTGGTGTCAGGGATTTATCAAATGAGAACTCACGTATTTTTGCCTAAATTTTCTCCCCAATTACCCTTTATGCAGCTTTAGCGAGTACATTGAAACAATGATGAAGTGGCTTGTTTTTGTGTGATTTTATGAAGAATCCCCGCGTTGACATTAACTTGTTTAAAAACAAGTTTGACCACATTCATTTCGCACCCAAGTCAATTCGAACCCAAGTTGTTTTGTACCTAACAAGCTAATTTAATAATTATTAAGGGAGACTAATTGCAACTCCTTTCTCAATTCAAGAATGAGGTTCAAGGCATTGCCCAGACCTTCCAGACAAGGACGATCACCCGCTGATCCCTTCAGTGTAGCACGCGTGTGGCCCTGAACATCTAAGGGCATCACAGACCTGTTATTGCCCAATCTCGCGTGGCTAAATGCCACTTGTCCCTCTAAGAAGTCAGTGGCGGCCGGCGTGACTCTTTAGCAAGCCAGAGTCTCGTTCATTATAGAAATTAACCAGACAAATCGCTCCACCAACTAAAAACAGCCATGCACCACCACCAAAAGAATCAAGAAAGAGCTCTCAATCTGTCAATCCTCACTGTGTCTGGGCGGGCTGAGTTAACCCGTGTTGAGTCAAATTAAGCCGCAGGCTCCACTCCTGGTGGTGCCCTTACGTCAATTCCTTTAAGTTTCAGCTGTGCAACCATATTTTTCCCCGGAACCCAAAGACTTTGGTTTCCCGCAGACTGCCCACCATCCGTGTCATTGGAGTAACGCCAGCGGATCGCCAGTCGGCATCGTTTATGGTTAGAACTAGGGCGGTATCTGATCGCCTTTGAACCTCTAACTTTCGTTATTGATCAAAGGCAGTTTTCCTTACATCGAAAAAATCACTTACTCAGGGCACTAAATTTAAATTGATACTGTCTGCATAATTTATTCATAACACAATGGAGTCCATTATCAGGTCCTGTGTGTTATGTGCAGTGACTGTTTTTTTTTTTTGGGGGGGGGTGGGGGGACTTGGAAATTGCTGTGAGAAGTGTTGGTTTGGTTCCGCGCCAACAGTTATTGTCAGTGTGTCTTCATATTCCCAAGATGGTAATCAGACCATTTATGAATTTCAAACCCTTGGAAAAAATCCTTGGGAGACACAAATCAGAAAAAGGAAAAGGTGATACTATTTATTTAAATGTTGGGGTAAATTTTTAATAATAAAAGTAGAACATTCTTATCTTGGGGATGAAACCAAAATTGGCATCGATGGAGGATTTCAACACAGAGTGTGTCGGAGGAGAAGCGGGAGTAATTTAATCCCTGGTATTTAATGTCGGCTACTCATGTATGTGTCAAAGAGGGTGCTACATGATCTGTTGGCTTAATGGCGTTTACTACAATTTACCCGGTGTCGGCAATATATCCACTATCTAATTCGTGAACTTTTTCCCATGCTGCTGTGCCAAATGTGGTCAAAATAAGGGAAAAGTTGGCAGTCGAATTCAGTATCTTTTTTTGCTTTTTGTTCTGACAGTGTAAAATATGGTTAATGCTGCTCCAGTTGATTGACACCTTGGTGGTTGTTTCTGGGCTACACTAGAGTGGTTTAACCGTTCAACCGGGAAAAAAAAAGGGAAATCAAAAATTGAAATCCATTTCCAAATTTTGTAAACAGTTAGATGAAACCGACGGTAAAAAAAAAAAATAATAAAATTGTAATGGTTCAAAGTGTATTGACATCTGCTTTTGGCTAAAAATACACACTGAGAGCCAGCACCGACAAACTAGGGTACCCTGCACTGATGATCTAGGGTACCCTGCACCACAGTTCTGATTCTCAATTTGGATTGGAATCACTAGAAACAGTTATACAGAAGTTACAAGTTCAAATTAACCAGTTGGAGCAAATGTTTTCCGAACCGGCAAATGGGTGATGTGAATTTTGTATTTTCAAGTGAAATTCCAAGCCCGTAACAAAGGGCGCCTACACATTCCACTACAGAACAAACACAGAGCATGCTTTTCTCGGTAGAGAAAAGAAAACTCACGGTGCAGTAAAGCGAGTCTTTATCTCTTGGCTTTGTCAAGTCAAGGTTTCTTTGTGCCAGCGGTACTCTCAAAGAAAAATTATTCCGGCAATTCTGGCTCAGTGGAGGTAAGTCAGAGTGAGCCGGCAATCGAGTCACGGTTCCGTGTTTAGTTCCACTCCTATGCTGTATGTAATGGCGGATGTTTTGCAATTGACGGTGCATGAATTTGACATTTCCTTGGTCGAGAAACAAACCGGATGATCCAATAAAGAGAATCTGTGTTCTCCTGGCATTGTCAAGTCTGGGTTTCTTTGTGTCAGCGGTACCCACATAGGAAAAACATTTTGCCAAAAGAAACCCACCAGGGGGACGTGACAAAAAAGAAAAAAAAGAAAAGAGTCCCGGTGGCAACTGGTTAACACTTAATGAAGACGTGGAGGTTTCCATAGCAGCTCGACTGATGCTTCATCTTTTTTTTCTTCTTTTTAACTTCCAAATTTATCAATGGGAACACACCAAAAGACAAGCATCACATATTGTCTAGTCCTCTGCAAAATTGAAGCACAACACTCGAAAGTCATGTTAAGTACATGGTTTTTCGGATAGTGTTCATTTACTTTTCAGTTGTATTTTTTGTTTAAACAGTGCCAGTGTCCTTCTGCTCTGCTGTCACTGAAGCCTACTGGACAATTGAAAAGCTGCAAACTTCAAGGATCTGCTGCACTCAAATCCCACAATGAACTTCCGTCAGCGCATGGGCTGGCTCATGGTGATCCTGTTTCTATCACTGAGTGCCCTCGTCATCTACTACATGTTTGAGATCAGCGAGACGTACAACGGTTTGGTGCTTGAACATGTACAGTCCTACGCCAACTCCCTCAAGACCAACCCCGATGGTATCACGTGGCGCCAGACTATCACCGGCAAACTGGTGGCACTACCCCTCTGGCTGTGGGGGGTCATCTTCCTCGTACCCTACCTCCAGGTGTTCTGCTTGCTCATTGCGTGTACCAAGAATGACCCTTTGACGGCCAGTATAGCCATGGCACCAATTTGCCTGGCTCTAAGACTGTGTTCCTGTAAGGGCAAGGAAGTGACCGCCAGTAGACAATATGGACTGGATGTTCCTGTACATACTTAAGATGGCCATCAAATGGCTGGACATTTTTGCAACAAAGTCTGTGAGTGCTCTCTTCACGCCGCTGGAGTAGGTCCCTGAGATTTGAAATTCCTGGGGACGATCGTTTTGTTGATCAAAGGATGTAGTTGAGGGAATAAAGTAGTGTTTACGTTTGGATTGGAAGGCACTGCATTGGTTTCGTCTCTCACCAAATCTCACTTTATTATGTAAATTAGTAAGTTTAATTTCAAAGTGCTTTCAGAACAATTTACACCTGATTTGGTGAACGGCTAGTTGAGTTATTTATGCGGTGTCTTTTCTTGTGGAAGCCAAGACTCAAAAGAGTTTGGAATTGATGTATGCTTCCAAAAATCCAATGCAATGCCTTCCTTTTAAAAAATGCTGGTTAACAACTAATTATGTTTTTTCTTTGGTTTTTGTATCTTTTATTGGAAAGAATGTACTAAATGTTTCTTAGGGTAGCTAAATACTAAAGTACAGTCCAATGACACTCTTTTTTGCAAGTGTTGAAAATAAAGCTGGTCAACAGAAGTTGACCAGTCCAGACTTTTTTATATCTTCATATTTTAAACTTGTGCTTTATTGTACTGTAGAGATACTTTGGTTTCATTGTAGGGTTTAGCAAAAATGTACACCGATGAAGGAATTTCAGTATATGGTATTAACTGAAAGTTGTTTCAGGAACGGAATGGGGGAGGGATGGGGTGGGGGGAGGTTGGCGGTTGGCGGCGGCATAAAAACAACGAAATGGTTTTCAATGCCATTGGAAATTCAAACCAAAGAGAAAACTTGTACAGGTTATACAATGCAATATTTAAAATCTTTTGCATACAATGTTCAGTAAGATGATAAATGATGGTACAAAGAACAGTTTAATCTGGCACTACCTTTGAACTTTGTAAAAACAAAACATTTAAAAAATGTAAAAATGTGCCAGTAATTTTTATGAACAATTATTTAATAGACACCAGACTTCTAGACAGAAACAAATAGCAATATATGATTATGTAAACAGGTGTTGAGGTTGACAATGCAATGATTCAGTTCTTTAGGCTCGTGGCAATCTCTTTGTTTGCATAGTTGAGCCGTGAAATACACTGAGGTAATAAAATTGTTGTTTTTGTGTGCTCCAGGAGTTGCATTCGAGTCACAGAGGTGGAGCTCGAGTTTCAAGATGCTTGTCACTTGGATGAAGTCCGAGTCCTACTCTTGAACCAAGGCTTGAGTCATCTGTATTTAGTCTTGTTGAAATCATTTCCAAAATATTAAAACTGTACAAGATAAGTTAATTCAGTCAGTTGGTTTAGATGATTGCACAGTGATTTGATTACTATAAACCAAAATTAGATTTGATTGCTAACCAAAATTAGAAATGACAAAAAAGTGTCCCCTGTTTTTTTTTCTGTGCACTGAACTTAATGAATACTTGATGTGGTATGCATTCTTTTTCTTTGCCGTGTAATGTGGATTGAGATATAAGTATCTGAATTATGTATTTAAGATAAATTGAATGGCTTCAGACTGGCACCCCCCCCCCCACACACCAAACAAAGATATTGACAAAATAGGGAGACCCCCATCATCAGGGCTGGATAGCTCAGTTGGTAGACCGTCAGTCTGTTTGGCCGGTGGTTACAGGTTCAAATCCCGCTCAAGTCAATTTTTCTTTGTTCACCCCAAAATTTATTTAAAAAATTTACCCAGTCAGTTTCCTTTGTGGTTTATTGCTTGATATTCAGTATAAGTTATGTAAAAGTTATTATTGAAAAAAAAGGGGACTTGTGAGTCGAAAGTTCTCGGTGTCAAGCTGGAGTCATAATAGTGGAATCCCTTTCAGAGTCGAGGTCTCTAGTCAAGTTCTCCGAACACAAGTCCAGGCCTCGATATTAAGAAAAAAAGGGGCAGGCTTTTGCTGGCCAAATCAGAGAAATTGTACAAGGGCATGCTGGGTTGGTAGTGACAGTGCAATTTTTCTGAAGGGCATGCTGGCCAACTCGACAGGGCATGAGGCCAATGGCCTCGGTGGCCTCGGTTAAGATCAAGGCCTGCAAGTCACGAAAATTGTGACTTGAGTTAAGAGTTTCAGTTCTGGACTCGTCGAGTCCTACAGCACAGACTGCTACATCAATGTTTGGAAGCATTTGTTGCGTGGTCAACAGTGATGTGACAATGGCCTTGTCAAATTCCCCACCTGGCAGTGTTATCACACAGTCACATGTGGAAGGATTTTTTATTTTTGTTTACACAATGTAAACAAATACAGCTGCTTATGAAATCCTTTCAATAGAAAACGTTTGTACCTAATCCTAGAGTGATGGCGTTTTTGAGACGGAAGTGCAGTGTAACAGATGTTCATGTACAACCATTCGTTTACACTGCACTTCCGGCTCCAAAATATCACTTGCCAACAGGATGACTTCTTTGTCCTTTTATTCCGAAAAATGAAATCTGTGCCCCACCAATGAAAATCATGTCACGATAGATGTTCATGTTTAAAGAGAAACAGCGTGATCGTTTTCTTCTTTTTTATGTTTTAAACACTTGTGAAAAAAAGAGCGAGCAAGTGACTTTGCTTGTACTTAGTTGGTATAAGACTGTGAGAGACTCTTGGGTCTTCAAACATTTTGGGGTTCCCACGTAAAATGCTTTTTTAGCATAATAACAATAATGAAGTCTTGTAAAGTGGCAATAGGTACTCAAGGTGCTAGAAAATTAGGCCTACTTTTTAAAATTTCTGGAAGGTTCTCAACTCCTTGGCAACCTCGGCAGCCTGTTAGGCACTCGGGGGGGGGGGGGGGGGTGGGGGGGGCGGGAGGTAATTAAACACAATTCCGCCTCGGCCCTCGCAGGTCACCATATATATTTCCGGGTGAAGAGAAGTGATTAAGTGTCTTTGCTCAAGGGCCTAAGTGCCATGTTTGATCAGTCTGGGGTTCCAACCCACATTCTGATGACTCGCCGGACAGAGCTCGAGACATGTGCACCAGGAAGCTCGGCCATAACACTTCGCAACGTGTGAGGGAAACAGAGTTTGTACACTTCAATGGCTGCCAATGGGCTAGACTTTGCACAGTCTATATCAAAACCATCAATGCATCAAAGATGCAAACATTCATAGCTGACCTAAGTACAACTTTTTCAAGGTGAAGGTAGATGCTCCAAGTTAATACACCTGTATTCAGTGCATTAAAACAATTACCATGGTAACAGCTATCATATTCAAGCCCTTTAGACTTGGATCAAACTAAGCTTTTAGTATCTTCATTTACTTCTGCGTGAATTCTAATCGTGCTGAGGGCAATTCCTGCATTTTGCATGAGACATGTCTAGAATGTGGTAGATCTTCACAGTTGCGTGACGGTATTTAATAATGTCAATCAAAAATGGATAGACCGAACTCCAGCTGTGCATCATACGTGAAGAGTGTCTCAATTTACATAATTCTTAGTCTGGTAGTCTTCAAGAAGTCCTGGTGTTGGGCTAACCAGCCCTTGGATGGGACAAGACGTGAGGGCATAAAGATCGAATGTCATTAAATGATGACATGGTCTCACCAGCCCAGCCCCCTCTGTGGTAAACACCAAACTTACCAACAGCTAATGTGATTTTCTCCCAGAGGTCAAGGAGGAAATTTACATTTCATTTGCACATACGGAAGTATTTTATCGCTATTTAGGAACAGACAATGTTTAAAACAAAAGGAACAAACTCAAACCGCATATATGCACTTCCTGATTGTTTTGGGGGTGGAAATCATTTTAAAAGTTCTTCCTTTTCAAATATTTGTGTTCGTTTATAAAAAAAAAAAGTCCCCTTAAAAAAAAAGAATGTTTTCTCTTTTCTTTTTTTTTCTCTTTATTTATTCATTTATTATATTCACACGATTTTCAAGTATTTTTTTTTTAATAGCTATTAGTACAGCAAACATGGCAACCAGTACCACAACGAGGTTCTTGCGTGTTAGTTTTGAGATATTTTGTCTGTAACACTAGGTTACTTGACTGAAAGTAATCTTCCACAAACCAATATCAAACAATCCACCAAAATAGTCCCAGGGGTGCGCACACAGGCATGTTATCTGACCTCAGCAAAAGAAGTAGGCAAATCTGATAGAGTAAAAGGGAGGCCTATGGTATAGGCTTTTTAGGTAATTCAATAACCTGACTGATTTTGCAAGTGCAACTGAATTCAGAATACAGATTAACATAGATATACTATCTTGCCTTCTACAATACTTGGTCACTATCAAATGGAGTTCTTATGGGCACTGACAAAAAAAGTCCGAGACTAGGCTCTGAATTTCAGGGTGAAGTGATGACATTTCCACCTTTTGATAGCCCCTGGAGCTGTAGATTTCAAGGAGGGATTGGAAACACTATCCTGGGCACCAGAGCAGTAGATCGGAGAGCGTGATTTCTTTATATCTGAAGATAATAACAGCTCCTTTTATTTTACCAGACAGACATAAGTATGAACTCGGACTAAATATTGAAATTTCTCATCCCTGAGTTCTGTTAAGTGTTGGGGCCAAAGCGTGTGTAGTGGAACTGGTATTGATGAAATCAATGTCGGCTGCTTATCTGCCTGATGGGACTGGGCTTAGAGGGAATCAGGCAATGAATAAAAACAAACGGCTTTCAATGGGAATCCTCAACTTTTATTATTCAATTTTTTGAAGACAAAAAAAAAAAATCAACCATGCCAAAAAGCAACTTATTTAAAAGGTCATGCAATTCAACTGTACAAATATCACATTACATTATAAATGCACCCAGGATATGTTTTGTATAGAACTGTTATTTATTCCTTGAATAATGTGTAGATCATGCCATCTGGTAGATAGTGCTCTATATACATTGCTATGGCCTCACCTCAAATCGGCTGCCTGTTATGTTACCCATTGTATAGTTTTCATATGGCAGTGTTGATCTGTAAATTTACTTGTTTATGAAAACTGCTTTCTGTTGCCGAGGTCTTCTCATAGTTCTTTTTTTTTTTTAGTCATCTGGCACCAATAATTCTTTCTGCCATTTTAAAGAATTAAAAAATATTGAACCGTTCGTAATACTTAAGAATACATATGGAAATACTAAAAAGTAGATTTGAAATGAGTCATCAAGATTATATTTACAATTTCTCTTGAAGCTTGTTCCAAAAAAAGTTGTGTTTTAAAAACTAGTAAATAATTTTTCATTAAAATAACATATTCGAATGCTATTAATTTAAATGTTTACACTGTGTTTCTTAATTTAATGTTTACATTGTATATATATATATATACAGTATTGAAAAAAAAACCCAGTTTTTTATAAATAGTTCCTCTGAGCTTTTGCAGAAATTTGTCCATAAATAATTGAAAGAACGGTATTGTATTGTGTTGATATAGTTTGTTGTAGTTTTTTTTTTCATTTGATATACAATTCTTGAAATTATTAACATTACAATTCTGAAGGAATTTCAGAAACAAAAATTCAACTTGTTTTGCTTTCTTTGACTTTTCACCTGAATATTTTAGTAAAAAATAAAATGCACATGATGGAGTCAATTTTCTCCATCAATAACTTTGCCCGAGATGTTGTCACCTTTTAGCTCATGAAAACCATTTTCTCTTAAAGCATGTGGACAACATTGGTAATTGGCAAAGACCAGTATCGGCACTGTGTGGGACCCGTCATCATACATGAAATAACAAACCTGTGAAACTTTCAGCAAAAAAACGATCATCGGAGTCAGACAAAAATAGTGAAAAATCCCATTAAATGTTTTCAAACATCAGGTTTTGGCACTCATTTCTCAAAAAACTATCGCATTTCGGGCAAATATATTTCACCATGACCATCTTTATACCATGTCATAGACCTTTATCATGGTGCGGCCATCTTGATTTTCTCCCATTCAAACCAATGTGACCAAACCGAGGCTGGAAGGGCAAATAGTCTGGTTCCTTTTTGTACAATAAATATTAGCATTGATTATTGGATACAAGGAACATGACCAAGATGGTGGCAGTATACAGTGCCTATCACACATCAGTGCACGGCTAAAACCATCAATAAGAATATTCTTGATTCCTGATGCACTTAATACATCCATTAAACAAATACTGTGCCGTTCATCAACATCCTGCCAATGCAACTGGGAATAAAACTCAAAAACTTAAAAAAATATACCCCAGTAACCCAAGGTAATGAATATAATCAATATTAAATGAAGATAGCAATTAACTTGAATCAACAATAATTTGTCTTTTCAAGCCTCTATATTGAAAGAGAAGAAGGCAATCTATTTTGCAGCCGAGCTATGATGCTCTGTGTAATGTTAATCTCGTCAAGAAAGCAAACTTTAAACATAAAGCTGTTTACTTAGTAACAGCTTCCTAGAATGTGCAGGGAAGTAATTTCCTCGTTGGAATGAATAAATAAATAAATTTAATTTGCTGACAATCAAAGTTTAAAATTCTGTACATCTAAAATTGAGACACTAAAGCACAAACGCTGATGAAATACTTGCCAATGTTTTTTAGGAGAACTAAAATTTATTTCATCTTAAAATTTGTAATTAAAGAACTACAGTTCATTTTACACTCATTTCAAATAAGACGGGATTCTCCAGACCAAATTATTGGCACCTGATGAGCTTTTGAACTCTTATCTGATCAATCTGAAACTCTGAACTATCAACGCTGGAATTTGTTTCCGTTTAAATTAATTCAGAATACATTAATTTTCCAGTTTTGTGATGAGCTAAGTAGCAGAGTGCACTAAAACCTTGAAAACTTCAGAATTCCCTTTTTCCCTTCAATGCAATGATGCAGCTGACGTGCAGATTCTTAAAAAAATTAAAATAATAATAATAATAATAATAAAAATAATAATAATAATGAATATGACATCGTTTCAAGTTGAATGAGCTGAAAACAATGAATATCCCAAACATGAATGGTTCCAAAAGTGCAAATCTGTCAATTATGCATCTTCCGTAAATCAACCTTTTTGTCGTGTTTCTAATCTCGAAGACTAGATTGTTTGAATATATGAACTATACCAAAAATCAACGGTCAACGTCCCGTAGAGTTTAGGCTGAGTTTTTTACTTCTCGTAAAGAAGAGGCATAAAAAGTGGTGTTATACGAAACATCTTTGAATATAAATGTTGTGTTCTGTAAGTCTATGTAATACTGTGGCCCTTATATATCATCCGTTGTATTCAGTGCCTCAATACCAGAACCCTATTTCATATATGACATTGTAGTTTTGTTTGTCACCTGTTTCTGGTCATCAAAATTGTTTTGTTACTTTTTGAGCTGTTAAAGAGAATGGGCCATGCTAGAAGTCTCTCTTTAAAAAAAGTTTTACATCCCTAAATACACCTATATCTGCCACGAAAAAATGGTGACAGGATTATAGAATGTGTGGTTATTCGTTTACAAAGGTAGTTTCCGAGCCTCTTCTGGGGATTCAGTACTTCCAGTGACGTCATGATTTGTTTGCTGCCCTCATTTCCGGCTCGTTAAAGGAGTAAAAACTCCCTGCAAATATCACTTCTTTTGTCAATTTAATGTCACAAAAGAGAAGTTTGTCCGATGCAATAATTACAGAAAGCAGAAAACTAAACAATACCAACAACATCAATCACCATGGCCCATCCTCTTTAAGCAAAAACGTTTCACGCTTAACAAGTTTATTTGCTTAGCAGACAATACTAGAGAACCAGTCAAGAGCAATGTACATCACATATCATTTTGGCCGGTAATCCATTTCTGGTAAAGTACAACTGTTTTATGCTTAGCTACTTTCTGTGTTTAAGCAGCTGTATGAAGTTGGGCCCAGGTATTGTCTTTTTTTACATCACGCTGGACTAATCAGTACCGCTTGCCAGTCTACTTTGACACTAGTCTTGTTCTAACAACTGCTGCTGTCCGGAAGTTGACCTCAGTGAACAGGCCACTCTATCGTCCTGTTAGTGTGCAAATAAGTTCTTTACTGGAGTTAACACAGCACTAAAAGAGACAAGAAACAGAAAAAAACTTTGTTAAAGACTGTCTTCAAGGCATATATAAATACATGGATACAAAACAAAATTATTTGTGTCAATACTCTTGATGATTTCAATGTAAACATATTTTTTTTTTTTTTTTTTACAAAAGCGAAAACTTTTCTTCAGCATTTCTGTACAACTCACATTTTTCAATCATTTAGGAAGAGCTTATTGCTTAACTGAAGAGTCTATCACCTACAAATGTTTACATGGTCTTGATTTAAAATCCGTACACTTTCTGACATCAGCCCCAAGTGTAAGTTGTGGCTTTATTTTTATGCAAGTTCTTGTAGCGTTTTGATAATGATGGAATACATTTCTCGTGATTTAAGAACCGGAATGTTTATGAGACGTGCAAGACCTTTGAACTTGTTTCCTGTCAGAATACGTCAGAATCATGGTGTTATTTACAGTACATCCGTACTAAAAATGTAAACATACAGCAAGTTTCATTGCATGGATCCTTTAAGTTATGCATAACTGCATCAAAATTATCATCCGTGACCAGGGAATGATGATAAAGAGTGAACTGGTTCATCAGAAGCAAGTACTCACTCTATCATCCGTCCAAACGCCCCCCTGGGACGCAGCTGATAGCGACGCGACGGCGGAAGCCGAGGTCTCCGTGGGATACCAGCTAGTTTCTGCAGTCTCATCTGCTCGGCGTGCTGGAACTGGTCCCCGTCTCGTCTCCCAGGATGTTGGACGTGCTTGTCCATCTGATCGGCAACACCTCCTGTAGAGGCAAGGGTGGAGATTGTCGGTTAGTAAGAAATACAGAAAAACAAAAAACAAAAAAAAGATGGTGAAATCATACCAGAGATAACCAACAACACATCCATACAAGGGTGAGACGTGATTATTAAACAATTTTATGAATGTTTTTTTTTGTGTGTTTTACCCATACACTGATGTGTGTTAGGCACTGTATACTCGGTACTTTCCCCCGAGTCCTGTGAAAAAAAACATCCACTGACGTATTACTCTCATGGGATTCGAACCCTCAACCTTTTCCATTCTAGAGCAGATGTCTTATCACTAGATTTAGTATCCTGTTGGTAAGAGATGACGTTTTGGAGCCAGAAGTGCAGTGTAACGAATGTTCATGTACATGTATGTATACCATTCGTTTACATTACACTTCAGGCTCCAAAACGTCATCCCTTACCAACAGGATACACAAGTAATGGGTAAAACACAAGTAATATTCTTTATCACCGATGCAAATCTAACTTCTATTAAAACAAATTTAGGAATAGTTCTCTTCAAAAGTACAAAAGATAGATGGATATAGGATACAGATTTGGGTGTTAATGTAGCAATGCATGAAGGAAAGATTGATTTCTAAACTCACAATGATTATTTCAAGCTAATTCCTTTAAACATTTTTTCCCACCCCACCCATACATTTTTATGAAACAACTAGTTCAAAAATATTGACATTTCAGTAGTTGTTTAGTCTAGGTTAAAGCAAAATGTTTGACCCTTCATATCTTATTCATGGAAATTATCTGATACATTAACCCTTGCAGTGTCCCTGACTGATTAAATCGGCCAAATATTCAGACTTTTGTATGTCAGAGCACATTATAATCGGTGGCAACGCACCACATGAACTTAAAATGACCTTTGTGAAAAGTATGACCGAAACAAACTTTGGTAAGTCGGCTTTGAACTTGTGTCTGCCTTGACTGTAGTCATTTGTCTCTGAATTTTTTAATTTGCAGTTAAAAAAAAGAAAGTAGTTATCTACAGTTTAAAATGCATGGCATTTTGTTTTTAATACAGGGCACTGCTAAAGTTAAACCAGAAGTCCTCAATGGTACACATTCAATATATAAAACAAAGGAAGAGGACACAGTTATGAACAGAAAGCTTTAATTGTTCTTGTTTACCTTCTGGGTAAGCCGGATGAACTTCAGGGCCTGCTGTAGCTCCAACCGCCGGCTCGGCTTCATTTGGATGGGATACCTCCTGAATGAAACCCACAAACCAAGACACTTAATAACATGACAAAACATTGATTGATCTCAGAAAGACTAAACTGACATTAAAGCCAGATGCTAACTTAGTATAGCTAGGCCGTGGGACCAGGGGTGGATTTCACAAAGCGCTAGGACTAGTCTTATCTCGAGTTAGGATGAGTAACTAGTCCTAACTTAAAGGACTAGTCAAAATCAAATTCAATAACTTTATTGAATCCTGTGAGGGTAATTAAAAGCTCGCAAACAGTAAAAACATTAAAAACATAGACAACAATACTATATACAACACAAAAAGCACAACAAGTTCATAAAAAACACAACTATACAGTTAAATGAAGTAAAACCTGAGACATCTTAAAAGAGTAAAAAAAGTTAACGTAGTTAGTCATAAGTTAGGACTAGTTTTGTGAAATCCAACCCAGTTTCCCTAAAATCTGAACTACTGACATATTTGACAAAATACATTTGACAGGAAACACCACAAAGGGGGCCACTTTGCATCTGTCACGATGGCAGTTTTTTCCAATGGTTCTAACCTTTTTTTAAAGAACCTGAAACCATCCATTAAGTGTTTCAACATGTGAATGGACATGTAGGCTTATACTGAAAGTACAGAAGAATCCTGGTGGCTACTGGTTTAATATCCACAGTTGAGACACGCCCTCCTGGGAAGTTAAACCTACCCCATGATGGTCCTGTCTGCCCTGCCTGTTCCTTCTACCCCTGCTACCTGCTCTGTCGCTGTTCCCATCACCACTCCTAGGTCTAAGGATAGGTCTGTCACTCTCCTCTCTGTCCTCAATACGGGATGTCAATTCTAAATCTAACCAGTCATTAAGTTCATCATTGCTCAATCGTTTTTTTTTTCTTTAGTTCAATGACAACGGTAACAAGCACCTGCAGTCGATTTCACAATGTGCTAAGATCAATCTTATGATGAGCAAATGTATGAACCAATCTTAATTGCTAAGGAAAGTGTGATGTCACAATACAAATCATTATGCATCTTAATGCTACGATGATTCCTAAGTTAGGAAGAGTTTGGTGAAATCGACTGCTGGAATGGTGCAAGGTGAGTGAGATTCTGCAAGTGAATACTGTACAATAAAAATAAATAGTCCAGTCTCAAAGAAACTACGGCTACCAATTCAAGTTCTGAACAAATATTTGTACCGAGGGAAGTTGCATCAAAAGTTTCTTCTACATGAATGACAGGTGAATTCACAAGCCCCAATCTAAAAACCTCTCGATATTCCTAGATGTACTGCGTTCGCATCTTGACTCAGTGAAGTTGCAGAATCCACAATCTCATGTCAACTCCGCAAGTTTACCTCCTAAACTTTACCCACCTGCTTTTTATGCCAAAGGTTATTTTCGATAAAGAACATTTCTAGCATTAAATACTACTTATAAGGCCCGTATCAAATGAAATGTCAGATTAAATTGAAAGCTAAACTGGAAACAACATTCAACAAGCCTTCTGTTCCTGTTTAAAAATGTTTTGTAATGACTTACCCCTCCCCTCAAAAAAAACCATAAACAAACAAAACAATAATCACCTCTTGATCGGAGATGATACTCGGCCCTTTCCTGATGCAGTGGTTGTGGCTGCAGCTGCTCTACAGTGGTCGGGGCAGTGGCTTTTTGCGGTCCTCGTCGCAGCAAGTAACGGCTGTGAACTTCTTCCGATTGGACAGATGCTGGCTCCTTCACTGCTGGATTGGCTTCCTCTCTTGGTAAACTCTGGCTTTTGTTGTTGTCACTGCTGGTATTCAAATATTACTTTGCGATATTACATCAGCCAGAAAAGGTGCATATCATGTCATATATGGATCATAATCCTTGGGGCTATGTCACACCAGGTTAACGTAAAGGCGAAGAAAACAAATCACGTTTTTTTCCCCACATAATTTTCATGGGAATAGTAAGGCCATAGAGAAAGTACCATGAATAGAGTAGCAACTTTCTTACTTCAAAGGAAACATGATCACCCTCGCTATACCTTGTAGTCGTATGCCAATCAGATGGTGACTGCTGAGACAAACATCCACTTGGTGGTCGGCCAACTGTCTGTAGAGACCGCAGCGCACTGTATTTTGGGTTATGGGTGCGGGCAGAACCCCAAACCAGTAGTTATGTGAAATAAAAGCGTGGCAGTAAAAAAGTTGTTCATATCTAAGATTGTTTTGATTTGCGATTTGGAGCTGGCTACAGTTGGCCACATCATCGATTAACATGCTTAAAAAGACAAACTCATTACCTGCCAGTTGCACAATTTTTCAACAAAGAAAATCCATAAGGATTGTATTTATGGCCATTTTAACAAAAGTCATCATTCTCACATGAATTTTGAAGATTTTGGTCTAAATTTCCTGGATTTTGGTTGATTTTAGAAAGCAAAACATTGCCGGATAGCTGTCATTAAAATCTTCCCAATTGCACGTGTTTATATGAACCAGGGTGTGATATCTTTGACTGTGCATGAGGGAAGTCTTATTTGATGTGAAATATTTACTCTGTTCCTGAGGGAAAATCTTGCAGTGAAATGACGTCAGAAAATATAACACAAAATGAGCTGCAGTTTACCAGCACAAAATGCGGCATTGCACAACCTACAAGGAGGGTTCGTCCAACCCACCGATCTCTAGTGTTACTGTCTGGGAGGTTTGCAGTCCTTCCGTGGTACTTTCTCTAGGCTAAGACACTGGCTAAGAAGTGTTCCTTTTTAATACAGTACAGTAGGTTGCCTCCAGCTACCTGCAAACATTGCCTGGTGTGGAATGGTCCTTACATTCCAATTACTAAGTCATTACATCACATGCACACGCATCTTCTGCATGTGCAAGGTTTTCGCAACTTCCAGCTCCAAAGATGACATACGTTTGTAGGCAATTTTGACCAAGACTCACTCATTTTATTGTACGAATGCTGCCTTTGTACAATAAAAAATGGGTGAGTTAACGACAAAAACTGATAAATCTGACAAGATCTCCAGTCTTTGCATTAAAAACATGTGAAAGGCAAGTCACAACAATGTTTTTTTTTCATGCATAAATCCAAAGTAGCTCCTTACATTTTCTGTGAGCTTTTGGAGCCATTTTATGTGACATGGCATTGCTTACAGTTGAATTAAATCAAGTTTACAAACAGAACAAAATATTTCAAGGTATTTTTCTCATTACGAATTTTCACATAAAGTGATCAAACTAGCCTGTAAACTTCTTGCAAACTGTACATATTTGAAAATTACCACAACAGGGATAAAATCTGCTTAAACAGAAAGTATTGCTCGACAAATTTCTGCTGGTCAAAAAATAAACAGGGTACCGATCATACAAAGTACAATAGACACAGTGTTTCAGCCGGTAATCTTTTTCTAAAATGCAAAAGTTTTTCTTAAACAATTCTATGTGTGTTTGAGGAGCTCCATGAGTTTGGGCACTGGGAAGCCACCACTGCTGGATATTTAACCTGTGTTCTTAAACTACACCAAACTTTGATCCAAACTTTACCTTCTGTCGGAAGATCTTGTCTTCTTAGCATCAGCAGGCGAGTCTCCCTTAACAACATCATGTCTTTTCCGCTTACGCCCAGGCTGAAAGACAATCATCTGAAATGTAAACATTAAAAGGAAAAGCGTCTGTCAAGTTTTGGTGACGAGAGTAGTAAATTCTATAGACACTAATAGTCCAAGACCAAGACCATGGCAGTGTTAAGATCTCGATAAAAAATGAGGCGTAGTGTGTCGTAGCAACATGAGACGTAGCATGTCCTGGTCGAGTGGTGTAGCACATCAAACTCAAGTTCTGGTAGCCAAGTCATGAGAGTGTGGGTTTAGTAGTGACACTTGTGTCCTTGAGCAAGACACTTAACTGTAGTTGCTGGGTACCTGTTTGTTTCAGCTTGGTGCGCTACATACTTGGCAGCACAAAAACTTCTCAGGGAGGTGAGATGGTTTTAGGAATGAAATAAACGGACCATCGCTTGGAAAACTTCACTATAATTGCTTCATAGTGCGATATATTCTCATTCATATGATGTACTTTAGAAGGAAGAAGGAGACCAAGGTCAGCCAAAAAAAAAAAAAAAAATAGGTCTTTTTCTAAAGACCTACTACAGTATCACACAGAGAACAAAATCAAAATATTCGAGACTGAGCCTACCTGTGGTTTTAGTGGAGCCAACTCAGCCGAGGATGACTGTACCCGGTTGTCTACTGGACTGTTACCAACATCTTCTCTTGATCGGAAATACAGCGTTAGCATGAAGGGATGGGTGTTGAGATGTCTGTGATTTTCAGTGAAGGTGATGTGGGAGGCAGCCCGCCATCTTTTTTTCTCTACAAATTCATCAGAAGAAAAGAGGGTCACCATGCAAAGCATTACATAAACCAGAGTTGTTTTCATTTTTCATCTCATCATTACCCATTCTTAACTGATACTCTGCCGGATGACGTGTATACATGCAAATGTTTCCCCTGCCTGGAAACGCAAGCGGTGCAAAGACGCCGTTGGGTAAAATCGAAACACCGGAACAAAGGTTGCCCGCACATTCCACTGCTGAGCTTGCACAAACCATGCACATGCCGTCTAACGCTTCGTTTCACCCACACAAAGAAAAAATCAAGGTCTTGAATATTTCGCCATTTTCTGAGAGGTGGTTTTTGTGTAATCCCCGATTCCAGACCTTTGTCCTTTTGTTTCAAGAGGATTACGAGACATTGAGAGGCAAGTGCAAGTTTTACCATTGTTTATTCATTTTATTTTGGCTCAATGGAGGTAAGTCAAAGTGAACCGGGAATCAAGCCATGGTTCCGGGTTTAGTACCAATCCTATGCCGTAGGTAACGGCCGATGTTTTGCAATTCACGGTGCGTGAATTTGACATTTTCTCAGTCGAGAAAACAAAACGCACGGTGGAATAAAGAGAACCTTTGCTCTCTTGGCTTTGTCAAGTCAGGGTTTCTTTGTGCCAGCGGTACTCTCAAAAGAAAGATGAATCCGGCAATTCCGAAAAAATAATCCCGCCAGGGGGGATGGGAAAAAAAAAAGAATCCTGGATTCCTGGCAGCAACTGGTTAAAATGAATGCGTCAGGAATGAGATGTGACGCATGTGAAAATTCCTGAAAAAATGCCTCGTGGGCCTAGGTTCCCCTTTAAACTTCCCCAGAAGCACCCAGATGTCACGATTCGATTCAGGAGGTTTACAGACTCCGGAAATACAAAACTATAGGATTGGACACAATGTGGACTATTTTTTCTCCCTTAGTTGATTGCTCTACTTCTTTTTAAGGCTAAAGCATTTTTTTGAGAGAATCCCGAAATCAGAAAAAAATCCTGAGAAATCACAAGCCTTATGTGTATTTGTTCCCGTTTTGTTCGAGACAAAGTTTACCCCATTGCTGATGATGTTTCAGTCAGTAATCCAGCCAACTAAAACTTTTGAAGGCAAATTGAAAGAAGTGTTTGGTGCAAGCGAGTGGCACCATTTGACAACCTGAAGATTGTTTACACAACAAATTCTAACCCCCAATCCAGTCAAGAAGCAATTTACTAGAAATGATTCTGACAGAATGGTTCATTTCTGGACGGTTCTTACCGAGGTAGACGATGAAATGATCCGTCTTCACTGCAGCCTGGTTAACAGTCAAAACAACTCTTATTACTTCCTATGAGGAGATATATCAAACAAATTAGACATGAACTTGCAATATTTTTGACCGTGTGAGAGCATGTGTGAATCAAATTTACATGATGCAAAACAAGTAAACCAATGGGTTTTTCCATTGTTGTTGTTTACTTGGCCATTGATTACAAGGAAACAACATTACAGGCAGTCGCAATAACACAGAAATGTAATTGTGATGCAAGCCATTGAAAGTGCCCTCGTGTGGTCAAAAAAAAAATGGTCAATGGCTTGGAAAGCATCATTGCTCAGTGCTAGTTTTCTCTGCCAGCACAAAATAATTTACTGGTAACTACCAGGATCCAATTTCATAGAGCTGCTTAAGCACAAAAAGTGGCAACAAAATTATGCTTACCAGAGTAAGGTTACCAGCCAAATACCATGTCCCATGTGCAATTTGTGACTGGTGTCCGGCTTATTTTTCTTTGAAGAACATTTTTAAGCATTTTTTTCTGCTAAAGAAGCTCTATGAAATTGGGTCCAGGTTGAAAAGGGACCCAGTTTCATAAAGCTGGTAAGCATGGAAAAAACATTGCCACACAGAAACACTTTTCCAGCCAAAACTAAATGCCATGTCGTTCATAATGCTAGGACTCACTGGTGCCTCGTTGTTGTTTTGCTTAGCAAAATAATTTGCTTGGCGATATTTTCTGCTTTACCAGCTTTGTGAAACTTGGCTCAGGTTTTCAACTTTGACCTCCAGCAGTCAAGAGCGGATGGAATACAATTTTTAAACCGGTGCACTTCGGTGAGCCTGCCCAGGCACGAAAGACAGGCTAGAGTTGCTAAACCAGGTGTGATATTTGACCCTCACAAAGATAAAAAATGCTTAGTACAAAGGCTGACCTACGTATGGTACAGGTTTTTAAACACTTTTTCATGCTATTTAATAACAATCTTAATGATTTTCCGAGGGGAAAAAAATACTAACAAATCAGAAATCAGCTTAAAGCCCCAGCTCTTCATTGGTAAACTGACTGTAAATGCTTCCATTCTTTGCACAAATAAAGAGATATGTAATGACACCAACCTTTGAAAATGTCAGCTCATTTCGCTGTTTCATTTGCCAGAAAACGATAAAAAAGCATTCAGCATTTCTGTACAGAAACTGGCAGAGTTTTTGTCTCAGTGAGATGAAAACTAATTTTGAATCTTACTTAATTTATTATTTAAAAACGATAACACTTCAATCCAGGGTGCAAAGTTAACAGTTGCCCAGTTGCCCAGGGCAACAAAAAATTCATCCAGGCAATAATAATAATAGTTTTCCATTTATATTGCACAAATTCCATATTAATATGATCAAATGCGCATTACAATGTGTGTAATCTATGCTCCAAACATGCGCAGTTAAGCGCATTAAGCAGCCAAACCAGAACACCGGGGCAAGCCCCTTCTCTTTTACGATAAGTGTTCTGGGTGTTTTATGTGCATTACACAACGCACAGGACCTACAGTTTTACGTCCCATCCGAAAGACGTGAGCTCGATGTTACAAAGCCCTATCATGTCCCAGACAAGCCACCAACCATAACAGTACTTGGAGTGGTCTCCCATCCATTTACTAACCACAGTCAATGGTGCTTAACTTGGCAATGCTACCAGTGGCTCTTCCGTTGAGCTTACTGTCTGGGACAAGAATTGAGCTGATTGTGGTTGCCCATCGGGCAACCTTATAATTAAGGTCTACCATGATGTATTATTGTATCAGCTCAACAGAATTTTGTTTTTGCAATATTCGGGCAACCAAACTTTCTTCGGGGCAATCTGAGTTTTAGCTCATGGTTGCCCTGGGGCAACCAGCTATTTTTCTTAATTTTGCACCCTGCAATCAGAAATTCTTTCAGGGAAAGTTTTCCACCATCATTATCATTATACCATGTAAGCTATATGTAAATCTGTGATCATTTATGTTTTTCTTCCAACCAATGTTGAGCTGGAGCTTTAAAATAGGAAGAATATCATGCTTGTAAACTTAAATCATCACAAATATTACATTGTTTCATAACTTCTGAACAAATGATTTGCATTTTTGTAATGACGTAAATCCAAGACAAAGTGTAAATTTGTCTAAAGGATTATTAACACTTTCAAAAGTATAGACCATGTGACCTGTGACATCACAATGTTTACAAAAGAGCCACAGAGCCTGGACTTCCTGCAGGCACGATTTGTACACAGCTCAATGGAAGAACAAATTAAATCTGATATTCTATGGACATTGCACTGTCTGATTTTTATCAACTTTTGATATGAAGAAAGGGGGCAATCTCAAAACTTGTTCAGCTGGTTTTTTTTTACAGCTCTTGAATTCATGTGGATATTATGACACAAAATGTAAAATTTCCCATATGACCAGTGTAGAATCCTGCCTGCCAGAAAGGCCCTGGAATGTACAAGGTCACTCTTTTTGTTAAAGAAGGTTACATGGTCTACAAAGTAGGCCCATAAAGTTGACAAATTACGTTGAACACACATACCTCCACTTCAAATTGCATAGTAATGGCGTCACATGGAAGATCTGGTTTGCTGATGAGGAAAAAAAACAACAAGAGTACTATAATGCTAAAAAATCAAATTCCCATGCAAATGCAAAAATTATTAGAAATCAAAAATAGGGTTGAAACTCGGGAGAGCTACATGTACATCTAAGGAATATTTATGATGACTTCCCTCTTTAGTTTTATTTCACCATTAAAAGTCTACAAGCCTTCTATTATTTAAACTTGGTTCCAAGTCTGTGATCGTGGTCTGTTGTCTGCCTGACAGACAAAATTGCCTGAAATAGCGCCCTCTTGTGGATTAACATTCTTATGGCATTATACGTGGCTTATGCAGACAAACGTAAACTGTAACAGGGATCTCAGACTCAGACTTATAAGGAGTAGCCAATGTGGAAAATTTGGGACATTGAGCGAGTGTGGGAGCCAGTGGGACATAATATAAAGGGACCACATGATATTCCTAGTGATCCAAAATAATTTATTGAAAGCCGTCATCAAAAACATTCCCGTCTTTTTCTTTCCTCTTTTTAAAATTGTTTTAAGTGAAAGATAATCCTAGCATCGAACACCCTGAGAAGTTCCTTTAGCCTAAACATGTTGTCACATTGAAGAATGCAGAGGATCATCCGTGAATTTGCCAAATGGGACTACCAGTGGAACTTTTGACAGAGTCCTATGTCAGACAAAATTGTTGTTGATTTTCATGAGAAGACTGGTATGTTTTTGTCAATAACAAACACAATTGTATCCGGAGCTCAAGGAGTCGAGTGGTTAAGTCATCGGGGTGTGGGGTTCGAATCCCGGTCATGACACTTGTGTCCTTGAGCAAGATGGGTTATTATCATTGCTTCTCTTCACCCAGGGGTTTAAATGGGTACCTGCGAGGGTGGAGGTTAAAATTGTGTTTGAAAAAGCCTTCGGAGCGCCACGGCAGCTCCGGGCTGTATACTCCCCTGGGAGCTGAGAAAGATTACAGGAATGTTATTGGCCCAATGACCAGGGCACTAATGTAAAGGACATTGAGATGTTATTGTGAAATACTCTATATAAGAGCTACTTATTATCTTTCCTTAAAAGTAAGGCGACTTGGCGAGAGAAATTATCTCGTTATCTGGTTTAGTTTTATGTTACTCCTCGTGAGATCTGAAATTGTGAGATGACCAAAATGGTGCACTGCAAACTCAAAACGTGGTCGAACTCCTCATATTAGATTATCAAAATGTTCAAGCAGTAAATCAACTGCTGTTCCTTCGGTCATGCCTGCCACTTACCTTTGACTGTTCTCACTGACGTAAACAAGCTTGATTTTGTACACTGTGTTTCCTAACTTGACGAGCCTCGTCTCCTTTTCAGGTAGTTTAAACTGCTCCATGATAAACTGCTTCAAGTACAAAAGTAGAAAAGTTTGAAAACCTGTTCAATCTTGAAACGCCATGAATTGATATGAAGTGATTGTAGAATTAACGCCCAACAAGTTACCACGAAAAAATGCGATGAGGTAGTTGTCTTATTCACTAGAACGTTTGGATAATTTTTGAGAGGTTAATTTTTGTTTCATCACCTGCAAGTAATAACAATAATGGGTTCTTAAAATCACTTGACCACATTCGATGAGCAACTCAAAGCACTCATTATTTTGCGACAAGTATGCAGATCTATGTTTGAGTTATGAGACCCATTTACCGTGTACAGCACCTTGTACATGTTGTAACTTGTACAAATTTTTTTAGGTGATGCAGTGCAATCTGCAGACAACTAGAAACACCAGAAACACGGGACAAACTTCTTCTCTTAATAACATTAAATTTTAAAGCGTACTGGGTTCTACGGTATTACAAGCACGGACCTGATATTTCAAGGAGGCAATGGAGGCAATTGCCTCCGTTGCCCCAGGCCAATGCCTTGGCGACCTTAAAAAGTGGAGGTCGGATACAGTCATTTTTCCTTCACTTCTCTTTTTAAAAAATCACCTCGAGCAACTGGTACTACTAAGGTAGTAAATTGTATGTTAATTGTTATTGTTAATGTTAGTATTCACCTTTCTATTAAAAGCAAAGAAGGTAAGACTGTAAGATTAAGATTAAGAATATTGATCTAGAAACAGTGGAGGTTGGATACAACAAGTTCGCTAATGCATCATTAACATAATAATAAGTAATTGATGTTTGAAGCTTTGCATGGTGTGAAAAATAGTAAGGAACTATAATTAAATAGTAAACTTGCGGGTACAACCATGTATGAAAACTCTTTTAGAAAGGAGTGGTGGCTCTGAAAAGAGCCGTTGGGGTCTTGACGTTTCAAACAGTATACTCTGTTCTCCTGAAGACATACTATACATGGTTGTACCCGCAAGTTTACTATTTAATTATAGTTCCTTATCAAAATAATAAGTGTGTTACAGTGTACTGTAGTCTAGTACTAGTATTGGTATAACCATGGAGGAAGGAACACAGTTAACTGTACCTTGAATTGATAAATTAATATAATTAATTTTTTTAAATGATTGTATTGTAGGCCTATTATTTTAATAAAATATAAAATTAAAACTAAGAATAAGATTTAAGAAAAGAATTGAATATCACTATCATTCAATCATATATCACTTATGTATCAAATTGGTTGTAAAGATTAAGAAGCATTCTTTATCGTGCATGTCGGGCCGTGCATGTCAGACCATCTCATCCACGGTCAGACGATCGAGATGTCTTACCGGCCGACAAACCCGTCTTCTGCGGCATCGGAAAGCTCGATTCACCGCATCACCGGACAGCGGCGCCTCACCAGACGACCTGGTCGAGTCGGGCGGGTCATCACGCAACATTTACAGTTTTTTAAACTTTATTAGCATGATTTATCATAAACTTTTAAGTTTAATAATGAGAAAAGGTTTACTAGTGTGGAAAACAATACTTCTTAAAGTAGAAATAAATCGGGAAATCTCACCTTTCACAATGTTTTCACTCCTGCTTTTCGTCCCCGAATCTATGACAAGCTTGTAACTGAAAGAATAAAATTAATAGTGTATGGACAGCGCCCTCAACCAATATATGGCAGAGAGGGGAGTGAGTCGCTTGAAGTTCAATGCATGCCACACACTCTGATGATCTTCTGATGTTTTTAGGAACTTGGGCTTCCTCTGTGAACTTCAACTTACCAATCTTATGAAATGACAATAAGTTGCAGTTGTTTATCATTCTTACAAAACTAACCTGCCTCAACATTCCAAATAAAGAAAAAAATATTGCCACATCAAGGGGCTCGGTGTCAGTCCTAGAAAATGCATTAAACAGGAACTTTGCGTCACGTGACAAGAACAACATTCGTAATGTCAAAGATCAGTTTCCGCACTTCATGAAACCCAACATTATACATGGAAAAAAAAGTATATATGTATATTTTCAACTTTATTTAACTCATCCTTTACCCATGTATTTTGAAAATCTTTGCTTACGACTGATCAATAATAAGTACCCCGATACAATAAACAATCCGATGATAATAAAATCTCGAACTGTTTTTATAGTAGCCTATTATGCATTGAGTATTATTATCCGAGCTTTAAGCTCCCGTAACTGTTCTTTGTGTATTTTAACTGTATTATTATTCATAATTATTACTATTTTTTAATTACAGTTTGGCAATAAAAAACAACCTTACGTTTTCCTATAGTAACCCTTGTAATGAAACTACTGAGTACTCGTCCCCAAAGCGACTCATGTTACCCGTATTTACAGGCTTGATAAAAGCTCTCTAAATAGTAAAAGAGACTAAGACGATAAAAAAAAAATAATTTGCATACAGTGTCTGACAATGTGGGAGGAAAACCCTTAAAATCCACATGTAGGCTAGCAGTTGAGGGACAGGAAGGGACAGTTCAAAAGAAAGGGATTCGAACTGCAGATCCACAGATGTGATGATACCACTATTAAAGCCGCAACCTATAATCAGACGTTTCGACCAATATTGTTGATGTTTTTATAAACCGTCGTGTAATTTTACCTTTGGGTCACCAAGTTTTACCAATATACACACTTGCCGGGTGCAGCTTCACCAGTGCCTTTAGAGTGCGGCCAATGCGTCCTTTTTGCGTCTCTTTAATTTTTATTCTCTAACCCGGCGCTCACAACGAACAATACAACATTAAAAACAATTTTAGACCGAAACATCATGGGTGAAACTTTCAGGAATCATTATTCTCTTAAACACTCTAAATTGCAAAGTGCACATAAGTAGGACTTTCCTAATCATAAACAAAATGTAATTATTATTTTGTCACCGAACGCTACTTCGTATACCAGCACCTATCCACTAAACACTTCAACTGCTGAACAAAGACGTGGCGTCTCGCTAACCTCCCACGTGGATTCAATCAGTTGTACCTTTAAACTTTGCTAATCATATCTAACCTTTGGATAACCCACCCCACAAAAACAAAGTATAAATAGCTAGTTAAACGGTGTATTTCGTATTAAGGACAACCCCACTACACTGAAACACCTCCAGCTATACCAGGAGGATATTCTCAGCAACATGCCACTTCTTAAGTTAATAACCAACGTGCCGGAGGAACGCCTGCCGAAAGACTTTGACTTGCTCCTCTCAAGAAAACTGACTGAGTGCATAACCCAATGGGGGGAAGAGGTAAGAAGTATAACCAACCTGACATAATTCTCACGTCAGTAGAGTAGATATAAACGTCCCAGATCGGGAAAGTGGGATGAATGAGTTAATAGGGAAAATGGTGACATTTCTAATTAGGTTTATTAATACGGTTTACAGGTGGATATTAAAAAAGGTCTATACTGTATTAAAAAAATAACAATTTAAGGCAAATATGGCAAATATTCTCAACAGTGCACTATACCGGTGCGAAGTTTATTAGGCCTAGGTATGTTATTATTATTACTACTATTATTGTTATTATTAATTTTTTTTACCCTTATTTCTATCAATTAAAAAGGTACGTCTGCTTTGTCAGCAGCTATGGGAACCGTTGTATACTGATTTGGGGAAAACAAAGCAGGCCAATTTCTCTGCTAGGATGTCAAATTCCAATAAATTATAGTCGGTGAAAAATGTCCTTTTTTTATATTATATAATCCTAATGTAAACGAGATTCCCCCGACTGTAGGCTTTGTATAGGTGGAGCTATTTCTCGTTTAGTCTCCCAATATGCAAAGCTCGCAAAATCACCGGGCCCCCAGTTTAATTTGAAATTATCTTGTATTAAATTTTACTGGTCATTTTTGGAAGAAAAAAAAACAAACAAAACAACCAATTTCACTTTCATGTATTGCATTTAGCCTCTTCGGTTGAAACCGTCATTCAATTTCACAGTCATGGCAAGCGAGTTTATATAGCATTATTCAATAAACTGGTTAGCCACACGAAATCGGCATTCAATTTTAGCAGAGTATCTTATAGGCGCTAGCTATGTAGAGATTTCTGCGAAATGCTGCTGCGAATTTCAATGCTGTTCGAGTGGATTATTTAATTGAATGTTATCTGTGTTAATTGCGTCACGCTAAAGGAAAAGTGCTTGCACAGTAAAATTATAAAGTGAAATTGAATGACTGTTTTGTGGAACTTTCAATTTCCGCTTATTAATGATGCCGAAAATGGGCTGGAAAATCTATACCATTACATAAACAGAATGGATACTATTGTTATTCTCTTTTTCAGAAATTCACAGTGCTGGTTTTACCGGGACAGAGGTTGGTTCGATCCAGGAGTAAAGAGCCGAATGTAGTCATCGAACTTGGCTGCTGTTACGAATTCAACGATAAAGAGGAAAACCGGAAAATCTCTCGGATTTTGATCGAATTTGTCAGCTCGGAGCTTGGCATCCCAAAAGACAGGTATTCAAATTCCGTCAGATAATAACAATTATGACAAACATAACTAGAGCATTTTCATTTTCATTCAAAATAAGAACAATGACAAAATAGTAAAAGAAACGGATGTGATCTGAGTTTATGTTTGAATTGATGGCCAGGGAGTTGATTGGTTGTTATAGACAGTTTGTGTTGCTTCAAAAGAATTGCCAACTTAGCGTTACATTTCAAAACAAAAACGATGAGGGCGATATTTCAATTGTCCGTGAACATATAGGTGTATGGGGACCCTTTGGTTGGGGGGGGGGGGGGGGGGGCAGAGGGATTGATTTGAATGAAATTTTGCACAGATAAAAAAAATGTGTTGTTTAATTCTTTTCTACTTGTTTTGTCCGAATTTTCTCCACCGTTTTATCCGAATTTGGGGACAAGTGCCCCCTGCCCCTGCGCCCCGGCCCCCTGGCTTGTGTAGCGGTGTCCGTGAACACCGTCAATTGTTCTTTGATCTCAGTAAAGTCAATCGTGCATTTGCTGTCCATACGCAGTTTTGTAGGCTTTGGGTTTGCAGTCACACATGAAATGATCTCTATTGAGTGGTTCTTAAAAGAACCAGTGATGTAACAACTTGACGTTTCGATAATAAGATCTGACCATCTTCAGGAAAAAGCTGGCCTCTGATGCTGATGGCTAGTA
This sequence comes from Marthasterias glacialis, assembly GCA_911728455.2. Lineage (NCBI taxonomy): Eukaryota > Metazoa > Echinodermata > Asteroidea > Forcipulatida > Asteriidae > Marthasterias > Marthasterias glacialis. The sequence goes on from OU452219.1 coordinate 5,789,229, forward strand.
TTTTTTATTACATGGCCCGATTCGCCGAAAGAATGTTTATTTTTTCGATTTTTTTCTCTGACCACGAATTTTGATAGATGATGCTGTTTTAAAATAGAAAACATTCAAAAACGTTCGCAAAGTGTCACGGACAATGCATCAATGTAAAATGCAAAATTGTTTGTACATGGCTGATGGACGTGAAGTAATGTTGGGATCATCCTAACAATTCGTGCTAATGAAAGCCTTTAACTTTCTCGAATATATAAGAATAGTTATTTAAATTTTTAATCTAAATTTTCGGGTCAAATCTGCCAAAAATCGCACCTAGAATCTTTAGGTATAATGTCGCCTAAAGTACTTGCATACAGCATGCATCACTGATATCTAGCTTTCTCCAATGGCGATCGATACGTTGAGCCTTGTTCCACCTCCAGTTCTTTTCAGAACCACCTTTTTCTTTAGAACCCCCACAACTTATGGAGATACATGGTGTTGCCGAAAACATAGATATATAGGCCTATGTATATTAGTTTATTACACCGATTCAAGATCAGTATGGGCAAACAAAGGAATATTTTTTAAATGTACTCTAATTCTAAAAACAAATACTTTTTTATTGTACACTTGCATTTTTCAAACCAACAATATTTCTTTATTCGGTTTGTAACAAAAGTTGAGTAAGTTATTCTGATATGACTTGTTGTGACACAATATTCAATTAAATAAAATTACTTTTTAAAGTATTTGTTTTTATTTATTGAATAATCTATTTATGGCCAAAGTATCTGTTATTTTTTCCCCATATTTTCTTAATCACAGGAGCACAGTGATTCTTCAAATCATACAAGCACATCATTGCGGGCTTGCAGATGGAGTCCTGGTTTCTGACTTGTAGACAACTGATCAATTCACTCATAAATCGTCAATCAAATCAATGTTCCTTTTTTAAACAAAATTGAAATTAATTCCCGATTGAACTATTTAAAAAGCAAGTGAAAGCATTTGTATATAATTATCTGAAATGTTGAGGGTTTTTAACTTTTGAATGAAACTACGAATCATGTTCCTTTGTTCGAGGTGTCATTAAACTGGATAATAAAATGTATTAAAATGTTAACGTGACGTAAAATAATGTTACGACTGAAATGTAATGTACTCTCTAAATGTAAAAGAGTGAAAAACCACTCTTTTTGTCCGCCATACCACTCTTGCAAGGAGCCATGTGGCGGACAACTCTTTTTAGAGTGAAAAACATGTATTTTCACTAGATTCAGAGTGAAATTCACTCCACTTTCACTCGAAAAAAGGTGGTGATGAGTGAGTTTCACTCTCAAAAGAGCCAAACTGACACCACTCTGGCAAGCGAGTGAAATTTTCACTCTTTTACATTTAGAGAGTAAGCCCACCATAAAGAAATTCAATTGTTAAAATTTTGGTACACTATGGTGTGGATATTATTTTCTGTAGAAACTAACTAAAAACAAAATAAAACTGCGCAGCAGACTTAAATATTTCTCAGGGGCAGTTAATAGTAATTTATATCTGGATTCTTTTCGGCATTAACACTAGCCTTATGGTTCTTCTCCTAGAAAACCACGGTCTGAAACGTGTTCCTTTGTTGGATCATCACATTTCTTTCTACAAAGACCTATTCACGGGAGGATCTGAACTTTTTCCAACGAACTCATCTCCTCTGTCTGTTCAAGTCAAACGCCGGTCACGCGCTCCCCCATCCATGAGCATGCGTCCGCGCCATTTTGCACAAAGTTGCACTGATTTCAAAAACTTGACGAATGAGGGCGTACTAGAATTACTCTTGAAAATGTTCACTGTTTCTTCTCCATGAGTAAATCGAGACTGAGATCATCACTTTCCTGGTGGATGATTGATGGGGAACCCAAGGAAGGTGATACCCAGAAAGTCATCATGGTGTCTTTGAATTAACAAATGAATAAGTGACTTTGATAATGGATTCAAAGATAACGTCAAATACTTTTTAAACATTGTAGGTCTAGATACTAGACCAGCATGCACCTCATTCAACTGTCCCCACGGAGAGATTCTTCAGAAAAGGGAATAATGGAACAAAAATAGACCGATTGCGCGACCCGCGTCACGTGACCACTTCTGGGTATAAAATTTAAACACACACGACATCCTCCATAGGAAAGGGTGGTACGGTACACGATGATTAATGCAATTATTTTATTCGATCGAGGCTTTTCTTGCTCGAAATCTGTGAAAGATATTCCAGGGTTTGTACCAAAGACCTTCAAGGGGCTGAATAAAACCAGTAACGGCAGTTCCAGCAAGTCTTGAAAATTGTAAAAGTACCGTATAAATGTGCACGATGTGTACAGCGCACGACGGAACGTTAGGCCAGACGACCGCGATCACCACACACTTTTCAACACAAAAATTTCAAAGTTTTGAACCTGAAATCCTCCAAAGAAATAGCTTCCCAAAACTGTGTGATTCCTTTGCCTATTTGAAATTCTGCAAGGCTAGGTATTAGGCTAATGCTCACTTTTCCAACGTTGTTTATCCTTTTTTTACAGTGATTTAGGCCTACATTACAAACAAAACAACAGACGGGTGGCTACATAATATAGTCACCCGACGCCGGTAGTGCATGGCTAAAAAAAAACCTTTTTAGTAGAATTATGTTAAATTATGAAACAGAGATGTACTTCAAAGGGGCTGATTAACTAATTTATCACTTAACAAAAGTAAAATCGACTGTTTGCGTACTCACACTGTGTCACGGTCTATCTCTTTACACGTATTTTGCCATCAGCTGTATGTTGTTATATTTGCCATCAGCTGTATGTGGAGGTCACGTGACCGCATGTCAACATTGTCGCGCAATCGGTCTATAGGAAGTCAAGTCCTAATGGTGTGTTTGGTTTTGGGGCGGGGCCGCTTGATTGGGGTAGGCTTAATTCTTGGCAGTGTAATGTTGAGAAATGGTTGTTTTGATCAAGAAAGGAGCCGTCCAAGTACGATTTAACCAGACGAAATAACCTATTTAGTAACTGTGTTGTTGGAGGTCGGGCCCGCGGGTGGTGGGGGCGGGATGATGATGCGGGCCGGGGAGAAAGATACGTCTCGCCACCAACCACTCCATGGTGTGTGTGTGTGTTGGACGGAGCCTGGAGAGTTCATCATCGCCGGCTTAGTAATTTTCATTGATGAGACGGATCGTCAGAATTAATGAGTTTATTACAATCAATGCAATCAGAGGTGGCTCATTCTATATCTTTAAGCTACCAGCTATCATCAACATCTGACGCACAAACACCAGGTCAAAACATGGATGCCGTCCTTGACATATGGGCCAACTTAATTCTCTCTTAAAACTTTCGATTGAAATTTAACCTATTCAACTGAAACTAAGGATAAACTGCAAAAGATTTGTCTCACTGGCCTCAATCGAATAGAGTGATTTTCAATTTAATTAGAGTGATTTTCAATCTAACACCCACCTAAACCATGCTTGCCCCGCCTCCCCCGTAAAACAAAATGACGTCAATTTAGCTGGTATCCTTACCCTTCGGTGAATCAGATACAAGTACAACAGCACAAAAAATAATGTCAACCAGTTTTTACACAGAAAAGCTGCATGTACATGCACATCATGTAGTACATACTTCTGTGTCATGTATTTTTGTTGTTAATCGTCGGCAGTCTGTGCTACTGAGTACTGTGTGTGACATCAATATCGTTGCGCTACGTTCAAAACAATGTAGTGACTAGTTCCTCTGTTTTTGGTGATCGTTTGGAATTGGATGTACAGAAATTCAATGTGAAGGAAAGTGCCATGCACTAACATTTTTAACACCAAACAAAACTATCTGGAGAACGGATCACCACCACACATTCACGTATGTATATCAATGTAATGCCAATCAATAATCATAAAATAGCCATTGCCAATGCCAAATGGCAACGCAATGGCATGGCACTCGAGTTAACTTTTTGTACGTCAGTCTGGACAAAATAATGGAATGTAGGCCTACTTTTTATTTTTTAACTTCAATTTGAATTTAAGTTTTTTTTTTCTAATTGAAGCGTGAGGCCTATTCATTTTATTACTAATTTCCAAGCCAAGGGGACCCAAGGAAAGAAATTAAGAAGATGATATTTTGACAAGAATATGTATACAAAAATTTTATAAGAGAGTGGGACTGTAGTAAAATAGTGGCAGTAAAAAACATTAATGGATAGTCAGTTCACAGTATCATGGAGAAAGGAATTCCTCCATAACAATATCGACACATGGTCAAAAAGAAATTTAAAATCATATATCAATACCAATCAATGTACAAACTACAGAGTGACTAATATAAATGACTGAGTAGTTTTTTGTAGTCTAGTTAGAACTGTCACTCGGCCACAATCACTAATGTAATGATGACTCTTGAGTATGACAAATGTATACTGTCAAATGCATTGACCAACCTGTACCTTAGTATACATAAGGTGTGCAGTCATCTCGACTCAAATCCATCTCGACTCAAAACCATCTCGACGCAAAACCGACTCGACTCAAGTCAAGTCGACTCAAATCCATCTCGACTCAAAACCGACTCGACGCATCGGCAATACCAACTCGACGCATCACCAATACCAACACACTTTATGATGATATAATTATATAATAATGGCGCTGTTCATCATTTCAGTTCAAAATGTTTTGTCGTCTATGAAGATGTTGTTACAAATTTCAAATCCGAAATGTCGAGGAAATTTTTTGTGAAACATACCGGTTAAATTTACGCTGACCATGGCTGTCAAAAGTACAATTGTATCATTCAAATTTTTGCCTTTGATGTTGTTTTGTCATTCCAGATCCCGTTCCACTTTTCAGAAAAAAAAATGATATTGAAAGAATTTTACTTTCACCTCAACGTAACTGACCACCGGCTTTCCTATAAACGCCCAATTTTATACCTGCATTCTCTGCCCAGAGGTATTGAATTGAATAAATGGAATGAATAAAGTGAATTAAGTTTGAGTCCACTCCTGATGCAGAGAAGGGTGGAGAAACATCTTCACCAAGCCTAACCGCATTATCGCTCTTTGCAAGTTTACCAACAAGGAAATTATACCCACAGGAAGAAAGATTAACAATGCGGCACGTTTCTTAGGATTAGTCTATCACCTGCAGGTACCATGACAATGGGTTGGAAGAGTAACCCAATTGTTTACAATTATAGACAACTTCAATGGGCTTAATTTCAAATTAAAACCTATACTAAAATGAGGTTAATAATTTTCAAGTAGGCATTGGCCTATAATGATGACAAGAAATACAATTTTTTTGAAACGAACTATAAAGCAATTTAATTTGACACTACATTAAACTTTATTTATTATGTTGCATATTTTCTCTTCAAATTTCTTTTGTAACTTATCAATCTTTACTGGTCAAAAACAGAACATTTTCCCACCTTCAAATCCACAAATCTGCGTTATAAGTACAGTATATCGCTATATTAATTTGCATATGCAAAAAAACAGGCGTGGGCAGTCTCTTTCAAGTCCTGTTTTCCTATAAAAAAAAAATTGGGACATTGCACCGTTCCTTCAAGACTTGGTATCCCAAGAAAACACATCGTCCTTCAAAATACAAAAAAAATCCCCCCAAAAAACTACCAAAAGTACCGAGCTGAAAATAAATATTTGGTCTATTCTTTTCGGACTTGTCTTAAATTCTTTAATATGCGTCGAGATGGTTTTTGCGTCGAGATGGTTTTGAGTCGAGTTGGTGATGGTTGTGAGTCGAGATGGTTTTGAGTCGAGATGGTTTTGAGTCGAGATGGCGTGCGTCGAGTCGGTTTTGAGTCGAGATGGATCTACACCATACATAATGTCATTACTCTGGCTGCTCTGGAGTATGGGGACGGGGTTGGGACAAAAGAAGCTGCAATAATTGTAGCTCTTGGTCATCTCTAAAATCTATGAATCGTCGGGAAGATTGAGGGTTAAGATTGTCACAACTAGGACATTTGAAGGTAAACTTATCCCTGTGAAGTTCATGTTTTGTGTTGTACGGATGCTGTTGAGATTTTCCTTGAACTTTTTTTTTTTTTTTTAAATAAAGGCAGTCAACAAACAGTTGCAATGTTCAGCTTAAAAAATGCAAGCAAGGAGAGGGAGGAGATTCTTGCGGGAAAGGTGCCCAATCCCACTGTCAATTTTCACTCATTATGACCAAACCAGTATCTTCTTGTTCTTATTTACCCAAATAAGAACAATTTTTTCCCTGTAAATTAATGAGAGTAACAGTGGCGGTTGGATAGAAAACAATGTATCTAACCCAAATTAGCAGTGGAGGGTGGATAGAATATCGAACCCAAATTAAGCTACACCTAGAATTACACAGAGGCTCTCTGTTGCCCCGCTCTTGGCTTTTGTGCCCCTTCAAATGTTTCCCATAGACTTCAATGGAAGTAGGCCTACTCTTTGCAAAATGAAAATGGCCTTGCCTCTCAAAAGTGAAATTCCAGGACTGTTACGCTTTCCTGAAAAGCAAAGTTTTGTTCGCCAACAATTTTAAACAATTCATTGACAGTTTTATATTTTGTTGTGTTTTTATAACTGAAAAAACCTCCTTCCATATTGAACTTTAATGATAATAATAAAAAGTTCTTATAAAGCACACATATCTCAGACAAAAACTAAATCAAGGCGTTGGACAGAGAAAAATAAACAAGTAGGCCTATACAAATTAATGAGCTCTGAATAGTTCTGTCTTCAACAGTTTCCAAAATTTCATTAATGAGTCAAACTGACTGACTTTTGGAGGGAGTTTGCTCCGTAGATGGGGACCACTATAACCAAATGCGGCCTGACCGACCAATTTGTTACAGATGGGAGAAGTAAAAGCATTGTTGTGTCTTGAAGTTTACAGGGTCGGCTGTCACGATGATAGACTGTGAGAAGATTCTTGAGGTAGACAAGTGATTAAGTGAATGCATTTCCAGGCAAAGAGCATTATTTTGAACCTGATGTGTTTTATCTCCATTACTTTCCTTATTCTACACTAGTGATCTAACTTGTAATTATTCTACATGTTCTATGGTTAAAGGCAAAGTATACCTTTGGTTTTTGGAACCGTACATTTGCCTTAATGCTATATAATTGTAGATATATACCATTAAATTAACCTGTGAAAATTTCTTTTCAAAAGGCGGCAGCGTTTTTGAGATATCACCAAAAATCTGGAGCGGTTGCGTTCACGCAGAAGAAGTATCCGTCATTGGAATACACATTCTGAGAAGCGTTACGGCCATAACGCTTCTACGCTTCTCAGATTCAATTTTTGGGGGGATAAAAAGTGATATATTTTTCCATAACTGCAGTGCTTCGAAGTGAAACGTTTATCAAAATGCATTATACTGTCCAAAGCTGCTGTACTTCTTACCAAGTAAGTTTTTATTGCCATATATTTTCAGAGTCATTACCAAACGTATACAGACCCTTTAATATATGCAGATGATTCCTCTTCAACAGGATGTATCACTCATGAAGATAAGACAATATGGCTGTATGGGAATGAAATTATCAAGTTTGTCGACTGGTGTACAGGAGACTTGTTAGTTCTGTGAATTTACAAAAAACTAAGGAAAAATTTTTGATTTTTCGTAGGACTCACAAAAAGATTGTAAAGCTAATGTCACAAATAGTTTGGAAATATAGAAATTGTTACAGAACATAAATACCTTGACACTTATATTGACAATCAGCTTAACTTGAATGCTAATAGTACTCAAAACTTTTGCTGTAAAGCCAACCAGTATATCTATTTTTTGCAGAAATTGAAAATATTTAATGTGTGGTTGCGTGTGAAAAGCTAAATGTTAAACACCTTTTTTTTTAAATACAACATTTTTATTAACCTCACGTGTAACCATGTGGGTTTTCTTTTTCGAGACAAAACAGACAATGTTTTGTTCAAATATCTTCTGTCACTGTGACAAACTCAAACACAAGAGCAGAGGTTTGTCCGATATAAGACAAGAAAGGGATGCAAATCCCAGATGAAACATTTGCTGTTATTTGCTGTTCTTGACTGACCTAATTTTGATGGAATTTTCACCGGGGGGGGGGGGGGGGTGCACAATGCATCTATTGAAGAGCGGAGGATGAATAACTGCTCTTCCAGAAATAAATGATGTTTTATACAGGCCGTTAAGTAACATGAGGAGTAAACCCCCAAACAGACATTGTACATAACTATCAAGGAAGAATGTAAAGACAGAGTTATAGGACTCAAGTCCAGGGCTTGTGCACGAGTTTGACCTGAGTCATGAATTTAGTGACTCGAACCTGACTTGAGTCACATTGGCAAAATACTCTGACTAATATTTTGGACTTAACGACAGTATCATGGCTCAGAGTTGACACTTTTGTTTCTTTTGTACATTTAATTTGAATGCACATTTTCCGGTCATCAAGGCAAAGCAAAATGTATGGTGAAGACCGCAGCAAGTAAGCAAAAAGTTCAGTACACAGAATAAATCATGGGCTATTAAATTTTGGGGGTTATTTTTATTTCGTAATTTGTTCACAAAATCAAAAGTGTTCCAAAACCTAGATTGACTGATCAATTTAACACTAACAGCTTAATTGTCTGGGACTCTGGGACTCTGATTTGAACCATGTGATTTCTTTGTGACTTGGACTCTGACTCGACCCAAGTCACAAGTCACTTGGACTGTGACTCGACCCAAGTCACAAGTCACTTGAACTCTGACTCAACCCAAGTCACAAGTCACTTGGACTCTGACTCAACCCAAGTCACAAGGCACTTGGACTGTGACTCGACCCAAGTCACAAGTCACTTGGGACTCTGATTCGACCCATCACAAGTCACTTGGACTCTGACTCGACCCAAGTCACAAGTCACTTGGACTCTGACTCAACCCAAGTCACAAGGCACTTGGACTGTGACTCGACCCAAGTCACAAGTCACTTGGGACTCTGATTCGACCCATCACAAGTCACTTGGACTCTGACTCGACCCAAGTCACAAGTCACTTGGACTCTGACTCAACCCAAGTCACAAGGCACTTGGACTGTGACTCGACCCAAGTCACAAGTCACTTGGGACTCTGATTCGACCCATCACAAGTCACTTGGACTCTGACTCGACCCAAGTCACAAGTCACTTGGACTCTGACTCGACCCAAGTGACTCAAGGCTTGGACTCGCTCACCCAAGTGACATCATCAATCACAGCATTGGCTATATCACCATTGTGCATGAGGGCAGCACAATGTGCGTCACTTCAATGCCACACTGGACGCTACAAGTACGCGCATGCACATTTACATTTTCCATTATGATTTTATCGTGTCAGACATTTGTTGGCCTTTCGGTGGCGTAGCCAAGGCTGTGATTGGTCAACATGTAAGGGGCGGGGCTTAATGGATTGGTCTATTGTAGCTTAAATTTAATTTGTGTACATCCCACTCTCAAATCAGACATTTTGTGTAAGCCTATTGAATGCAATAATGCACATTAAGAGTAGGCCTGTAGCATCTAACAGTTTTTTGTAAAATCAAGAACATTAGTGTTGATGATTATCGGCACAGCAGCAGTCCCCAAGACTAACAAAGTTTAACTTCTTACGGACAATAATATTCCGAAACTCATGCGTTTGAAGTCATTTTAAATTGTTGTCATTTGTGCAAACCCTCAGAAAAAACAAAAATAAACCAGTTTGAACCCTTAAGAATATTGAACAAGAATAGGCCTAGCTGTTTTTCATGTTTGCAACTTTTGCTGGATGATGAATTTATTATCCCACGCTTTGGCCTCGGTGCATATGGGATGCAGAAGCGCTATATTTTGTCGTAATTAACGCGTGCTTGTGAGTTAGATAATAAGAGTAATCACTTCTAGAGCTGCATGCTTGATGAGCCACTCGAGTAACAAGCTGTAACCATGAGCTAGAACCATAGAGCAAGGACCTATGCTAGAACCTACAGTTTTCTACATCAAAATACTGAGAGTTAATAAAAAGCGAAAATGTTCGGGCTTTAAAGCAGGTTTTATACAAAAGTTTGCCACAAGTTGTCACCATTATGTATTTCATGTAATTCTGAAACAGGTCTCTACACTGTTTGAAAAATTAGGAAAATACAGATTTTTAGTGAAAATACTGATTTTGCGGGGCTTGTGGAATACTAATTTTGTTGATTGGTGGAGGTTGCTAGCTCTGGCTATGATAATTGCAGCCAGCAGCTTGTCAAAAAAAAAAAATGGAATGAAGATGATTTAAATAAGACTTGAAGTTAGCATGGTGGTAATACGATAATTAAGGATGTGCGGTGACACCATGTGGTTTAAATCTTTTTTGAGTATGTGTGGTTCCGAAAGGAACCGGTTGACTCAACGTTTCGGACAGTATACTCTGTCTGTCGTCAGGAGACTGCAGGATTCCATCTGGGCCTGTTGGCCTCTCCTCACACTCATAGGATCCACCACACAATAGACTTCCAGTTCCAGCCTTCACATCCCAACGCATCCAGAAGATGATTTAGTTGACTTTTTAAATTTGCCCTGAGGGATTGTCCAAAGTTTTAAACATTTACACGGTCTTACAAAGAGTATGATGAGGGGATGGGGTGCGGGTGAGAGTTGGGGTACGACTTTAAAAGGTTTTATTGGTATACTCTCCTGCCCAACTGGCTCTTGCTACAAATTTCCACAGGAGACCGTGGAGACTAAGTCCGCAGTACGCAAGCCATGAGGTTTCCACCTAATACCTGAGCAAGTTCGATCAAGGAACAAGATCTACCATAGTTTGACTAACTCTGACCGAACTTGGGCTAGTCAACGACGGTTGGACTAGTCTAGTCGACTATTCGGGATTAGCCTATCGAGGTTGGTGGCATCGCTGGTTACCTATAGCCGTTTCAGAAGCACAGCACAGAGGGGACCAGTTATCAGAGAAATGATAACGTTGATTTCGCCAGTTTCTCATGGTCGCGTTGACGTGACATGACTAGAGTTGTTCGTACTTCAACTTCATTGCGCATGCACTACGCACGTCACTAGCTAACCACTAGTGAACCATTGGTCCTTGATCGAACTTGCTCCCAGCCGTAAGAAACCCATGCACCCAATGCTAGCTTGGAAGGTAGGGTACTTTGTGGTATCATATCAGTGTATAAGAAGGTTTTATCGTGATTTTATAAAGAAAAAAATAATAAGGGGGAGGGAGATGGGGTGTCAAAAGTAGTACTCTCTGTACATCCTGAAAAAATGTTGACAACTTGAGACTGTCCCTAGAGAAACCAAGATGAGGAAACATTCCATGTTTTTGTTCACATTAGACAGAAATAACAGAGAGATTGTCGGAAATTTATTTTTCAGACTATCATTTCCTCAATGAAATTAGAGACAAAGGTAATTCATATCCTTTATCCACACATCACATGCAGAGCATTTTTTATTATTTTTTTCACTGAATGCATTTTGATTTATAAATATTAAAACTAAGTTTTATTTTTTTCACAAACTTTTTCAGTTCATAAGGTTTTACTTTCACTTTTTTTTTAAGAAGTAAGTATGATATGCAAAGTTCTGATTACTATTTGTTGTGCTTAACATGACATGGAGGGTGCATACATTTATCTGTTCATGGGATTCTGATTGAAACCTCCAAACTCTTGGTCAAATTTTCCAGCAAGACTTGACCGACCAATATATGAAATCATTCAACTGCGCGTGTTGTGTGTTGTGGCACAACTGTGAATAGAATGAGTGTGTGTAAACGTATGTGTAGGATATCATAGTGCTGGCTGGCATAGTTTTTCTACCATTCAAAACCAAATTGTATGTGATGAATAGTTTAAGACATTAGTAGGAGGGTTGATTGTTTACTGTATAATATGCATTCACCACATGATATGATATTGCTTACTTGTGTAGTTAAATACATGTAGTTTTCCTTATGCAAAGAATTGTTAGTGGCCTCGCTATTCGACCCTTTAGCAGAGTCTTTCTGCTCGGGTCGAAATTTTTTTGCATTTATACAACTGGTCCTTTGGGTTGGTAAGCAGTTTGCAACAGCTGATTTTGTTGTTTTCATAGTTGTCTTTATGTTGACAAAAAGAGGAGCAAAAACATAGTTTTTTAACCTCAAGCTCTTCCCAAATGATGTTATGTTTTACAGATCCTTGAGCTGTGGAACATTCATTGAAGAGCTTCAAGATATAAACCTTCTTCAGTCCAGCGGCCCCCTGGGGCCTGTCAACAAAGCAATGTCTTCCGGAATCTCCAATGGGGATGTAAATCTACATTTAATGACTGAGGTCAAACTCAATGTTTACGATATGGTAAGTGTCAACAAACAAGTCTGTCATCCCCTAATACTTGCCTCCCCCCCCCAAAAAAAGAAATCTACATGTAATTGGTACAATTAGGATTCAAACTGCCTCTAACTGCCGGGCAATATCGGTAGTCTAGTTGGTAAGACATCTGCTCTAGAATGGCGGGGGTCTTGGGTTCGAATACCACCCAAGGAAAATGCCTGTGATTTTTTTCACAGAACTCGGGAAAGTACTGAGTATACAGTGCTTAACACACATCGGTGTATGGGCAAAAAAACTACAAATAATAATTGGTACAGCATCATTTTTTTGTTCTTTGACTGTATCATTTTTATTGACCGTTGTTGGACTGATGTCAAACGTGGCTTCTGTCTGCCTCTGTAATGTAAAGGTATGGTGTGGGGCTAGCCGCATGTGCGTCGCCTAAATTGTGCTCCATGCGGTAGGCCTATAATACACAGTCAAACTGACTCTCCAAATGGAGCTACAAAGACTTTACTGCGATGCATGGCCGATGCATGGCCGATGACGCCAGGTGAATTGGGTCAATATTATACACTAAGGGCCACGTCACAAGATATTGACAACCAGTACCAGTCAATCTCAAAGAAGACAGAACATTGGCACAGCTGTACCTCAATTCTATAAAATGATTTTCCTTGGAATAGGAAGATACTGTTCAAGCAATGCTTCTTGTGCATTTGAAGTTTTCCCTTTCGCATGCTGTTAACTTGTTGTTGCTTTCCAAGTCGCCTGTGAAAACTGCCTTGTAACGAGCCCCTAAAGGACCACTAGGAAATGCAATATAAATACGCGTGTGATAATTGTAAGTGTGACGTCAGTCTTGTTTTGTTCATGGAATAACAGAAGCACAATACAGATGATGCCACATCCTCTCACTTGCGTAGTAGATGTACAAATGAGGACTCTAGTAGAAGATGTACAAAATGAGAAACTATTTCCAAATCATGTAAAGTAATATAGTAATAATTATGGATATTTAAATAGCGCCGACATCCACCACTTGAAATGTTGACGCTCATGGAGCATGAGAATGATTACCCTAGTAGTAAATAGGCCATTTATTTGATTCCTGAGACCATCTCAGCTCTCTGGAGAGTATAAGGCCCGTACTGCCAAAACTACCAAGCTAAAACAATCCAAGGAACCGTCTCAACCCTCACAGGTACCCAATGAAGAGAAGCAATTATAGTTAAGTGTCTTGCCCAAGGACACAAGTGTCATGACAGAGATTCAAATCCACACCCCAATGACTTAACCACCAGAAAAACTCTGGTGCGCTTCAAGACATCTCATCCATGAATCGCTTAAATTTTTCAGTTATGCTATAATAACGTTACCTACAACACTACAGTACATACATGTATTAATACTTGTTCTTTTCTTTTTTTCATGTGTTAATACTAAAAATCAACTCTGGTTTCTTTTTTCACCTTGTTAAAAATCTATCTTGCTTTTTAATTCCCTCAAAAAAAGGAAGAAAACAAAAAAGTAAAAAGCAAGAAGTTACCCATGAAAGAGTGTCAAAATACACTGAAAACAATGCCCCCAAAATGGAGTGGTCTCAAGATACCCAGACATTGTTCTGGTTAATCCAATGGTAGAAAGAATACAAAGCATATAGGCCTACTTATATTCAACACAAATTCAGCGGTAGAGTACCAACAAATTGTATTAATTCTGTTGTTGTTGTCTTTTCCCCCGTCTAGAATTATCAGACAAAACAACAGCTTGAAAATGTCCTTTGACAACAGATGTTGATTTCCTTTTTCCAGAATTTGTTTTTCAGTTTGTGCTGAATGCAATTGTAATTTAAGTTTGATCAATAATGTTGTGGTAGTTCAGTAGATAATCTAACCTTGCTCATTGTGTTATATAGGCCTCTAGTCAAATTAGACTCCCGAGATCTTCGGGGCCAATTCAGAGACTAATGACCTTGTCATGGTTTCCATTCATTCATTTGATTTTCCCTTTCAGTGGCCCTGAAGTGTTTTCGTAAAGAACTGCTGGATGATGTGCTTTTAAGATTGAGATCTCTGTGTAAGAGATTCTCACTTAATGTATTTATTCTTATCTATGTCAGATGTGTAGGCTCATCAGTAGGATATATTATACAAGGTTTTTCTCCCGCTACAAATTACTGCAACCGAGCGTAGGAACAAAGTCTGGTCCCATTATGTGTGATGATTATCAGTGTCGGCAATTACATTTGGACACGGGAAACTTGACAAAGATGGAGGCAGTGGATATATTACAGGAAAACCATTATCAACATCCCAGGGCCCAATTTCGAAAAGCCTGTAAGCAGCCGATTTTATGCTTACTGCTCGATTTCTATTTCATCAAGCTGTTTACGGTAAGCAAGGGTAAAGGCTTGCTAACCCACGGTTATCACACAAGTGAGGTGACAACGAAAATCCATGGTAAACAAGCATGCGCGCCGCCAAATTTTCTGCTTAAATGAGAAATCATGGTGAAATACATTTATGCCTACGGGCATTTTTCTGTTACAGTAAGCACATAAATTGTTTTACCTGTAAACAGCTTTATGAAATTGGGCCCTACTTCACAGCATTGGTTATCACATAATTTGGCTGTACCCATAAAGCATAGAATTCTGCGAGAAGCAGTGACATGACATTGAGCCCTGTTTGTAAAATAGTGCATAGCTTCCATGGTCTTAGTGAAGTCCCATTTTCAATGAAATGTTTATGGACAGTTATGTGATACATGTGTGAACTTATGTTTTTGGAAGCAAGAATTGTATTGCATGACTTTGCTTTGCGCCGGGACATTCAGGTTGGTTCGGTGGTTTTTCCCCCTGCCTTTCACCTCTGTGGACCCCGGTTCGAATAGACCTATTGTGGTGCCACCATCTTGATTTTCTCCCATTCAAACCAATGTAACCAAACCGAGGCTGGAAGGGCACATAGTCTGGTTCCTTTTTGTACAATGAATATTAGCATCTATTACTGTTATTGGATACAGGGAACATGACCAAGATGGTTGCAGCATGATAAAGGTCTATTACTGGACCAGAGGCCTGTATGGGGATTGGGCTTTCAGTCCCTACCTGATTGCGTGGGTTGTTCCCTATTTGGGGTTTTCCTCCCACATCTTCAACTGCCATTTCTTCATCGTCTTCTCTACTGCACAGGTCCATGTGTATCTTTAGGCCTCCGGGACACAGTGTTAGTCTTGGGGTCTTCCTCCATGCTAATACGTTTGTGTACCAGATTACTCTCGGCTGCTGCTCTCTGGAACAATCGTCCAGTTCAATTAACATTTAGGACTTTTCTTTATTTGTAACTTTTTAAGAGTAATCTTAAGACGTATCTGTTTCCCAATGCTTAGTTTGTATTTTGTTGTTTGATTGTTCGTCATGTAAAAAATGTAAAGCGCTTTGGTCCATTCTGGAAAAACGCATTATAAATGCCGTATGATTTTTACTGATGTTAGTACTATTGTTATTAGTCGCTTTTGAGGGTCCCTTGGTTTTATTACCAGAAAGATATAATAATAAGAATGATTAATCCAAAAAAACAAAACTGTTGAGTAATCTCTTTAAATGACTGATTTATCCTTTATTTTCTCATTATTTTAGTACTGGACAAATGAGTACACATCAACATTAGGCCTAGGAGTGTTTCATGCTGGTGTAGAGGTCTATGGGAAAGGTACGCATGAATTCAAGTTGCATGGCTTGATTTTCGTCAAAACTTTTGTGTTTTTTGTGGGTTTTTTTTCTCTGAACAATTTTTGACAGAAGGTATCAAAAGAAAAACATACAAGAACTTTCGCATATGCCACGGACAGTGCACAAAATGCATGTAACATGCAAAATTGTTTGTACATATGGCTTATGGACGTGACATAATGTCGGGGATTCCGACAATAATTCATTTTGAGTTTCTAATTAACTACACCGTATCATTGGATGATTTGTTTTTCGTGAAATACCTTAAATGAAAGCTTATAACTTTCTTGAATCTATCTAAAAATAGCTATTTAAAATTTAAATCTAACTTTTTGAGTCAAAACCTGCCGAGAATCGGACATAGCATCTTTAAGGAACACTAATTTATCAAATAAACACCAGTTTATTATAACTTAATAAATCAGTGTGCTCAACAATCTTTTTGAAAAGGAATACATGTATACATACATTAATCATTTATGTATGAATTGTGTCAGTGTAAACTTTGGGAGGCGGGGGGGGGGGGGGGGGGAACTTTGGCTGGTTTACACGCAATGTTGAAGTGTCAGGTCAAATTAGACCAAATTACTAGCTCCAAGTTGGGCTGTTGGATGTTTTTAATGTGACTGTGAAGATCCCCATCTGATTTCTTCTGGATTATGAATGATTCTTGTGACCTTTAATAAGATGACTGTCTTGAAACTTCATCATGCTGCTGTTTCATGTAAGCATAGATAACAAGATAAATCAATCAAGATGCGTGGAGATTTCACAGACGTGTGTGCGAGCATACTCCCACATTGCCAATGAAACATGTCCAACTTATAAAAAGTCAAATCGTTTCATTTGAGTTACAATGTTAATTGTTAGTTTATTTTCCCGCTTTCTAACATTATTAGCTTGTCTGATTTTGTTTTCTGATATGCAGAGTACGCCTTTGGTGGGCATCCGTTTCCCTTCACTGGAATATTTGAAATCGAGCCTAGAGATTGTGACGACCTTGGAGAGCAGTTTCAATTTAAGTAAGTCTGACCGGATTACGACTGTAATACCTTGAGACCTTAATCTTTTTCAGTCATCTCCCTTGAGTGCTGAGATCTTCATTGAGGTTTCCCCAAGTGTAGATACCCTGAATGGCTGTCTTATCCATGAAGTTCAAGCCCGGGGGAAAGCATAGTGCTCTGGTTAGGAAAGAGCTATAAAGCCACGGACCCCATGTGTGGCGTCATAATGCTGCCAATTGTAGTAAACGGGGCCCAGATAAGAATGTTATTTGTTAAACATGTATTAGATGGAGAACTATATTCTAATTAAGGCCCATTTGAAAACAAGAGTATGTCATTATGCTAAAATTTCTTAGCGGTGTCTTTATCGCTGTACACAAATTAAAACCAAGGACATCCTCTTTTTTCGAGACTAACCAGATCCCATTGATTAAAGTTGTCAGTGTCAACAAGGGCCAATTTCATAGCGCTGATTAATGGTTAGCAAATTTTTGTGCTAACTATAGCAGAAAAATTTGCTTAAATGTAAGCTTATTTCACACGTTAGCAAGAAAATTAGGTGGCCAACTTTCACCAAGGGTTTGCGCTATTATGTCATTCATTTTGCTACAGTAAGCACCAAAGGTTAGCCTGCCTTTTCCTGTTCCTACGGTTAGCAGCGCTATGAAATGGAAGTTGCACAGAAAGCACAAAATCGGCCGTTAAGCAGCTCTATAAAATTGGCTCCTGGTGTGGATTTCACAAAGTGCTAGGTCTAGTCTTATCTTGAGTTAGGATGAGTAACTAGTCCTAACTTGAAGGACTAGTCCTAAGTCAGGACTAGTTTGTGAAATCCACCTCTGGCTTGTTTGCAGCAGACAAAGTTAGACTTGGTGTAGTTATCTTTATTTCACCCTCTCTGTTGTCAAGTGCAATACATTTATACCTGTAGATACATGTATATTGTATTCTAACTCCCTGATGTACATTTGAGAGTAAGTTATGTATCTCTTTAGTTTATTTCGAAGAAATGCGCATCATATTGCTGGATCTTCGTATGAATATTTCATATTTGACATTTAGGTTTCATTTAATGCATTTGTTGAATCGTGTAGGTGGAAATGAATACACACAAAAAAATGTCTTCGTAGTTCCAGTCCAATACCGTGTTGTTATTATTTATTATTATTTATTCTGCAGTTTCACACAAACATACAAGAATATATACAAAGGGATACAAGTTTGTTGTTTAATTGTTTTGTTGCCATTTAGGTTTCCATATGTTTGTGTGGGGCTACAGCTGTCCTAATTACCTGCTTGTTGTAGTTCCACACTGACTTGCTTATGTGCATGTGTAGACCCTGCAAATCTCAAACATTGGGAACTTTAACGTTGTTGTCTTCACACGTAAAAACAATTAACGTGGGAGCCCAAGGTTCCTAAAAATATTCATGTACTCACGAGACTTGCACGTCTGCTGCTGATCTGCTGGCAAAGTACCCAATATCTGGTTATTCTAAATGCAGCGCCTGAAAACTAAAGGCGCTAATAGTTTTGTGTTGATTTATGCAGTCATGCATAACAAACGGGAAACCATCTGGGTCAAATTTACATGAACCCCCCCTTTCTGCCCCCAGGTACGCTCAGTATTGATCTAAAAGTATTAACATGTTTTTTTTTTTTACAATGATTTTCAGGTTTTTATATCAACCTTTTCAATGACTAGCCAGCGTAGTAGTGAATTTGTTGTTTCAGTAATCCACCAGCTTTGTCACTGTTCCATATCTTTAGGTTTGGTGTCTTTAATATGACTGCTTTTAATATAATTTTTTGTTGTTTTTACTCTACACCAATGTATGATAAGCCCTGTATACCCAGTGCTTTCCTGGGTCCAGCGGAAAAACCCCACAGGCATACTACTTGGGTGGGATTTGAACCCACAGCCCCTGCATTCTCGAGCAGATACATGTATCTTTAGATATGGGTCATTCCACCAAGTTGGGACACAGTTTGTGACATTTGTATGACGTCTGCATGATTTTAGTCCTGCCCCATTTCTGCTGTATTTATTCACTGACTATCACAACAAATATTTTCCTGGTACATTGTGTACCTTGTAATTGGTGCAAAAAGTGAATTTGCATAACCTTGATGTATTTGAGTGTTGAAAAATTTTAAAAATAAAATTCTGGATGTAACACGGACACTGTGTCTGTGTTACATCCAGAATTGTATTTTTCTTAATAGTTTCCATTGAAAACATTAAAACAATTTTATACTTCAACAAACATTTTCACATACAAAGGAAATAAATGATTTCTTTTCATAATATGGACAAATGTTGCACAAAAATCACACTGTGTCCCAACTTGGTAGAATGACCCATATGCTACTGAGTGTACAGTGCTTTCCACACACCGGTGTATGGTTAAACCGAAACATTCTTCTTTGTCCCCGATGCAAATAACTGCATCTATTTTAAGTTGTTTTAATCTTTGTCCTGTATTTGCTGCTCTTAGGGAGTCTATATCTCTTGGAGAGACGGATCTTCCTGAGGACGCAGTCACCAAGGTCATCGATTGCCTCGGCAAGAAATACCCAGGAGACGAGTACCATCTGATACGCAAAAACTGTAACCACTTTGCCCAAGAGTTTGTTCAGGTATGGTTATTGAATTCTACCAAAGAGTCACGTTTGCGCAGTGAGCAAAAGCCAATTTTGCTATTTGCTAATCAAAACACAGAACGGCTAATCAGTCGACTAAAAGCCCATTCGAGTTCATCTGTACTGTTTGGTGTACAACTACAGGACAGCTCTGCACATAGACAAGAATAAATTGTTGTGAACGAAATGCAATAAAAATCCAATTTAACTATGGCAGTGATCGTTGGAATTGCACTTGATTTGATTAAGGCTATCATTGATGTATATAAGCACACGGTGATTACAAAACGTGTACGTTGCATAACCGTACCACAAAATTGTTAATGGAATGGGACAGGTTTTGGATGAGTCTGTATAGTGCAGTTCTTGCTTGTTAGACACGTCATAAATCGGGACATTATTATTTATCCCACAAGTGGGAGTGGAATACGAACAAATATATTACTTCTGCCCTTCAACCTTTTCGAGAATGTCATATTCTGAAATGCATGTTGTTTGAAGTCTTGTTTTTCCACAATTCCATAGTGAATACAGCGATGATAAATTTCAAACTAAATTTAGACTTTTGTAAGTCTGCATGGTGACAAAGTAACAGTGTTTTCTTCAGATATCAAGAAGTCATGCTCTTTGATCTACATCTCTTGCATTGAGAATGCTTTTCCCAGAAGTGCCTAGAAGTCTGTAACTCCAGGGGTGACCAACGTATAGAAAATCAGGGATGAGATTGCTCTGGATTTTCAAATTTTTACAAAAATTGTTGTTGTAGAATTTGTTTGCTAAAAAAAAGCAACAAAATTAAATCTCTTTTACATACATCCAGGCCCTTATAAAGTACTTGTACTGTATTTTGACTACACCAAGGTGCTTGCCCCATCTACATTTTAAGCACAGAATGCTGCCATTGATACAGGTTATGGTGTGGTTGGTAGCCACCAAACCCTCCAGCGGTGTTTTGTGGATTTTTTTTTCTTTTCATCCACTCTCACCCCTGAGAAATGCCATCATTTCAACATACCTCCCGAAAACTGGATCCTAGTTTCAGACGTTTTTGTCAGCAACGGCTCTCGCCCCATCAGTCTATCTGTCATTCAAAAGCACAATGGACGACATTGATTGGTCAGACAGTAAGAATAATCCTGACACTTCACAGAGGTTACAGAGGCAACCGCTCCATGCCCCCCTCCCCCCGCCCCCCTCCCCCGGTCCTTGCCTTGGCACCCCTTGAAATGATCCAGTAGAAATTTAAGTTTCTCTCACAGGGGTGCCCTTTAAAGGAAAAAAAAACTACCTTGCCCTTTCAACAACACTGATGTATCAGGCCATGCATATATGGGACTTGGAAGAGCTATATGTTTTTTTCAAACGGCAAGGATGCACACTTCCGAGAGGGTAATAAGTGATTACTTAGATTCACGCAGTCAATACAGGGATAATACGTGGAAACTAATCAGATTGAATTACAGATTTTCATCCAACAGTTTTATATTAAAACTTCCACAACGCAGTAACTACTGTACAGTGTTCTTCTTGTCTATCAATCATAACGTCTATTAATAAAGATGAAGACTCGAGTAGTAAATGACCTTCTGTCTTTCTCTTCTTGATTGCATATTATTTGGAATCACGCCATTTACTTTTGAAATAAAAAGAGATGCATCACCCTTGAGGTGATCCCTGTACTGTTGCTTCCCAGGTTGCAGTAACCGGTTGAATGGCTTCTGACTGGCACCTCCCGAACAAAGTCACTGACTAATAGGGAGACCGCCAACATTAGGGCTGGATAGCTCAGTTGGAAGAGCGTCAGTATGTGAAGCCGGTGGTCTCAGGTTCAAATCCTGCTCCAGTCAATTTTCATTGTTCACCCCAAAATTTACATGGAAATATACATTTTCGTTAAACAAATTTACTAGCTGTGATGCTAATTAAAAAACATAAATACCTTGGAGAACTTATGCATTCTGATTGGTCGAAACTAATCATGTGGTAGTGTTTCACCTGTCTTAAATCACCTGTAAAGATATAGTAGGAATTGTTTAAGACAGGTTTGCCAGTGCGTGTTAGGCGCTTATAGCCATGTGTGTTGGCGTGCAAGCTTACACAGGCACTAATAACGCGTAACGCAATATTGACTAGTATGCACGCAACTTAACACCATTGAGCGTCGCATTGCGATTTGACCACTTGCAAAACAGAACCTGAGGACAGGAATTGAAAATTTACAAAACAGAAAAGTTGTACAGATGTTCACACTTTTTAATAAAAAGGGTGTTTGTGAATGGGAATAAAATAGTAGTGACTCAGTCTTAAACGGCCGTTTAAAACATTGCAGGGTCGTGGCCAGGCTATATAGGACCTCGCCTTCAGCTCAGTCCGTTATCGCAAGGCTATGATCCTGCCTACCGATCATAAAGTGCCATTTCAGACCTTGACACTACTTTTTTTATTCCCTTATATAAAAGATAATAATTATTTTATGATTGAATACGTTTGATATAAGTAAAGGAGAATTTCATTCAACATGCTTTTTGTTTCTATGAGTCGTGGTGGTAACAGTAATGATGGAGAATCCTTATTTTATTTGTCAAATATAAAAATGAAAGTATTTTACAATACCAACAAAGCAACATAATTGTAAAGCTGTATGAATACTCATAGATTATTAAAGGTGCTTAAGTTGCTTACTCTTGGTAGTATTTGTTAGCTATAGTTGACTAACCATTTAAAAGCATTCAACTGCGTGGTGTGTGTATGGTGGCACAACTGTGCACAGAACTGTTAGCTGTGTTGCATTCATCACTTGATATCATATTACAGACTGCCTCCATGGTTTATCAGTCATTCAAAAGTACTGTGGATGGTTTTCAGCGGTCAGACAGTAGGAGGGTTGACTGTGTACTGTGTGGATGCATTCACTACATGATATCATATTGCAGGCTGGCGTAGTTTATGTATCTTCCAAAACCACTATGGATGATAAGGAATGGTCAGACAGTAGACGGATTGTCACATAAATTATTCACCCAAAACACATTTGGTCAGAATGTTAAGTCGTCGTTTGCTTCTTTTATCGATTTGTTATTCAGATCTTGTGCAGGAAAGACATCCCCAGCTGGATCAATAGACTAGCCGCCGTCGGCGCCCGCCTCCCCTTCATGGAGAAGATGCTCCCCAAGGAGTGGCTCACCCCTTTGGCATTAGAAACCTCCATCAAGGAACCCGAACCGTCCCGCAACCAGACCAGTACGGGTACAGCTAGCAACGGCGGGAACAGCTGATACCAGGCATCAGCCCGGTCCACCCTCATAGAAATATTTATTCTTAACATGGTTTGTTCTTCCTATTTATATTTAAAACAAAAACATTATAATGAAAGAAAAAAAAAAGATTACAAAAGGAAAGAAACATAAGTTTATATATATATATATATATCTCTGTCATAAATTTTGGTACGATTTTCTGAACTTGAGTTGCCAGCCTACTTCAGGCGAGATTAGGTTGTCTAGAAGAAATACATCATTTGCTGTAGTTCCTATTTATTGGGACACCAGTGTGATAAAGACGAAGTGAAAGTTAAATTCGACATGACAATGACGTTGTACGAAAGACTCTGTTTGAAATAATGTATGATTCCGGGAAGAAATTTGATCAATCGTAAGCTAACAATTTCATTATTTGTGTGTTTTAGCATAAACCTTGAAAATATCCATGAAGCCGAGGGAAGTTTTGGACGTCACACCAAACTGATTTTGTTTCACAAAGTCTTTACATAAGAAAGGGTATTTAAAGGTGCACCTTGAAATTTTGTTCAAGATAAAGCAATCAATGCAGTAGTCACTATTCACTCTTGAGGATTGTATATTTTTTTAAAGGTAAAAAATAGAAGCACCCCACCTCCCCCCCATGAAAATCCATAAAATGCGGATATAATTTGAAGGTTTGCATGGTGAAGGTACAAACAGAGGTAGGTTTGTGGAGATGCCATGTATATAATCTCGTGTGAGTATGGCAACACCCCGACACTCAACATTGGCATAAATAGCAGAGGCAAGATCCCCCCACCCGTCACCTGGATGGTCAAGACCCAGAGGCCACCCACAAATATCCTGGGTCGAACAACTGGGTCCACCCAGCAGGGTGGACGGGCTGTGGATCCAAGCTATCAACCGCGGGCATAGAAGATCGGCGCGAAGGACCCAGACGTCTATGCGGTAGAGTGAGTGAGTGAGTGAGTGAGTATGGCGGTTTCTGAATGATCGGCTGCAGCTGCGACTGCATTTGAAGTTTAGCATAGGCTGCCCTGAGCAACACACCTTTGCAACAGCCACAGTCGCCAAATCCCACACGGCTCTTGTGTAATTCTTAGAAGAATAGGAAGTTGACTTGACATTTCCAACAGTATGCTGTGTTATGTCCTAAGTATGCTCTGTGTTGATAAATACTGCATACCGTTCGAAACTCCCAGTAATACTCAGTTCATCTCAGAACCACACATATACTCACATAAGAAAAGTATATACAGGGTGTCTCTGCAAACTAATGTACAGCTCCCCGTAAAATATACACTTTCTCTAATATAAAAAACAAGTATTCATGTCTTTGAAGATGTATTCATGTACATGTGCGGTTATACGTGGTTTTGCATTGTTTGGGGGAAATATCAGCAATTAATTAATAATGCAAACAGATGTCTTCTGTGGTCGGCACAGTTCTGGTATCTCCTGCATGGATAAACATTGCTCATTGGCCCTCGCAAGTGACTACTTTGCGTGCTTGTAGAACACTGAGCACGCTCATCAAAGATGCAAGTATTTTGAGGTGGTTGCACTTGAAATGAATAACGTTACGCGATCACCCTAAACTGCATGCACTCAAACATGTAGCAGAAGAATGAGTGGGGACCAGTGGCTATTGGCATGATGCCTCTGTTGTCACCTACCATGCTTGAGCATGCGCATAGTGGATTCACCACAGGCCTAATTAAAACTGCCATATTTTTTGCACATTTAAATTCCAGGGATCATGTTAGGCATAATACTGGGGCAAAATGGCGCTACATGTTCCCTGGGAATGGGGTTAGGTTTTGCCTGTCTTAAAGAAGCAGAACCCCGAGAATGCTGTAACTGTAGTTGTTACTGTAACTGGAGTATCTGCTTTGATGCAATTGATGGGCACTTTCAGCTTTCCCATTGGTTAATCTGATTAATTTGGCCGTACTTAGGCATGTAGCATTGCACTGATACACTGTCATGTCCACAGATGACAATGACATAGATGGCCTGCTCAGCAGTCAAGCACAGATGACAAAAACTTGTCAATCTCCATGTTCTATGTCTGTGGTCTGTCCACGGTCAATTTGTAAAAAAAGGCTATGTTGCCAATTGCAACATGTTCAATGCAACAGGTGATATTGTGTAGCTCTGCTATGCCTCCAAAAGCTGAAATGAATTAAACCTTGAGTATGTTAAAATTCACTGCTTTTTCTATAATTTTACACATTTAAATGTACCAAACAATTGTGAACTCTTTCTGTCAAAGCATAAAGTCTGTTTTTCATACATTATATGTACCGGTCTATATTTTCTTGGTGTCAAAACCAGGCATACCATTTATTTTCACCATAGTCTACAGATTGTGTGTTGAGTTGACATGTACGACAACCTGTGTGATTGTGATGAATTGGAAGAATATGCTAATTTGGAAATTGCAAATGGCCGAGGATTGATTAACTCGTTCATAATCTACAGACCATGTGACCTGTGACATCACAGTGTGTACAGAGAAGCCACAGAGCCTGGACTTCCTGCAGGCACGATTTATACATAGTCTAGGTGCGAGACGCTTCTGTTCTGTAGTCCACGATCCACCCTTATCACGGATTGCCACCAATAGTCGGGTGCTATCACTCCACGAACACGCTATCACACACAAACTGCTACTTTGCGGTGCCCGTTTCAGAAATCCGTAAAGCGCCGGCTACCAGTGAACAGCAGTACAGTGTGTAGTAACCAATCTGGTGGCAAAATGCGCTGAGGACGTATTGCACCAAGACTAATTGTGCACAGCTGAATGGGAGAAACCAAAGTCTTACATTTGAAAGAAAAATTGCACAACCTTTGATGAAGAAAAGGGGCACATCTCAAACCATGTTCAGCTGTTCTTCTTACAATTTCATGCGGTAATTATGATACATAATCAGGCCTCGATCTTAAGAAAAACGGGGGCAGGACTTTGCTGGCCAAATCAGAGAAAATGTACAAGGGCATGCTGGCCAAGTTGGTAGTGACAGTGCAATTTTTCTGAAGGGCATGCTGGCCAACTCAACAGGGCATGAGGCCAATGGCCTTGTTGGCCTCGGTTTAGATCAAGGCCTGCATAATGCAAAATTTCTCAAATGCAACAGTGGTAGTATCTTGCCTGCCCGGAAGTGCCGTGGAATGTACACATTATAACGCCACTCATTTTGTAAACAAAGTGACATGGTCTGTTGCATCATTTGTTTCTCTTTTTTTTTACCTTCAAATTCTTACCCGTCTGTTATTTTGGCAGTAAACAGATTTGAAGATATTGGTTTGTGGATGACCAAGATGAGAGCCTATGAGTAGATGACATATTTGTACATTGTGATCTTCTGTAACGGAGACAATTGATATTTAACAAAGTGAATTTAATGACTTGGGAATTTGTACATGTACTATATAACTACAGGTAAAGAGTTGCAATAAAACCACTATGCACGATTGGTATTTAAAGTTTAACGTTGACGTTTCAGAACATAGAGAAGAAGAAAGTGGCAAAGAGAAGAAATTTTAAATCTTTAATAGCATGTTATACCTTACTGGATGTTAAACTTACATTGGGGATAAAGAATATGTATATTTAGCACTGTATACTCTGTACTTTCCCAATTTCTGTGAACAGAACAAAATCTGCAGGCATATTACTCAGGTGGGATTTGAACCCACGACCTTTGTCATTCTGGAACAGACGTCTTACCACTAAACCACTGAGATAGCCCGGGAGCTAGAGGCCATGGTCTAGTTGGTAAGACGTCTGCTCTAGAATGGCTTAGGTTCAGGTTTCAAATCCCACCCAAGTAATATGTCTGTGGAGTTTCTTTTACAGAACTTAAGGGGAAAGTACTGAGTATACAGTGCTTAACTCAATCACTGTTATGGGTAAGACACAAATAATATTTTACACCTTGTTAATAGTTTTACATGTTACAATGATTATGTATTTAAGAATCTGTGAAGGTTGAAGCTTGTTTCTTTCTACCGAGTTTGAGGGGAAATTACACATGTATTGTAAACACTTTGTAAAATATTTTGTTACAGGTTGTAATGCTAAAATGGATCATGTGTTTTATTATCAAGATTTTTCTTAACCCCCCAACCCCCCAACCACCTTAAATCCATCCTTGGTATGTCAGTTGTGACAACGGCTATGGCTAGATTACTTCATCTGACTATGTTCTTTTTTAAAAATTGCTTCATTAGTTAACATCCACATCCCAAGCCACTCATTGTGGATATGGCTATATGACACTAAAATACCTTCTCAATGTGTTCAGATCTTTTTTTTAAATTTCATTTCAGAAAGTTGTTTGAAAGAAAAATTGATACAGAAAAGATTTCTGGTAGATTATGCAAATACATCTGGCCTGTGATTTGACGTCATTTTTCATTGATGTCCCTGCACCTTCGGATTTTCTTGAAAAAGGCAAAACTGAGATGGAAGACTTTGCCTTGTTATGACGGAACTGTCAGATACCTAATTGAAATGACATAGAAGCCTCTTAAATGTTAAATCCTGTAAATTTAGGGAGCAGAGCTTCATCTTCACATCTTCACACCTTCATACCAAGAGGGAACTGTTCCAATTTTCAGGATTTTTCATAAACTTAGAAAGAATTACTGTCAGTAACTAAAACTTACTAACTTACCTAATGTCAAATAATAATTCATGGTGTGAAGTTTAGGCAGTAAAACAGTAGACAGCGTTTTGATGTAGCTTGACCTGTTCAAGGAAAAAAAAAGACTTTATTTTAAATGTGTTAAACTATTTTTTTTTTCTGATATGGCTGGGATTTATTGTAATATCTAATACATTTATTTTGCTTATTTAGGTATTTAGTTTACAGAAGTATTGTGTGAGGTTTCTCTTGATAGGCGCTTTTCAGTATTCATCATAAGTTGACATTTTTGGCTGTATCAATATATTGCGAATGTAAAAATATATATCAATATTTGATATTAATTTGTTGGTTGTGAGACTATTTACTTAAATTGGACATGGATGAGCTCTTGCTGTTCGTTTAATGGTAACTACGTTTAGAGAAGAAAGCACTGGATTTTGTTTGGTATTTTTTTTAAGGGTCATTTTGCGCTTATTTTTTATATTTTTGGGCAGAAAAAGTGAGAAGTTGTTTTAGTAAATTTATTACACCATGATGGTTTGTTTTATGGTTGAATTTTTCAGTGTATCTATTTTATTTTTGTTTACTAAAAAATTATCTGCAATGGTGTATTAAATTAACCTGTAAAATATCGAAATGAAAATGTAGTTGAGTATAGCATTATGCTCGATTTAATAACGCAATTAATACCAAGACTCATACCAAGACCTTAAAAAAAAGAGAAAAAAAAGAAAAGAAAACAAACCAAAGCCCAAGACCAGGGCAAAAAAGGAAATCTTAAAAAATGAAAAGCTCACCAATGACCAATACTTCCAGCAAAAGAAACAATGCCCTTTTTATACCAGCAAAAAAATGTGAAACCGTTAGTAGAAAACACCACATTGATGTTTCTGATAAGGCTCCATTTTCAATTTACCTTTTTTTAAATTATGAAAACAAATTAATGCAATGTACTATGATAGCACACCTTCCCAGCCACTCGGTAGGAAAAGATCCTAGCGAGGAATACACATGTGCAAGTCACTGAGGCATTCAGATTGGCTCGGTAAATTCCTCCCTGCCTTCTTTCACCTCTTTGGACCCCGGAGCCTGGCATGTGGATTTGGTTTTCGGTCCCTAATTTAAACGAAGCATTTCTTCATCTTCTCTTCACACGGGTGTCTTCAGGCCTGTGGGTTTTAAGTGCAAGGCACTTATGAAGATTCCTTGGTTTCATTCCCACAAAGATACAACAATAATAATAAAATTAACTCAAGTAAGTATAGTCTTGGTTCCAGCTGTTCATATTTTACAAATTGCTTTCAAACACAAAAGTGATATTGGTTTTAAACAGGTTCTTGTGCGATTGGGCCCTCCTACGACTACAGAATGCGAAATATGAATATCAGGAGAGTCTTGAACGAAGACTACAATGAAATTGCTATGGTCCACTTACAGATGCTCTTTTAGTGCAGGGGGCAATGTGTTCTAGACTGTGCAATCCCCACTGATCTTTGCAGATTTTTCAATGAACGTGTTTGCAGGGCACTTGTTTTTCTCATGCTGCTGTCATTCTGTCCGTCTCCCTGACTGCATTGCTTACTCATTGTTCCATCTCAGTGCAATCTAAGGATCAGTCTATTTTCCAATAAGCCCCAGTTTGGAATCTTACGCCTTGTCTGAATTGCAGGCTACGGCTATGGCTGGATGACCGTGTCATCGTGTGTTGAAGTGTAGGAAGTCCATGGCTACACCCTTAGCAACAGCCATAGCCGTAGCCATAGCTGCCAATTCGGATACAGCCGTAGGACATTTTATGAAACTATGGCTTTGGCTTGGGCTCTGGCTTAGGCTCTGTCAGTTATTTTGAAAGCATGTGGTTTCTCAAAGGGGCCATTGACAAGAGGAGCAGATGGGGGATGGGAGCAGTACGAAGCGATGGTTGTAATCTTGATAACAGTTTGTTGGTTTTATATAAAGAAACTACTGATTGCTTCTCTCATACCAAACCAAGACAAAGCCATACATTTTCTGGTCTTTGAACACTGCGTCACATCATTTTATAACCAAGTTTATCAGTGTATCAATGTCTTGAATCGACTTCTTGCATTAATAATCCAAACCCCCTAAGTTGTTAAACCAAACTCAATGAATAGCACCCGGCAAATTACCTTCGAACTGCCGTTTAATCATCAATTTTCTTTGTTACTATTTACACTGAACATGAGGGGTCTAGTAGTAAGTCTTAAGAAGAAAGTCTCGGACAAACTTATGTGTAGATACAGTAGTCTTGTAATCATTTAGAAACCCAAGCGGTTGTTAGTGACACTTGGCAATATGCCACAGAATCCACCAGTTTCATCTTGCCCTTTTCAGTTGTAATAGAGGTCACTGTGGGATTGAAAAATGTCAGTGTTTTCCATTGTGGTGGACTATCGTACAAGTGTGATAAGAAAAATGAAATTGTATTTTTGCCCCATATTTACTGAGGTCTCATATTCCACTGGAATTAGCAAATAGTACACCAACTGGTATGCCTAGGCGAATGACAGTTCTAAGAAAAAACATGGTCTCTTGAAAGTTAAATTCAAGACAATAAGGACAATTTCATCAAGCTAATAAACACTCCATTAAACTGCAAACTTTTCTTGCCCAAAAAACAAAAAAAACCAAACAAACCTAAAACAGGTTAACAGGACAAATTCCATGGTGTGTGTATTGTGCGTGGATGATTCTCTGCAGATTTTGGCTCAGCAGATTTTTCTGAGAAGCAGTTTTGTTTTCTTTAATCGGACCATGCTCTCATTTTCTTGTCAAGTTTAAAACTACCAGATGCGTCATCAGTGGAAATGTTAATGATAGTAATGCTCATGGAGTAGACGGTGCAAGTTTTGCACCTTTGCGAACATGTTTTGGTATCCTCATGTTTCCGGTGGTGTAACAACTTGACTTTTCGATCGTCTTTAGGAGAGAAGGCTTGATGATCAGAGACGATCGAAAACCCTGCGTTGTTATACCACCGGTTCTTTTCAGAACCACCACAGAGAGATTTCATGCACATGGTGTTACGGCAAACCTTACTAGACACTTCTGTAAAGTATGGCCGTTGCTTTGCTCAAACAGTGCAGCTTTGAAACTTGGCTGCAGACAGTCTGATATCTCAACAAAAGAGCCCATTTCTTGAAAAAAATTACTTACCCTACAAGAATGAAATCCAAGACTGTTATAACAACTGCTTCAAAGCTGAAACTGCCATTTGATGTAATTTTGTTTGTGTGCAAAATTTGTAATAAGGAAAATTATGGAGAAACAACTGTTGCACATGAAGATATTGTTTTTTGTAAAAACTAAATGTATATACATGTTTTGATACAATAATGGAGCCTTGTATTTCGGGTATATTATGTAACTAACTTTGTACTTATTAGAAGAGTTTAATATATTTTGTGATAGCTTCGTTTGATGGTGATTCTGTTACGGTCTGCAATCTCTTCTGAATCCTTCAAGGTGCAAAAAAGTTATAGAGTGAAATTTCTCAAAAGTTATGCCAATATATCATATCTTTTGCTCACTGATCAAAACTTTCTCATTAAGCCAAATTTAGGACTTTAGTTGTTTGGGTCGATTGCTAAAAATACTTTTTCATTTCATATACTTTTGAGGATACTATTCAGCAATGTTAATTATTATTGATACATTTCTGTATTTAATGTGGTGTTGGGAAAATGTGGGCATCAAAATGGCTTGATTTTATTGTTTGTATAAGTTTGCTGTTAGATTAAAATTTATATCAGTATGTACTTTTTTTCAGTTTGGTTCAATTGTATTATTTCACTGCCAAGTTTAAATTTCTGAGACAAGTGTCATCTTTCTGAAAAGGGAAATTTGCAAATCTATATTTCAATTGAAGAAAAACACAAAAAACTTGAATGAAACCTGTGTTTTCCCATCTGTGTGGACATGATATCGATATATATAGACCATGATTGAGGAATTTATCGATGATAAGCTTCATACTTAACATTAATTCCACGTTTTTCTAAAAGTTGACAAATCTGCCTTTCCGAATTTCCAGTACTTTAGTGTAACTATCACTTCATATTACCCAAGTAAACTACATGTAGTTTAAGTACTAGCTGTTGCTGATTTTTTTTAATGAAAGTAATTTGCAATTTAATACAAGCCCCCTTGAAGTATACAAGTCAAATGTTCATAATTTTTCTTTACTTTTAAAGAGAGCTTAATCCCCAGTAAATTCTAGAATGATTTACCATGTTATACACATTTTGGGGGGGACAAATTGTGCATAATTCCTGATGACTTAGTGTAGCAGTTACTCTGGGGTAGATCCAGGGTGTGCAGAAAGAGTGGAGGTAAAAAGATCCTATGCCTTTTGGCATATTATGTGCCATTCACACGAGGTAATTTACAGGCAACCAGTTATGAGCAATCTCTGTGAAGAAAACATCTTGTTTTAAATTCACACTGAAATTTTCTTGAGGATAGTTGCCTTGAAGTTGCCTGTGAAAACTGCCTGATGTGACATGGTCCCTATGACGGCACAGTGGACGAGTGGCTGGCCAGCCGCCTTGACAAATTATGCTTGGGGGCCCCCCTCGGCAAACCACTCCCAGGATGCACTGATTTCAGCGTTACAATCTGCAATCCTGGCCAAAATGGCTGGTACACTTGACAATAAAATACCCTTCCCGTCCCCCAATGTTGCTACCTCACACTGGAGTGCAGACCCTGCAATGACAGTCAACATTGACCGGGGACAGAAGGGGGCGGGATGGGGGGGGGGGAGAGCAAGATTTGGCAGGGATTGTACGCAGGATTTTGATATGTAATAACCATATCGACACAATCACTGATTGTTTTAATGACCCCCACAATGGGGAATTTTATTTAAAGTACATGATATATGAACTCTTGGTTGACTCATAAATAATTATGTTTAAACACTAATAATGTCTTGTTTTGTGTTGTGATTCTTTCTCAAAAGTCAACCGTTTCATAACTGCTTCATCAAACTTCAACATATTTGGTGGAAAGTTAAAAATGCTTCAGATAATTTTAAGAATGCATTGTTTTAATACATATTACTTTAGTGAAGTTAAATAAATGGAGATCTCCAAACTAAATTTTCAATTGCAGTCATCCTAAAGAAATGTAAATTTCTCCCTGAATTCATACTTGGCAGTGTGCATGGTTAATTTGGCAATATTGTACTGCAGCCATCAAACTTTAGAACTTCCAGTTCTACACATTTTTCATGATACTTTTTTTAATTTTAAAACGTTGGACATACAACTTTGTGAACAGGGGCTGTCCATGTTGGAAGAAAAGTGAAAACAAAAAAAATCTTTCATTAGACAGATATGCTCTGTATTTAGTGAAATTGGGGTCGAATTAAGCTCAGAATAGTGTTCTGCGGGCTGCGCCTGACACTAACAAATGCTATTCGGAGCTTGGGTTGAGTTCAAAGTGTACAGTCATTTCAAAGAAAAAGTTTATTCCCTCCAATGGTAGTCTCCGATCTGTGTACAGACAAGATGCACAGGCATGCACATTTTCAGCTGATCTCTGTGCCATTGAAAATTGGAAAACACATTACAAAGTCTTGCTGGAGAGTTCCCCATTTTTTTGGGGGGGACACAAAATAAATTTGCCTGCCTGATTTTTCCAACTTACATGTATATCTTGAGAACACCTTGGTCAAGGATTACCTCGTCCCATTGTGCATGGATTAAATATCTAATGCAAATGGGGAGTGAACAAACTGAAATATTCTCCAAGTAGAATACATATTCAACACAAGAGATCAAGACATCTGCTTAGTAATTAAGTTTTAAAGCCATTCATATTTTGATTTTGCATTTTCAAAGCATTGAGCCCTTGCACACAAGTCACATGAGGCGACTGTACCCCCCCTAACCAGTTTGGAAGTCAATAGGTATACGCGCTGTCCAAAATGCACCCTACACTGTATAACACATGGAGACACTGACTTCTAAAATGGCGCAACCAAGATTATTGTGATAATGAGGTCAGGTGAATTGGGTCAATTTAAAGGTTAATTTATTGTATACATAATAATACTAATCGGGTGCCTGGAAGGACGAAGGGTTCCAAGACCATTGGGCAACATTTTGTACAACATTTTGTCCCAACAGAAGGCCGTAAGCAATTTAATGGCCACTTTTCAAGAACAGGTGCATACATATTACTGTTTCACGTTGTTGCTAGAAATACTCAAAAGATGTGTTTTTCCCATAACAACCGTCTTACAATTACTACCGATTGGCTTAGAAATGCTCAAACTTTCATACTTGGTTTTCTTAAAACACAATTTTGTACATGAATTTCTTACGACCTTTTTTGCCTAGCACATTTTTTTTTTTTAAATACCTGGACTTCAAAAATCTATGCAGAATTCCTATGGATAATACATACCAATATACACAGAAATGGATATCTTACAAAAAAAAAAACCCAAATCTGGGCATTTGTTTCCTTCAAATCTCTGCCACACATTCCGAAAAACTGGTTTACCTTCCCGACCTCTCCGAACAATGATAACAATGAAGGGTTAATTATATACTGTCATTAAATATTCAATACAAAGAAGCTGTTTAATTAGCACTGAATTGAAATTGAAGGGTACGTCATGAAACATCAATTCTAAAGCACTCGCTAAGAGACGTCTTAGTAAAAATTCAGTACACATTATTAAAGTGCAGCTCCCTATGTCTGATTTAATGCTAAATTTTTATGCATTTCTTTTGGTGTGAAGTAGAGGTCGACAATCTTTGAAGTATGTACACGTTAAGTAGAAACTATAATTAAATAGTAAACTTGCCGGTACAACCATGTGGTTAAATCTCTTTTGTGAGGAGTGTTGGCTCTGAAAAGAGCCGGAGTGGTCTCGACGTTTCGATCAGTATACTCTGATCGTCTTCAGGAGAAACCTGAAACTGTTCTGGAAAAATTCATTCTCCTGAAGTCGAACAGAGCACACTGTTTGAAACGTCGAGACCACTCCGGCTCTTTTCAGAGCCAACACTCCTCACAAAAGAGATTTAACCATATGGTTGTACCCGCAAGTTTACTATTTAATTATAGTTTCTACTTATTCTCTACACCATGCAAAGCTTCAAATATCACTTATGTACAACGTTGTCAAATAACTAAGATTTGAAGGTGTGTATGGTGTTGGGAGTAGACTGTGTAGGCTTGCTGATTTAAGTCCATCTTGGGAGAAGTGTTAGTTTTCTGAGTGGAATCAGGTGTGAGATAAAGCAGAGTTTCCTGTATATCTTAATATACTCGTATGGACTGGCAGTGAGGTCTCCAGCGCACATCTATGCACCCCAAGGGACAGTGACCAGAAGGGGGCAATATTTCCCTCAGCATTCGGCCTCGGGAAACAGGACCCGCTTCTGGTCACTCGCAGGCCCGAGGGGAGATGGACGTGCACAAGTGACTGAATTATGCCAGTCCATGTATAGTTTTATAACACACCTCAGTCAACAATAATTATGAAGACATTTTTTTAAAAGTGGTTTTTGTTAGCTGAACTGATTTAATTCAACAATTAACTCATGACAATTCAACCATGAGCAATTCAAAAATTGAAGGGACGCTTTTAAAATCCCTAGATTCATTTTTTTAGCCGCTGTTTACTATTCACACCATGAGAGGGTGCTGTAACCAGTCAAAATTTGGAGTTTGGGAAGTATTTCCCGCAAATTATGCACACGCGATGCCTTGACACGTTTAATTCACAGTCGCGCGAATCTCATGCACTAGTCTATATTAGTTAACCCCACCTGACCGTGTTTCAGCCAACCAGAATAGAGAACCAGCAAGAGGTGTGTTATAATTCCAGTTAGGTAATCTCTACTATATCTCAACCCTTGTTCTTTTCAGTGCCAACACTACTCCCCAAACGAATTATATTCCCACAGTTGCTAACCCTAAATCTAATCAGTTCTTTAGTCAAATAACCACCAACATTACATATACCACAGACTAGATAATATAATAGGTTTATAATTTAGAAGCTTTTATAGTAAATGAAGCAATTTTGGAATAGTTATCATAAAGCATAAAAGGGGAATTTTTCAAGATATAGTAGTTTTTAAATTTCTTTATTTAAATACAACATCAATCTATCAATACTGATATTTAAGAAATTGATCTAAGCATGATGTTTTCCAAGAAATTGTCTTAGTCTTAGAATAAAAGGAAGCTAAAGAAGAAAACCCACTGCAGCAAGCAAGCAAATTGGCATCAGTTAGATTTATAAGCAGAATATATAGAAAAGTAGAATTCATGACTGTCTAACAACTCTCCATGTCTTCATTCTCAAACGTATCGCAAACGTTCTTCCCTATTCCACCGTGTCGGCATGATTTGTTGCCATCATCAGCTGTGCAAGATCTGGCTTTTCCCATCCTACCTAAGATTCCCTCATTTTCATCAAAATCCTCAAGATGGCCCCCTGGACCAACTTTGTCGTGTCTTCCATGCTCTTCCTCATCTAAGCTCCACTGCGCCTCCTCCTTATCAAAATATTGCTCTTCTTCGTCTTGAGTTCTGAGTACCAACGAGTCGTACTCTGCGTTTCCATCAACGGTGGAGTAGTCAAAATCTTTCTCTTGTCCACTGAGAAATCTGAGGTGCATATGATGAAGGAATTCTTGCCTCATCATAGCTCTATCCTCATCGGTGGCTGGAGTCGGTATTCTCTCGGTCGCCTTCTGTCTGTTTTTCTGCTCACAACTGGTTGAAGCAACAGCTGTATCTGAGAATGAAAGCAAGAAAGGATATACAAATAAATATATATTTATAAATTATCAGTTTAATTTTCACTGATATATTTTGAGAGTGGGGAGTGGAAAAATGATAACCCCCAAAACAATTTCAAATATATTTGCTTTAGTATGAGTTTGAATAACAGCTTTTCTCTTCAGGCATTACCCCCTCCTATTCTGGTAACATTTTCAAGTTGAGTTGACCAAACAACAAGGAAACTGTATGTGTGTACCGTTTTCTGTGCTAATGTTCACCAGGCACATGATATCACATTGCAGGCTGGAATAATTATCTATGGACGTGTCTGAATTGGCAGCTGCAGCTACGGCTACAGCTGGATTGCAGCGTCATATAGTAAAGGACGTCTTCAGCAACACCCTTAAAAACAGTCACAGCCATAGCTGTAGCCACTAATTCAGTTATGGCCTATCATTCAAAACCACAATGGAAGATGTTAAATGGTCAGACAGTCTTTTGGAAACACTGTTCTGAATTAGGAACCCCTTTCTTCTTACTTCATTTACTTTAATACAGGAATAACCTTGTTAGTGAGCAATTGGAACCTCCTATTTTTCAGTTTACAGTAAAATTAGACACTCCTACTTCTGGTTGAGACTTTGATTCTTATTTTGTCATTGTTTCCATTGTTTCCTCACCAGCATCCTCATCACTTTCATCTTCCTCTTCTTCTTCTTCTTCTTCTTCTTCCTCCAACATGTCATCCTCTGCCTCCTTTTGTCTCTTATATAACTCCTTTGTTTCCTGCTCATCCATAAATGTCATCAGAATACTAGAGAACTTCAAGTCACTTTGGTTGACCGGGGTTTCCAACCCTTTCACCTCCTCATCTGTCATATATTGCCCAACATACTCCTCAAACATAAGCGGGTCTCTGTCCTTCATTGCCTTGTCCCCAAAGTACTGTCCCTCTTTCTCAAGTTGTTTTAGAGCTTCATAGCGGCGGTTTCTTACTCCCATACGTGACTTCCTGGTGCTCAGCCGTCTCCTCGCCTCCTTCAGATAGAAATCAATCTCGTACTCCCCGAAGAGCTGGTCGAAACAATCCAAGTCCTCCTCACGGAGAAAGGAGTGGAAGCGCTCCAGGAAGATGGCCGGTTTGTGGTCCAGGAGTTCCGACAGAATGCTGAGCTTTTCTTTTGCAGACAAATCTTCCTCACCCCGCTGTTGGTTTTTGATGCGCGCTTTGCTGGCTGCAATATGAACAAGCATTCTTTGTCTGGCATCAGGGCTATGGTCTACATCTTCAGTAGGGTGGATGTCGCAGTTGGCTGAGGTGTCACCTGCAATTGGACATTGAAATGGGTTTTATTTCAAAATTGAGTTACAACTATTAACAAACCCTCATATGATCAATGTGTTTCTTGACAAAATCCACCCATGCCCAAAGATGCTAACTACAGCTGCATTTTTAGGCCCGATGCACAGATTATAGCCATTGCCCAAAGGTGCTTCGATGAGAGTGGTAAACTTGAGAAGCAACCAGCTGTGCTCAACTGCTATGGAATTTGGGCTAAAGTGGGAAAAAGATAGCTGGGTCTCAACCTTAGTCAATTTCTGTATTGGCAATAGACCTTATGCAAATGACGTCAATATGAGCATTTAGTACAGGAACTTGCTGAGGTCAAAAAAGCTACACTGCACGTTTGATGCAGCATTTGACTTCAGAGATGGCGGAGGATGCATAAGGTCTATCTGTGGCATTGTTGGAGTACACATACAAATACAATAACAGGAAAGTGTGGCATGGTTTACCTCACCGTTGCATGCATACATGTAGTAGTACTAGTAGTATATGGTAGATTTTGATGCACTTTGGAGTATGCATGCACAGTACAGGAGGGTTAAATAGTAGTAATGACATTAATTAGAAACAGTTGCTGGGAGAACAAGCAAGACATGATGCCACTTGCCATGCAGCGGCACAGCCACCGGTGGGACACGTGTCCCCCATAAAATATCTGTGCTCCCTCTAGGTGCCCCCCATGAAGAATATTCAGATACAGTAATTCATTAAAAGAACATGGTACCTTGCCCCCCCCCCCCACCCCACCCAATGCAAAAAGCAATGCCCCCCTCCCTCGTGCTCCAAGGAAAAAAATCCTGGCTATGCCGCTGTTATATTGTAGCTGTATGTACTACTGTACTAATACTACTTTACTAAAATACTAAATACTACTGACACTGGCGTAAGGCTACTCCTAAAAAATGTTTTTTTATGATGTTGTTGGGGGCCAACCTACCTGGGCTAGGGGCCTACCATTGCAAATTCGACTGTCACTTTTACTGTGTCAGCCTGTGAATGTGATTGGCTAAATCATGGCTAAATTAACTATTCTATTCTATTTCATTCTATTTGGAACACGATGAATGACTTCACATATAATTTAACATGTTCCATTTTCACTCTCAATTATCATTACCTCCATGTACTCACCTTCAAAACATTCCTCTCGGCTGTCATTCTCATTAGAAATTGAAGCCATTTTGTTTTCTTGTCCAAATTTTAATTTACCCAATAAAAGGATACGAACTACATTGGCACAGTGGAATGCGCTTCAGTCTGTCCTGCCGTGAGTTCAAAATAGAAATATCGCGCATTTTCAAGAATGAGCCGATCAACATAATTCGCATCCTTTTAGTGTTAATGTTTATATTGGAGATGTGGGTGCACGTACCGCACGGCCGCGGAGAGGGGATGAATTCAAGCAGAGCTGCTTTCGGAAAGTGATGGTTTTATTCGGTGACAGTATCATTTGATTCAATTTTTTAACGAGTTAGTCAGGTAGGGTTATACATCAACTAGTTATA
Organism: Marthasterias glacialis; assembly: GCA_911728455.2. Lineage (NCBI taxonomy): Eukaryota > Metazoa > Echinodermata > Asteroidea > Forcipulatida > Asteriidae > Marthasterias > Marthasterias glacialis. The sequence goes on from OU452219.1 coordinate 5,828,466, forward strand.
TTTATTACTTTAAATGTTAAGTAATTGTGGTTATATGTCGATTTACATTTTGGAAATTATAGACAGTCATTGAGTGACTGAACTTGACACTGTGTGTGTCTGCGTTTAGTCCGAGTTGCTGGATCATACAATTACAAATACATCGCCCTTTTTTTATTTTATACATTTTGGACATTATCTGGCGTATGTAGGGTCCGAGCGAACTCCCATCAAAACTTGGTACCTGTGTCCGTCAGACAGGGTCAGGAGTGACATAAAAAATGCTCCAAAATTCTTACAAATACAATATGCTTTAAACTCACCTGAAGTACGCAGGAGTGAGGAGATGTTGCCGGTGTCAATATGATGGTCAATTGTGACAGTTTCTCAAAAAAGGAGAAATTTTTGGCTGAAAACATGAACGGTATTACAGGTCGAAGAAGTGTGCAAAGATGAAACTTCCATTCGCATGGCCAAGAGTAACAAATTAGTACACTCCCTATTACTTCCATTTCAAACTTCAGCCGGGGCTAAACAGTTTTTGATTATTTTTTTCTTCTATTTAATTATTATTTTACCTTAATTTATTCTTAATTTTGGCATTTTGGTTCCAGCCTTCATTGGGGGGAGTTAATAGCCCTCAAACTCTGATATGGCTACGGAGCACTTGCAGTTTAAAATCCTCTGCGGAGTAGCCCTACTGAAAAAAAGAAACACAACTTAGATTATAAATGAGCTTTAAAAAAAATGAAATTCAAGAATAATTTAAAAAAAGAAAGAAGATTATTCGTATCTACCCCCATAACCATACCATGTAGAAACACAATACCAAAGTGGAATGGCCAGGCTTAGTTCATGCACCTTCTGTGAAAGATTATGTACGCATGTTTTGTTTAAAATGTATATTTTATGTGTGTATTTTTTTGGCCTTCCCAGATAACCATCTGAAGACGAACCTATTTTGACCAATCAGCTTTCCATATAATGGTTTCAAACTAGTGCTCAGAGCTGGGATGGCAAACTGCATGGTGGAACTTCACATCTGGTCTCTGAAGTCATCGGTTACAATTAGAGGTGAGGGCAGAGAAGACAAAACTAACAACGAAAGAACTAAAAGATTTACTGACTGATGTACACTTAAATCAATTTTGAGGTGATCAAAGAAAAATTGACTGAGCCCCAGTCAGTTTGTCTTTGTTCACCCCAAAATTGATTTAACAACTTCACCCAGTCAGTTTCCCTTGAGGTTTATTGCTTGATGTACATTTACATACAGACAGGGAGCTCAACCGAAATGCAGTCTCTATCGGAAGATACTGAAACAGAAAATCTTCATCAAAAAACTCTTAACCCTTCCAAAATCTTTCAGGGACATCTTGAGGATTTGGCAATTCCGTGAAAATAATCTCATCAGGCTGGACTGGAAAAAGTTGAAGATTCCTGGCGGGAACTGGTTAGGGATCCTACATAAAGTCATATTGGAGGGATGAGGCAATCCTGTTGGTAAGTGATGACGTTTTGGGGCCGGAAGTGCAATATAAATGAATGGTATACTAAAAATGAGCATTCGTTACACTGCACTTCCGGCTCCAAAATGTCATCACTTACCAACAGGATTTAAGGCGTGTCGTGGCCGAGTGGTTAGTGCGTCGGACTCAAGCTCTGGTGGCTGAGTCATCGGAGTGTGGGTTCGAGTCCCAGTCATGACACTTGTGTCCTTGAGCAAGACACTTAACCATAATTGCTCCGTAAAGGTTGGGGAGGTAGAGCCTTCTGCTCTACCAGCCAGGCTTCTGATGGATGATACCCAAGCCTACATCCTTACGGACTGTAAAGGGGGTAACTCTGTTTCAGCCCCGGGAGTAGGTGGCAACGGCCCCTGGAAAAACAGTTGATTAGTAGCCCACACCTCGAGTGGCTTACTGGCCTTGTGTGTCTGGCGACTTCCATTAAAAAAAAAAAAAAAAAGAAAAGGATCCTACATGAACTCATATTGGTTGATTTTGGAGGATTGAGGCAAAAGGGATCCTACATACACTCATATCGGGTTTTTTTTTCAAGCATTGAGGCTGGCTTCTGCAGGAAGTATCTTAGGATAAGGGGAATAGTGTTTTTTCAAGAAAAAGGCATGACTTTAGTTAATAGATCTTCACTAATTGGAAGCTGGAACTTTTGTCGGAGTCAAAAAGAAAAGGGATTAATTACTCTTTGGGAAACTACATTTAGGGCCTACAGAATTCATAAAAATAACTTGCTAATCTTTCCAAAATATGATTTTCTTTTAGACATTGATGTTGGTTGTCACACGTATCATGATAAAGGAGAGACTGGTAAGTTGCCTAACCCAAACCCCCTTTATAATACATTTGTAGATCATAGTGTACATTGCAGCCTAAATATTGTTCTTCGACTTGTAACTTTTTAAAATTTGTATAGTATGCTTTATCCCCGATGTAATTATTACATTTATTAAAAAAACTGTTGCAGTAACCGTTGCTAATTACATAATTCGAGCTGTCCTTTTTTTCACCGGGCATGTTCGATGGTCTAGTTGGTCGAATCCTACCCAAGTAGTATGTCTATGGATTTTTGTCCAAAGGACTCAGGAAAGAAGTGAGAGTAGGCCTGCAGACTCAAATGTTCTCTCCAAACGAATGATTTCATCTGTTCTTTGTTATGTCCTTTTGATGTATGTTGTAAAATAACTGTCATACAAATTGATTATTTATCGTACAAAATTTATTTTTGGTATTCCTTGCATTATATTGCATCAAATCTTCCCTAATTCCAAAATGATTAAATCTGACTGTATACATATAAGTTGTATTTTTAGTTTAGAGATATCTTTCGCAACTGAACAGTTTTCTGCAGAACGAATCAACAGTAAACTAAGGAATCTACAGAAACCTGTAGATTCGAAACGAATCCACTATTAAATGTAGATTTGTGAAACAAATTTGCACTTTCCCCAATAGCGTGATGTCCAGGCCCAATGCTTTATGAGTAAGGGCAAGGCAGTTTTTCTTTAGTAGAGGGCATTTCTATGAGGGAAATGTAAATTTGTACTGAAACAAGGGGCACCAAGGCATTTACCAGGGGGCATGGAGGGCATGCCTTTGTTGCCTCACTCAGGCCTTGATGTCATAGAAATAGTTTGAGCCTAAAGACTCATCCATTGCGGGGATACTTTTTATTATTTAAACTTTGAGGTTTTTTTCCTTCTTATTTTCCCCCCTCTCCTCTGCAGTTGTTTCAGGATACCTTGACCAGAAGCAGCAGTATTCAGAAAGTGAGTTGACAGTAAATTACCTCCTACATATTCATATGAAGCAATCAACGCATCACATTACCATCAATGCAATGTGATTAATGTGAATTGACCACTTGCCATTGTTTGTACATATTACAGCAATAGTTTTAGAAAGAGTAAGTTCATTTCCATTCTCCAGCTTTCAATGAACGAACCGTCAAACCAACCTGTTCAAAGTTCATCAAGTTACGTCAGCCTGTTTCAGTGAAAAACAATGAGAAAAAAACAGTATGTTTTGCTCTGTATTTTGTGCACATTCATATTCAGGTTTGTTTCAGTTTCGGTAATTGGAATGAGCAATAGTGATTTGGGCTGGTCTTCAAATGCCATTTTCTTGTCTTTGACTGTAGTGCAGAACTCAGAGAGCTTTCAGATTGAAATTAATATCGTTTTGTTTTTACATGGGCCCAATTTCATGAATCAGTTCACTGGTAAGCAATCTTTTGTGCTTAATGTAGCAGAAAAATGTGTATTTCATTAACGATTGATGAGATTTTACAACGCGTGTACGTGTTCACAACAGTTTTGCATTGTTGCGTCACACATCTGGGCGCGATTTCAAAGAGAAAAATAAGTGGTAATAGGTTCTTATTTCTTCTTTACAGGTAGAGATTTGCTATGGATGCCCAAGAACAGACGACCCGATAAGTTGAGAGATCTTCTGAAGGAAGCTGAGGTGAGCCAGTATCATTGTAACTCACAGACCTCAGAAATGTAGCGTGTCGTGGCCAAGTGGTCTGGCGCACCAAATTCAAGCTCTGGTGGCTGAGTCACTATGTGGGTTCGAGTCTCGGTCCCGGCACTTGTGTCCTTGAGCAAGACACTTAACTATGATTGCTCCTTGGCGTTTATGTCCTAATGCAACTCACTACGGAATCTTAGAGTGACCATCCGTGTTTATGTCCTAACTTGAGGATGCTGCCGAGTAACGAAGTAGAAGTAGAAATGTTTTTATTTCTCTGTGGAATATGTGTACTTTTGAAATTAAGAAATTTTCTGTAGTAATTTCAATATTTTAAAACTATTTTGTATTATTTACACGCAGAATGTGTTTTGTTTTACCTCAACAAGTCAGAAGAGTGCTGAAAAACGGAAACTTCAGTTTTAATTGGCCAATAGTGCCCCCGTAAGAAAAATGTTGCCCCCCTAAGATTTTACCCTAGTTAAAGCGCTGGTATTAATATCAAACCATATATTAAGCCTGAAAAATGTAATGTGAAAAAATACCATTTCATGGGCCCTTTAATCTAATGGTTGTGACATCTGTGTTGATAAATTGTCTGTTTATTTTGTAGGACTTGTTAGCTTCCAATCAGGTAGTCTTCACCAGATGGAGGTCAAGACGACAACTTCAGGTAAACAATTCATTCACGGGGAGAAAAATGATTTCCCAATATAAAAAGACTAACTGTGGCATAGGCACGGGTTGAAAAGTGGAGGGGGGGTGGGGGAGAATGATTTTTAAAATAAAGCCACACTTGCCAATACGACATCTGTTGCGCACAAAATCACCTAGGCCCAACACATTTAAGGCCCAGCACATGGTAAGTTTGTTCCATTTCCATCGGAATGAAACAAGAAATGATGTGTATTTTCTAATGTGTATGCAATGTGTGTATGTGTTTGGAGACAAGCCCTTCACTTAGTTTTTCACTGCTTGGAAATATTTAGGTGGGATGATTCTATTTTTGCAATAGATGGTATCAAGTAGATATTAACTGTACATGTCAAGCCCCAACTTGAGTAAACTGCCCCAACTTGAGTACGCTCTAGTATAACTCAAGTTGGGTCTGCCCCCAACTACAGTTCGGACCAGTGAAACTGTACTTTGTACTGGCCCATCTGCAGTTGGGACTTTCATCAATAACAAGATTCAAACTGGCTGCTTGTCACAGGGTACACTCGGTGATCTAGTGTCAAGACATCCGCTCTAGAATGGCAGGAGTTATTGGTGTAGTATGCCTGGGGATTTTGTTTTTTCCCCACAGGACTCGAGGTGGGCACTGAATATATAGAGAGATTGTGTGACCCCAGGAAAAGTTCATTTGGCAGCCATGTTGGGTCCAGCCATGTTGGGTCCAGCCATGTTGGGTCCAGCCATGTACAAACTCAATGGCTGACGCGCGTCTGCTGAATGATATCCAGCTTCTGTTAGTGCAGGCAACATTAGAAAAAGGTCTCGGGTGGCGTCACCTGAAACCTCTCTATAGTGCTTATCACACATCGGTGTCGGATAGAAACAAAAATAAAAGTTAACAGACTTTCATCAAGTTGGCCAGGGTTACTGACAAAACCTCTTGCCCTCTTGACCCTATCCAGGTAATGCTGAGTAATTGTATCCTGCTGTCTTTCCAAGTATCTGCTCACAGCGGTGATGTTGAACGAATCCTCATCGACAGGTCTCTTCAAGGCAAATTCTGCTCGGAGACGATCAATAATGGTACGAAAAAAACAAGTGTGATGTGTTTTCATGACAATAGACCTATAAATAAACATGATGTCATTTGAGTAGGGTGCCCTCAGTGGTCAAAGGAAGATTACTCGCCATCTTGTGCGCAACATGCACATAGACGTGTGTTTCCATTGTTTCATCATCTTTTTACCTCCAAGATGGTAGCGTGTTGTGGCCGAGCGGTTTAGTGCATCGGACTCAAGTTCTGGTGGCTAAGTCATCAGGATATGGGTTCGAATCCCGGTCATGACACTCGTGTCCTTGAGCAAGACACTTAACTATAGATGCTTCAAATAGGGGAAGAGGCAATTATGTTTGTCTGGCAACAGATTCGTAACCATTCCTGTTCATAGCTGTGCTGTGAAGAGACTCGTGTGTATATCTCTCCATGTCTTGTTTCTGCGCATTGGGGCAGGTTTCTATCCCTTCAAAAAAAAGTAGCCCACACCTCGAGTGGCCTTTGGGCCTTGTGATGGGCGAACTTCATAAAAAAAACAAAGAAATAAAAAAAAACTTAAAGATGTCTATGCATAAGGTCCATGCCCATATTTCCTTATGTTAGAAATTTTGAATCGGTCTTGTTTGAGTGAAGATTGTGTTGTTTCCCTCTCCTGTAAAAGCAGCCGTCGTCACAGAGTCTTTCATCGTCTGCACCTTCCCGGACAAACCTAAACTTGGGTTTGCTTTCTTCAGCAAGAGACCCACATCAGGACAAGACTTTTCAAAGAAAATGGACAAGATTTCCACCTATGATCCAAAGGTAAGGATATTATTGCGCATTCGTAACTGATAAGATTTGCCAGTAAATTGACCGACCATTTGGAACTATCTGTACTGTGTTATGCACTCATCACATGATGTCACTATTGCAGGGTGTCATAGTGCATCTAGCACTCGAAATCATTTGGATGATATTGTCAAACCTTTTTCCCCCAAAGAGATGCGTTACACAACAGCATTTTGTTAGTGGAGTGTCATGGCCGACCGGTTCAGAGCATTGGACTCAAGTTCTGGTGTTGTCAGAGTTTGGGTCGGGGTCCCGGTCATGAGACACTCAACCATAATTGCTTCGTCCTTCCGATGGGATGTTAAGCTGTAGGTTTCATGTGCTGTGTATTAAAAGCACTTAAAAGAACCCGGTACACTTATTGTCAAGAGAAGCGGCTCGCTCCGGTGTTTCAGAGTTGGCTGCAGATTGTGACGCATCACTTTGTAAACCCTAACAAGGTGCCTATATAAATGGTTCTCATAATTCAAACTCAGCATACATGTTGTTAAAATAATAAGTGCTTGAGATGCCCCTAGATGAAGCACTTCATGCAGGGATGCCAGTTTTCCTGCTATTGTTGGAATTCCAGCTTTTTCATGTTTGGTTATCTGATCTATAAATCTGGTTATCTGTCTTTCATCAGGCTGGAAAAAAAATCCTTTGCAGCGCATGATCATATATCTGATAGATATTCTTGGTTATCAAGACACTTAGAAAAAATTGTCAATATGCTCGCGTAATGCAGAGGGCATATGCTCCCGTTTTGTGGTCGTTGTGAAGCGCCCTCTAGGGTTTGAGGGTTCTTTAGTGCATGCAAATGTATGAGATAACAAAGACTATCCCATGTGCGTGAGCGATGTGTGTGTGTTGTGTGAACAACAGAGACGTGACGGCAGTTTGTTGTGCATTAATCAAAATGTGGTCGTTGCGTTTCACCGCCGAGCATTTTCTGAATTGTTTTACTTATCTTACTCAATTTTGGCTACCAAAATAAAAGATGGAAAAGGTGTGGATTTGAACAAAAAAACACTGATAGTGTAAAGAACATGTGTGTAGAGAATTCATGTAGTATTAATGAATTGTATACTGTAACACTCCATGCAAAAGTTGTATATTACATGTACATGTACATGTACATTGTAATGTCTGCGCATGTATGCAAATAATTTCCAGCTCAGGTGCAAAGAGCTTCTGGCATCCCTGTACAGAAGAGCTGAGTATTGATTATAATTTTGTTCTTACTTTTGTTTTGAACTGCAGGTAACACATACAGACCTTCCTGGTGTGAAGATCAAACGTGACAGAAAGTTGTCAGTTAACGTCAATCAGGAATGGGTGAGTAGAATTCACAGTGTCTTGGTATTAGAGCCCTTGCCGTCTTCCAAACCCTCTGTTTTACACTCATCTTTTTGTTTCCTTGTGTAACATTTTGATAATAGTGGATATTTATATAGCGCCGTTGTCCACCAATTTTGATGTTTTGACAATATTACCCCGTGCACTGGGCCATTTATTTCATTTAAACCATCTCAGCACCTTTTGGAATACACAGCCGGTGATGGTAAGTAAGTAGTGCATCAAGCTAAATCAATCACAAGAACCACTTCTGTCCTTTACTCCTGGGTGAAAAAAAGCAAATTTATTTAAGTGTCTTGCTCAAGGATACAAGCATCATGACTGGGACTTGAACCAAAACTCTGATGTCTCAGCCACCAGAAATCATTAAAAAAAAAAATTTTTAATGAAAAAGTCATAGCACAGATTCAGATTTGAATGTCGTTTTGGTATGTGGTGTCTGCTTATTTTGCTTTGCTACATTACACATTGCTATTCAAAATCTTGCGAAAAACCATTACCTCCCCTACAGTGTATTTCATTGTGTTTTTACTGTGTATTCATTGCATTTCTTTATTTATATATGTTTCTCTATTGCCACATTTTATGTTTAATTTCTTATAGTAATTCATTTTTTTTTTATGTCACCTTACTATGTACTTTTTTTATATATGTACATAAATATTTGTTTTATAGTATATATTTTTAATTCTTGTTTTTCATTCATTCCTGTAATTGGCTGCTTGTCTGCTGTTGGTTTGGTCAATAAATAAATAAAAATTACTTGTAATATCTTACGAAATCCTTCAACCGCCCCCCCCCAGCTCACCTATTACCAATAAATAAAAACTTTTAAATGTCACCAGATAAAATGATATTGTTATGTGTTTGGGCTTCAGCCGAACACCTCTTGTTTTTGTTTGACTTTTTCTTTCCGAACACCTAGTGGTTATAATGTCACAAAACACTACCTGTCTAATTTTGATTGTTTTGATTGTACCTAGGTGTTAGTATGGTACAGCACGGGTCGAGATGATGCATCGGTATGGCCTTGGTCACCAATGACAAGTGACAAAGAGAGGGCAAACATATTCCTGTACGGAGTTAACGGGTGAGTTAGATCTGACTACATTGAGCCCTTGGGAATCCATCCCCTTGTTTTGCCTGAATTTGATGGATTAACCTTGCAAAGCCAAGCTCGTATTTCAATTGGGCCATGTTTACCATTCTTATCCAAGTGATACTTCGTGGAGGCAACGGAGACATTCACCTACATGTCCCTGGTCATTGCCTTTGTGCTCTTAAAACATTCCAGTAGAAATTTATAATTTTCTCATAGAGGTGCCCTTTATCAAGCAGAAAATGCCTTGGTGCCCCTGCCCTTTCAAGAACGAAGCAATCAGACCTGCGAGTCTAAACACTTCGGGTTTTAAGTTTTCATATAATGGTGTATTCTATCTTTAAAACTGATGTATATGCATTTGAGTTCCATGGGGGTTAGGTTAAGGTAAAAAACAAAAGTAACAATTTTTAGCATCTATAATTACTCGTGGCTTTAGTTAACTTCTAATTCATGGCTACTCCATTATTATTGACTTCACTTGATAAAATCACTGTAGCTCCCAATTCTCTTAAGGGGTTGTGGGTGACAAGATTACTTTGTTTTAATGTAGAACTTACCGATGTCCACATGTCCATTCAAGCTTGTCCGTGTTGGTAATAAGGTGCAATGTTTTTTTCCTGTTTTTTTCTGTAGCCCATTATTACTTCTGCTTGTTTCTCTTGTCTTGTGTTTACAGGTCCAAGCTGGAAGAGCTGTGTTTTGTCAGCACTGAGTACGAGCCTCTCAGTGTTGCATTCAGGTACAGTAAATTATCTCAAGATCAGAGACAAATAAATGGTTCACATGCTTTTGTTCTTCAGCACATACCTCCTGTCCCTCTAATAGACCGATCCATTAAGCCCCGCCTACCTTAGCAACTGCCTAGCAACAGCACATGGTGTGACCTTCTTGCCACGATCGCAGCGGTGGTTGGTTCAGTTGCGGCCACACACACGTATCGGATACACACATGAATATGGTTTTCGTGAACGGCATAGATTTAGTTTTGTGGCCTTTTGAGAAGTGCCTTGAGTCCAAAGAACAATGCAGACAGGAACACTGTTAAACCACTTTTACACGACTGTACAGGGACCACTGCTGTGGGATTTGCACTACCAGAAATACGAAACAAAATTGAAACAAACAGAAGTTAGTACAGTTGTCTGTGCTGTTGTGTGTCAGAACAATGACGGCGGTTTGTTTACTTTCCTAATGGGATTTTAACGTTTCGGACTTTTGTCAGACTTTCAGTGGCATTGTCAAGGCTGTGATTGGTCAATATGTTAGTACGCAGGGCTTAATGGGTCGGTCTATATTTGGGCAAGTCCAAGAGCTCATGTAGTTGCACATGCAAGTAGCAAAAGCAAGTAGGATTTAATTTTGTGATTTTGATTCTAACATTGGGCATCTGGGAAGAGAATACACGCAAGAGTTTATGTTAGTAGTCCTTGGGATGATTATGTAATCCACTTGAAGGATTCATCTATAAGGCAAGTCCGATAATTCATGCACTTGCATAGGACATTCAGCAAGTTCAACCCTCTGAAAAAGCAACGAGGATTTAATGTCTGAGATTTTGATTCTAATGTTGGGCATCTGCGAGGAGAATACACTCAAGAGTTTCTATGTCAGTAGTCCTTGGGATGATTATGTAATCCACTTGGGAGGATTCATCTATAAGGCAAGACCAAGAATTGTTGCACGTTACAGATGGGTCATTCAGAAAGTCTAACCTTCTGAAAAGTAACTAGGATTTATTTCTGTGATTGTGATTCTAACGTTGGGCATCTGCGAGGAGAATTCACAAAAGAATTCCTATGTCAGTAGTCCTTGGGATGATTATGTAATCCACTTGGGAGGATTCATCTATAAGGCAAGGCCAAGAATTGTTGCACGTTACAGATGGGTCATTCAGAAAGTCTAACCTTCTGAAAAGTAACGAAGTGGATACACACAAGAAGTTATATGTATGTTATTAGTCGTTGGGATCATTATGTAATTTAAAAAAATTGAAGGGTTTTATGTAAGGTGTGGGACCACAAGAGACCTTTGACCTTTTTTTGCGCATTTCTAAATGAGAAAGTTGTAGAATCAAGAGTTGTTCCTCAGCGCAAATCTGATCCTGTCTCTGGAAAATCTTTTTGAAAGAGGTAGTATTTTATGGAAGAATTTTGTTGTTGTTTTACCACATACTTTTGTTGGTTGTTTTAATAAATATATATGAATGAATAATGTTAGATGCCAGTTGTTTTGGGAAGTTGTGGGTGGTTGTGAATGCAATTTGCCTTTTTTACCGAGTAGAGATTTTAAAAGAGTGATATTTATGTTGTCATTAGTTCTATTCAGCCGAGACACATCTATACCTTGGAGGAAGTCTCATCGTCTACATCGGGCGATTACAAGGTAGATACCTGCATCTATGAGTGCTCTAAGATGAGGGTAAGTACTTGATGTGTCTGAACCAGTTGCCGCTGGGATTGTTTTTATTTGTCCTGTCCCCCTGGCGGGATTCTTTTGGCGGAATTGACGGAATATTTTTTCTTTGAGGGTACCGCTTGCACAAAGAAACCCTGACTTGACAATGCCAAGAGATGAAAGAGTCTCTTTGTTGAATGGTCCGTTTTGTTGCTTGGCTGAGAAAGGGTCAAATTCACTCAGCGTGAATTGCAAAACATCAGCCGTTACCTATGGCATAGGAGTGGCACTAAACACGGAACCATGGCTCGATTGTCGGCTCACTCTGACTTACCTCCATTCAGCCGAAATACAATGAATGAACAGTGGTAGAAGCCTCTTGATGCCTCGTAATCCCCTTCTTGGAACAAAAGGACAAAGGTCTATATTCGGGGATTACGAGTAAACGTACAGCCTTTTTTGTCCTTGTGTGGGTGATTCGAAGCGTTACACGGCGTGTGCGTGGTCTGCGCACGCTCCGCAATTGAATGACTGGGCGACCTTTGCTCCGGTGGTCTGAAATTACAAAATGCCGTCGCAAGATGACCTCCGTTTCCAGGCAAGGGAAACTTTGCGTGTATTGTTGTTATCGGGTTTCAACTGGTTAATGGATGAAGTGATTCTTATTATTTTGGAATTTATTTACACGACTTTATTCAACAAGCGCATAGGTTGTGTATGGTTGCACAACTGTGCACAGAATTAACTGTGTAAGTGTGTGTCCAGATTTGCTGCAGCCAACTTGTGGAACTCACTCCCATCTGTTGTGCGTCTTTCTCCATCTTTGCCAAGTTTCAAGAAGAACTTCAAAACATTCTTGTTCAAGGATGCTTTTGAACTGTATTTATGAACTTATTTTGTTATCTTGCTTTGCTTTTACTTGTTCCAATGTGTTTGTTATATTTGCAAAGCGCCCTGAATGTTATTAAGTTGATGCATAACTATTGTGTACTACTGTGTATGCATTTACCACATGATATCATATTGCAGGCCGGTATATCATTTAAAACCATAGTGGATGATATTGAATGGTCGTACAATAGGACGGTTGACTTCGTACTGTGTAGATGCATTCACATGATTCACCACATGATATCATGTTGCAGGCTGGCACGGTTTATCTATCATTCAAAACCACAGTGGATGATATTGAATTTGTATTTATATATTAATTTTAAATTTCAGACAATGAAAACATCTTTACCTGGAGTCGTCCAGGGAAGTACAGCAGTTAAGAAACTGTCATCAATAGAAGTGTCATCCACAAGCCCATGGTCTTAAAAACTCTATGGTCTTAAAAACTCTAAAAGTATTATTTACATCAGAAATGGTCAGATAGTAGGAAGGTTGACTCTGTACTGTGTAGATGCATTCACCATATGATATATTGCATAGTTTATCATTTGAAACCACAGTGGATAACGTTGAATGGTCTTATAGTAGGAGGGTTGGCTGAGTTTTGTATAGATGTAATCACCACATGATATCAAAATTGCTGGCTGCAAACAGTGCATCTATTATTCCAAACAAAAATGGATGATAGTATGGTAGTAGGAGGAGTAGAATAAATTATTTAAATATTGTTTTACAGATTCAGAGAGCCACAGTGACCACAATTCCACTGAAAGGTAAGATATCGTGAAATATTATAAACATTACAATTCAGATCCACATTCCTTTAGATTGTGATCACTGAAGCAAACCTTCATGAAATTGATCACTAAAGTAAAATTTAATTTTTTTCCTTTTTTTAATTCAGCTAAGGTTGTTGCTTATGGACGAAACCAGTGTGAAGACAAACTGATTCTGGGATGCTCTGATGGAAAATTGGTGAGTACTGATTTCTGAACCATGAAACTAAATTTTCATCGTTAAATTGTCCATTCTTTAAAGGCCACTTTACGGCACTGACTTCAGGTGGGATTGTGATTACAGAGAAGAACTTGCAGTGTGGACAGATGTACTGTTTGAAGAAAAAAACTAGTGAACTTGGGTCTTTTGAAGGAGTGTTTTCTCTTCAAACTAAAGTTATTTTTTGTCTTGCTTTTCATTCTAACGGATTAATTTTTGAGACTATTGTGCTTCTTTTCATAGGTGCTATATGATGAGAGTAAACGAGTGACTCAGATTGTACAGTCAGATTTGGTAAGACGGGGTTTCAATTGAGTTTTTTCGGGGCAGCATTTGACAAAGACTCATACATCAAAACAATTTATAAAAAGTATAGGCTTGGTTCCGATTTGCCATTTTCCCATGTTTTCTATTCTATAGACTTTGCAAGTCTTGAGCGTATTGAAAACAAGGAAACAAATCGAAAGAACAGAATATTTTTCTATGAAATCAAATATTCTTTTTAAATGTTATTTATACGAAGTTCTTGAAAATAAAAATACTGATAGCAAGTTTTTACAGAAATAATTTCAATTTTTATATCATTTAAATAATTTGTTAAAGTTAACATTGAAACAAAAACAAAAACTTTGGATGAGGATTCTTGTTCAATCTCATTGATTCTAGACTACAAGCAGTATGAATTGCGAATCCTGCACAGATTTGTGCAACTATTACATAGGTTAAATGAGACCATGAACGTCAGTTGGGCAAAATTCTTAATTGTTTACAAGTAACCAGAAACTGAGGTAAAGTTTTACTTTTGGTTTTTTTTCATTGATTTGTTAGTTACATATACACGCCACTCATGCTACCCAAATATATGTGGCTGATTGGTGTAGCAACATGTCATCCAGTGGCTTCATTGTGAGGGTATAACTATTTATCCAGGTAGTGTAACAGAGATCGATGATTCAACCTGGTTGTAATTTGTCTCCTCTGTAGATGCCGTCTCTGATCAGTTGGCATCCTGGTGGCTCCCTCGTCTTTGTGTCGGGCATCAAGGGAGAAATTCAGGTAGGGAAATTCCCTGATAAAAAAATGTGAAACCTGTCAGATTTAGAAAAATTAAATGTTTAACTCAATGTAAAAGTGAAATAGTTTTTGTTCAATTGTTACACAGTAAAATAAGTTAATGTCACTTGAAGATTGGTCTTGGTAAAATTTGCTTTCATTTTAATAGGCAATCCTTTCAGTGTCAAACTAATTGTGGTGTTTTCCTTTACCTGAGTAAAAACAAACTTGTATGCATGATGTAATACGTGCATTATTAATGAACAGTTAATATATTTTGCCCTACATTGATGTCATTGGTGTACGCCCGTCTCAGAAATTGAACTGGATGATTTTGAAATTTTGAAGGCCAGGGCTTCTGAAGGATTGAAAGGGATTGAAAGGGATGCAGATCACATCCAGCGTGTGAAACAAAGGAAACAAAAATGATAATGAATGACAGAATAATAATGCCATGATCACCAGCAGCCTTTTGGTTTGTTTTTACGAACACAAGTTTTCACAGTAGGAGAGTTAACGAACTGAATTTAAGAGAAACAATGGGAGAGTTTGGAGCAGTAGGTGTCAACAGACTTACCAGGTCAGTTTCCATTGTTTGCGTAGTTCTGAGCATGCGCACGTTCCCGAGAACAATGGATTTACCTGGTAAGTCTGCTGTCACCTAGTGTCCTCAAAAGTCTCCCATTGGCTATTGTTTTTTTTTTTCAATCTAGTGTTTTGACATGGCCCTGAATCCTCTCGATTTGCTGACCGTGGGAGAGAACTGCCGGAGTCTACCAACCTTACAAGTCTCTAAATATTTCAGGTGTGTGTAGCTTTACTAGATTAACCTTATAATGGATGTTAATTTTTGCATCGGGGATACAGAATATTAATTTGTGTTTTTTGCCCATACACCGATGTGTGTTAAGCACTGTATACTCAGTACTTTACCTATTTATTAATAGGATTCCAACTGCCTCTAGGTACCGGGCAATCTCGGTAGTCTAGTTGGGATGACATCTGCTCTAGAATGGCAGGGGTTGTGGGTTCGAATCCCACCCGAGGAATATGGCTGTGGATTTTTTCACAGGACTCGGGGAGGGGGGGGGGGGAAGTAGTTGAGTATACAGTGCTTAACACATATTGGTGTAGGGGTAAAAGCTCCACGAATGAATAGATTATTAAACACTGTTTCTCTCATGTCAAAACTTGTCAAGAAATTGAGGCTGGTGTGTATTTAGTATCAGCACTTTAACAGATGACTTTTTTTTATAATGACAACCCTGCTAGGACCAGTTGGCATGTTGTTCCACTAGACACTTAACTATAATTGCTTTAAATAGGGGAAGAGGCAGTTATGTTTGTCTCGCAACGGATTCATGTACCCCTCCCTGTGCTTAGTTGTTGTTTATATCTCACCATGTCTTGTTTCTGTGAATTGGGGCAGGTTTCTATCCCTTCAAAATGTAGCCTGCACCTCCAGTGACCTTTTGATGGGTGAATTGCATAAAAAAAATTGTTTTTTTTAAGTCTGCAGATTTCCTAGTATGCAAGCTTTTTCACTTGTCTATACTTTAACCCTATTTCCCTTGAGCAATTTACCAGGATCCTTTCTTGCTTTAACAAAATCCAACACACTATGGTAACCCATCACCCAAACTGTTGGACTCAGATTGTGGTGCTGTACCTGATCTTATGTAAAGACACGATCAGTGTACTAGTGCAGTCCTCAGTCCAAACAACAGAATCAAACAAAACATGCAGTTGGATTTTGAAGGGTTGGTGATAGTTAGGTTTCCTTTCAACATAGCCATTTGTTTAAGACTCAATTTTTAAGCAATACAAATGTTCAGGCAGTGATTTACATGTATAATGTGGGTAGCAATAAACTAGCCAGGCAGGCCAATTGGAGGGAATTTTGACCTAGGCCTTGTGTGTGTTCAACCGGCATTTGGCCAGCGGACCACTGATAAGGGAGACCGCTGCTTGGTGGCAGGAGACTTACCATGTAGATCAGACCCACCTTAACAGTGGAAAATTACCCCATGTGTCTGCTGCCACCTGGTGTCCTAAAGTCACCCAAAGCAATGGAATACAGTGGGACAAATTTTGATTAATAACATAGAACGGTTTATGGTTTTGATCATAGATAAGCACAACATGGGTCCATCCTCAAGATCATTTCTTAAAATTACTGTTGCTGTCTTTAAGACATTATTTGGACTTAGGATTATTATTATTTTTTTTCTGAAGGTCCCCAGTCACGATTGGTACATTACAATGGAGCCATTCATCAAATTTTTCGGACTGTATCGCCGATGCGCAAGACTCTCTCTTCCTCATTTTGGACGGGTGAGTAACATCAAGATCCGCAAGCCCCATTTCAAACGTCGCGCTCTCGCTGCGTAAAATTCAAATCATTTGAGTTTGGTACTAGCGCGGCATTGGCGCGGTAGTAGTTTCTAACATGAGTAACATCAAGATCCATAATACTGATGTATGGAATCATTATCCTCCGGCAAGCTACAGTCCTCACTTCTGATTGGTCTACAGCCATTTAGGCATTCAGCATGGCTTAGGGGTTTCGCCCCTGCCTTTTACCTCTGTGGACCCTGGGTTCAAATCCCACCTCGGACTGCAGCCTTGTATGTGGATTGGGTGTTTAGTCCCTACTTGATTGTGTGGGTTTTCCCTATTTGGGGTTTTCCTCCCACTAAAACTATGATGTCTTCAACATCTTCTCTACGCAGGTATTTTTAGGCCTGCTAGTTTTACAACGCTAGGTGCTTTTGAGGGTCCCTTGGTTTCATCACCAGAAAGATAACAATATTATATTCATATATCCCACTCCAAATTTTGATAGTGCAGCATGTGTATTGAATGCAATACTCATGTTTACGTGCTTCAAACTGCTTACTAGTACAACACCTTTAAAATGGTTGTAAAATCCAGAACTTAACTGTCCAGGGGCCGATTTCACTAAGAGTTAAGATTGATCTTAACTGTGTATCAATCTTAATTGCCAAGCAAAGTGTGATGTCGCAATACAAATCGCTATGGTAATACTGACAACTTATCTTAAGATAAACCTTAGTTATCACAAATTGCAAGGACTAGTCTTATCTTGAGTTAGGACGAGTAACAAGTCCTACCTTATAGGACTAGTCATAAGTTAGGACTAGTCCTAAGTTAGGACTAGTTTTGTGAAATCCATCCCATGTCTGTCAGTACAGCAGTCCCCGAGACAAACTTTCAGTTGAACCTTTTAAAGAATATATAGTATTCAGAAACTGATTTAAGTCTCTTTTAAGTTGCTTTAAGTCTCTTTTAATAGAACAATTCCATTTTGTGTCATTCTTTTCTTTGCAAATTTCCTGATTCATGAGGTAATTATCCTATGCACGCTCAGGGAATCTGAAAACATGTAGCCTGTCTACATCCCTTATGCAACTCAGCCTGTGGCCATGATGCATATGGGATGCAGTGCAGATAAGTATTGTTTCTGTATAACGCAATATAGATAAAGTGGCCATAAAAAAGGTGCATTTCTACTTGGCAGTTATTGTGATAGTGATAGTCTTAAAAGCCTGTGTGCAATGACTGTGTGGGGAAGTTATGGCACAGAGCGACTTGATCCGATCTGCTCCAGACCGGGTTCTGACAAAGATATATGAGGTATGAGGTGAAGACACAAAAGGTCATCTTCACCAACAAGTATGCTACAAAATAATAACACAAGCTCACTTAGTAATGCTGTCAAATCGATACGGTACGATATCGAATCGAATTGGTACGATAGTCGGCAGCATACATTCCAGGTCATTTTCCAAGAACAGTGGATTTACCTGGTAGGTCTTGCTGCCACCTAGCGTCCACTGGAAGTCTCCCATTACGCATGCATCAAAGGGAGTTGTTTTCTGTCATCTTTCAGTGGGCTGGTAACCATCCTACAGTTGCATCTGGGAGTGCTGAGCAGGGGCCAGCTTGGGCCACAGGAATTGATTCAACAGTACTTACATCATCAGCAAATCAATGAGGTAATCAAAATGTCGATAATCAATAATCAAGTAATCAATAATGCATATCTGCCTAACTACGGGATTACCCAGTAGAACACAAAAATGCTGTGCATACATATACTCATTCATTCATTCATTCATCCGTAATGGTTTATTATTTTTGGCGTCACAACCAAAAGCTGGATTGTACATGATTCACAGATAAAACAGCTACAAGATTAAAAAGACATTAAAACAAAAACCGCTAAAACTGCAGAAACTCAATGTACAGAGATGTAAAACCCTTTAAAAATGGCACAACAAAGTCAAGAAAAAAACAAAATGGGGACATGAGATAAACAAATTAGAAAAAGACCAAAGAATGAGCTATTGAAGGGAGAGCAAAACCTAAGACGTAGATGAAAAATAAGTTATTGTCATTCTGTACACTCTCGTTACTAGTGATATGATGATATGAGATGAGAAACGTGGCATCAAAGAGAATTATGTATTCTTTCCGATAGTAAACAGTTTGTTAGGATATGTTTAAATGAAAGGCAGCACATAATGAATAGACATTGCATGATTTCCTGTGGAACACAAAAACGTTGTAAATGTCTACTTGTGGGGAAAACCTGGACATGAAAAAAAAGTTATTATCTTTCTTTATACTCTCACGTGAGACAGGAAACATAGCAAAATATAAATCATGCAAGAGAATTCTGTACTCTTTCCAACGATACACAATTTTGTTGGAATATGTTTATTTGCAAGGCAGTAGATAACAAACTTTCTTTGTAGAGAGACAATGGGCTCAGGAAGGAACAGTGTGCATGTAGTGTGACCAATCAGCAGAGTTGTTGACTCGAGTCGTGTGACTTGACTTGGACTTGTTACTACTCGAGCGACCCCATAAACATTTAGAATAGGCCTATCAATTTACGTATTGTGTAATAATCTGACTTGGTTCGGCTCGCGGCCTCAACTTCTGACTTCAAGTCTGTTGCCCTGACTAAGTAGCCCTCAAAGCTCATCATTGACAGAAAACATGGCGGCTTCTGGAAGTGGTCTCATTCCACGAGTTGTGAATTTTGACTTGCCTTGTGTTTGGACCAAATGACTTGTGACTTGACTTGGACTTGCAAGATATGACTTGCTGCCATCTCTGCCAGTCAGGCGGATATGGGTTTTAGATTGATTGTCACCCACTCACCGATTTTGATAAAAAATGAAATTGTTGTTAAACATTCCTTAAAAAGAACTTTATATAGTTAAATTCTTGTTTAAAGTATTGTCATATTCTTGTTAAGATAAAAATCAAATGTAAATGAAGGATTTTCTTAGGTTTGATATGCTCTCATCGAAATACCTATAATTTAACGGCCAGATAATTTTATCGCTTTAATCTTTTTAATAGATGTAAAATTTGCATCGGGATTTTACCCATACACTGATGTGTGTTAAGCACTGTATACCGAGTACTTTCCGGAGTCCTGTAAACAACATTTCCACAGGCATGATACTCGGGTGGGATTCGAACCCACAACCTTTCGCCATTCCTTTAATCTTGGTGTGTCTAATGCACAGGCCGTGAACCTTCTGAATGTGATGAATTGGAACACAGACAGTGGGAGTTGTTTCACCTGCCTAACCGCCATCGTAAATCATCTCTTAAAAGTACCTCTGAATCCAGACAGAGAAGGTAGGTGATTTTTTCCTCTTTGATGGAACTGTTTAATAAATGAATGCAATGAACGTAAATGAACTGATTAAAGTACTTTTTTATAGACCATGCATGCACTGTTTAAATGAATGAATTCAATGAATGTAAATAAACTGATGAAAGTACTTTTTTTATCGACCGTGCATCCACTGTTTACAAAAACAAAATGTGACTGTGCACATTCCAGGGCCTTTCTGGCAGGCGAGATACTACACTGGTCTTATGGGAAATTTTGCATTTTGTGTCATAATTTCCATATAAATGAGTTAAGATGAGTTTAAGAGTTAAAAAAAGAGTTATAAATACAACCGCTGAACACATTTTGAGATGTGCCCCCTTTCTTCATATCAACAGATGATAAAAACCAGGCTCTGTGGCTCTATTGTAAACATGTGTTGCCGCAGGTTACATAGTCTATGTATATATATATATATTTTGAAGTACAGGATTAAGTGCGGAATTGGTAATTAGAAAAACAATGGATTAGTTTCAATCCGAAAGAAATTGTCACCGATTATAAACTTCATACCAGGTCAAATTCTCTAGAGAAACATTTTCCATCTGAAATCAACGTCAAGAAAATAGCATATTTAGGCTCCCAAAATCAGCTTTCCTTTTTGTCAATTAACAATGTATGTGTATGTGAACGTGCACAAATCCCCTGACAAAGTGTAAACTGTTTTTTTCGGTTAGTTTTACTAAAATGGTATCAGCTTGTTGTGCGGGTTGGTTGTATGATGTGTTGATTAAAAACTAGAGGATGGGAATAAAATATGATCGTCCAATAAACAATAATGTACTCACCCTTTAACCAGTTGGCACCGGATGACCTGTTGACACGCAAACGTTTCCCATGCCTGGAACGGAAGCCGTAGTAAGACACCATTGTGTAATTTTTTGGAATACCCGAGCCAAGGCCCCCCGGACATTCCACTGCTGAGCATGCACAGAGCACACACACACACCGTCTGACACTTCATCTTGAATATGTTGGCGTTGTGAAGTCAGGGTTTCTTCGTGCCAATGTTTTGATATGTTTATTTATTGACAGCTGCCTTGGAGGCCAGTCTAGGTAGTTTCTACGCCCCTCTGAGACCACTTTCCGAGGTGATCGTCGTGGATTACCGTGACCCCATCAGCCGTCTGGCGAGAAGATTCTTCCATCACCTCTTGAGATATCAGAGGTTTGAGAAGGCCTTCCTACTGGCCGTGGACCTCCACTCAAGAGACCTATTCATGGTGAGGAAATCAAGGATTTTGTTTTGTATTTGAAAGTGTCGCAGCCCAGCGGTATAGCGCATCGAACTCAAGTTCTGGTGGCTAAGTCACTGGAGTGTGGGTTCGAGTCCCGGTCGTGACACTTGTATCCTTGAGCAAGACACTTTACTATACATGTAATTGCATTGTGCATTAATCCTCATTCAAACAGGCATGCTCCTTTTCAGCTGATCAGCTGATTTCATCTTTTTTTTTCAATCATAGTGCCATAGAAAACTGAAAAACACTGTACAAAGTTTTCTTTGCTTGGTCATTTCCTCTTTTTTTTTTGCAAAAACAAAGTTACATGTCTGTTGGAATGATGTCTGCACTGTATAAAGTGAAGAGAAGAAAGTGAGTTGTCAAAATTAAATGGAATTCAAGGTTCCTCAGTTATTTTCTCCCATTTGAGGTAGGCTAGTATTCAAAACTGATGAATAAACGGTGGAAGTAAATATTATGGTTTATTAAAAAGTATGCTTGGTAGCCACAGAAGAGGCTGAAATAACATTGTTTACATAAGAATAATATTTACTTAAAACATACAAAGAGTAGCTTACAATTTGTTTTACAAAACATTACGTTAAAAAGCAGTTAGACTATTCAGCTTCCCGAAACCAAAACCAGTTCAGTAGATTCTGGTCAATTTTTACTCAAGAGAATTTGATGGGATACAAAAAAAAACTTTGACTTTGACAGATTTTCCACAGTATGAAAGCTCTCGGTATTATTTGACCATATGTGAGTTAGCTGAGTACTTCTGTTTATTTACAGGACATCCATTACCTTGCATTGGACAAGGGTGAGATGGCCCTCGCTACGGTTGCTAAACAGAAAGCTGATGAGATAGAGCAAGAGATGCCCTCAGAATCAGGTAAAAATCACACCTACACAGTCCCAGCAATTCTCAATCATCATGTATGGGCTTAGCTTAATTGGGAAGTCCAACATATTTTCTCTCGTTTTTATTGGCAACTCATTGTTCTTATTGGCAAGCTTAAGGTTGCATTCTTTTCACCTTATATCTAACATTATTGTTTTATTGCATATTGTTTTGTTTTGTGTAAATATTTCATTGTTTGTTGCTATAAAGATGACATTGTCGATGCTTTCAGTTCTACATTCAGACTCTCGATTGAACAACCCAGAGCAAGACACTTTCCCAGCAATTCTCAATCATCATGTATGGGCTTAGCTTAACTGGGAAGTCCAACATATTTTCTCTCGTTTTTATTGGCAACTCATTGTTCTTATTGGCAAGCTTATGGTTGTATTCTTTTCACCTTATAACTAACATTATTGTTCTATTGCTTATTGTTTTTGTTTAAATTGTTACAAGTTTCATTGTTTGTTGCTATAAAGATGACATTGTCGATGCTTTCAGTTCTACATTCAGACTCTCGATTGAACAACCCTGAGCTCAGAGAAACAAACTAATGGGAGTTTTGAAGTTTTGCACTCGACATAACTGCTTTTTTGTTAACCCCTCCACATCGGTGCTGCTTAATGTTTTGTTATTTCCTCATGTTCATAGTTTGTGTCCTCTTGCTATTAATGATTTATTTTGTACTACTGTATGATATAATTGTGTTGATAATTTGCTTTGGTGTGAAATTAAAGTGAAATGAATTGAGTTGAATTTTAAAAAAGGAAAACAGAGAAGTGCTCAATTCACTGGGTTGACAGAACATGGGGTGCAAGGTGTGTGGTTGCCCTGTGCAGCTGAAGCATGCAGACAGCATTCCAGCAGCTCTTGTGTGCTTGTGTGCTCTATATTGACCTTATAATGCATATGATGTCATGTGAGTGGGGCGCCCTCACATAGAGGTCAAAAGGAGGTTGCTCATTGGTCCTTCCCTCGAGCTGCGCATACAAATCTGTGCGTTTTAATCGTTTCGTCATCACATTTCCTCCAAGACGGCGTCGGGAAAGACGTCAATGCATAAGGTCCTTTGGGCTTTAAATAGATCAGTCTGTTATCTCTTGCAGACAACTATGACTCTGTGAGCGACTCCATCGATGAGGATGATTTCTCGAGTGATTCTTACAGCAGTGTGAGTAATGAAGAAGACCCATCACCGACAAGAACAGACAGGTACGGGATTGAGGGGTTAGGGGAAGGGCGCGAGGGAGGGATACTTACTCCTCGGAGCCTAATATTGAAAAGAAGGCCCATGGCCCAACTTCATAAAGCTGTTTAGCACACAGCCGTTAAGTTGGTCAGCAGAGAAAAATCGCTGCTAAAAAAAAAAAACAGGTTACCAGCCAAAGCATCATGTAATGAGCATTACCAGGGATGCCAGTTTTCAGGCAATAGCCTGAATTCAGGCTTTTTTTTGTAAACTTATAGCCTGAATTCAGGCTTTTTCTTGTAAAATTATAGACTGAGTTCAGGATTTTGCATGTAGAATGAGGGTGTCTATGCAGGATTTTCAGGCTCTGGACAAAAACCCGACTGGTATCCCTGCATTACGTGGGACTGGTATCCCACTTTTTATTTTTGCTTAGCAAGTAATTTTGTGAAGCAATTTTTTCTGCTGAACATTTTTAAGAGTATGGGGACTCTTTGGTTAAGGAGGGGCCGAGGGCGATTGATTTGCCCGAAATTATTTTAGCAGTACATGGATAAAAACACAATAAACAGGTTATAACAAAAAGTTGTTTTATTTATTTTTTTCTGCTTTGCCCTAATTTTCCCCACTGTTTCACCTGATTTTTTTTTTTTTTTTTTTTTTTGGGGGGGGGAACTGCCCCCCTGGCTTGTATGCCTATGCCACTATGTTCCAACAACCACATGTTCTGATAACCCATTGTGATGTACATGCTAGGGTTTGGGTTAGGATTAGGAAAATGCATTGTGGGTGTTGGAACAAAAGGGTCTGGGAGCATAGGTTTTGTAACCAGGCATAGCTTTTTTTGCCAGCAACATGAAATATTATCAATTCATCATTATTTATAATCATCACGATCTAATCTTATATTCTAAAAATGTTGTATTTGAAAACATGTCTGATGGGTTTTTATCATAACAGGAGATTATGTTTCCTGAAAATTGTAAAACTTGTTATAGGTTTTATTGAAGTAGAAAAAAAAAGTTGAATGAAAGTGACTGAATGTTTGTTCCTCAGAGCTGAAGGTGCATCTGGTCGGACTGAAAACCCCAGATCTAGAACCAGTGAATCTTCAGAGCTACCTAGAGCTGGTAGACACGTTGAGAGGGAGGCATGGTACAAGGCTGAGGGTCAGATAGACGTTGCGTATGGGCTCGGGTAAGTCTCGTAAATAACCCTTCTGTCTTGACTTACATACTTTTTTTCATGCATCGACCAAGGAACTTCCTGAAGAGATCCTTCTCATTTGATTGGAGGATTGTAGGTCCCACGTAGCATCAACTAATCAAACCACTACATGGCTTATGTCATAAATCGTGCATTTTGGTACTATTCACTGTGCATTTTCGTCTCATCCTTTTTTTCCCTTTTTCTGCTAGACCTTGCCACGCACTACACACAGCAGTACAAAACGACCTCATAGTGGATGCTGGAATAGAATCTTGCACAGTTTGTTTTTTCTATGTTAGATTTATCTTCTTATCAAATGAAAAATATTTACTTGGATGTTAAATAAAACAAAAAAATGAACGGTTTGCATTTCGTGCTATGTTGGAGAGAATATTTTCATTCATTGAAAGATGGGAGTATAAGTCCATTTAACTTGGCGAACTCATGAAAACATTCTCACCATTGCACTCATAAACATTCATTATTTGTATAATATTTGGTTAGAGTGCAATTCTCCTATTGTTACCATTCTCCAATCCGGTGCCATTTTATGCATGCTTGACTTTCAACTTCCCTCTGTCTTCAGGAAAGGCACTTGACATATTCGTTGATGTGTTGCACTAATTTGCATTTGGCTTGATTTTCATCCTCTATTTCCTTTTCAGCAGTAATTTGATGTGTACATTATCTGATGTATTTATATATTTTAAGATTACCTAATTATTGTGTATTGTTCTTGAGAGCTCTTGTCAATTTTTAGTTCATTTTATTGTGATGGTAAAACTGAAGTGATATGATATGATATAATGACTTCTGAACATAACCCTGCTACCCCCCCCCCCCTACATTAAAGACGAGCTCAAGGGGAAATGCTTTCTACTCTTGTTTTAATTTTGTCATTCTTTAATTAATTATTCATTTGAATACTTATTTATCTACTTATTTATTTGTTTGTTTACTTATTTAGGCCTACTTTTTCTTTAATGTTCATATACTTTTGTTGTAATAATTGTTTAATTTTTTTCTGAACGAATTTTGACAGATGATGCTGTTTCAAAACGAAAAACATACAACATTTTTAGCATATGCCACGGACAATTCACAAAAAAACTGTAATGGAGAAATTGTTTGTACATTGGCTGATGGGTGTGAATTAATGTTGGGATCCCAATATTTATTCATTTTCAGGTTTATTAACTACTAGTAATTTGTAGATTTGTTCTAACTTTCTCGTATCTATAATAGTTGATTAAAATTTTAATCTAAATGTTTGGGTTAAATTGGCCAGAAATCGGACCTAGCATCTTTTTGTTATCAATTATTATCATCTTCTTCTCTTCCCAGTTCTGATTTGGAAGACCTCCATGTGGATCCTTCTCAGGGTCTAGCCAGTATCCCTGGTGATGTCTACACAAAGGTGCTGACGGATAACCCCTTCGGCTGGGAACAGCAAAGTAAGAATCCTGGAAAACAGTCGTTCTGTCCGGAAACTATTTGTGCTGTAAAGTTGAATTCATTTCATATGGAAATCTGTCTTCGATGGCTTGGACTAGCCTAACATGAAGTGACCCACTACTTATCAGCAATGCTGATATTTTTTTTTATTTTTATTTTACACGGTTGCAGTCAAGCTGTTGCCGAAAAGTTAGAGTACAAAAAGAAATAGGAAGTCTTTGATTGCACGTGTTTACACACTTGGGGTGTGTGTTTGTTCCCCAGCCAAAGTCTTTGAGATTTGTGCATGAAACAAATTTTGTCCTATAGGCTTATGGCTGTTATACCTGGCTTTGATTCTATTAGACTGAAGTCTACACTAATAAACTAATTATGCTCTATAAGGAATCAGGCATACCCCCATAATCAGAGTCCAACAGTTTAGGTATTGAGTTGCCATATGGTGTTGGAGGTTTTTTTTTTTTTTTTTTTTTTTAGAGTGGGCAATGATCCAAGTAAATCACTCCAGGGAGTTAGTTTCGAACAAATTTAAAATCAGTCATCAACAGACAAGCTTGATGGTGTAGTGGCTAAAATGCCCTGGGCTGTGGGTTCAAATCCATGTAACTCGTAAAACATTCTTTTGTTTGTGGCGCTTCGTTAACTGCATCTTGGAGGGAAATTGATTACCAATTCTGTATCGTTTTACTGAGTCGTGTTCAGCTTCATTAACCCCCAGTGATTGGTTTCAGCTTCGTACTCTCACGGCCCTGCCGTTATCTTTTGAAGGGCAAGGAACTGTAAATTTCTCTTTGCAAATTTTACTTCACAAGGAACAGGGAACAAAATACAAATGTGGAGAAAAACTAGACTGAGTTTGAAAAGTAATGTTCTGGAATTGTAAGGGTTCAGCTCGCCGATAAGAACAATAATAACAGAAAAATATGTATCATCAAAATATTGTGTTCCACTGACATTAAGTAGTGTAATCGGGCTTGAGCATCCCCCCCAAAAAAAAAAAAATAATAATAAATAAAATAAAATAAATAAATAAATAAAAAATAAATAAATATTTATTTGTATCCTTGTATCCTGTCAAAAATCTTCTAAAATTGATTAGAAATGTGGTTTTATAGAATTTGTTTTATTTCACAATTAAAACATCTTTTGTGCATACCTCCTAGATCAGATTATTTGGAAAGTGCATAAATGTATTGTTCACAGCACATCAACTAATATAATTAACAGTATTTATGTCTTCCACTTCTTGAAAAAAAAAATTCTTGGTGAAGTATAAAAGCCCCCCCCCGACAAACAAGCAAACAAACAAACAAACGTAACATTATTAATAAAATAAATAAATAATGAAATAAATATGATAAAAATAAAAATAGATAATTAGAAAATAATACATACAAATAAACTAAAGTACTGAAAATTAAATAAATAAATGGATAAATGAATACAACAATAGCATATACGTATACTTCTTTGAGCCTGTTTTCTCTTGAAATAGAAATTTCCAAATACACCACTGCGCACATTTCTTTAATGTGAAAAAAGACTATACTGCGCTCTTTTAACATTGCCCAGTGTTCAAATACACTCAAGATGTACAGAGCCTGTTTTTAAACTGCCATGCAGTGGTAAAATATCGTGGTGCGCAGGCTGGATTCCATAAAAAGCCCCCAAATGGATTTTAGTGCTTGCATAAGGCTAACGAGGAGTCATAAACTACTGATGGATGATCATTACAAGACTCTGTAGCTTGTGGTCCGGCCTTAAAACTATCCATTAAAAAAAAATCAAGTTTCTAGAAAAAAACTGCCAATTTTGTTGTGTCAGATCACAATGAGTTTAAATGGGTCTGGTCAGTTTTAATGTTAAACACGTTCTTGTGCTTAGGGTCATAATGTGCAAGCAAAATGTTATCTACAGACAAGTATAGCGGGGCACACTTTTTATGCGTTTGAATGGATTTGGATTATTGCAGTTGTGGATTTGGTTTATTTCTCATGACACAGGAAACAAAACAGTGCCACATACCAGGGCCAATGTAAAACTCACTGCAGCAGGAGAAAGTACTTGCTAAGCGAAAATTAGCAGGGAACCAGTCGCAAACAGTATTCACCACCAAATGGGATGTTAGCTGGTGTTCAATTCCCCTGTTGCCAAGCTATGAAATATAAGAGGTTTTTTTTAGGGGTCGATCATTCATGTAATACTTACCTTTTTGCCGCATTCTTTTTCTTTATATCGATACTCCAGATACCCAGAAAGGTGAAGATTTATCAAGTAGGACTAAAGAAGAGGATGGAGTTGAAGGAGGAGACCAAGGAGGCGGGGGCAAAGCCAAGACGGTGAAAGTCATCCATTTTGGGATGGTCTGAGGCTACCAGATGGCTATCTGGAGACAATTACAGCTCAGATCTGTCTACTGCCGGTTTCACAGCAACTCTTGGTCTGCAAACTTACTTCTCCTTGAAAGTATGACTCGGGTCTCTTTGGCAGACACACAAATTCAGTTACATGCAACTGTTTAAAATGGTCTCCCTCCTAAAACAGCTTAGAGACGGACAAAACATCTCTGTTTAAAATCCTGTCTTCGGAATGTGCCACTCGGGCAATAGTTCTCGCCAAATGCACAGAAAACGATCATTTAAACGTACATGTATAAACTACATTGAAGCGTGTGGTGGCCAAGTGGTATAGAGCATCTAACTCAAGTTCTCGTCAGAGCAAAGGGTTCGAATCCCGGTCGTGACACTTGTGTTCATGGGCAAGGCACTTAACTTGCTTCTCATCACCCAGAAGTACATGGGTACCCTGCGACGGTAGAGATTGTTGATGTGATGAGCAACCTGTGTGCCGATTTGGCTGCCGGTGCTGCATACTTCAAAGGAGTTGAGATGGTTTCAGGAATGCTTCAGGCCCGATGAACAGGGGTAGTTAATAGTGCTAGGCGCTTTGAAACCAAGTTTAAAAGCGTCTAATAAATGTCTATTATTATTTCTGTAACATTCATCAACATTTCTCCAGAGGACAGTCTCAGCATACTGATCGGAACGTCAAGCTGATGAAACAATTTCTCGCACTCAAAGCTCTGCGGTTCCATTGTTCTTTCATTGTTGTACCTTTAAGATGCCGGCGGCAGGATGCGGTCAATGCACGAGGTCTATTACCGAAAAGTAAGCTGATTGAGCAGTTAAAAGTAAGACTTTTTTATGAGATAAATTGGTGATCTACCTGAGTCTCGTATGTCTGTGTGCAAAGTTGATCTTCCCAGAAGAGTGGGGAAAAAAGAAGTAATAATGGTTATTAAAATCTGGATCTTTAAATGGACACGTTACCTTCGGGTTAGGTGCTTTTGGGGTCATACAAAGCAATTGTGATGAAATGAATATGGTTGGAAGATATTTTTGAAGTAGAATATAATGAATCACATAAATTGTCCTTGAAATTGTGTGGGATTTGTCTATTTTCGTGACAGAACATGGACCGCCATTTCGTCGAACCAAATTTTCGACTCTGCAGAATGATGGACCGTATGCGGGTTTTTTTTAATGTGAAGTAGGGCTGGTTGTATTTCCGAGAGGCAGATTTGTGTTTTATTGAATCACCACTCACTGATTACAGCGCACTGTAGGTGGTTTATTGTATGCGCAGCTCTTAAAAAGGATAAGGAGCCATTCCAAACAGCAAAAGTGTAAGAGATTTGAAGGCAATTTGCCCCATGCACAGCATTGACGGTGCTTTTTGCTAGGCGTACTTTGCATGTTGCCCAGTCCATAGTGCACGCTGGGATCGAGTTTCTTCAGAGCTGCTGTAATAGAAAAACTTTAACATTTCCTTTTGTTTTCTGCTGAACAAGACTTCACTAGGAAACCAGTCGGTACTTGTGAATTGTATTTTGGCTGAATACCTCATCCTGGTTAGCATTTTATTTATTTGTTTATTTTTTTTTTGCGTTGGCTTAGCTACTCATTGTGCCTCAAGGCATTCCTATTATTGCCGAACACCACTGTTCGTACATGCAGGTATACATGTGGTATTAAACTGGTTGCGAAGGACTTTATGTTCAGCGCCGTAACTAGGGTACAATTTTAGGGGGCAAAAGGGGTGGGGGGTGCCACCATTCTTCTTAGGGGGCACTTTTGGCAAATTAAAACTGTGAGTTTCCGTTTGTATTTTTCCTAAACAAGCCCCTTTTCAGTGTCTTCTGACGTGTTGAGGTGAAACAAAAATACATTTTGCGTGTAAATAAGTAAAAACAGTTCTCAAAACTTTGAAATTACTGCGTAAATGCTCATAAAATGTAACATTTTATTCTGGTAATTTTTAATCTCAAAGATTTCAAATGGGGGGTGGGGGTGGGGCGGGGGCACGGACATCAGTTTGGGGCACGTGCCGCCCTTACCCCCCCCCCCCCCCCTAGTTGCGCCAATGTTATGTTGACTAAAAAAATACAACACATGTAAATTTAAAAAATTTGGGGTAGGGAAAAAAAAGAACTTTAAAATTTACCCGCTCAGTTTCCCTTGTGGTTTGTTGCGAGACAATAATAATTAAAAGCGACACATCCGTTGATACACAACAAACAAGCCAAATATAAGTGTAATCAAAAATTATAATTACTGGTCGCAACGTGAGCAAAACGAGATTGCACAAAGTGTAGGTAAACGAAAAAAAAAAAACGGAATGGAATGGGCCTCAAAAGAAATGGTGTTTACCAGTCGCACCAGTTCTTTAACCATTTATAAATGTTAATTTAAATTGCATTCGGCGATGTGTCTGGAGAACTGTGGTCGCTAAGTAGTCAACCATGTACACTTAGATGCAGCTGCAGAAAAACAAAAAAATCAATTCTAGAGCAACCAAACTACTCTAAGTGCACCCTCTTGTAATTCATAATATACCATACATCCATTAAACTTAGTGTAGGGCAAACACGGAACAGCCTGCAATCTGCAGAGATTGTGTTCAACAACCGGCCCGAGTTGTTTGTTAGAATGTGAGGTTGATAAAGTGCAAGTGTTAGGGACGTCTAAGAATAATGGGAAGTACAAATTAATATAGAAAGTGCATCATAGGCCTCGCTGTACATGGATCTGTGAAGCCCCGGCTCAACATCGGTCATGTGTCTGTAAATGCACAAATCAAGATGTGTTTTATGTAATAAAACCAACCTGTGAAAATTTCAGCTCATTTTTTTTATACTTTTTTATTTGTGACTAATTTTTAAACATATATTCGGCACTTTTGTACGCATTGTTTAGCAGACTTTCGGTGTCACATGAGACGAAAATTAATTTTGGATCTTATTTAATTTCTTGTTCAAAAACGATAACACTTCAGGCAGAAATATTTCAAGGAAAGTTGTCTGCCGTCAGTATCTTTATATATTCCATATGGATCTGTGACATTGATGTGTTTTCTTTCTTACCAACATGTTGATCTAATATTAATA
Source organism: Marthasterias glacialis (assembly GCA_911728455.2). Lineage (NCBI taxonomy): Eukaryota > Metazoa > Echinodermata > Asteroidea > Forcipulatida > Asteriidae > Marthasterias > Marthasterias glacialis. Next base: position 5,859,913 of record OU452219.1, read on the forward strand.
AGAGTAATTACAGTGGTTCTTTTCAGAAGGTCGGGAACCGTTATCGAACACGGTATTGTAGATGAACAATTAACGGACGTTTCAACTAGCGTGCGTAAAAGGACTTTGTCACCGGTGTGACAAAATGTAGTTTTACTTTCAAATACGCTTTGCAGCTCTCGCTGCTATTATTGGCGAGATCGGTGGTCTAGCGGTTAAGACTTTTGTTCTTATGTCTGGGTGTTTCTGGGCTCGAATCCCACCGAGTTTCCCCGCGGGGGTCGGAAAAGCAGCCCGTATGTAACACCTTGAAAGGGATACAAGGGGAGTGAGGTTGCATGCGCATAATATTGCTACCAGACCATGCCAGAAACACCGGGGCAAACCCCCTTCCCTTTACGATAATATTGTACTGGGTTCTTTTACGTGCACCACACGAAACCATCGGCTTTACGTCCCACCCGAAGGATGATGCAATGATGACTGAGTGCCTTGCTTAAGGACACAAGTGTCAAGACTGGGACTCGAACCCACACTCTACTGATCAGAGACACCGGAGCTTTGAGTCCAGTGCATGCACTAAACCGCTCCGGTACGAAACACTATAACATTGTTATTTTTCTCCGATACATAAAATTTATAATAACCGATTTTTTAAAACTCTCTTCTTGGGCCCCTCTTCCAACAATACTTCATTTCTTACCCTCACAACGAGTTTTTGGTTTTATTATATTATTTTGTCATTTATTTTTTGGTAAAGCGGAAAGAGGTAGTTTTGTAAACAAAGTACATATAACTATATATTGAGATAAGTAAACATATATCTTTGTGTGTTATTTTGGTTATGTTTTATTTCTTGTCATTGTTTTCTTGTCATTAAAAAAAACTTATTAAAAAAGTATTAACTATAAGGCCACTTATACACAGTCAAACTTGTGGGTAGTTATAGAGCGCGTGTTTTAAGGTAAATTTTGACTACTACTGTTACTATCGTTTTCTACGGTATGCAAATAAAACTGAGAGCCTTTTCGAAACCTAGGGCTTGGGCGCCAGCTCAGAGTTGGGCTCCGTCAACATTTTTGAAGTGGTGTACGTTTTGCACGGTGTTTCCAAACATCAAACGGAGCCCGGAGCCGGAGCCGAGGTTTGGAAAATGCCCTTTATATTGAGCTATATAGCTTGTGCCACTTTATACAAAAGGAAAACAATGGTATGGCCGTACATTGCTTGACAGTCCAGTAAGGAGTACTGAAATCCTAAATGATAGTAGGTGTGTCATTGTATAGTGAACCAAATAGCTGAACACTACTCCCAAACAGGTACACACGACAAGGACAACTAAACATAACGTAAACCCGCTCAAAAGCTGTATGGTTATTGTGTACGTTCAGGAACGGGAACTGAGAGACTGACCAGTCTTTAACGCACTGGTTTGAATTCCAGGATCGTTTCAAGACTGGCGCTGTCTTCCTTGACCTGGCTGCCGACAAAGGTCTGCATGTAAAAATATCAAAAGCCTTACACTGGAATGTCGACACAGTTGAGCTGTTGCTGCAACCTCGACGGTCCACCACATGGGAGACATCAGCAGCACCCAGACTCAGACAGAAGAATGGCTTGCCACAGGGATCGGTATTGGTGCTCATCCTGTTCAGTCTGTATACATTCACAATAATGACCTTCCAGCCACCACGTGTCGCAAGTTCATCTATAATGCCGACATTATCTGCTTCGCCCGCCGGGCAGAAAAGTTCGAAGACCTCGGTTCCACCGTCAATGATGACACAATGAAGCCAAGATCAGCAAATACTGTAAGAGCTGGCGACTCCACCCAGCGTTGCCAAAACAGTATCTAATATGTTTCACCTACACAATGCTAGAACCGGGGAAGAGCAGATATTTTTCCCAGCGGGCAGCTGGAAACGTGTATTAAAGGCACAATCCTACACTGAGTTGTCTTGGTGTCACACTCCGGACCATTCATTTAATACTTCAAAGCTTACCTCAAGAAAGTGGCCACTAAAATGCGGGCCAGAGACAACCTGATGCTCGCCGGTGCAGCCTTAGGAGCAAATACAAAGAAACTTCGCTCATCAGCACTTGTCATCTGCTACCCAGTGGCCGAGTGATGTGGTCCAGTTTGGAGGAACACTGCGCAGACCAGTCTCGTCGAAGGTCAAGTGAACAACACCATGAGGACCATCACTGGTACCGTTCGCTGCATGCAAGGACTGATAGTTTAACTTCCAGTCCTGAGTAATCGCTCAGTGCCCCTCCACACGCACCCGAAGAGTGGCTGCCAATCAAGGCTGGTTCTCAAGATCCAACCTAACCCTGAGCTTCCTCTCCTTATACTTCCAACCCAGGCCCAGACTCAATTTCAATCTGGTCAAATATCCCAGAGAGCAAAGCAACAGCTAAAGACCAATGTCGCACCCGGTGGCAAGACCACACTGATCAGTTCCTGGTCACTGGACCCACCACCAGCTCCCGGGAGTGGATCTTCGCACCTGGCCATGTGTAAAAGAAATACTTGGTGCTGTTGTCCAAAACGGGTAAGTTAAATATATAAAAGAAACACCGGGCCACTAGCAAGTACAACCATGGACTGTTTAAACCTCCATTGGAAGGTAGGTGCGATGGCTCTGAACGAAAAGAGTCTTTGGTATGGGTCTTGACGTTTCGAACAGACTGCTCGTCTTCAGGGAGGTGAATGCTGCATGCTGCATGGTCTATTGCTGACATTTGGTGGTTAAATGTACAACTCTTGCATGATATACAGACTTTGAGCGAGTTCCAGAGGCACGGTGAGTTGACCATTGGGTTTCGGGCCGGGTTCCCTATAGCCCTTCGGACCCTTCCTCTGTAAACAGATACAGTGTAGTATTCATACGAAAGTGAAGGCCTCCCGGGCAAGGTTCCAACGTGCTTCGTTAGTACTTTGTCAAGCATGACTTGTGGAGACAACAAAATCGCGCACTGTCTGTCAATAGACCGTTCCGGCTTTGGCAACAAGCCCCGCCCATACACCTTAGTTTGTGTACGTTTACGCTGCACGTGTGATCGAGTTTGAAAGAGGTAACATGACCAAAAGGCTTGATCCAATTGGTCAACATACACAGTTTGATTGACAGGCCAGAACGGTCCATCAAAAACGCGCGAGAATTTGCACAGTCTATGGCCCATATCGAAACTACGGTTTGGGCTTGAGTTCCGGCTTAGGCTCCGTCTGCCTGTCTGAAACCCAGTACAAAAACGCACGTTTCAGAATAATTGTCAGAGCCTAAGCCGGAACCTAAGCCCAAGCCGTGGTTTTCGAAAAAGGGCCACAATAGATCGTGGAGCAATTTGGGGAACTGTTTCTGATCTCGAAAGTAAGACTTCGTTGTCCATTTTGTTCTTGGTGCACCTGACATCGGTGTCGTTTTTAATGCGTGTTTGCATCCTGGCAATTTCAAATTTAGGGTTTTGCGTAAGTAAACTTTTTCATTTGGTGTTTGTGGGGTGGGTTGGGGTTGGGAAGCGGGGTGGGTTGGGGTTGGGAAGCGGGGCAGAGGCATAATTTGGGGGCTTTTGATTTTATCACACTCATACATTGTGCATTTTTCGATCTCATGGGGTAAGGGCATTTTATTATTATTTTTTCTATTATTAAGATTTGTACCATAGATCCCAAATGCAAGTCGTTTAGAGAGTCGTCTATAAAATAGACATAACTAATCACCAATATTCGCCGTAATCCGCTCTATCCCGGAGGGTATTCTGACTCTAATGTTTTTTTTCAATGAGCTCATTATCTTCGGGTTATTGACAACAATACGCCAGACGAATAATATGCATGAGTTCTACTCAGGCAGGCTTGTCAAGTGGCATCACAAAGGAACCAATTATCAGCAGCGTAATTAGGGACGTTTTGATTCAGATATTGCAACCCTCTTTAACTTAGATGCCACCTGGTTTACCTTTGGAAGAAAGCAGCAGATATCGGTTTTTCCTTTCCTTTCCTTTCCTTTTTTTTTTTGGAAAAATTATTTATGTGGTCTCGTTTAGCCAGTGTCGCCCCATCACTGTTATATAACAGTAGTCACTGGGGGCCCCACAGGGGTCACATTTAAAAGAATATATACATACAGAATTACAAAACGCAAAACACTGTAAATTTTCCTTCAAATTACAGAATGCGAGTGCGGTGAAATGGCTGCTTTCAAATGTATTTGAACTTTTGAAGCTGACTCTTTTTTTTCTTCTTTTCTCGACTCTGGGCGACCAAATTGCTCATGCAATCTGAATAACAGCTTTCCAACCCTTAATATGCAATATGCTGATGAGAGGTAACCCTAGCCTTTCGTCAAGGCATTCGTGGCTTGATGTGTAGCCGCAAAGACCAATACAAGTCACGTGCACGATCGAGCGGCGAAGCCATGAGGGCCTTTTCCAACTTGATTTTGCAGTTTTTGATGTTGAATTATTCATGAAGTTTCAAACATAGATTAGTCATAATTTTTATGCAAACGAACGGCGCTGAACGGCGAGGAAAGCCAATCACAATGCGGATGAAGTTAATGCATGCTGACCCCATCGCTTCTGGGAATTGTGCTACCCTGTTAAGGTAGCGAAAATCGAGAAATAAAGAAAAACATTCAAATTTCCTGACAAGGCCCTCGTGGCTTCGCCCCTCGTCGTGCTAAATTGGTCCAGTGGCTTCACGTCTAAAGGCTAACGTAACCCAAGACCAAGACCTGCCCGAGATCTTTAGAAATAACATGCAACTAAAGGTTAGAGCGCCGAAGGCTCAAGATGGAGAACTGGAGCCGTATCTATTGTTGGAACGTGAAATACACAGGGGCAAGTGAATGCTTTGTTTCCCATTGATAGCAATGGTCAATGTCTGCACTGACTGATCAGCACTGATATATCGTTGTACCAAAAGAGTCACTTGCTGAAATGGCGTCCAGTGGGAGTTCACATTTCAGCCCGAGTTCCCCATCTTGCGCCTTCGGCGCTCTATAACTTTTGGATGCAACACGTTGACTTTTTGCTCTGATTGGCTGCTCTCCCCCACAGGGCAAGCGCTAATTCTTAGTTCTCAGACAATAGAAAAATATACTTACTACTCTCAAAAGGAACGAATTGGTTTGGGACCTGAAAGGCATCTGACTAATTTGTTTAGTTTGTGGAGAACAAATATTGTTTCAAGTGACTTAAAATTTGTCTCCGTTGTAAATGTAAACATTTTCACGAAACCGTAATAAAAAATTGCACTTTCAACCACAAAAAAATAAGCTGCCAAGAACAAGTTCGAGAGCGCACGTTTATTGTTTCAAATGTCTTAAATTTTGTCTCCGTTTCTCTCAAATGTAAACATTTCCACGAGACCTTTATAAAAATTGCACTTTTCAAGAGCGCACTTTCGTTGTTAAAGGGAAACGTTGCCTTCGGATTGGGCGCTTTTGGGCACTAAAAAGCGTTTGTTATGAAATAAATATGGAAAGATTGCTTATTTGTTCACATATAATATCCCAATATATTGTAAGGTTTGTGTTTAACTGCGTGACAAAACACGATCCACCATTTTGTAGAACCAAGTTTTTGACTCCATAAAATGGCGAGCCGCATGTTTATGTAGAGTGTGGTTCCGCTGGTTGTATTTCCGAGAAGCAAGTTTGTGTTCCTCACTAATTTACAACACATTGTATTAAGTGTTTTATTGCATGAACAACACTTAAAAGGTCAAGGAGCATTTGGAACGGCAACATTTTAAGAGATTTGAAGGCAACGCGTGCCCCTTTAATTTTTTTGTTTAATCAAAATCAACATGTCACATCAAAGGATATGAATAAAAAATGCAAAATGAATACATTTCGGATTTCAAAAAATTAACGGAACGGAATAGCGAACAATGAACAAGACGGAGATATGTAAATAATTTTGTACATCTTTGGTGTACCGGTATATCGTTTTTGAAAACTATTGGAAGGAATTTACCCTTCCAAACGAAATCCAATGATCGTGTTCCCTTGAACTGCACCTCACTGATGTGTATAATTTGAGGTAAATACCCTTTTTGCATTGACCAAAAACCACCTGACACCATCATCACGCTAATCTTGGTTGGCGCCATTTTGGAAGTCAATGTCCGTGTGTGTTATCCAGTCTATTGCGCATTATGGGCAACGTGACCTTTACACGTAAACCTGTTGACTTCCAAAATGATGAGCGCGGAACAGTCGCGCCGTATGACGTTACGTGAACGGGGTATTATAACACTGAAAGGCAACTGATAGTTATTCTAAAGATACGTTGCCAAGGAGATAAAGTCTCTTCAAGCCAGGTATGGAAATCCCTGTGCAACTTCCTTTTGCCGTCTGGTTTAACCGAAGTGGTTGGAATTGCGAAGTTACAAAACTTCATTTATTTCGATAACTTCAACAACAATCACCATCTACACTGATACAAAATATTCCTTGCATAAAAGGCTAAACTTCACTTTCGAGTTTATCGTCCAAAGATAATCGCATTTGTATGAAATCTTGGGGGTATCACAGTACTTACATATAACTTTAGATGTCTACACTATGAATGCCTCAAATAGGCCCTACTAATGCTATATTGTGTCAAAGTCAGTATCATCAATGTGTAGCCTACTTACAATCTGTTTCAAATTGATAATTTGCTATACTAAGTGGCCCTGATGGTCCAGAAATTTTGCAAAGAATTGTAAGAGAACAAGAAGGGATTAAAACCGTCATGACCTTTGCACATTACAGAAACAGGTTCTGCTCGGTTTAGTTAATTTTCAGTTTATTTTCATTCCATCAGTTTGAATTGACAATGTAAAAATATCGACTTGTATCGACTTGGCTCCATTTGGGTTTCATTTTACAAGGAAAAGTGTTTTACATTACCATCAAACAAAGTTCTTCACATTTATTTTTATTTATTTATTTGTTTATTATTATTATTATTATTATTATTTTAAATCCCAGATCTGTTTCTAATTTGTGATTTGGCGGGAGTTGAAATGTAGTGTTCCAGTAAACTTGACCTCTGCCAACGGGTAGCTTTTTTTTAACAAAAATATATACATACCAAGTCTTGCTTGAAATTGAAACATTTTGCATTTTGTCTCTATCGTCACTGACGCCTCGAAGTAGCAAACATAGAAGACAATAATTTTGACAAAACTTGGTCAAAACAACGACTCTCGATGTCATCCGCGGTGCGTTCTATTTTCCCGAGGCGGGCTGATCGAGGGTGATCACCAAGTAAAATAAGGAAGGGCACGAGTAAAGGCACCAGCAATATGTTTTTTTTATAACACCCCATACACAGGGGCGTCGATTGGTGGGGGACGGGGGGACATGTGCCCCCCCCCCCCCCACTTTTTAGAGTGGGGGATAGCATATTAAATGACCCCCCACTTTTTGACCACCACCCCCCCCAAAAAAAAAATAAATAAATAAATAAATGAATAAAAATGGACATATGCTAAATGAAAGCAACAATATACAACATTTCGGGGAAGCAAACGTGAGTGGTTTCAGGTTTTTCACACATTTTTCTTCAACAAACTGATAACATTCGAATGTTAATGGGTGAAATAATTTTGTTGTTAAACATTGCCCTGTCAATCGGCACTTTTGGGCTCCCAAATCCCCATAAGAAAGTGCCTTTGCTACGGAGCCGCTGTTCGTCCCCCCACACTTTTCGGTAGCGATCGACGCCCTTGCCCATACATAGGCGTCTAGGTACCAGAAAGCGGCCATTGCTACGGGTACAGTACCTTGGTTTCTACGGGAATACATCGTGTTACATTGTTTCTACGGGTATTATAGCACACTGATTGCTATGGGTATAATGCATTGACCTGTGGTCAAGTTAACCGGGCAGAAGTTGGCCGGTTAAACTACCCATTGGACTTGGGTAAGTTAACCGGGTGAAATCTTCCTGGGCTGTCCGCATTGGACTTAAAATGGCTTAGTTACCCATTTGCTCGGTTAGTTTACCCAAAATAAATCCCGTCCGAATACGGCTTTAGACGTGATGCGTTGCGCTGATCTGAACATCTAACGGCTCATAGAAGTAACAATTCTCCTCATTCTTGATATCAGTGACGTCAACCTCCATGCGACTGGCATAGTTGAGCTGACAGATCGTCTTGTTATCAGCTTGCTTCCGGAGATTGAAGGAGCGGCAAAGAGGCTCCGCCCAGCACGCCAGACCACACCCAATGGACTCCTTGACCGGATAGCTCTTGATCCGATGATTGAGCAGACACTGCTGTGGTACGTGAGTGTAACGGAGGCTTGATGGCCGCAAGTCATTAAAAATTACCAACATTTCACAGACGACAAAAATACTCGGAGAGCACTTTTTGTCTCTCCATTTGCCGTGACTTCCTTCAGTAATTCTGACACAGTCGTTTCCGGGGTTATGATCTGGTTGACCCTCTGCCCAATTTATAAAGGCCGTAACCCCTCCATCACCTGAACACTGGAACTGGTCTTTATCAACTCTGATACAGTCAATCCACAACTTCAGTTCAGTTTCGTCGCTGGCTCCAAATTCTTTCATCCATATTATTTTCATTTTCCCCCAAACAAAGTTATGTTCGTCCTCTGATTTTGGAAGAAAAAGACTGACACCAGGTCGGTCACAAGCTTTCGAAGCATCAGTCCAATTCATCTTCTCATGCAGTAAGATGTAGCAGGAGTCTTGCCAAGCTAACCAGCCGGGAGGACAGGCTGCTTGGAGAACCCGTAAGATGCCGACAGTCAGAACCATCATCTCAAAAAAGCCAACTGCCTTCATTTTAAAGTTAAATAATTGTAGTTATCCTTAGAACAGTGCAAGTTGATTCGTCGCTTGAGTTTGGTATCTGCGAGTTTCAATTCCTACCAGAACTCAGTTAAATCAAATCGCGTTTGTTTGAGGATCAGAAAACTTCGCCTGGTGTCTGATCAGAGCACACCACAAAGTCGTCTGTCCAGTCCAGCAGTTAAAAACGTTATGGCAGAGAGAGTTTTTTGGCTGATGCTTTTAGATGAAAAATTAGATAAGTTATTAACTTCACTTACTTTCAGTGCACTGGTCGCCTTAACTTTCCACTGTTAATTATTTTCAAATTAGGACCAAGGGCGGTTTGTGTTTCTTCCATCCCTGTGTTTTCATAGTTATTATCAAATGTTTTTCCTTCTTAATTGTATAGCTAATTATTTAATTTAAAATTTAAATGAGATTTTGGCCTTGTTATTAAAAGTTTAGTTTTAATAATAAGAAGTGCTTTGAGCCGTTTGTGTAGGCGGATAGTGGCGCTGTTAAAATTGTTATTATTATTTATTATCGTTATCATAATTTTGATTTATATTAAAACCGAAAAGTATATTATCAAAAAGGCCCGCCTGGATTTGTTTTCTTCAAACTTCGCCCTATCTTGAAGAGTGGTTAATCATGTTTTCATTGCCTCGCATCTTATATGAACTGATCGTCGAAGCTCTTCGCCTCTAATCATTTTTCAAATTAGGAACACGTCACTCTATCAGGATAATCAAGGTGGGGAAACAACTCATTCTTATGGTATCGACACTCAGCATCTAGGCACTGTTCGATATATGCATGGCAAATAATTCAAAGATATTTGTATAATTAATTTAGTAACCCGAAGGAACACTGAAAAATAATGACATTATAATTTACTTGAATTGCTGGAACTGTCCCCACTCGCTTTATTCACCCACTCGAAGGTCTCTGGTACAAACTCTGGAATATCTTGCACAGATTTCGAGAAAGAAAAGCCTGGGTCGAATAAACAGATGCAACGATCATCATGTACCGTACCGCACTTTCCTATAGAGGACGTCGTGTTTGTTTACGTTGAATGCCCACTACAGGTCACGTGACTGGGAGACCGCAATCGGTCTTTTGGCGCATGTCTAACCACGTGCGTGTCGCCTTAAATGCACACTTCACAGTGCAACAGACGGTGAATATATCTTCTAAAATGACGTAAACAAGATTAATCGTGGGTGAATTGACGTCAGGCGAATTGGCATAGGGTCGATTTTGGTCAAAACATGATTTGCGTGTTTAGTCAAGTTTAATTCAACTTTTATAAGAGTCAGCTAATACCAATAATTATTGTGTTAGGACTGAATAACGTACATGACAAAACATTAGATCAAATTCAATCATGGTTTATATGTCGATGTAAAAAAACACTATCCCAAAGACGTGATAACGCTGCAACTCCAGCTGTCAATTAGATGAAACAAAATGTACGCAGTGCAGGTGGAACTGAGAAGGGTGTAAATAATGAAAGCATTTTTTTTAGGCACCCCCACCCACGTAATACATGGGTTTATCCTCTCAACACAAGAACTGTTCTACAAGAACTGTTCTGTATTGTTACAATACTTCTCGATTTTATTTTTAGCAAATGAGTAAATGTAGCAGTGGTCTTCAGTCAGTGTCCGTATTGTGGGCAACATATTACGTATTGGGGTTTCCAATTGACTTCATTAGTGTATTCTGGCTACTTATCACTTGTTAGGTCAACTTATTATGACGAGTTCTCTTTTTGTGACAGTAAATTATGTTTACATAGGCCTATGTGTTTTCCTATGGCAGCTACGAATTCGTAGCCCTCTACGCATTTCGCTGGTCCCCACCATGACAAAGCGCACGTGAACAATGCGTGACGTCAGTAGTACCATTTTATGGTGTTCCAAAAACGCCAATGGTGTGTCGCGTCGTGCCGTCGCGTCGCCTGTGCCGCCGACCGTCGCGTCATGCGCGAGGCGTCGTGGCGACGGCACCACGCAAGGCTTGTGACACGAAGTAAGGCTGTCTCGGTGTCTTGGCATTTAAAATAAGTTTCTCCCAATTCCGAACTAATGAAGTGCATGGACGTTAAAGCCCATGTACGACAATGGCAATTCTCAAAGACCAGTATCCGCACTTAAATGAAATAACAAACCCTGTGAAAAGTTAGGCTCAATCGCTCATCATCTACATGAATAAGACTGTTTTATATCCACACCGAGTTTTGGTCTCGCGACACACAACTTATTACTCGACTCATTCAAAAAACTACAGCATTTCATGCAAAAGTGTTTCAAAGGAAGTTTTCCACCATGACCATCCTCATGCCATGTAAATTATATGCAAATCCGTTTTTTGTTTTTTTTTTAAATCTTACTAGTGTTGTGTACAAATGTCAGCAGACCGATCCATCAAGCCCCGCCTACAAACGTATTGACCAATAACAGCCTTGAAAACACCACTGAAAGTCCGACACGTTAAACATCCCATTAGAAAAATAAAAACAAAATGCCGGCATTTTTTTCTGACACACAACAGCACACACAACTGTTCGAACTTTTGTATTGCTTAAATTGTTCGTATTTCTGGTGGTTGCATCGGATACACTCAAGTACATGGGTTCTGTCTGAAATGCTGTCAAAGTCTTGAAGACAAGATTTAAAGTTTGGTTGTAACATCTAAACTAATGACAAAAATGTTTGCTGAAAAAGGGTGCACGGTTTTTCACTATTTTCTCCTGACTCGGACGTCGGATTGAGCCCAAATTTTCACAGTTTTTTCTATGTATGTATTGAATCTCACAAAGTAATAACATCGCATTATCAGCTTTACCCAATCCTATATTCTAACTTTAATCCACGGCACCTTGCGATGTTACTTATTTCTAGACAAAGCCAATTTAAAATGAATTTCTTAATGATTATAGTATCTTGGATGACCATGTGCTCAACACTAGTGATCACAAATATCTTGGAATCACAATTCAATCAGATATCAAATGGCAAATTCATATCAATACAATTTTTTCGTCTTAAGCTATATACACAAACTGTGGGTTCCATTAAGATAACGTCTGGCCATTTCTACTCTATCATATCAACTTTATCTAACACTCTGTAGACAAATCATTGAATGATTATGCCCGTCCCTTATGCCAGCGTGGTTGTACCAGATTCATTCTAGACAAAATCCAATTAACCAAGATCGGGTTGGCCACCTGAATCTTGTTGTACCGGTAATTCAGGTGGCCCACCTGATCATGGTTGGTTGAATGACAGCGTAGAAACGATCACACGTCATCTTAGTGAAAGGTTGACACGACTAAATCTCATACCACTTGAATCAAGGAAAAAAACTGTTGAGTCTGTTTTTTGTTATCAAACATTTTGTAATCACACTTGACAACTATGTTTCAAATTAACCAACGTATAGATTTTCCAATACAAATTCCTTTTCAAGGTAATAGCTTAAAGGATTTTTTTTCTTCATATAGCTTGCCTGCCTTGTGAGCTTTTGCCAATTGATATTCGTTGCTTAAAATCCATTTATTTATTTAAAGTGGCAGTCAACAGTTTCCTCCTTGATACAACTTAGAGTTTCTAGTTGTTAATGTGTTTAAATTTGTGTGTGTATACGATGCTGTGTGGCACAGATACCAATACAAACATGAGCATTCACAACACACAAAAACAACAACAACATAAGCATTCACAGATACCAACAACAACATAAGCATTCACAGATACCAACAACAACATAAGCATTCACAGATACCAACAACAACATAAGCATTCACAGATACCAACAAAAACACGAGCGTGATGGGACCCTGCGTTCGCCACATAATGTCCAATGTTACAAAAGCATTGTTGTGTCAAGTAAGTCGCACTACGATTCTGTAGGGCACAGATACCAACAAAAACATGACCATTCACAGATACCAACTCGGACTACGCCCACAACAGGTAAAACCAACAACCCTGGGTATTTCACCCCAATCCCTGTCCACATCAACCCCTCATACCGTCACAACACTGGCCACTTCATACCTCCACTCGATCTAAACCCGCCGCCCTTCATCCTCCCTTTTCATTTCACCCAACACCGACCGCTCCAAGCACGATCTAGATCGGGCAAGCCAGCCGTTTGCCTTTTCAACGCGGTTGATTCTTGGGTGCGTTACAGTCAACATCGGCACTCACTATCGGCTCTCACATTCAATTTCACTTAATGTGTGCGCCATATTGTTCTATTGTGTCATGTGATTAAAAAAAGATGAGCATTCAAGTTAAAAATCCCCTACTCGAACAGCTTTCAAATTGGCAGCAGCTTTTTGAAGAAATCTCTATTAGGTGCGCCTACACTACTAAATTGAATGCCGGTTTCGCATGGCAAAAAAGACAACCTTAAAAGTGTAATTGAATATGCTAGATAAATTCGCTAGCCTCGAAGTGAACAGTTTGAAAAGTGACGGTTTCAGCTGATGAGGCAAAACCGCTGAGGAATGCATGAAACTTAAATGAGCTGCCTTTTGCCGAAAATGAGTGGGAAAACCTTTATTTTTATTATAGGTTTTCCCGGCCAAATTCAGCAAAATATCAATCAATTTCATTATTGCGCTTTCAAATTCACGCAATTTCTCTAATTCAGTCAAACTAGGGTTTCTCTTTCAGTATTATTGCATTCAATTTCGTTTTCTATTTCGTTTATAAGCATTCAATATAAGAAGATCGCCATTCTTATGTTGAATGTCCACCACCTTTTCCCAATAGGTGCAATCAAATTCAGAGTCATCGAAGCGCTCTGCGATTTTGCACCTAATGTTCGTTTCTTTTACGTTTATGGGTAACGGATTTCAACATTTTGAGCGTTCAAATTCAACATGAATTTGATACGGCTTATGCTTGCGTTTAAAGTTATAGCGATAATGTTCTTTTTACGGCAGTTGCGTGAATAATCTGTCTTATGAGTTTTTAATTTAATTCTGATATTTGGTCTTATTTGCAAATGTTTTCTTTTTACTTTGTTACACACTACAAAAATTAGATTGAAAATCACTCTAATTAGATTGAAAATAACTTTTTTCGATTGAGGCCAGGGTCAAACATTTTGCATTTCGTCCCTAGTTTCAATCGAATAGAGTAAATTTTAATCAAAAACTCATTTAAAGAGTACCCCATGATTAAACTTTAAAATGTGTCTAAGAACAGTTAAATAAAGTTTTATGGCATTAAACAAAACAATAAACAATATTTTGCTCGCATTTGCTTGCAATGTGAATGTTTGTTTTGGTCTTAATTTCACTTTTTGTCATCTTGTTTATTCGTTAATGTTTAGATCTTGCAAATTAACTCTCGAATACTTCAATCAGCCTTCCTCTATCTACAGTGCTCAATCTTCGTACGACCACGGGCAGACATTATTTTTTGCTTCAAAATCGTATATTTAGAGAGAGGTATAACTCGGCAACAGTGTAGAAATGAATTCCCATCATAATATCCTAACTTTATATAGGCAAATACGTACCAGAAAGGGCATACCGAAGAAACGAAAATGAATAGTCGACCAGCCCGTTCCTGCCGTCTTTGACGAAATTGAATGAACTGAGTGACCAGTTTAAATTGAATGATTTTATTTGTCGAATGAATGCTCAAGTGTCGAAATTGAATGACTCTTTTTAACTGTTGAATGCTGATGTACCCGAGGATTTATTTTCAAGCGAAATTGAATGACCCCGGTATTAACTTGAATGGATTTTTGTTGAAATTGGCCGGGAAAACCTATAATATCATTTCAACTGTCACAGCCCTGATTTTTACTGACCAGTGGTTGGCAAAAGTACGGGCGGCCTCTACAGCAAAAAACAACTACAACAATTTATTATTTATAGTACTACAACTCTATCAAATTAGCCATTTAAATTTTTATGTTTTCTGATGAATCAATAGTGTTGTGCTTCCCAAAGCAAAATAGTAACATAAATAACATAATAAGTGTTATAATCAAAAATGGCATATTTGAGTCAACTATTTTGAGGCCGCCCACACGAAATTGTGGTAAATGTTTACAAATAAAAGAAGGGTTAAACGGTTTCAGGAATCGAACAAAAAACCCAGACTTTTCGAGAGCATTATAGTTTTCCCAATCGGCGTTTTGTTTTTACAAGTTGAATACCAACTATAACCACTGTCTGTATTTCTTCCCAATCTGTTCGTTTCACGTTTTGCAAAAGGATAAATATTTCTTACACTTTACCCTGAATCGTTTATTTATCAATCCGTAAATGAAAGGATTGATTGCATGATTGATGTAGAAAGTTATACTCAATAACTTTATGATTACAAAGCCGACATCACTGTGCTTCCTCACGGTGTTGACCGTGGTTCTGGGAATAGACAAGGCGCATAGGGCTATCACCCAGGTAATGAAGAATACAGCCGTTGCGGCGAGTAACATTTTAGTAGTCTTGCTGGCAATTCGTACGTTATGATGTCTGGGAGGCTCACAGTTGCTGCCATTACTGATTGAAGGACGAGTTGGGATAGACTCGTTCTGAGATGCAGTCACCCGCCGTTGCTTTCTCTGACCAGGGCAAATTTTCGCTGTGGAGGCTACATTCACTCGCCCGTGAGACACTGTCGCTATTGCTGTGTCAACCGGGAAAATGGTCAGTCTCTGGCGAACAGCCCTCCGCATCTTCCAGAACATCACCACTGTAACCAGCAGTGTGGCGATGGAGAAAGAGTACAACAATATCAGCATCAGAGCTTGGGAGAATGGGGAGTCCTTGCTCGTTGTACATTTCGCTTGTAGCTTTGAATCCAGCGTTTCAAAAATCACCGTGTAAGACACAAAGACGGGTATGGTGACAATGACCGAAGTGAGCACGCAACATAACACTACGATCTGTGCTCGTCGAACGGTCATCCATCGCAGGAGTGGACGGCAGATTGCCAGGTAGCGGTCAACCACTATAGATGTGCTGAGGAAAGCGGACAGATACACGGTGAAGTAGTTAAAAAATGTGACGGACCGACAGAGGATGTCGCTGTCGTAACTGTAGACCCTTTGGAAGATTATGGCCGGAGTGAATAGGCAGGATCCGAGATCAGCGATCGCCAGACCAAAGATGAACACATGCGGGCTCATCGTGAGCCGCCTGTTGGAGTAAACAAAGATGATCAGGCAATTGCCAGGAATTCCTACGATTCCGATTACAGATTGGAAAACGATCGACATCAAGATGTCCGGCTCCATGTTACCACTAGCTGTTGCATTGGTAAAGCATCTGTTGAAAAAGTCGCTTTTATAATTATTATCATCAGACGTCCGAAACGCCCTATGGAAGACACGTGATACAGTAACTATTTAGTAATAGTACACAAACCTTCTGGAAACGTTTATCGCTATAACTTTACGTTACTTTTTAGGTGGTAAAATAATAATACACAATCGTATTACTATTTACAGAAAATCATACCATAATCTTATATCTGTCAAAGATTAATGCCAGTTAATTAAAAATACAAATTAGTAAAAGGCTGACCAGCCTTATATTCTCGGGGCCAACGTAACCTTATAAGATAGTCAATCTGAATATTTATCGGCACGCGCATGCACACAGAGTGTTTGAAAAAAGGTTGTGTTAGTTCATCGTTATCGAGCAGCTGAGGATTATGTATGCAGAGTGTTTAAAAACGTTTTAGTTCATGGTTCTTGCCATCAAAATTGAAAATGAAAATATTTTTCGTTAAAACTGCTAATGAACATTCGAAATGTGTTCGCTCTTATTTGTCAAAATCCGCCCAAACACGGACAATGAATCTTTAAGCAACACTTTGATAAGAGCACTATACAGTCAAACTTATTATTTCTTGTCAGTGCCGGTGTCGCATGCAATTATGTCCTCTATATAGGTTTTCCCGGCCAAATTCAGCAAAATATCATTCAATTTCATTATTGCGCTTTCAAATTCACGCGATTTCTCTAATTCAGTCAAACTAGGGTTTCTCTTTCAGTATTATTGCATTCAATTTCGTTTTCGTGCACTCAGGATCCCTTTCTTGTCATTCTATTTCGTTTATAGGCATTCAAGATTAGAAGATTGCCATTCTTATGTTGAATATCTACCACCTTTTCCCAATAGGTGCAATCAAATTCAGAGTCATCGAAGCGCTCTGCGATTTTGCACCTATTGTTCGTTTCTTTTTCGTTTATGGGTAACGGATTTCAACATTTTGAGCGTTCAAATTCAACATGAGTTTGATACGGCTTATGCTTGCGTTTAACGTTAGCGATAATGTTCTTTTTCCGGCAGTTGCGTGAATAATCTGTTTTATGAGTTTTTAGCTTAATTCTTATATTTGGTCTTAATTGCAATTGTTTTTCTTTTACTTTGTTACACACTAAAATATTAGATTGAAATCCACTCTAATTAGATTGAAAACAATTTTTTTCGATTGAGGCCAGGGTAAAACATTTTGCATTTTGTCCCTAGTTTCAATCGAATAGAGTACATTTTAATCAAAAACTTTAAGACAGTACCCCGTGATTAAAATTTTAAAATGTGTCCTCGAACAGTTAAATAAAGTTTTATGGCATACAAGTATACAAAAACAATAAGCAATACAAAAAACAATAAACAATATTTTGCTCGCATTTGCTTGCAATGTAAATGTTTGCTTTGGTCTTAAATTCACTTTTTGTCATCTTCTTTATTCGTTAATGTTTAGACCTTGCAAATTAACTCTCGAATACTTCAATCAGCCTTCCTCTATCTACAGTGCTCAATCTTCATAATGACCACGGGAAGCCATTATTTTTTTGCTTCAAAATCGTATATTTAGTGAGAGGTATACCTCGGCAACAGTGTAGAAATGAATTACCCTCATAATATCCTAAATGTTATATTATAGGCAAATACGAACTAGAAAGGGCATACCGAAGAAACGAATTTGAATGCAAACATTTCTAAAATGTTTGCCAGTTGACGAAAATGATTAGTCAACCAGCCCGTTCCTGCTGTCTTTGACGAAATTGAATGAACTAAGTGACCATTTTAAATTTTATTTGTCAAATGAATGCTCTCGTGTCGAAATTGAATGACTCTTTTTAACTGTTGAATGCTGATGCGCCCGAGGATTTATTTTGACATCTGACACCGGCCATAGAGCTACGGTGCCGGTGTGGAAGGTCAAGCCGCAGTGTGACTTATAGGGGAACACATTACCTTAGTCTGGTTCCCTGACCAAAGATTCCCTGACGACTCTTGTTAACAATTTTAGGTCAGGCATCATCCAAAGCTAAACATAGATTATGACGCAACATAAATAATTGTTCATTATTTGTCACCAACGGTGGACGATGTCATTGGATAAAAAAAACGGAGCGCTGATGGCGGGCTTTGTTTACTTTCAAAAAGCCTGGGATAATCAGTTTGTAAAAACGTTACAAATAATATTTAAATATACATGTAGTGTTGAATTTATTGGGGGAAAAAAGAAAAGAAAAACGATAATGGGATGTGTCTGCAAAATGTTTGACCAACCATCAACGACACTGTCCGAATGTTGACAACGAGTTCGGAGCATTTCGGATATTTTCGGAAAAGGAGGAATTCCTCCTTTTTTGTCACGTGACATGTGGGTGTTACCTGACCCTAAAATCGACCGAGAATAATCGGAGATTTTTGGTCTGGGAACCAGACTTACATTACTCTCGGATTGGGCGCTTTTGGGGCTATAAAAAGCGTTTGTTTGACCCTAAGGATAAGGTGCTGGTTGGATGTTTTCTCAGTATTTGGGCGAATTAAAACACAGGCCTATACCGTGTTTTCTCATAGGTTGGCCCTTTAAGTTGAAGGTATTGCTGTCTGTATTTTGAAGGGATTTTGCACCAAGGTCATTGTCCAACAGGAAGCATCCTACCAGGGATTGGGAGTCTTCATGATCGGTGTAACTTATAGGACATGGTTTTGGTGTTTCCCCCTCCCCACGTACCGATTATGACCGTAAAACAGCTTCCGATCCCCAAGAATAGACTACCATTTAAAATATCAGTTGATGCCACTCAGGTATGGTTGGTACAACAGTTTACCAGATGACATTGTTTCATAAATCGCAGTGTATCGATGCCGTGCCAGACTAAAATAACACTGAGGGCGCTATTTTAATAGTCACAACTCGGTCTCATGTGCACCGTGTTCGATACCCCCTCCCCACCATTAGACACCTGTATTGATGACGGAACACCTTGTTTCCATGTGTTTTCCTATGGGAGCTTCCTATTCGTAGCCCCCCCCCCCCCCATTCCCTGGTCCCCACCGTAAGACAGCGCACATGTAAACAAAGCGGTTGAAAATTGCAACCCCCCCAAAAAAAAAAAAATATATATATATATATATATATTCCAATCAGTTTTTGAAGCATTCCCTTTTTTGGAATCGATTAAAAAATACAATTTCCCCATTGAAAATCATAACGACAATGCATAATTTCAGACTGCAGAAAAAAAATAACGTCTGGGAGATATACGGTAAAGTTCTGCCGGGCTCCGGTTATAGACAAATGCAGCGTGTTTTATAGTAGGAGACTTTGGAACGATAGGTGGCAGCAGACTTACCAGGTTGTCATTGTTGAGCGTGCGTACAATTCCGAGAACAATGGATTTACCTGGTTTAAGTCGGCTGCCATCTAGGGTCCTCAAAAGTGTCCCATTGTTGGGGTATTCTGCCGTCCGCTATAGCGTTTTCTAATTATTATTTCGGACTTCGAGATCAAGAAGATACTGGGAAAAATTGTTCTTTTTATTAAGAAATATATGGACCCTTTAGAGAACTGCTGAACGTAAATTGTTCCAAATAATGTGCCCCCCGGAGACATAAACAAAATGGTAAAATCAGTCTCAACAAAACACCATTCTGTTGATTACAAAAAAGGCCCGAACGGTCTTGTCATGCTTGGTCTTTGATTTATGCTCTATAATTGGATGATGTATAACTGATCACACAGTTGCTAGTTTCCACATAGTATTAGGGAGTGATATGAGCGAGGTAAATATTACTTCAATTTCAATTTACCTGAATAAACCTGTAAACAGTTTAAGAACGGATGATTCTTTGGGGCTAAGAGTTCAACCCAAGTTTAGCGTTTTAAGGGAAAATTTCATGGGAATATCTATACTTTTAAGTAAATGTGAATAATAATTGACAGCTCTTCCATTAGTGGTACTTCTACAATCCATCATCCACACAAAACAGCCGTTTGTCATTCTTGACATTCACACGTCAAAAATAGATGATTAGACGTTTCACAAGTCACAAGAGGACCTTGATTCAGACGTCATTGCACCGGCCTATAGTACACTTTCTAATTCAATGATACTGTCTGCGCTTCAACAATATGAACATGCAGTCTAACGGACACCTAAAAAGAAAACAACATGAAAAACACAGATACAGTTATTGAGCAAGTGTTGTTTTAAGCCAGCCTTGGATTCTCCTGTGAAATAATTGTTCAGCCTCAATTATTTATATACCATGAATCATATGATACTCTATAACGTCCTTTATTGTTAAAATTCACTGTTGTGTGACAGTAAAAGATATTTTTATTCGTACTGTATTGTACTTACCCAATCAGTCCTACCATAACAAATACTCCACTGATTGTCCCATTCCCCCGTGGGACCCCACGGAACACTTGAGAAAAAGAGAAAGCGCCGTTTGGTTGAGATTGAGCTGTTGCTTGATGGGCAAATCGTACAAAGAGATCAACTACGTCTTGACTTTTGTGTTCATCCGGAACTTTCCAATTAGTACATGGGAATTGTCATTATGACTTGAACTTAACAACAGAGCAATGATTCCGAAATATACAACATACTTGCTCTTGCTGTGCGGTGGAGTTCTATTCTTGGTGTTGACGGCCAACAACCCACCGTGTACACCGAGTTCCTTACACCACAAGCCGATCGTAAGGAGGGCGGGGAGGTTCGGATGAGATGCACGGCTGCAAACCTTGGGTCAAATCACGTTGTGGAATGGAAGACGAAGACCCAGACTCTGATTTGGGGTGAAGAAATTTATCCGGTTAATAGTCCACGCTACAGCTGGCCGGAGAATACGGCCAATGTTAAACAGTTATCAATCACCGACTTGCAGAGGAAAGACGCCAACGATTTTATTTGTAATGTTAACATTATTAAATCAACCGGAGGCGCCGACGTTATAGCTACTGACAAACTGACTCTATCAGTGTTGTTCTTCCCTAATGAGTCCTTCCCTATATGCTCCCCTGCTGGACCCATTACCGTACTTCCTGAAACAATATTAAAAATACACTGTTCATCAGAGATTGCCAATCCAGAAGTCAACATTGATGTTATAACTGACGCAACTAGAGCATTTACTTGGTCATCCTCGATCGTTGATGGCACTGTGCTACGATCATTAGATTTTATTGGAGGGCTTTGTGAAGACGGTCAATTCACGTGCACAATCACATCGCCTATGCATTTCCAAGGAATGAGTAGTTCATGTACTATCGGACCGATCCACGTAGTGACCCTTACAATACCCACGACTAGACCCACAACAAAACAAACAATTCTGAAAACGCCAACAGCATCTCAGCCCGCATCCCCGACAGAAGCATCATCTTCTCCAGCCACCTTGATACACGGGTTAGTTACTGCTATCATCCTCCTCACGTTTTCATTCATCGTCATAATCCTTCTTGTCATCCTGGTCCTGAGACAGAAACGTCAAATCAAAGACCTCCTCGCTAACGGGAGATTGCAAAAGCAAAACCCCAAGCCGTACATGATTCTGCAGCCTACGATGAACAACGCTGATTACACGGAACCCGTGGTCAGTATGAATGCAGAAGCTTCTGACTAGCACCGCTACTGCCATACAATTGGGCAAGTAGCAGCTACGGACCCACACAGCGACAAATGGCAACAGTAATCATTGACCAGCGCACTTATGGTCAGTGGTCAGGCAGAGAAGCAGCCTACACCTACGGCCAGACATTTAAAGCAGCAGCAGCCAGGGCCAAATTCGCACAAGGACTATTTTTGTCGACTAGAGGTTATTATTGCCTGGTACTCACCACTTGTTTTGAGCACGAGTACCAGTTAATATCAGCCGCTCGTTGAAAAAATTAATGGTCCTTGTACTTGGCCCTGGCCGGCACACCCACAGCAAGCAAAGGTATGGACGTTTGCAAACAATCCCGACAATGACCAGCCTCGTGATTCTTTCATCTCCAGAAGAGAAGACGGGGTTTGAAAACGTGACAACAAAATCAGTGAGAACATCGCCTGAAAAAAATGTAACTTTGAAAACTGCTCTCTTTGAACGTTGTATTATAATTGAAATGTGGATTTTGATCGCAGAACTATTAAAACAATACCTACGGAATTAAGAAGCACTTGAAAGCGCATTGTGTTAGTCAAGTGCATAGATTTAAGTGACTTTTTGAGCAGATAGTTGAATCACTATTTTTATGCGTAGTTCATGGTACAGTTAATGTTGGATAGTCGAAAGCCTTTCATTATTGTGTCAAAGCCCTAGTTCAACAGCGGTAAATAGTCTGTCAATGCTTCCATTCTATACACAAATCAAGATATTTGTAATAAAACTAACCTGTAAAAATGTCAGCTCATTTTTCGTGGTTTGTTTTTCGCGAATACATTCAGCATTTTTGTACGCATTTGTATATTATAAGCAGAAATATTTCAAGGAAAGTTTTCAACCATTATTATCTTCATACCATGTAAGGTTTACCCTCGCAACATCCCCAAAAACCAAAAACTTTGCTGGATCCACGAGGTTAAAATTTCGTCCACCCTGTCTTTAGGTCAATCACCCACCCTGCAAGCCCAAAGCCATTATAAATCACTGTCGGGGTGAATTGGAGTGCCAGCCAAGACTTAGACTTGTGTTATTTAAGATCCACGTGCCGCACAAGCTGTTTTCACAAATTGCATACCGACCTGTGCCAAGGGAATTCTTGGCACAGGGGTCAATCAATTACTGCACTGAGACAGGTGGCTGCTGTCTTTCAACACCCCTTACTCCGCAGTGGTTAGGGTCTGGCCAATAGAGTCTACAGGCTTGTGGGGTATACCAGGGGTGAGGATTACATGGAATCTTGAAAAAAACTATGACCATATTTTGTAACATTGGACTATTTTTTAACCATCTCGCAGATGCCAGAGTTTATGTAAATCTGTGAACATTTATGTTTTTCTTCCTGGCAATGTTGAACTGGGGCTTTAAAGGGAAAGTACTTCATTTTTAAAAAGTTTTTTTTTAAGGAGTAAATTCATTCTCATCCTCTAGCTTTCGATAAACACACCATCCAAACAACATGTGGAAATTTCATCAAATTATGTGATCACGTTTTGAAAAAAAACCAAGAAAGTTTTAGATCTATTGTCAGGATTTTGGGGCACGTTCAGATCGGGCGCACTTCGATGAGGCAGTCGAAATAAGCAACAGTAATTGGGGGTTTGGAAATAATATCTCCTCGAATTTGACAGGACTTCAACGGGAAGGTTTTTCTAGAGGAATAACTCTGCTTTGAACTTTTTTAGTAAGGTCAGTGCACCTTCAGGTTGAAACTAATCACATTGTCGATAATTACCAATCCTTTGTTTTCACTAAGACCTTAGTCAATTCAGTAGTACACTAATTACATCCATACATTCTGTAAAATAATTTGCTATTGCTATAGAAATAAACATTTAATATTAATTTTACAACTTTAACTTAAGTTACCCTAGAAAAGACTGCGAATGTCTCAACCATAGAGTTATATATAAGAACTAGAGGGAGCACTCACGATGCCACGCACGGAACTCCACTGACTCACCGTGGGCGAAAATCCCTATGGGTCACTTGCTTACGAATGTCCACTTAGAAAATGGCTATTGTGTGAACGGATGAGTGACCGGTGTAAATGAATGGTCCGCGCCATTTTCTCAATGGACAAAAATGCTCCTTGTCGGGCCGTCTGGCATGGTTTGTGCGCCCTCTAGTTCTTATTATATAACTCTATGGTCTCAACCCAGAATCCATTATAAACAAATTTTAAATTATTTCAACAAACAGAAATAGTTCTTTAAAAAGTATGTCATCGTTTCTAGTGGACAATGTGAAACAGTCGTTGAATGAGACTCTATAAAAATTCTAAAGAGGCATCACCAAATATTAGCCGATTGATAGTAAAAAATGGATTTATATAGAAGCCACCCCAACCCCAAGGATAAGGTGGTGGTTGAATGTTTTCTGTTGAGCGTTTTAACAAACAGACCACCTTACCGTGTTAGTTCGAAGGGTGGCCCTGTTATAAGTATTAACTATGCAGGTTCTCCAAATTGTTTGAATACCTCAAATGTTATACGAGGGACACGTAGCCAGAAACACTTTTGTTACGTCACTTTACTTTTGGATATTGAATTCCAATGAAATACCAAGTAGCGTAAAGTTGTAAGTACAGTGGCTAAATAGGTGATTAGCACTGGGTGCCAGGTGTACCTTCTGTCTACACCTAGTAGTATATATTAAATTAGGGAAATTCCAGGAGTACGGCAGAGTACCAATTGACACGGTGGGGAGTAGACGATGCCCGAAGTTCTTTCATGGTGTGGCCGGACGCCAGGACGACAGACCAGCAGTGAGGACCGCTATCTTCCCGACTACCACCGTGTCAACTAAATAATCTCCCGTACTACCTGAGCCATGTTTCCTAAGCCAAACCAGGGGTTCGTCGCCCCGGTACTCTCGACCTCCCGTAAGTAGAAAGAACTGTCATTGTTTCTACTGAAACATTTCATTTTGCTTTTCGGCAAATTTACTTATTCTTTTCTGCCTTTCAAAGAAAATTATAGTTTTGTTGATTAAAGCGAGTTTATTTTTGTACATCTTTTTAACTTGCAAGGTTTATGGCATGAGGCACTGCCTGACAAGGACACTGGCATTACGTTCACCACGCTCATCGTTGTCAGTAATTGTTACTGTATAGTATTGTTATTTTCATTATGAAAATCACATCGCAAGTTATGTTTGTCTTTCCTGTTTTTCGCTGATTTGTAAATAAATCGCTTTGCAGTTCTTTAATCTTGCATTTATCATTAAACTTAATTTATTCATTCTTCATAACACGTGTATTCTGGACAGGCTGTAAATCAGTTGTTGTTGTTGTATGTCATAAGGCTTGCCTTGCCCTGTGACTATGAACCGTTATACTTTACACGCTGAAAGCTGAAGTGTTTATTAAATCCAACACTTATAAGTACATGTGTGCGGACAGTGACAACACTTTGAAATGGTTGAATCCAACATTGTATAATGTTAAAGCCAGCATTTCAAAATGTCAACTCCAACACCAAAGAGTTGAATCCAACAGTTTAAGTGTTAATTCAACATTTTCAATTGTTTTCATCGAATTTGTTGAATCAGCACTTTAAATGTTGAATTAACAATTTAAAGACTAGATTAAAGTTTTTCCATGCTGGATTTAACATTTTAGAACGTTGGATTCAACCCTTTGAAAGTGTTGTCACTGTCCGCACACGTGTAAGTGTCAGATTCAACACTTCAGTTTTTATCGGGTACATTTCACAATTCCATTTGTGACAGGCCCCGTCAGTTGAAGGTATTGCGGTCTGTTTTAAAAGGATTTTGCACGGCGGTCATTACGTAAGCGTCCAACAGAAAGCATCCTACCAGGGATTTGGAGTCTTCATGATCGGTGTATAACTCGTAGGACATGGTTTTGGTGTGTCCCCCTCCCCACGTACCGATTATGACCGTAAAACAGCTTCCGATCCCCAAGAATAGACTACCATTTAAAATATCAGTTGATGCCACTCAGTTATGGTTGGTACAACAGTTTACCAGATGACATTGTTTCATAAATTGCAGTGTATCGATGCCGTGCCAGACTAAAACAACACTGAGGGCGCTATTTTGATAGCTATTGTCAACACCAATCTGTATTGGTCACAACTCGGTCTCGTATTCACCGTGTTCGATACGCCCCCACCCACCCCATTCGCCCCGTCCGGGAGATACACTGTAAGTTCTTCCGGGCTTTGGGTATCGACTAATAAGCAGAGAGTTTTGTGGATGTTAATCTGGGTACTCTGCTTCCCACTATTGTGTTTTCTAATTTCAGACTTGGAGATAAAGAAACTAATGGGGAAAATTATATTTTCGTCAAGAACTATAATACAGACCCTTAGACAACTGCTAAACTATATGTGTTCCCCCACCCCATCGGATACATAAACAATGGTGAAATCAGTCTTAACGGAATACCATTCTGTTTATGTAAAATAGGCCGCAATGGTCTATGATTTATGGTTTGGATAATGTGATTTATCACAATTTTTATTATCCATAAGCGAGTGATGAGCACAAAACGATCATGTACCCGTGCCTAGTTTATGTGCAACGCGTGCGCCGGTCAAAGGTGATCTTTCGTGGCACGAATTTGTTTGTCGCGCGTTGACGAGCAGGCGTCTTTAAATAAAACTTCAATTTACCTTTACACAGTTTAATGACGGATGATTCTTTGGGGCCTAGGGTTCAAACCACAGTTTAGTGTTTTAAGAGGAAAACTCATGGGAATATCTACTCCTAAGTAAAAAAGCAAATAACAATTGACAGCTCTTCCATTAGTGCACTGTAAGCCATTAGTTTTACTTATTTACTTGTCATGCTTGTGGTCAAGAACACAACTGACCACATAAACAATTTCCCATTAAACAGGTGGCATGGTCAAGTCAAGAAACTGACCCCATATACAATTTCCCATCAATTTCCAAGTAAACCAATTAACCCAAACAACCACTCTTTCCGGACCTCCCCAAATTTCATTAGTAAAAGTCCATCGCCACTATAGACAATTGTTTTATGATTCATTAATACTTTATACATGTAGGTTTCACAATGTTTGTTCTAACAATCCTGTAGTTTTAGTCAGTCTCCCTCTTTGCTCTCCTCTGAGTAACACCCTTGAATCACCTTCTTTGTAAAGCCAGAAAATAAATAGCTTCAAGCCCAAAGAAGCCTCCAGGTGTCTTTCCCTCAAGTCTCATTAATATAATTATATGCCTCGTCCACATATATTCCTGTGTAACAGTACTTCACAATCCATCATCCACACAAAACACCCATTTGTCATTATTGACACTTACGCCTCAAAACAAGTCACAAGAGGGCCTTGGTTTCAGACGGCACTGCACCGGCCCAGTATACTGGCTATTTCAAAATTATTGTCTGCGCTTCAACAATATGAACATGCAGTTTGACGGACACCTAAAAAGAAAACAACATGACAAACACAGATACAGTTATTGAGCAAGTGTTGTTTTAGGCCAGCCTTGGATTCTCCTGTGAAATAATTGTTCAACCTCCATTATTTATATACCATGAATCATAAAGAAGATAGGATACTCTAGAACGTCCTGTATTGTTAAAATTCACTGTTGTGTGACAGTAAAAGATATTATTATTCGTACTGTATTGTACTTACCCAATCAGTCCCACCATAACAAATACTCCACTGATTGCCCCATTCCCCCGTGGGAACGCACGGAACACTTGAGAAAAAGAGAAAGCGCCGTTTGATTGAGCTTGAGCTGTTGCTTGATGGGCAAATCGTACAAAGAGATCAACTACGTCTTGACTTTTGTGTTTATCTCGAACTTTTATATTATTACGTGGGAATTGTCATTATGACTTGAACGTACCAAGAGAGCAATGATTCCGAAATATACAACATACTTGCTCTTGCTGTGCGGGTGGAGTTCGTTTCTTGGTGTTGGCTGTCAACAACCCACCGTGTCCACCGAGTTCCTTACACCAGAAGCCGATCGTAAGGAGGGCAGGGAGGTTCGGATGAGATGCACGGCTGCAAACCTTGGGTCAAATCACGTTGTGGAATGGAAGAAGAAAACTGAGACTCTGAGTTGGGGTGCAATTGTTTATCCGATTAATGGTCAACGCTACAGCTTCGATAGTCGATGGCCGGAGAATACGGTCAATGTTATAGAGTTATCAATCAACGACTTGGAGAGGAAAGACGCCGACGATTTTATATGTAATGTTAATCTTGTTATACAAACCGGAGGCACCCAAGTTATAGCTACTGACAATCTGACATTATCAGTGTTGTTTTTCCCTATCGAGTCCTTCCCTATATGCTCCCCTGCTGGACCCATTACCGTACATCCTGAAACAATATTAAAAATGAACTGTTCATCAGAGATTGCCAATCCTGAAGTCAACATTGATATTATAACTGACGCAACTAGAGCATTTACTTGGTCATCCTCGACCGTTGATGACACTGTGCTACGATCATTAGATTTTATTGGAGGGCTTTCTGAAGACGGTCTTCAATTCACGTGCACAATCACATCGCCTATGTATTTTCAAGGAATGAGTAGGTCATGTACCATCGGACCGATCCACGTAGTGACCCTTACAATACCCACGACTAGACCCACAACACTGAAAACGATACAAGCAACACCCAATCCACCCATATCGACATCGACAGCCCCGGCTACCGTGACGGCACCGACGGCCGCGTCCGGACTCACTACATCAATCCTTGTAGGATCACTCGCTGGTGGCATAGCCGTACTTCTTCTCATACTGGTCATCTACGCTATGTGTCTTTGCAACAAAAAGCAAAAGCCTCACACCACCGAGAACAAAACACAGCCTGCAAATACCGAGACAGCGTCAAAAGAACCCAGGCATCGAGCTGGCACTCTCAATGAAAACACAGATTTACGAGCTCAACCTATTCCTGAAGAACCTGCAGTTTATCAAAACGTGCGAAGTAACTCCAACTTCGAGTGCAGATTTCCGGACCCCGTAGTTCGTAACTCCAACACAACGGACTCAGCTGGAGTAGTCGATAGATCTTCTTTCTACGCTAAACCAAATAAGGTAAGGAAAAACACACTGGATATGACAGAAAAGCGACGTCGTCATGACCAGGCTACTGGCGTTTCGACGGAACAGAGTTTCATGAATCCTGTATTTGATTCCGGGTACCTGGAGGGTGGCTTTTCATCCCAAACATCGACCGTCGATGTCATACCGAAAACACAGACACCAAGGAGAGCTTCCAGACCCACAGAAGACCGGGTAGATTCAGGTGGATATAGCACGCCAGGAGTTAGGAGAGACCACCCGAACGGAGGTCGCCATGATAGGTATGCAACACTACATATGAACAACGGGACAAATCGGAAATCCAGCTCGCCTGGCTGTGTGGATATGGCTGACTCGCACTCAACACCCCGGGAGCAAAACGACGATAGGCGGAGATCAAGTACCGCGGTTGCATATGCAGAGGTGAATCTGTTATCTGGGGTTGAAAATGGACGCAGTTTGGCGCCAACTGACTCGCCAGACTACGCAGTTTTAAATGAATCGTCATAACATTAACAAGAGCAAGTAACGGTGTCAATTATAAAGACAAGACATGATTGCGAAGTAAATCATTCAGATCGTAGAAGTCTACATCAGAAGTGGAATGTATCCACGCAAATTTTTCTTTTCAAAAGTAGAATGCAACTCCTTAAAGTTGCTTGGTCCGATTTTCGCTGAAAAACATGTTTTCAAAGGATTTTTCTCTGTGAAGGAATTTGGACGGATGATACTGTTTCAAAAGGAAAAAACATACAAAAACTTTCTCATAACTATACAACAGACATTACACAAAATACTCGTGACTTGCAAAATTGTTTGTAAGTGGCTAATTAATGGACATTAGATAATGTCGAAATCCTGACAATAATTCATTTTTAGTTTTTAATTAACTATCGGTGTCACTTTTCATTGGCGGATTTTTTTCATGCAATAACCTTAAAATGAAAGCTTGTAACTTTCTCGAACCTATAAAAACAGCTATTTCAAAATTAGATGTAAATTTTGGAGTCAAATCGGCCAAAAATCGGATCTAGAATCTTTAAGATATCTTACATCACTTTTACAAATAAACTGTTAGCGATGGAACCCTACAAGACAAGAAATGTTTCTATCTGAAGCGGTTTTTGCCCTTTTCTTTTCTTTTTTGGGTGAATTCATGGGCAAATGATAAAATACATTATTCATGCTATGTAACGCATTAAAAAGTTTTAAAAAAAACTCGCACACGCCGTTTTTAAAAATGTGAACACCGTAAAAAAAATAATAATAATGACACCGGGCTGGTCTAGCGTTTGTTAAAACGCTTTTGAAAACGTATGGTTCTCAGCAAATAAAGGCTGCAGTAAAACATACCAAAGCTAAATGGTCAGAAATGTGCATTGTCGCTGTAGCATTTTGATGCATAGGTCTGCGTCACGAAAGCAGGCCACCAAGCGATATTAAAATGGATAACTAATTGTGATAATTCATACAAATAGTAAATGTTTTATTAATATAAAACCATATAATAAGCCCCAAAAGTAATGTGAAAATTTTCCTCTTCATAAGGACCTTTAACATGTTATATAGAAAAACACTTTGAAGGGACACGCTGCCTTCGGATTAGGCGCTATTGGGCGGATTGGGCGATAAAAAGCTTTTTATTATGAAATGAATGGTTGGATAGACATTTTAAAAGTAGAATATTATAATAATTAAATAAATACCCCGTGAAATTGTGAGTTATTAGTTTATTATTCGTGGCAGAAAAAAACACGGTCCGCTATTTATGACTCTCCAAATTGGCGGACCGTATGTTTCTATGTAGAGTCTGACTCCGCTGGTTCTATTTCCAGAGGCATTAGTTACAACACACTGTTTATGTGTTTTATTGCATGGACATCTCTTCAATAGGAACAAGGGGCAACAGCCACATTTTAAGAGAATTGAAGGCAATGTGTCCCTTGAACGTGTTAAGGAAGCAAAACCACACGAGATGTTATAACAGTTTAAAGGCAAAAAATCTCATGGAAAAAATTGATTGGACTGAATCAATGTTCCTTTATATAAACCATAACTTTATGTATCAACTGCTAAATTGGAGCCAATTAATTCCGATAACAAGCCTAAACAGTTTTGTAGACAAAATCGGGAAATTGTTCGAGAGATACTTGTACGAACACAGCGCCCTCTAGTATGGAAGAACGGTGTTTTTCTCTGCGTGATGTTGTTCTTCAATTTTTAAGTAATACGTCAGATTTTAAAACTGAATTTGTATATTAATATCATGTGTAGTATCGCTCATTATTCTACGTAATTTGGCAGAAAAACATAGACTGAGAAAAAACTGGAAATAAGTTTCTTCAAATAGTTGACCTATGATTGTGTTAAATCTAAATGTAATGAACGGGGCCATTGAGCGTATTCGCCTATAATTGACAATACATATAAAAGGATTGAGTTGTAAAATTCTCAAAACAAACCTCAATCTAAAAACTCCCGGGTCAGAATTGACCCGGATTCGAGGTTCCATGGGATCCTGACCCATTTCTGGGTCAGTTTGACCCGGAATCTGGGTCAAACTGACCAAAAAGTTTGTCAAACTGACACAGAATCCGAGCCAAAATCCCATTTTTTTAACCAGTTTCCGGGACCCGGGATCAATTCTGACCTGGGGTCAATTCTGACCCAAGTGTTGTAAATATGACGTTTCAATCTGAAATACAAGCAAGGAGAAGGCACAATTATTTGAGTTATATGAAAAATTAAACAATAACTAAAAATGTCTGTCTTCGTGGATTTTACCCAGGATATAAATTGTTTACCGTATATGTAGTGTTGTGTACGATGTACCGGTATACTATAAGTAATAACGCTTATAGTTATTTATAGCGAATAAGCCCAAACCAATGTAAATAACTTGAACTGGCAGCATGTTTCTTTAATTTGAAGTCCAGTGATAATTACTGATTTTAGGAGTATAAACATGATTTCGGAAAATCAAATAATACTGGAGGAGTGTACATGTTTTTTAAATGAAGAAATAATAGCGGGTCATGTTTAGGCCTATGGGCGAAACTCCTTCCAACAGTCGTGTTTTTTTGTGTGGCCCAACTCTTTTCAACACGGGGTTATGCATTCCATTGCAACAGTTTATGTGAACTGAATAAATCTTCCATAGAAATCCATCGCAAGAACTAGGTTTACTTTGTGTTGCACGACAGATTTACAAGGTTGTATAACGCGGCCTTGGTGTGAATAGAATGGAAACTTTCATTGAACAATGGCCACGGACGTTGAAGATCATGCATGCGAAAATAAATATGACTATTTATTGTAAACTGAATAAATATAAAGCCTATGTATCCATTAGAGCAGTATCCGAAAAAAATAAATCTGTTTTACTGATATTTTGTCTTTGCAAGGTGTAAGAACTAAGCCATATTTGACTTCGTTGATGTTCAGGAATTTTGCAGCATTACATCCTCACAACCCTGTCAGTGTCTGTGAAAGGCCAATCCTAGCACAAGCCCTACATACATGTAGGTATTTTTTTCTGTTGCGGTATGGTGTACACTATTTACAATCATTGTCGTTCAACCAACGCTGGTTCTAGATGTGTTTACACTACTTGCTGATCGTAAAGGAGGACAGGCAGGTCCTACTGAAGTGTACAGCCACTAACTTTGATTTCAAACACGCCAATTTGGAGTGGAGGTAAGACGGGATCCTGCCCCACTGAGACGAAGTGAAGACATTACAACGTCCAATCAAAGGTTTATGTTCCATCTAGTATTCGTCTATTGGAAACAGTGACTCAAAAGTTGAACATTACAGATTTACAGACTGATGATACCGGTGAAGACGTCGTAGTGTCATTGATATTATAGCAACGGGAGGAGGCAGTAATATTCTAGCTACAGACTGAGCGGATCTGTCCGTGTTGTCATTTCCGAAACGTTCCTCCCCTGATTGCTCCACAGCTGGAGCCATATCAGTGCAGACCGGCGCACCGTTGACTGTGCGATGTTCATCGGAGACAGGCAACCCGGTATCATAGGGTATTCTGTCCTCCGGGTAATGTGTCCACCATACGGTAAATTAACGTGGGCTGGAGGAGTTTGTTCAAAAGAGGGCGCTATCAGAAGGAGTTCGTACACAATTCGCCGTATGCTCGGACAGAATCTCCTGCCGGACAGAATCTCCTTCCACACCGGAAGTCGAGATGGTTATTCTGCAAAGTGGACATTTCATTCACAAGTACACGTGGTCTTCATCGGTGATAAACGGCACCGTCTTGGTGTCAATGGATTTAACAGCTAGCGTTGAAGACGACGGTGTTCAATTCGTCTGCATGATTTCCTCCTCGGTGTATTTCCCTGACGTCACGCGGTCTTGTTTCATCGGGCCCATTAATGTGACAGAGGCGACAGAACCCACGACAGACTACACACCCCAACACACTCCTCTGCATCTTCATCCAGTGCAGCAGCCATCGTGGGTGCAGTTATCGGTGGGACAATACCCCTATTCGCCATCCTATAACTGTAGTCTTATTTTGTCGATGAAAGCTCGGCAGCATCTGCAATATTTACTGAATTTGCCCTCTTTGTGTTAAGGTTGACTCCGTTGTGCCACTGCTTTTCCTATAATACAGGAGTAGTACTCGTGCATAATTGTTTATCAGTCTGAAAGCTTACTGATTATGAAGTTTATACCAGTTTTTGAGAGAGAGGTTTATTTCTCTCTAAATTATTTGAATATGAAAAAGGCTTCAGATATAAAGCATGAAAAACATGCATTTTCGTCGGCATTTTCGGATCCTTCTGCGTGGAAACAACCGCTCCAGATTTTCACCGATATCTCAAGAACGCTAACATGTTTTGAAACAAAATGTTCACATGTTAGTTGTTTGGTCTTCAATTACATAGAAATGAAACAAACGCATATACCACAGGAATACCCTGCCTTTAATACATGCTTGTCGCTTGATATTGAGTGAATATGTGTGTATAAATATATATCCTTTATTATATGTGAGATATAGTAACCGTACGCTCATATAGCCCTGGTATCTAGTAAGAGACAACTATTTACTACGATAGAAAAGGGAAAATTATCGATTTTTTTGTGTAAAGAGGTAGGTTTTGAGGTGTGTTCTGACGGAACCGTCTGTTGAGCTGAATCAGCTTGCTTCGTGAAGAAGATTGTAAAAGTAATGTGTTATTGTTTTAAACTCAAGTCAGAAATCATTTCTCCCCCGACAAAATAAATAAATAAATAAATAAATTATTTGAAACAAATGATCTTTTTAAACAATTGTCAAATAGGGTTAACGTTTTCTTTGTACAGCGCTTTGAGATTTAAATGTCAAACGCTATGTTAAAAAGAAACTGTTATTTGTATTATTAACTGTTATGTATAGAAATATTTTATTTTCAAAAACGTATTATATTGCTCTAACCATGGAAACAATACATCCAGTGGCTTCAACCTTTAAGACTGCGCCGAATGTTTATTTTACAACAAAAGGAGCAAATAATGAAAAGAATGTAGATTTATACAATCAGAGAGCAGGACAAAATATCGTAAAATAAATAAAAGTGTAACAAAAAGACTATCTCAAAGGTTCGAATTTGTATTCTTGATTTTCATGAGATAACAATGGAGCCTAATAGAAAATTGTAAAAGTTAACACATAAATAATGACGTGGTTAAATAGATTTTTTATTGAAGAAAATTCATTCTTGTCACAATGAGAAGGCTGGTGCGACAAACGACTGCAAGAGGGCGCCCTTTGGGGGTAGATTGGAGGTCAAACTATAGAAATGGTGTGGTAAGCCAGATGCAATTAGACTTCTAATAAAGCAGTTAATATAGAAGTTTTAAGGGTTTTTTTGTTGACAGTTTTATAATGTAATCAGCTTAAGACATTTACTTGGCAAATTTTTATTTTGTAATGTTTGAAATATTTTTGTACTTTCACAATGGAATTAGTATTGCGCCCTCTTGCTGTCAAAAATACGGCTAATTGCACGCAGCTTTGAATGCGACATTGCTGACCTTTTATGAACTAACAGAACTCTGAGTGTAGAGTGCTTATACACATCGTGTATGGGTAATCACAGATAATATATTTCTTGTCCCCGATGCAAATTTAACATCTAGTGGAAACCGTTGCGGTACCCGCTGCTAAAAAGGATTCGAACGATCTCTAGCATACCAGGCAATCTCGGTGGCCTAGTTGGTAAGACATCTGGTCCAGAATGGCAAGGTCGTGGGCTCGACTCCAAACCGAGTAATATACATTTGGATTTGTTTCCCCAAAAGAACTCGGGAAAGTACGAGTATACAGTGCTTAAACACGTTGGCGTATGGGTAAAACATAAATAATATTTTATGAATCAAATGAAAAACATTCTACATAACCCTTAAATTGCCTTTATTGTTGAAGTTCATTGGTGCGTGTTGCTGGCGTAGACGGAAGTGAAAAATACCCATAGCCTTAACATGGGTTCATACTAAGAACGATTGGACGGGGTGGTGCGGGGTTTTCTCGGTCTGATTAAAGGTGTGTGATTTACAGATGCGCCAGCGTAGAAAAGTTCATTTTCAAATCAATCCAACTTTCTTGCTTTTACACGGACAGAATGGATGACAAGACAGTGGTGTATCTTTCTTTGGTGTGTTTGTGGTGTTCACTTCACGCAGGAAGACTCCAGTTGGTCGCAATGGCTCAACCAACGCTGACTGCAGAGATACTAACACCAGAGGCAGATCGTAAGGAGGGCGAGCAAGTTATTATGGAGTGTACCTCTACTAACTTTAATTTCCAGAATTTCTCCTTGGAATGGCAGAAGGAAAATATTACTTTGAGACAGGATGAAGGAACCGTGACATCCGATCCAAGATTTAGTTTCTACACAGGATATGAAATGAATATGGTAGCTACTGAACATCTGATTATAACTGGTTTACACAGAGATGACTCTGGTGTATATACTTGTAATCTCCTTGATAATAGGGGAACCTCTGGTGACAACATCGCAGCCTCAGACCGTATAACATTATCAGTGTTATACTTCCCTAGTGAGCTCTTTCCTATATGCTCCCCTGCTGAACCCATTACAGTCAACGCTGGAACAGAGTTGAATATACAATGTTCATCAGAGGTCGGTAACCCACAAGTCATGATGGAGATTTCTCAAACTACATACATCGACACATTCACATTGTCAAATCACGGTGATATGATATCAATGTCTTTAAATCTGATATCACACGTTGACTATAACAGTGTCATGTTTCACTGTACCATTACATCCCCGGTGTATTATCCCGATATGACTCGTTCTTGTTTCATCGGACCAATCACTGTTAACAATGTGACGGCAGAACCAACGACAACACCTATAACGGAATCCCCAACAATTCTGCAAACAACGTCTCAAACATCCCTGCCAATGACGGGAGCAACAGCGTCTTCAGTCCCCTTGCTGTCTGGATTAGTTGCTGCTATCCTCCTCCTTGCAGTTTCGTTCATCATCAATGTCCTTCTCGTCATTGTGGTCCTGAGACAGAAACGTCTGATAAGAAATCTCACTGATGGGAAAAGATCTCAAGAACTGGCTGCCGAACCATACATGGAGTTGCAACCAACGAGCAAGAAGAACACTGTTTATATGGAACCTGTGGTTAGAGGGGTAGACGATGCTGCCGAACAGCACACCTACAGCCAGGCAGATGAAGCGGCAGCAGCAGCTACCGACCAGCACACGGCCAGACGTGAAGATACCAGCCACACTGAATACGAAGACGTCAGTGTGAAACAAAGCAAAGAGAGGCCGTATCAGAATATCATTGGATGAACAATTAACGGATGTACTGTTAATGGTGCATGAAAGAAGGACCGAACAGACGAATGATCAAATCTAAACTTTAAAGGGCCCATGAAGAGGTATTTTGTCACATTACATTTTTGTGGCTTAATATACGGTTTGAAATTAACAAAACATAACATTGACTATTTTGATGTGTTTGTTATGCGTTAATACACTTTAAAGGGGCACACCGGCTTCGTTGGGCTATTTGGGCTACAAAATAGGCTAATATATGACTTAAAAGGTCTTCCAGGAATGGAGAAGAACAACAACAACAACAAACCGGTGGCGGTGGCTGCGGCCGGCCAGTGAAGTCATCACCCGAAAAACGGGAGAATGCCATCGCTAAAGCTGCCAGGAGAAAGGCAATCCGTTTGCAGCGAAGACGGGAGGCTCGCTTGGCACATGCTGGCTTTCCCTTTGGACTTATCGTGTGTTTTTTTTTTTTAACTTTTTACTTTTCGTTGGACCGCCTTGTGGTTTTTCCTTGCGATGTTTTTTTTGTACCGATCCTTGGATGTCGAAGAAACGTTCTCCATTGCAAGTAAGTTCGTCCAGTTCGTCGTACACAGAATACAAACTGTCCGTTTATGTCTGTTTTTTTATTTACACGTGAATTTGAAAATTGTACAAGAGGCAGAATCACTGACATTTGACAGGGGGGGGGGGCTGGAAGAGCATAATAGGGCGTACTATGTCTAATTATTCAGACGTGTACAGCACCACGACGACGATTTTGTATTTTTTATTTACACGTGAATTTGTGCTGGATGGATATGAAGTCTGGATCCCCGTGCCTCGCTGTTGTAATAATTCATACTTAAACAGAGCACCAGTCTACTTACAACATTGCGCAACATTGTCACGTAAACTTGACAGTTGCAACGGCTGGAAAAACGTATAAGCTGACCTTTGACCGTGTTTTGTTTTTTACACATTTTTCGTTAATTACGTGATATTTTGACGATTTTTTTTACAACAATCATTTAAATATTATTGTCTGTTATTCCACATCACTAAATTAGGTAAACAGTAAGCCGGTGTGTCCCTTTAATTGAGCCCCGAAAATGTATGTCATTTGATTGCGCAATGATTCGTGACGTAGACTGTGGTCAAACGTTTCCAAGACAGCTCTGGTGCCGAGTGGTCAACAATGCATTGTGTGTTATTGTCACACACATGACCCTGGTCAGCCGGTCCACTGTCTACGTCACAGATTTTATGTTAATGAGGAAGGGTGGGTGGAGCGCGGAAATCCCCTAACTTTAGAAATTGTTATTTCTACGGTAAATAGGCATGTAAAAAATGTATTAAAAAAAATAATAATAATACACTATGATAGGCATACTTCTTTTTTTAACCAATAAAAAAAATAATAATTCATGGGACCTTTAATAAGATATTCTGCCCGTGAAAATTAACAGTGTCACTTTCCTTTTCTAAAATAAAATCATGACAGAAGTCATATTTCGAAGCATAAGCTGTTTGCCATATCTAAGTACATTTTTGTTTTGTATAAGTTTAAAAACCGGAACAATCTCTTGCACCACAGAGGACAAATCTTACAATATGCTGGCACTCAGCAAGCAGCAAACTTGCAAAATGTAAATATCGAGACTTTTGGAAAAGAATTCAGTTCAATCCAAAGTTTGATGATTACCCGGCTGTTACTCACCGTTAAGTCCGACACGGACTATTATGTCCGACGACAATTTTGAACCATTGTGTCCGACTAACTGTGTCCGACGGCCATGATGGGTCGGACGTAATGATAGTCGGACATAATGGTCGGACAAACTTTTCTCGTCGGACTTAATTGTCTATGTCGGACTTAATGGTGCGAACAAAGCCATTTAAATCACTTTAACCACAACATAGCAAACTGTATCAAAATATCAACCAAACCAAAAGTTGTATTTTTCTATGCTTTCCGCCAAAACATATAAAAATAAATAAATACATGTAATAAAATAAGGAAAATAATAAATAACTAAATGATTTAAGAAATAAATATGATCAGAGACATTTTTAAAATAAGCAAAGAAAAACATTTCATGAACATGTGAGAGAAGACAAGAAATCATAATTTCTTGATGATTGTTAAAACTTTGGTTGTAATTATGGAGAAGTGGAATTAAAGATGTGTACGTATAATTGAATTTAAGGATGTTTGCTAGTGTTGAATAGAAATTTAAATAAATATCCTTTGTTTTATGAGATATGACAAAATGTTCTCTAGCTTAATCAAAATTTCATCACGAAGGAAGTTGTTCCTTCTTGCCCCTCTCCCAAAATGTCATCGATGTCTTTCCCCCCGCTTGTCCTCCAAATGAAAATGTCTGGTTACGCCACTGCTTTTTGCGAACAAAGGAAACATATTCTACATCTGTAAAGATTTATGATCCGTGATCATGGCGATTCTAACTCGAACAATGAATCGAAATGTTGAATTTTTTTTTGTAGGATGACCTAAGTTATTACCTTTCAAATGAGCTATCGAACGAAAAAATTTATAATTATAATTAAGTATAATTTTAAAGAACTCCTTGCGCTGTCTGCTCTAGTTCAGCCGGGTGCCTTGCGACACAGAAAAAATGCAGGCGACGTTGTAATATAGCTGACTTCTGGGTACCGGCAGCGGGCATGGCCGTCGTTCGCATTTTCTCGTAGTGTGGTTGGCCAGGATAATCGTATTAATATTACACATTATAAGTAACCTGTTCTTTGAAATTTCGTCAGCTGGAATCAATTCATTTTCGAGCACAATTTACAGGAGCACGGATCATACATCTTTAACCATTAAGCATTGTGTGAAGTACAATGCATTTATTAAAACATTAATTTGTTCTTACCGTTACCAGATTGCACCACATTGTTGAGTTCACAATAAATACAACACACAAATGAAAATAATGTAACTTTAATAATTCTTACCATAAAAAAAAGGTTCCAAGTGTGACATTGTTGACCTTTATGAATTAAATGAAAAACTTGCTATGAAGATCCCTTAAGATGCCTTTATTGTTGAAGTTCATTGGTGTGTATTGCTGGCGCAGACAGAAGTGAACAATACTGAAAGCTGAACCCACTAGACGGGGGTAGCGCGGGGTTTTCTCGATCTGTTTAAAGGTGTGTGATTTACAGATGCGCCAGCGTAGGAAACTCCATCTCAATGTATCAAACTTTTTGCTTCATTTAACTTTAATACTTTGAATACAGTAATGATGGATTTGAAAACACCGCGGTGTGTCTTTCTCTGGTGTACTTGTGGTGTTTACCTCACACAGGAATGATTGTGTTAATAATGACACAGGTTTGACACCAAATTTGCCACAAGGCCTTAATAAGGATATATTATCCGTGCTCAAGCAGATTTTACCTCGAAAATGAATCCAAATCTTGAAGTGCTATTTTTTATGATGACCAAAGCTAACAACTTTTAGGTGAGAAATTGTACGAAAACATCCGTCAACGAATAATGACACCCTAAAAGTAATTAATATTATTAAAAAAAAAAAAGATTTGTTGTGTGTGAAGCACAATAAATAAACCCTGCGCACTGCCTGCTCAATTTCAGCAGGATGTCTTGCGACAAAGAGACAAAATGCTGGTGAAAGTTTCATGTAGGGTGGTTGGCCGGGATAATTGTTTTAAAAACATTTTTAAAGCCATCTACAAGGTCAAAATACGTTTTATTAATTGTATTCGTTATAACATAAATAACATAACTTGCTCTAGAATGACTCATTTTGAAGGCAAAATCGACTGGAGCACGGACCATCTTTAAGATCGTAAAGCGATAACATGGTCAACATAAACTGCATTTTATTTATTGGGTTCGCAATTGTTCATTGGGTTCAGTCAGATACATTTGTTGATCTCTCGGAATCTAAACCTTCAAATAGATATTGATGATGAAATATTGGTGACTATTATAATAGGCCTAGCTATCTAGCTATCTTGGTATTTTGTTGATCAATATGATATCATGAACGAAATAAACATTTTGATTAGGACGTTGTCATTTTCCCGAACTATTGTCATTTTACAGTTATAGTGCAACAATGACAAACCCTAAAATTAACAGAAACTTACCACAGATCCCTGCCCTGGGTGTCAATAATTTTTAAAGTTTATTGGTGTGTGATACTGCGCAGACGGAACTTCAAGTTGCATCAATAACTGAGAACTTTATGAATGTTTGGAAAAGTATTGTACCTTCTATTAAGTTAGGTTTCTTGTAAAACGACAACAACAACAATACTGAATAACACATAATAATTATATCAGATCTTAGAAACGTTCAAATGGCATTTGTTACCATTGGGATTTCGCATAAGTTTTCGCATAAAAAAATGTATGAAATAATGTCTGGAAGAGACGAGTGTGTAAATATGGATGACCTTCAAATAATAATAGATCTTGGACATTATAATAATTCATGGCATTTGCATCAACATAACTGTCAATGGCTGATGTAAAAATGTGTTCCGTTCCAAATACGGCATTGTTGAATCAAATGAATCAAATGAAAACATGCTGCCAATCCCTTAAGGTGCCTTTATTGTTAAAGTTCATTGGTGTGTGTTGCTGGCGCAGACGGAAGTGAAAAACACTCCTAGCTGAACAGGTTCAATGTTATGATCTCTGTCTGAATAAAGGTGTGTGATTTACAGATGCACCAACGTAGAAAACTTCATCTTCAAATCAATCCAACTTCTTGCTTTTACACGGACAGAATGGATGACAAGACAGTGGTGTATCTTTCTTTGGTGTGTTTGTGGTGTTCACTTCACGCAGGAAGACTCCAGTTGGTCGCAATGGCTCAATTGACGCTGACTGCAAAGATTCTAACACCAGAGGCAGATCGGAAGGAGGGCGAGCAAGTTCTTATGGAGTGTACCTCTAACCTTAATTTCCAGAATTACTCCTTAAAATGGCAGAAGGAAAATATGACTTTGAGGCAGGACGAAATAACCGTCACATCCGATCCAAGATTTAGTTTCTCTAGAAGTGAAGTGAATAATATGGTAACTACTGAACATCTGATTATAACTGGTGTACACAGAGATGACTCTGGTGTATATACTTGTAATGTCATTGATAAAAGGGGAGCCTCTGGTAGCAACATCGCAGCCTCAGTACATTTAACATTATCAGTGTTATACTTCCCTAGTGAGCTCTTTCCTATATGCTCCCCTGCTGAACCCATTACAGTCAACGCTGGAACAGAGTTGAATATACAATGTTCATCAGAGGTCGGTAACCCACAAGTCATGATGGAGATTACTCAAACTAAATACAATGATACATTCACCTTATCCCACCACGATGATATGATATCAATGTCTTTAAATCTGATAGCACACTTTGACTATAACAGTGCCCTGTTTCAATGCACCATTACATCCCGGGTGTATTATCCTGATATGACTCGTGTTTGTTTCATCGGACCAATCACTGTTAATAATGTGACAGCAGAACCAGCGACAACACCGGTGACGCAATCAACCCAAAATATAACGACGGAAGCGACAATCATTGCAGGTGCAGTCGCTGCAGGAGTGGTCGCACTAATCGTCATCTTCATTAGTCTTATTCTACTCTGTCGGAGACGACCATCATGCCTATGCAAAAAGAAACAATCGACTGAGGACAACACACCGATTACTAAACCAGCGATTAGTACTGCGTCACATCAGGACAAGAAATCAGAACCTTCTCAGCCGAATTTCAATGACGATGACGGACTTGAAAGACACGATACCCAGAATAGAGCAGCCGACTTGGTTATACGTCCTGTACCTGAATCTACTGCATCACTTCACACCGGCACAACGCTGCCACGTAGAGCAGAAGTACCCGACTCCAGTATAATATACGCCAAGCCACAACAAACAACTGTACATCGAGATTGTGTCCCTGACGTCACGAATACTGCAGAACAGAGTTACACAAATCCAGTCTTTGACTCTAAGGGTACAGAAGACACCCGAAAACCGTTCAAGGACCATCCGAAAACGTCTATCAAACCAGTGGCAAAGGTCCAACCTAACATGACTGCTCCAAAGAAACCAGCTCCCTACAGACCCGGATCAGATCGCATCATCAACACCCATGGCAACCCAATCACATCACCGTCTCAAGCCCCCACAGAACCCTCACCAGAACATGCACAACACGGTAGACAAGAGACCAGTTCAACCCCCTTGGTTGTTACCTATGCCCAAGTATCTGTTCCCAATCGGCAAAACAGCAGTACCAGCCAAAGACCTGTGGAAGACATTACATATGCCGAGTTGGATCTGACGTCACACACGTCTCAAGATGATGGGGTCAAACCCTCATCGTCAGCAGTTGATACAATTTATGCAACTGTGAAAACACAAAATAACATTTGACGTGAATACCAAAACATCTCTCAGGTTTGATGCCAAATTTGTGACAAGGCGGTAAGATCGTAGCTCTCGCTCTCGTTTACGTAAACAATGTGAACATAAAATGGATTTAATGGTCCCATTTTTACAACATTCTTCATTTTAATGAATGCGTTCTAATAACTCTCCATAGTTTATAAATTGTGGGAGACCAATATCGTCTGAACACTCAGTATGACAATTGTATAGGTGCATTATCTTGATTCCTGAAAATAAATCTTTAAATGGGAAACATTTGGACGGTCCTTTTTCACGGTTCTGACCAACATACGCATGCTCAGTGCTACAGCGCAATACTGAGCCTATGCGTGCATGTTTAGAACTATCAAAAAGGACCGTTGTGTCTGCCCCCGCCAGCGTCTCAAAAGTCTCCCATTACAGTTCGACACACTTGTGGACCTCTCAGTATCTAAACCTTTAAATAGATATCGATGATGAAATATTGATGACTATATTATTATAAAGCTATATTGGTATCTTGGTACCTTGTTGATCAAAATGATATCTCTAACAAAATGAACATTTTAATGGAGACGTTATTTTTTTCAAACTGTTGTCATTTTACAATTAGGTTAGGCTATAGTGCAACAATAATGACCTTATAATCGATGTTAAATTGTGTTTACCTTAAAATGGAAAAAACGGTTACTACAGATCCATACCTGGGTGTCAATATTTATTTAAGTTCATTCGTGCGTGATATGCGCAGACGGAACTTAAAGTTGCATTAATAACTGTCAAGGTAAACTTGATGCATATCACTTTGTTTTGAATGGCTCAGTGCATACTGAATTCGCTCTTGGTGTAAATTGCGCGCTTCAAATTCTTAAAACATAAAAACACTTACAAAAGAAATTAAAATATTACAAATACACAGAGTATAAATATTAACTCCAATATTTCAGAAGACAACGTGAATGTAAGAAAGTCTTTAATACCTTTTAGGTATCTCGATTTCATCATGGTTGAGGAGTGGAATTGAATACGTGTAGATATTTTGAATTAATTTGATGTTGTTCAATGGAGATGTGTAGAAATCTATCCTTTGATATATGAGAGATATGATGATAAGAAATCTTGAGTTGAATCAAAATTACTTGCCGTGGTACGCTCTAAATAGTGTATGATTTCCTTTTCAAACGCAAGTCTTAACATTTTAAGCCGAGTGAAATACATTCTTACATTATTATATGTCAAGTGCTATAGTCACGGTAATTACGTAGATGCAAAAACGTAGTTGCTATGTTCTAACCATGAACAAACTTTAAAGACTTGACCGCATTTTTAGTCTGCAATAAAATCAATAAATGTATTAATGAAAATATTATAATTGTACAGCCGAAGATACAAGGAACAGTTCAGTTAAGGTTTTTAAAAATTAAAAAGGATAACGAAGATTTTATGTCAAAGATAAGTCTTAGAACTTGTTTATATGATTTGGATGAGTTCGTCGGACACAACGGGTCGGACAATGTGTCAAAATTTTCTCGTTGGACACAATGGTCCATGTATAACATAATGGTGCATAACACATATCCATTTAAATCACTTGAAGCACAACATAGCAAAATATCAACAAAACCAAAAGCTGCATTTTTCCTTGCTCTCCGCAAATAAAAAAAAATAGATAAAACAATAATAATAATAATAATAATAATACTGTAATGGTATCCACCTCAGTGAATATCCTCTTTACGAGTTCACTTCATCAAAGGACTAACGCTGGACAATTTTTTCTTCATATTTAACTACTACGTTTTATTTCTACTGCTG
This sequence comes from Marthasterias glacialis, assembly GCA_911728455.2. Lineage (NCBI taxonomy): Eukaryota > Metazoa > Echinodermata > Asteroidea > Forcipulatida > Asteriidae > Marthasterias > Marthasterias glacialis. The sequence continues at coordinate 5,904,744 of OU452219.1, forward strand.
ATTTCTATACAGGAGCTTCAATAATGTTGTGCACCCTCTGGTGTCTAAGATGAGAATAATCTGAATGAATTCCCATATCACTTTTTATTAACCTTTAAGATGTATCAAGGATGAGAACAAACACACTGCAAAAACTGGGGTGTTAAATAAATAAAACGTTTTATCGTTGATAATATCAACACCATGTCGGTGTTGTCACTTATAGATACCAAGAGAATCAATTTAACACCCCAGTTTTTGCAGTGCACTATCTCCTATAAGATGAGGAGAAACCACATCCTTGTCTTAGCGACTCGTGTATTAACCACTGACCCTCAAAGCTAATTTATTCTTCCAGGAATACCGATCATTAATTATAAACAGAATATTTGTGGTTACCTCACAAATACAATAAATAAATAAATGTATTGAAATGAAATAACAATAAATAAATGATTTAAGAAATAAGTATGAATAAATACATTTTACAAACGAGCAAAGAAAAACATATCATGAACAGGCGGGAGAAGACAAGAAATCATAATTTTTTGATGATCTTCAAATTTTGATTACAGGTATGGAGAAGTGGAATTAAAGATACATATATTTGAATTAAAGGATGTTTGATAATGTTGAATAGGAGCTTAAAGAAATATCCATTATTTTGTGAGATATGACAAAAACATTCGTGAGCTTAATCTGCGAAGATACGGAAATAATGATACAATTTGAATAGCCCCTCCCAAACTAACCTGCAATCCAAAAAACAAAACCTTTGATAAACGTGCAAACCTTAGACATCATAGGTTTAAGAGCCGCAGAGCCTGGACTTCCTGCAGGCATGGGCGATTTATACAGCTCAGTGGAAGAAAAATGTAAAAATCGTACATTTTCATGGAAATTGCACTTTACGATTTGTAATAATTTTTGGACAATGAAGGAATGCAACGAGCGATTGCATCTTAAAACTTTTACAGCTGTTATTTTTTGTACTCTTGAATTTCTATGGAAATTATGATATAAAATGTAAACCCCCCTTATGAATAGTGTAGTGTCTCGCCTACCAAAGAATTACCTGGAATGTATACAAAGTAAATCTTTCTGTCAGCGGCGTAACCGCGGGGGGGGGGGGGGGGTGTCGGGGTCCCCCCTCTCAAAACGCTCAGAACCTTTCTTGCCCTTCCCCAAATGAGATTTTTTTAAAAAAGGGCGCGTGGCTCTATTACATAACTAGACCCCCCCCCGCCCTCCGCAGACCCATTATGTATTTGCACCCACTTGTCCCCCAAACGAAAAAGTCTGGATAGGCCGCCTTTATGAATCAAATGAAAAACATGTTAGAAAACATGCTATGAAGATCCCTTAAGATGCCTTTATTGTTGAAGTTCATTGTTGTGTATTGCTGGCGCAGACGGAAGTGAACAATACTGAAAGCTGAACCCACTAGACGGGGTGGCGCGGGGTTTTCTCGGTCTGAATAAAGGTGTGTGATTTATAGGTGCGCCAGCGTAGGAAAACCCATCTCTATGCATCAAACGTTTTGCTTCATATAATTTTAATACTTTAAATACAGTAAAGATGGATTCGAAAACAACGTTGTGTATCTTCCTCAGGTCTACTTGTGGTGTTTACTTCACGCAAGGATTGTGTTAATAATGACACAACATTATTTATGCCGAGTTGGATCTGACGTCACACACTATCTAAGATGATGACGTCAAGCCCTCATCGTTTGCAGTTGATACCACAATTTATGCGCCTATGACAAAAGCAAAGTAACAGTTGACGTGAATAACAAAACAGCCTGAAGGTTTGATACCAAGTTTGTCGCAAGGCCTTAATTAAGCCGATTTTACATTGAAAATGAATCTAAATGTTGAAGTGCTTTTTTTTATGATGACCAAAGTTATCAACTTTTAGATGAGACATCGAACGAAAACATCCGTCAACGAATAATAGCCCCCCCCCCCCCAAAGTAATTAATATTAAAACAAAACGGGAAAATGAATTGTTGTGTGTGAAGCACAAAAAATAAACTCTGAGCGCTGCCTGACCAATTTCAGCCGGATGCCTTAAAACAAAGAGACAACAAGCAGGCGAAATTTTCTCGTGGGGTGGTTGGCCGGGAAAATTGTTTCAAAAACATCTTTTATAGCCATATTTGAGGTCAATACGCGATTTATTAATGTTATTCGCTCGAAATAACATAACATGCTGTAGAATCAATTAATTTCGAAGGTAACATCGGCTGGAGCACGGACCATATATCTTGAAGATCGTATAGCGTTAAGAAGGTAAACATAAATTGCATTTTATTTATTGGTTACGCAATTGTTCATTTTTAATAAATGTGTTCTGATACTTCGAATCACTGTCGTTTATAAATTGCGGGAGAACAATATGTCAGCTGAATACCCATTACAATATTTGTATATATAAGTGCATTATCTTGATTCTTGAAAAGAAATATATAAATTGTAGTCGGATACAACCTTCTAAACCGGAATCTGAACCTTCAACTAGATATTGATGATGAAATATTGATGACTATTATAACATGCCTAGCTATCTTGGTATCTAGTTATCGTGTTGATCAAACTGATATTAAGAACGAAATGAACATTTTGATTATGACGGTTGTTATTTTTCCCAACTGTTGTCATTTTACGGTTATAAAGCAACAATTACAAACCCTAAAATAAAAAAAACATACGACATATCCCGTCGGTGTGTTGAGCAGTGGTCCACTTCAGAGTACAGATGAGGAAGCATTCGTTTAAAAAATGATGGCATTTGTTACAATTGGGATTTCGCATTAGTTAAAAAAATTGTTTAAAATAATGTCTGGAAGAGACGAATATGTCAATGTGATTGACATTCAAATAACAGTATTTCTTTGATGATAGTTCGTGGCATGTGCATAAACATAACTGTCAATGGCTGATGTGAAAAATGTGCTTCGTTCTAAATTTAAGCATTGTTGACCTTTCATGAATCGAATGAAAGCATGCGATCCCTTAAAGGTGCCTTTATTGTTGACGTTCATCGGTGTGTGTTACTGGCGCAGACGGAAGTGGAAAAACACTCCAAGCTAAACAGGTTCAGTGTTATGATCTCGATCTGTATCAAGGTGTGTGATTTACAGATGCACCATCGTAGACAACTTCATCTTCAAATTAGTCCAAATTTTCTTGCTTTTGCATGGACAGAATGGATGACAAGACAGTGGTGTATCTTTCGTTGGTGTGTTTGTGGTGTTCACTTCACGTAGGAAGACTCCAGTTGGTCGCGATGGCTCAACGGACGCTGACTACAGAGATTCTAACACCAGAGGCAGATCGTAAGGAGGGCGAGCAAGTTCTTATGGAGTGTACCTCTACTAACTTTGATTTCCAGAATTACTTCTTGGAATGGCAGAAGGAAAATATTACTTTGAGACAGGATGAAAGAACCGTCACATCCGATCCAAGATTTAGTTTATCCACAGGATATGAAATGAATAATATGGTAATTATTGAACAACTGACTATAACTGGTGTCCACAGAGATGACTCTGGTGTATATACTTGTAATGTCATTAATAGGGAAGCCTCTGGTAACAACATCGCAGCCTCAGTACCTGTAACATTATCAGTGTTATACTTCCCTAGTGAGCACTTTCCTATATGCTCCCCTGCTGAACCCATTACAGTCAACGCTGGAACAGAGTTGAATATACAATGTTCATCAGAGGTCGGTAACCCACAAGTCATGATGGAGATTCAAACTAAATTCAATGATACATTCACCTTATCACACCATGGTGATATGATATCAATGTCTTTAAATCTGATAGCACACGTTGACCATAACAGTGTCCTGTTTATATGCAACATTACATCCTGGTTGTATTTTCCCGATATGGCTCTGACTTGTCTCATCGGGCCAATCAATGTAACAGAGCCATCAGCAACACTCGTTACGGCATACCCGCAAACATCGAACACAACTCCCTCAAATAATGTTACGGCTAAGGCAACCGTACCTGGTACCAATCCGGCAATCATTGCAGGTGCAGTTGCTGCAGGAGTGGTCATAATCATCATCATCATCATACTTCTGATCATACTCTGCCGGAGACGACCAGGACTCTTTAAAATGCAACAGTCGTCTGAGGCTAGCTCACCGATTACAACCCAAACGAGTACTGCGTCACCTCAGGACAAGAAATCGGATTCTTCTCAGCCGAATTTCAATGAAGATAACGGACTTGAAAAACACGATACCCAGACTAAAGCAGCCGACTTGGTTATACGTCATGTACCTGAATCTATTGCATCTCTTCACACCGGCACAACGCTGCCACGTAGAGCAGAAGTACCCGACTCCAGTATAATATACGCCAAGCCACAAAAAGCAACTCATGATCATCGAGATTGTGTACCTGGAATCACGAATACTGCAGAGCAGAGTTACACCAATCCAATCTTTGATTCTAAGGACCATCCCAAAACGTCTGTCAAACCAGTGGCAAAGGTCCAACCTAACATGGCTGCTCCAAAAAAACCAGCTCCCTACAGACCCAAATCAGATCGCATCAGCAACACCAATGACAACCCAATCACATCACCGTCTCAAGCCCCCACAGAACCCTCACCAGTACACCCTGATTACTCTGCACCAGTAGCAGTACAACAAGACGAGTATGACGGAGGTGCAGTCACGCAGGAGGTAAAACCAAATGTGCCAAAGAAACCAGCTCTCTACAGACCCAAATCAGATCGCATCAGTAACACCAATGACAGCCAAACCTCAGCACCGTCTCAAGCCCCAGAGCATGCAAAGCACGAAAGACAAGAGACCAGTCCAACCCCCTTGGATGTTGCCTATGCCCAAGTATCTGTTCCCAATCGGCAAAGCAGCAGTACCAGCCAAAGACTTGCGGAAGACATTACATATGCCGAGTTGGATCTGACGTCACACACGTCTCAAGATGATGGGGTCAAACCCTCATCGTCAGCAGTTGATACAATGTATGCAACTGTGAAAACACAAAATAACATTTGACGTGAATACCAAAACATATTTCAGGTTGGATGCCAAATTTGTGACAAGGCGGTAAGATCGTAGCTCTTGCTCTCGTTTACGTAAACAAGGTGAACATAAAATGGATTTAATGGTCCCATTTTAACAACATTGCTCATTTTAATGAATGCGTTCTAATAACTCTCCATAGTTTATAAATTGTGGGAGACCAATATCGTCTGAATACTCAGTATGACAATTGTATAAGTGCATTATCTTGATTCCTGAAAATAAATCATCGTCTGCAGTTGATGTCACGATGTACGCGAGTGTGATGAAAACTAGCTAACATTTCACATGAAGTCCTAAACGATATACAGGTTTGACGCCACGATTCATTCACCATGGTGGATTTGTTTCACCGATATCAATTAACATAAAAATAACACCAGATTGTTCTGATGCAAGAGCGGGCCCTTAAATATAACACCTGCATTTAGATTTAAACCTTAATAGCTATGAGGATAAGTGGTAGTTAATTCTAAAAAAAAACTATAGGCGAAAATCAACCATTCATAAAATAAAATACACAGAGTGAAATGCCTCAAAGCTTATTCATTATACCAAACACTTGGAAGTTGTTGTTGTTGTCGTTGTTGTTGTTTGTTTATTTTGTTGTTTTGCTGCTGCTGCTGCTGCTGTTGTTGTTGTTGTTGTTGTTGTTGTTGTTGTTGTTGTTGTTGTTGTTGTTGTTGTTGTTGTTGTTGTTGTTGTTGTTGTTGTTGTTGTTGTTGTTGTTGTTGTTGTTGTTTTGCTTTTTTACAGAAACTGTCTTGACTTTTTAAAAGATGCAATCGAGTATGTAATGGAAAATCTACAATCATTGTGTCCAAAGAAATGTTTGTAGTTGTCTAACAGTCTTACTTCTATTACAGCTAAGCCTGAAACAGTTTTAACATGAAGTGCTCTCATGTGGAGGAAAGAGTTTACTGGATGTGCTAATTTCAAAATAAAATTGATTGCAAACCGATTCGAAGCATTTGTGAACAAATGAAACGAAACAATGTTAATTTTGTTTACTATTCATAAGAATTTGTTGAAACAAAACCAATGTGTTTGGGTTTCCCCGACGAAAGTGTCAGTAAAAATGGATAATTTGATTGGGATATAAATATTAGAATGTTATATCGAATTGCTTGTCAGCATGGCAGAAAAAACATAAAATAAAAACAAAAATTTCTGTATGCACTTCCGGTTTGGACATAAAATATGGTCTAAAAAACAGTACAAACAATAATACCAGACCTTTATTTTGACGCTATGATTTAAATCCTCACATGTTGCGCTTTCTCGGACATGAAGTTTAAATAAAATTAAATAATAAAACAATAAACAAATGTAAAAAAAAATTGTTTTAATAAAAAAAAACCGCACGCCTTCTCTCGCTGTATATGATTTTGTGGCCATTATAATGGGGTTGGATTTATGGATTTTCTTTAAAGCAAATGCTAGATCCGATTGTTTGCCGATTTAGATTTGATTTTAAAAAGCTATTTGTATAGATTCGAGAAAGTTACAAGCTTTTATTTAAGGTATTGCACACAACAAATCCACCAATGATTAGTGGAAGTTATTTTAAAAACTGAAAATGAATTATTGTCGGGATCCCGACATTATATTCACGTCCATTAACTGTCACGTACAAACAGTTTTGCATGTTACTTGTATTTTGTGCATTGTCCGTGGCATATGCAAAAGTTGTTGTCTGTTTTTCATTTTGAATCAGCATTATCTGTCAAAATTTCGTTCTGGAAAAATACACATTTAAAATAATAATAATTATTATTATTTTGTGAAAAATCGGGCTATTTAACTTTTAAAGATAGACGATTAGGCTAATTTTCAACATGTACATGTATGTTTTTTTATTTTTTTTTATTATAAAGCATTACTTCCTCAAGCATGTGGACAACATTGTCAAAAACAAGTTTTCACACTTTTATGTTCACCAATATACATGTACATGAAATAACCCTTTGAATGTTTGAGCTCACTCGGTCAAGTTGTGTGTTAATCTCAGTCATGTTTTGTGTTAATCTCGGTTAAGTTGTGTGTTAATCTGTGAACATTTATATTTTCACTCTTACCAATGTTGTGCATCATGTAAAAATAATAAAGCCTTGAAAAACTGTTCTTTCCAACATAGGTTGAAAGTTAACTTGCATTTATTATAGTTATCTTAATTTGTATGTTATACAATTTGAAGTTTGTAAAACTCCTGCATCGTATTTCAATGTGATTTAGATTAGGATTTTTGGCTGATATAGAAAAGAGAGCAAAACGAAAGAATACAAAAATACTTAAATATAATATAAGCCTAAAAATTGTTTTTATTATATTGGTGATAAAGTCGGCTTTTATAAGTTTATCAAGCACATTTAATTTGGCCGTTTCTGAGCAACACTGTACATTAAAAAATAGTTTAAGCCTTTTGTAAATTTAGCGAGTGCCGTCATTATGTTTTGGTTTCTACGTGGAGCATTGGCAAATGTATACTTTAAAAGTATTTAGTGAGCAGTAAACGAAGGGTGTAAAGTGTTTTTATGAAAAATAAATAATAACCGAGAGCAAGCTAACTGAGAGAAATAGTCACTGATCCATTAATAAGTCATTGGTGAGTGTGTGTGTAATTTTCATCAGACACATAATGTAGGGGCCCTCAACTAGAATCAGCAAACAAAATGAAACCGGATTACATGTATTTGCTGATTCTGTACTTGAGGGAAGTTTCCGAATCGACGGCTTCATTTGTCGCCTTTGGTCTTCAGAGGGAGCTACGCGGTAATACAACTTGCAAAAGGAGAGATTTGGGGCGATAAAAATACATGCATCTTCCGAAAGCAAACCTTTTTCAAGCCAAGCGACTGTTTCAGGTCTGGGCACCCTCGTATAGATGATCATGCAGTCATCGTACTGCTATCTAACCCTGCCCATGAAAACTTAAGCAACAATGAAATACATTTTGTTGTCTTAAAAAATATGCGGTACTGCGAACAAACTAATTATGTAAATACAATGCATGACCCCCACCACCACCCCGTCGAATTAACTCATTAACCCAGAATTTCTCCTCAATCACTGGGGCAAGTTGTTTTTAGCGACAAAGCAACCAGTGTACAATCTGCGAAAGGAATCCTTTTGTAAAACACGTCTAATTTTTTCTAACAACGTCTCTCAGTGCATTTTCTTCTAGGATATTGCCTGGAACAAGTTGCCTGTACTTGCCTGTGTGACGGAGCCGTAGACCGACCCAAAGAAAATGGGCGCGGCCTCAAAATAGACTGGTTCCCGGTCCCTACATCGTTCTCTTCTGTCTGTATTATTTTAGGGAGCAGTAAGTAGCTACTACCGATATGGCGCTTTTGATAGGCCCTCGATTGCGCGGGCGCAGGAATAATTTTCTAGTTTTAGAGATGACGTTGGCTATGCTCGTGACGAGTGCATGTTGTTGCTTGACACTTACACACGTGTGTATCGTAACCCCCACATAGTGAACCAATCTTCAACATTAAAATTCAAGCTAACTTTAGAAGAACAGCCTAGTCTACGATGGGAGATTCTGTGTCCGTCTTGTTTTGTGTACAGGCCGCATTGCATTATGGGCTAAATCTAATTAGCATATAAGGGGCCTACCTGGCAGAAATCTGCCAGGTAATATACTAAAGTTTATTACCCGCTACCGGTCTCTATACCAGTCAGAACGAAAACGATGTAGGGACCGGGAACCAGTCTTTGCCTCAGAAAGCCACGGGTTGGTGTTTCCGCTTGGTGGCGCTTTTCATCATGGCAGCCTCCATTGAGAAATTTCCTTCGTTCTACGACTCCAAATTAAGTACAAAAATATGTATAATTGTCTTTGTATTAGCCATACTTTTCTCACAGATTGACCTTGTGATATGTTCTCCATTCTGTGGCACTCTCCCATTACCTCGGACGTACATAGTGTATCGTCTGGAACCTAGTGAAGTCATTCATGTCGATGGAAAACTGGATGAGGAAGCGTGGACTGAAGTTGCACCGACTGAATCATTTGTTGGTGGGTAACTTAACATATTATTTGTAACAATATAATGACCAAAGCTCAAAAAATAGTCCTGATGATGTGGGGAGGGGAATATGGGGGGCTCGGGGAGGGGGTGGGGCTCGGAAGGTGGGGGATGAAATGAAACTTTACACTGCCTGCCGCGGCAACAATGCTGTAATACTTTGTCCATGGAGGAAGAAATTCCTCCATGCTTTAACTACCGTCAATTTGTCTCCCTTAACCATAATTTAGGTGATTATAATCCTTGCCTGTCTGCGTGATGAAATGTCTGCTTGATTTTTTTCAAAAGTCAGTAGTTAGCATTTTAGCTAACAATTCCTTGCAAATGCAAAGAATGAATAAAAGGGATATAAAGTCCAACATCATTCAGAAAATGAAAAACCCTTTGAAAATTGTAGTCGGATATTGAAATAATATCTAAGGTGCTGTTACTGGACATTTGTAATCTTAGGTGGTGATAAAACAATAGGAATGTACAATTTCAACGCAAAGATTATATAGAGAAGCCTGAAGCTGTTGGAAGATCAAGACTTGTTTTGATAATCGTAATCCTCCATGGATGGAGGGTTATGATTGTTGCTACTAGATCAAGGCATAAGACGCTAAAGAGTATGACTAGTGCACCTAGCCTCGGCAGGGCTGACGGGTAGCCAGGCAAACAGACCAATGGCTCAAACACTGCTGTAGTGAAGCTAACTGGTTCCAGTCCTTTCCTAGTTTTCTTTCTCTTGTTTAATTTTGCTATGTTGCCTTGTTAATGCATTTAGTAATATTTGCTCCGTCACTTTTCAAAACTCCCCCTTTTTTTACTTTTATTATTATTTGTAATTTATTATCTTTGTCATTATTATTTCCCATTACAGCGTATTCCCCTCTGAGTATAATTGTCCTTATTTTGTTCATGTTTGTTCGTCTGTTTTTGTGGCTGTCTTGTTTTTTTTTTATTTTGTTATCTAATCAGGCATGCAACTTGTCAGCTGATCAGCACTGATTTCTTTTTTTTTTCTTCACTTTGCTGCCATAGAAAAAGGAAAACACTGTACAAAGTTATGTGTGTTTGGCTATTTCCTCGGTTTTTTAAATTGCAAAGTTTCATACCTGCTAATGTGTCTTTTTGTTTTTGTCTGATGAGCATTTTATTATAAGCCTATTTATTTCTGGTTTCTGAAAATGCTCCCATATTGGTTTCCTCTCAATCAATTATTTTTTTTGTTTAAACAAAATTCAGTCATTGGATCATTCCTTAATTTCTTGATCTGATTTATTTTACATTTTACTGTATTTTATTATAATGACTACGTGTGTGAATGTTTCTTTTTCACCAATTAAACCTATATGTAAATGAATGTTCATTTTGAATTGAATTGAATTGTATTGAATCCTCACTTAGCCATGCGCCAAAAGGGAAACTATTAAGTGGGAATTTTAAGTTTATATAATAGTTAAATATTTTTATTGATTGACAATATTCATAACCCTCAGGTCTGGAACTAGAGAGTGTTATGGTCATCTCAATTTTATAGACATGCATCTATATATGCAGCAAAAAACAACACTATAATTGAAGAGACTGTTTTAATTCTAATTGACCTGTAATTGTCAAAATGACATCTTCAATAGATATTAAAGATTTTGCTGAGCAAGCGTTTTGCCAAATTAAAAAAAAAAATGAAACTTCACATTATTTGTATTTATTTTCTCCAGACATCCAGGGTTCAGATTTTCCCGCCCCTCGTCTTAATACCTGGGCTAAGCTGAGGTTTGATGATAAATATCTGTACATCGCTGGCTACCTACAGGAAAAAGATGTCTTCGCTAATCAAACCAAACATGATTCTGTAGGTACGTACCTGTAAATGTGATAATGAGTTCAGTCAGTGGTATGACACAGCGTGCTTTCCTGAACCTGGTTAAGAACATTAATATCAATTAGTGTAAAAGGAAAACAAACTTTAATGTAGATGAATCCACATGACAGTCATGTGCCACCATTACTGGGTTGGCACTAGTCCATACGCTAGTTAATTTTTTGGCTCATCACAGGCACATCTGACCAATGATGTTGAAGCAACTAGAGAGAGGTGGATAGAGAGGTGGATCTGGCACAGTGTCATTTTATGATTTCGTTTTCAAAGTTACAATGGTTGATGAACACAAAACTTGGTTTGATGGATAGGGTTAACTTCAAGAAGTGGGGCATAGCTTAGCTTATGAATTATTTAATTTAAGTGCTGCATTATATTTATTTATGTATAGTTACAGTGAAACATTTTCCATTTAATTTTTAAACCAAATACTGTTTTGCACTCGGAACATCTTGATTATGGATCCTTTTTTCTGTTTACTTTTCAGTTTTCCAGGACAACGACTTTGAGGTATGTATAATTTTTCTTGTTAAATTTGAAAGTATTTCTGCAACTTGTTGAAAGTTTGCTTTAATATGTTTTTCCCCATCATTTCTAGGTTTTCACAGATCCAGATTGGAGTACCCACTGGTGAGTTTATTTTCCTATTCACCTCATTCTCAGGCCCATTGTCCTCTTCTTGTGTATAATAGAGTTATCTTAAAAATTCCTTTTATCCTACTTTAGTTAGAATGTTTGTTTATTTATCACAGAGTGAGGTTTAATATTGCTATAGCTGTTTATATCAGGGCCACAATTTGATTCTCCTCCTTAATTAACTCTATATCAAGCTTCAAGTTGTAAATACTTTATTTTGTTGTCCACTTTTTGGGTATAAAATGTAGATATTTACACAAATGATCCCTCCATTGAGTTGTGGTTTTGGGAAAAAACAGATGTTGTAACAATTCAATGTTTCTGTACTCGGAGCATTCTGATCAGAACATCAAATTGGGACAATACTAGTTTCTTTCACACCATCACATCTCATGGAGAGATGATTTTCACGGTGTTCACGCAAACCGTACTAGATTCTTCTCCTATCGTTCAAAGTTTCGAAACCTACTTGCATTTCATACTTGACGTGGATTTATTCTCCCTCTAACACATGACAGGTATAAAGAGTTTGAAATCAATGCAATAAACACAACATGGGATCTCATTTTGAATAAGGTAAGAGTCTGTGTGTCTGGGACCAGAGAGAAGAATGTGTATAGAACAGAGGCATAGCAATATGAGGAACTTAAGCAAGAAATCTCATCTGTCTGTATTTTAAGTGATCACTATCTTCAAAATCATTTGCAGAAAATGCACACTTTTTCTACTTTGGCCTTGTTTAATATAGCTAAGTATAAAGTGTAATTAAAGTATCCTAAGTTAAAGTTTGCAGCAGCACCATGTGATATTCTCTCTTGAGTTGCGTTGGCTCTGCCAGAAAAGAGCTTGTTGTCAAAATTCTTGAGAATGCTTCTGGTAGGAAACGTTGAGTGAAACAACCAGCTGTTTTCAAAGCTGGAACACTACTCAAGAGAGATTATGACATGGTGCTGCCACATTCCTCACTTATTATTTACCAAAACCAAGAGAAAGGAGTTGGAGTCGGTTGTTAAGAAAAACGTGTGGGGTTTCCGTCCAAAAGGTCAACTTCTTCAAAATGCTTTATGTTCACAAACCTTTACTTGTATGGTGTGTTTCCTTTAGTTTGTATCTCTCTTCACAGAGGTAAGGTAGTTTTGAATGAAGGCACCTCATGATATAACCTCTTCGTTACAGCCTTACATTAATGGCGGCTCCCCGAATAGCAGTTTTGAGATGCCTACAATGAAGACCGCCATCTTTGTTGATGGACCAATCAACAATCCTCTTATCAATGGTAAGAATCACATGTACAAAATCTGAGATATTTCATTTCTATACTCTTGGTTGCTTGTTGGAGGACATAAATCCACCAACAGAGGGCGCGTTGTACATTGCTACCCCTCTTCAATTTTGAAGTTGCATTTTCAGTTGGTTGATGAGTTATGAATCAAATTTCATTGAACTGGAATTAAGCAATAGTTTTAAGCTCCTTGCTATCAATATTGTCACGTATACAACTAGAAACATGTGACAAATGTTTGAAAATAATGCAGACTTCACAGTTCTCTCTTCATTAGAAATTTATCATCTTAAAGACAAAGTACCGAGTTGGTAAATAGCTATAAAACAAACTTCTTTATTTTCACTCTGGAAGCTCATTTATTATGAAGTTCCTACCAGCACCAATCCCCCAGAGAAATGTTATGTCTGAAATACTGTCAAAGTCAAGGAATTGGCACTTTAAGACCCCACAAATTACTGCTGCTTATTTTGATTTGTGCAATTGAAATAAGCCACATATGACGTTGGACAAAATATCTTACAATACATCTAACGTGACAATCAAATTCGATGAAATTTCACAGGCTCTTTGTATGGGGTGTAGTTTGTTGAAAACTAGAGGACAGAAATTATTGAACTCTTCCATAAAACAGTGATTCCTTTAACTTTATCACCTTCTTTTTAAAAAAATATGCTATTTTTAAACACTTCTAAGATGAAATTTTCATGTATTTTGTTCTTTCTTTCAGATTCGTACTGGACAGTTGAGATCGCTATGCCGTTGAAAGATCTTGTTGTACGTGACACCGTGGCCAGGGCACCACCTAAAAATGGGGACCAGTGGAGAATCAATTTCAGCAGGTTGGTCACTAACCTCCATTATTCTACATTTACCAATGGTTAGTTTTTTAAATCATGGATCCCTCTTTAAAATGCCATTAACTGATGAAATTCCTGTTTGAGTTGTTTATAAAGGACTCTTTGAAACAGCGTGTTACACTGTTTGACTTTTATATTTAAGTAATAAATGGCATTCGGGTTAGCTCAGTGTGGTTTTTACCCTACCTTTCACCTCTGAGGTCCCCAGATCAAATGCCAGACCGGAGCCTTGCATGTTGATTGGGCTTTCAGTCCCTACCTGATTGTGTGGGTTTTCCCTATTTGGGGTTTTCCTCCCACATCTAAAACTGACATTTCTTCATCATCTTCTCTACACAGGTATCTTCACCTACGGGTCACAGTGCAAGTCACTTTTGAGTATCCCTTGGTGTCAATACCACAAACGTATAATCTATGTTTTACCCAGGGAACACAATATACTTTCTCCCTTGTTGTCAATTTCTTCTGTATTAAGATGATTGTTTGATGTTTGCCTTTCTATTCCTAGTTGTTTCTTTCCTTCTTTGTTTTTCAGGCTTGTTATACACAGTTGTCAGTTTTATTCTTCTATTGCAATGATTTCTATTCAAACAAAATGAAAATGTGTTTTTCCCCAGTGTGTCAGTTATTTAGTATGATTTTGTAATTGATATATGAATGACAATGTACAAATGTTTGTAACTGTTTTATTCCATTTGTAAGGTCTGTTGTAACCAAAAGGTTCAAAATAAAACTTGGAAATAGTGTTTTTTATTTGTTTACAGTTGTATTTAAATAGCTGTTGATGTAATTTGTTCACAGAGTTGAGTGGCATGTGAGGAATGTAAACGGACACTATGAAAAGGTAATTTTGTTCAATTGGTCAGGGGTCACGAAGAAAAGTTTAAGTAGGTTTTGAAACTTTGCATAGAGATACAATCTAGTAAGCTTTGCGGTAATACTATGTACATGAGTAGGATTTGAAACTTTGTAAGGTTTGTGGTAACACAATGTACATGAAATCTCTCTTATGAGTTGCAGTGGTTCTGGAAAGAGCCAGTGATGTATTAACTTGATGTAACAACCGGACGTTTCAATCAGTATGCTCTAATCATCTTCATGAGAAAGCTGGTTGTACTGTGGATTGTTCTGTGATGCGTGAAGGCGGGAAGCAGGAACAGAACAATTTAGCAAAGTAATGCAATCTTTACAATCCATTTGTGAACATGCAACACGGCTTAGGTAGCCAGTGGTACATGGTTCTTTTGGGTTATGGAGTTGTTACATATCTGGTGCTGAAGCCATGATTACTGTAGCTTGGAAGTCTGGGGAAACCACTCTCTGAAAATGTTTGCTGTGTGAAACTGAATTACTTTGGTGAAACATTACAATTCCATAATGATAATCTCCATCTAAGAATACAGGATTGTCTTGTATTACCCTCTCTGCAAGGCCGACATTCTCTAACTTTACCCATATATGTTTTGTGTCGTGTCCTCGCAGGTACCTGGCCTACCTGAAGATAACTGGGTTTGGTCACCTCAGCATGTTATTAATATGCATCTCCCAGAAAGGTGAGATCTCTGTTAAGAGAAGGATTTGCAATAATTGTCAATTGGTTGGGAGGGCTTGTGTTGAAGTGTTCTGTGATGGGATATTGAAGTATAAATGACCAACTGATTTGAAGTTTGTGATTGTTCAAACACTGATGTTAATGAAACTGATGATAATTTGTATTTAGTATGTGTTTTTTCAAGACAAGTTGGCCCTTCCAAGCACCATACATTATTATTACCACTGTTCATTCCTGAAACATCTCAACTCCTTAGGAGTATGCAGCACCAGCAACCAAATGGGCGCACAAGGTGCTACTCATTTACATCAACAATCTCTACCCTCGCAGGTACCCATTTACTTCTGGGTGATGAGAAGCAGTAATAGTAGAGTGTCTCTCTAAGTGTCATGACCTGGATTCAAGCCCACACTCTGAGGACTCAGCTGCCAGAACTTGAGGTCGATTCGCTAGACTGCTCGGCCATGACACGTCATGATGAAGATTATATGTTTTATGACTAATTATTTATAATAGTATGAAACGTGTGGCATTTCGTAGCCGAGTGGTCAAGCACACTTGACTCAAGCTCTGGTGTTTCTGATCAGCAGAGTGTGGGTTCAAGTTCCGGTCCTGACACTTGTGTCCTTAAGCAAGACACTTAATCATTATTGCTTCACCCTTCGGAGCAGTGTAGGTACCTTGCATTGTGTATTGGTTGTAAAAGAACCCAGTTACGCTTGTTTTTGTGTTGTTTTGGTCGTATCTGGCAGTGGCTGGTGAATGCACCACAGCACCATGTAAACCCTAACAAGGTGCTACATAAATGGGTCTCATAATTGTTTCCTTTTGGACAAGATTTCTTACCATTGGTTTCTTACCATAGGCCTGTTATTGATTGTAATTTTTATTGTTCATGTCTTTTGTTAACTTTTTGTAAAGCGCTTGTGAGCTTTTCAACTAAAGGATTTGGCGCTATATACATTTTGTATTGTTTTTATTTTTATTATTATAATTCAAAAACTTCAAAAACCTGTGGTCATGTTTTGTGTGTTTCTTACCATAGGCCTATTATTTCTTACCATAGGCCTATTATTGGGTGTAACTTTTATTGTTCATGTCTTTTATTAACTTTTTGTAAAGCGCCTGTGAGCTTTTTAACAAAAGGAATTGGCGCTGTATAAATTTTGTATTATTATTTTTATTATTATAATTAAAAAACTTCAAAAACCTGTGGTCATGTTTTGTGTGTTTCTTACCATAGGCCTATTATTGAGTGTAATTTTTATTGTTCATGTCTTTTATTAACTTTTTGTAATGCACCTGTGAGCTTTTTAGAAAAAAGGATTTTGCGCTGTATGAATTTTGTTTTATTATCTTTATTATAATTCTAACAAAAACTAATATAGTAAGCGTATTGAGTACTTAATTGTTGGAAGATAGGCCTAGTGCGCTATATAAGACTCCGGTGTTATAATTATCATATTGCCATGCTTTTTCTGTGAGTTATTACAATGTATGTTTTCTTGGTAGATGGGGAATTATCCAGTTCAGCACGGGCAAGGTCAACAGCACCAAGTTTGTGCGAGACCCAAAATGGCCGGTGTACAAGAGCTTGGTAGAAGTATACAATGCTGAAAAGGTAACTCCTTCTCCATCTCTCTGCCAACCCAAGATGCTGTCTGTTCATTGATGAGGATAATCCATAGACTGGGATAATCCATAGACCCATAGACTGTAAAGTGCAGGCTCGAAAATAAAATGTGTTTTATTAATCGCATAATGATTTTAAAACTCCAAACTGTGTGTAAGTTGCAGGGCGTTTTTATTGTTTTAAATTTTGGTTGTTTGTGTGTTGTGTACAAGTACATGGCAGTGATTGTAATGTATGTAGTGATAGGTTGATTTCGTGGTATCTTGCCTTTCGTTTCACCTCTGTGGACTCTGGTTCGGATCCCACCTTTTACTGGAGCCTTGAATTCATTTCTTTAGAACCTTGTCGGTTACTTTGGATTTTTCGTTTCAGAGGATTTAACAATCTAAAACCAACCTTTCTGTATTGTCGTCTCTTTGTAAGTTTCTTTGGTCCTACGGGTTACAGTTCTTTGAAGAGAATTTTATTATTTCATTCACTAGAAATGTATGACTATTGAACAAGACTTTATTTTGATATGAAACTTCCAATGTCACTATGAGTTAATCTACCGTCTATATCTTGTGTTGTTTTTTCCACTTCACACAGATCTTCAACGCCATCGCTGGCTACTACACCGGCAATCTGACCCAGTTAGATCTGCCCAAGTATGTACGGGAAGGGCTGTGTGCAGGCCTACCTGAAGTAACAGTCGTAAAAACCTACAGCTTTACTGCCGTAGTGAAACCTTTGGATGGGTCGTTACCGACGGGTCACGTCAGAGATGATAGATACATGTGGTTCACTTGAAGAGGACTCCGGATGTCAGTTATTCAAAAAAAAAATCCCTCTTAAGATGCTTTCATTATGGTTCTCAGTCTCCCACTCTAAGGTATTGAGCATATTGCTGTGTTTTTTATGCATTTAATGATGAAATAAGAAATGATGATTAATCATTCACTTTGCTTATACTATAGGCCCAATTCACCTGACGTCATCACACAAAATTCTGGCTCGCGCCATTTGTGGAGACATATTCCAAGTGTATTGCTTTACAACGTTTACTGTAGTTGAGACAGGCTTGTGACGTGAGTACCCGCGTGTGACGTGACGGTCTACAGACATTGTATATGATTTGATCAACGAAGAATCATTTGTCTGTTTTGTGATCTACTATCGACTATCAAATTGTCTCTTTTTGAGGTGATCATTTTTGACAAAACAGTGTGTGTTCGGAATCCACTCTAAAATTGACGGTACAACCGTACAGGTATTTGAAATAAGCATTAGAACATTGGTAATAGTAAAACAAACAAAATAAAAAATGTGTACCCGTTATTCAAGCAAACCTCGGGCACCATTTCCATTGATATTTCTTTTAGAGTTGAACACTTTCCACTGAGACAACTAGTGGATTAGACTGAATGCACTCTTCCAATAATCGATGGTGTGTTACCCTGGTATCTCTTTAAAAGAGTTGATTTTTTTTTCACTGGAAAGTAGTGGATTGGAGTGAATGCACTCTTCCAGTTATTGCCGATATGTTATCTCTTAAACAGAGTTGAATACTTTCCACCGAAAGCTAGTACTTTTATAGTGGATTAGAGTGAGTTCACCCTTCCAATAATCGCTGGTGCACTGTGTCATCTCGTAAAAAGAGTTGAACACTGTTCACTGTAACCAGTGGGTTGGAGTAAATGCACTCTTCTAACTACCGACGGTGTGGATATCTCTTAAAAAGAGTGGGAAACTTCCCACTGATTAACTTAATCATCTGCTTTTGACTGAAATATGCGCCTCAGCTTGTCTATTTACTATAAATGACATATACACAGTGTCTTTAAACAAGGTGTCTGTTGAAACTCTATTGGTGGATTGGAGGGGTAAATTACTCCAACCATCCCCTTTTAATTTGTCAATGCAAAAAAATCTACAAACTTTTTTTTTGTAGAATGTCATTGTATAAAATAAAAATGTAGGTGAATGACTTTTGGAATTTGAGTTTGTTGTGTTTTAATTCATTGGAAGGATTGAAATTCAGTTTTAAAAGCATAATAAGTTGAGCTGTGTTTTTCAAAACTATGTTATTTATGCGCATGTGTTAGAAATGGTGGACTGTTTGATATTAACTCATCAGCTGAGACGGTTTTCGGCCGTCGCAATCTGTTGTATATGCAGTGTGTTACAACACTACATTTGATTGTTGTACACGTTACTACCGTGGCACGTGCCTGCAAACCGCTAAGTGTTCAACATGGGTAGTCCGTGCGTGGCCGTTGGAAACCAGCTAGAGGTCTATGAGTTGATTTTTGGAAACGGATGTAATGTTATGAAAATGCTATAAAAGTAAAATACAAATTTCTAGATCACATCAAATACTTTTAAGTACGGGCTGACGTAGATTTCGAGCAGGACTCGGATGACTGAAACGAGTCTAAGATACTACAAGGGACAAGTGCTGAAATACCATGGAGGTTTCCCCCATAGTTATCCATACGTTTCGTGTAATAACACTGTAGCTACATCATTCACATTAACCCAGACAAGCAGAAACAAACGGACACTGTGATTAGAATCACTCTGTCAAGGTCCTGTGGGTTGTAATGGCGGGAAGAAATAATCTGCAAACTTTCCCACCTTATCGTCATCGTTTTCAGAGAAGAACAAATAGGCCTACACGATGAATCTCAAAAGCAGACATTCCGATTTATCGTTAACACAAAATGTGCTGAACCTTTTTCATATTTATGTATTTATTTATAAGTTAGCTGTTCCGACCTATCAGTCGGAACAGCTATTGTTTCTGTCTAGATTTTTTAGGTGTTCTTCTTCTTCTCACTGAAACTTCTCATCGGGGTTTTGCATACTAAACAAGCTTGGAAAAACTTGAAACTTAACATGTACTTACGTACATGTACTTGTAGATTTTACGATGACGTCATTGATGACGTCATCACATTAAATCAACGTGTAATATTTCAAAAATTCGTATCTGAAGAACCGTAAATGTCACATACAAGATCTTTTCACCATATGAAAGCTTTTAAATTACTCTACAAATCTTACACAATGTGTGACCCCATTTGACCTTGACTTCCGGTCGAAACTGGAAGTTGAAATTTCATTTTTCCAAAAATTCATATCTCAATAAAAAACAATCATCATTACTTCTTCTGAAATCACACTGCGAAACCCCCCAAACAGATAAGTCATGATACTTTTTAACCCTCAGCGCAACCACATTAATCAAAAACTTCCCTTGATCCAGGAGGATAAAATTTCGTCCACCCTGTCTTTAAGGTCAATTACCCACCCTGCAAGCCCAAAGCCATTATAAATCTATGTGGGGGTGAATTGGAGTGCCAGCGAAGACATAGACTTGTGTTATTTAAGATCCACGTGCCGCACAAGCTGTTTTCACAAAATTGCATACCGACCTGTGCCAAGGATCCTTAGCACAAGGTCAATCAATTACTACACTGAGACAGGTGGCTAATGTCTTTCAACACTCCTTACTCTGCAGTGGTTAGGGTCTGGCCAATGGGAGTCTACAGGCTTGTGGGGTATACCAGGGGTGAGGATTACATGGAATCTTGGCCTTATTGGCCCATTGAAAAAAAAAATATGACCATATTTGGTAAAATGTGGATTATTTTTTAACCTCCCCGCTGACGCGAGAGTTTTAACATGAAAACGCACATAATAACGTTATACCAAGGACGAGTTTCTATATTGAGAAAAAACGTCCATTCTCTACATACATGTATTATGCCTAGCCACTAGACCATTGTATTTTTCTTTGATAAGACAGCGTACATAGTTGCCTACCCCTAATATTTGGATGCAATACTGTCTCAATGATGATGGCTAAACACTCCTTTGTCACCAATCGTGTCTCACCAACACCTGAATCAAGAATAACAGACGACCCCCAAGATGGAGAGCTGCTTTCATAGAGTTGTTGTTATTGAATTCTGCTCTTGATCTAACTATGTATCAGCATCTAGCTTGCTGTGTGTATGAATTTGGAACTTGGGTAGATGTAGAGCAAGGTTAATTGTTATAGCATGCAATTAGCAAAAATAAGGGTTTATCATAAAACCCCTCCCTCCCTCATCCGAAATGTTTTTTCAAAAAATGAAACAGAAGAACGCTTACCAATAGAATAAACAACTAAAATCATCTTGGGCCATGCTACTTTCCTTTTTTTCTCCACTGAGTTAGTATTCACCTTTGTCAATACAAAACATGTGTTCATATCAATCCTTGTCTTTCTTCGGAATAGTCTGATACCAAACTTGCTTTAAGGCATGAAGTTTATGTGTTTGGATCAGATTTTACCATTTCATGTTTGTAAATACTGGCCCTTTTCACAACAAAACATCGTGCATGAATCAGCCTCAATAAATAAAATCTGCTTTCTATAAAGCTTCTCATTCCGTCTTTGGATTTAAGCATAAAATAGTGAAGGTAGAAAACATGAATGCTTTTACCAAGAGTTGTTCCAGACCATTAAAACTTATCAAATCACAATGTAATTCCGTTATAATTGACCGTTAGTTGTTCAATCTGGACACCATTGGTAAAACGCAGTGGGGGATGTCCCGCATTTCGCGTATTATTAAAATATAAATCGTGAACGTGATGCGGCAAAGTCTGTTTTCCCAACGTTAATACAATGGTAGTCGTCCGGTTGTGCCAAAATCAGTATTTGGGGGGAACTTCAAACATAAATGCGCTGGGATAGCGCTATTTTTTCAACGTTTTGAACTTCATATTTATTGTGTTCTCGGATGTTAGTGTGGCTTTCATTAACTAATTATTATGATGTATCATATGCTATAGCGCCCCCTATCGGTAGGTGTTAATCTGCATAGAAGGGCAGATTCTTTGTATTTTTAGGGTTTTCGTTCAAAGGCATTGCATGGGAATAAAAACTATACCACCTTATAGGTAACGAAGAAACTTAGTACGGCATCCATATTTGCGTCATCGTGACGTCTTCCGATTCAAACAGGAAGCTGTAATTTTAGAGAAATATATCTCCTTAACTCAATGTCATAGAGTCATATTCTTTGTACCATTTTGTAGCTTACAGTTTGCGTTGGAGTCAAGAAGATGGTCAATATAATAGTCAGGTAGAGGATTAGAGTCAGGTTAGGGTCAAGGTCAGAGTCAAAATCAGCTTAATGGTTAGGGATTTAGGCACGATTAAAGTCAAATTAAGAGTCTGGGTTTAAGGTCCTGGTCTACCTCAAACTTTGGGTCAAGTTCAGGATCTGGATCGTATAATCACAGTAAGACGGAACCGCAACAGCTATGTGTTCGTCCAAGGGACATACACCATTTCTAGTCGTTGTTTCTTTCCTTTCTCCCTCAAATGACAGTGAACCCGCATCGGTTCAAAACAACTTTCACCAATAAGAACTCAATCATTGTTTTTGTTGTTATATAAATAATGTTTTTGTTCTTTTTGTAATGAACGATTAAACAAATTTATAGATTGAAAAGATTTATAATTATTTCCACCTCATAAAAACAAACTTCTACCATAACAATTACACCATATAATGTTAAACACGGCTGACATGAAAATTAATTACGGGTTTTCAGAAAACATGATTTATAAATATAAATCATGTTCCCTGAAAACCCGTAATTAACCCACTCAATTAAAAAGGCATCCATCAATGCCCAGTGTCCATAGAGCAGAACTTACTATACTTTGTAGACAAAGTAATTAGTCATTACTCTGTAAACAAATTAGATGGATCATTTGCTCATAATGCAGAGGTAAAAGAGAGTTATTGTTTACCTCATCACTTACAGGGTTTGGTCTTTGGTGCCATTTTGACGAGGTACACACTTTTATCCTTCCCCCAGACTCCAGTCGCTGTAATTACACTAGTCACGGAAGCCTCAATCCATCCATGTTCATTAGCCGTAAATTGCTCAAGCCACGAAAACAACGACTTGTCAACAAAGCCACAAATTAAAAGGGTTTTCCTTGAAGTGGTCTGAATACCGAACAGACCGCACTTTATACCAAGGTCCAGTTCCAGAGCTGCTTAAACAGAAAATAATGCTTAAAGGGCACATGAAGAGGTATTTTGTCACGTAACATTTTTGTGGCTTAATATACGGTTTGAAATTAACAAAACATAACATTGACTATTTTGATGTGTTTGTTATGCGTTAATACACTTTAAGTGAGCCCCGAAAATGTGTGTCATTTGATTGCACAATGATTCGTGACGTAGACTGTGGTCAAACGTTTCAAAGACAGCTTAGGTGCCGAGTGGTAAACAATGCATTGTGTGTTATTGTCACACACATGGCCCTACGTCACAGCTTTTATGTTAATGAGGAAGGGTGGGTGGAGCCTGGCAATCCCCTAATTTAGAATTGTTATTTCTATGGTAAATAGGCATGTAAAAATGTTTTAAAAAATAATAATATACTGTGATAGGCATACTTCCCTTTTTAACAAATAAAAAAAAATATTTGCTAAGCAAAATGAGCAGGGATAGTCTGGTAAGCATTATTTTGCTGTGCTTCTACTTTTTGTGTGCAGCTCTACGAAAATGTGGCCCCGAGTGATCGCTCGAGTACAACATTCAGAATGTATTTTCCTAACGTTCAAAACGATTTCTAAAAAATTGGCTACTGGGGACGAGGTTAAACAATCCAGCCAAAAAAAGCCATAACGCAAAGGAATAAACGGACTCAGGCAAAAGACATCGGGAAAAATTGCCCAGTGTTCGTTCCGCGGGGCCCGACTTCATAGAGCTGTTAAAGCACAAAAAGTAACTAAGCACAACAAAATCATGCTTACCAATATAAGGTTACCAGCCGAATTACCATGTAACATGTACCATATGTGACTGGTAGCCTGCTTGCTTTTGCTTATTAATATTGTTTGCTTATAAAGCAGCTCTATTTAAGTTAAACCTGACCTTCTTTGATGGAGTTTGGGATCCGCTATAGGCGGGGTATACCCGGATGCTACACTCTAAAAGCTCCGGGGTAAGAATTGAACCGGATTCCTTGTCCCGTGGGGCCTGACCAGTTTCCGGGTCAGCCTGACCCAGAAATGGGTCAGGCCACTTGAGACCCGGAATCCAGCTCAAATCCGACCCTGGAGTTTCTACAGTGCAAAGCGCACTCACAATTTTCTCGTTCTCGGAAAATCGATTGCGGTACAGCCTTTCTCGTAAAAGAAATTATTTCAAATAGCCAGCTGTGAATCCGTCAGCCAAATAATTTTTTTTTTAAATGAGATAAACGGTATCTATATCTGGAATAGGGCTGAATATTTGCTGTTAATTATCATATAATGCCTTTGAACAACTGTCTTGAAGTGAGTTGAATCATGAGTGAATACTACATAATTTTTATTAAAGTGAATTGCTGTTAGATATTCACGCACAGCCAGAAACCTCCCAATCCCCGTCCTGGGAAATACTTCATCCGTTTCCTCCATCCAATAAAAACAAGACCGTCAGACGAGACCCTGAACGCCACAAATTAATTAATCTCTGTTTATTATTGCATGCTCTGCAAGTTCTGTTGAAATAATATCTCCCTGTGAACTCAAATCAGGTTACCTTAGTGAATAAAATAATATAAATATATATATAATAAGAAAAGGTGTAGCATGTCCAAGTATAATGAATTGAACTTGAGTGTAAATTCCCCGTGACTAGTGCACTAAATGATGCGATGTGCTTCCCCGATTGAGTGATTACGGCAACAATCCATTTGACGGGTGTGTAGATGTGATTTAGTATCAGGAAACTCGAGGAGAGCAGGGAGACTGCACATAGAATCTGATTATTTGAACAAGAAAGTGCCGTGTCCTCTCCCTTAGTATACTCCACCTCAGATCATATTGAGTTAGATTCCCTTTTTTTCGGTTAATAAGAGTAAATAACACGGATCTTTTTAGAGTCAAAAAGGTATTCTGCACGTGTGAATGGCATATATCTACTGCATCATTAGTTTTTCCACTTAAAGTTGTGGGCTACAATTTAAGGAAAAGGCGGCACTCAGAAAATAGGGTACCCATTATGGGGTATCCAAAAAATTACGTATGTTTGGCCGTTGGTGGCGTAAGGGTTTTTTTTTGATCGGTTGAAAAATTCGTGACGAAACACCGTGTATGAAGAACTCGCAGTAATGACGTCACCTTTATTGCACTCTTCAGTCCAGTGTGTCATGGTTTCACAGCGATGGTATTTTTTAGAGTTCTTAGACCCCCCCCCCCCTCTAACCTACATAATAAACACACCGAAATGTATATTTTAGACCTCTAACTTCCCTCATTATCATGCGAAATGGCGGTTATTTTGAAAACTGGCCGCCAAGACCACTTCATGCCACTTCAGACATGGTACTATGTCTAACTCTTCATGTTTTAGTATAACATACATGTGTACCAAGTGCACGAAACTGTCAAATTTTTTGCACTTGTCAGAGATTCTTGGAAAGCCTACGATACTTGTTTTTTCATGAACGCTGGGCGTATTAAAGACGCCCACTCGTCAAAGTACGACAAACAAATTCGTGTCACGAGAGATCACATTTGACCGGCGCACGCGTTGTAATGTAAAGTAGATACGGGTACATGATCGTTTTGTGCCACGGAAACAGTCGTCGGGTAATGATGACGAGCGGGCGTCTTTAAAGTACTGTATCGCGAAAACGCTGGTATATGCAATACCCACAGTTAGATTGGTCTAGGCCTATATGAAAATGAAACAGTCGTAACATCTTGTTATCCAAGCACAGAGATGGATAAGTCAAACTGTGTTGTTCCTATTACAACTCTGCTGGTATGGAGGGTGTCTATTGTTGACGACATCACAGTTACACATTCAAGGTATCTTCATGAGGGATTCAACGGGTCCAGCTGGGCTAGTAAGATTCACCTTAAGATGTACCGAGGGTATATCAATCTTAAACTCTTTAAGCAAAGTATGATGCCACAATACATAATCACTACGGAAATACTGAATACTCATCTTCAGATGGAGTCGAGCCGCCCGGAAAGGTCTCCCATTTGGTCTCCCATTTGGTCTGTAGCCCTGACGTTTACACTGTGGTAAAAATTGCCATGGGTCCAGGTCACAGACTCATGTTCAGTTTTTATTATACCCGTTTTCGGGTCAAACTGCAGGAACCCGGATCGGTATTATGGCCCTAAGTGGTCTGACATGCTAACTTGCCTGTCAACATATGGAGTCTGACCAATCAGACCTCTTGAATATTGGCTGTGTGAAAATAAAATTCCAACCTTACTGACAGTATATTTTAGACATCTTACTTCCCATTATGATGAAATGGCGGTCATTTTGAAAAACGGCCGCCCAAGGCCAATGCAGGCCATTTAACTGAGATGGCACTAAATGTATTTCCTGTTTTTGTATAAAATACACATGTATCAAGACAGTGTCATGCTTTTGCCATAAGGTGCATGAAGTTTGCACGTATATCTGCTGGACTATCGTTGACCAGCAGTGTAAAAAACACCAGCTTCACGTAATTTAAAGGGTGAACGCAACGCGTGCATGTAGGCTTCTGTGATCTTAAATCAGTCACAGTTAAAGGGCAGAAAACACTCTGGTGCATGCAGGACATGGTGGAATATTGACTCGAAATGTATTATGGTTTTTACCGCGTTTGCAGAAAGCTACCGCACGCTGTATACATCCCACTCTGTTTGTCAAACAGATACCGATATAATTATATAAGAGAGTCGTATGACGTGTGTTATTAACCGTTAAGAAATTAGCTTTCGCTTGTAACCAGCCTAAAAGGTATTTTTTTTAAGTGGATGAGAATGACTTAATGAAAGAAATGCATGTTAAAGACGCCCACACGTCAACGCGCGAGAAACGAATTCATGCCACGAAAGATCACCTTTGACCGGCGCACGCGTTGTACATAAACTAGGTAATTTTACATGATCGTTTTGTGTCACAGAAATAGCCGTCGGGTAACGGTGACGAGCGGGCGTCTT
The DNA here is from genome assembly GCA_911728455.2 of Marthasterias glacialis. Taxonomy (NCBI): domain Eukaryota; kingdom Metazoa; phylum Echinodermata; class Asteroidea; order Forcipulatida; family Asteriidae; genus Marthasterias; species Marthasterias glacialis. Next base: position 5,931,660 of record OU452219.1, read on the forward strand.
TTAAAGGCGTCATATCGGTATGAGCTGGCCGAAAGTCTTACCTAAAACTCTTAAGCAGTTTCATGTTTTTCTTTGTATTGTGTTTGTCTTCTTTTGTAAAGATTCCCCAACGTGAAATTCCCGGTGTCTGATTTTTAAAAGCTGTTGGTTTATAAGACGTTTCAAACTAGAGCATGCGATTAGAGAGCCCTATTCAGTGACGTAGTTGCTGACTTCAGTGACTGCAGCATTGAGAAAACGTTTCGCTTTGATTGAGCCAATTTTACACCTGCTTACCTTTATTCCCAAATCCACGTATTCATTAGCAATTTTTTTTTTGTTAAGGGAGTGATTAACCAGTAATAATCGAAAGAATAACTTTATGATTGGTATTATTATTTTTTATTTATTTATTTATTTATTTGTTTTGAAGAAGTTATAGCAGAACCATTTGTATCGGAAACTACACTTACATGAAACACTGCCATTTGTGACAAAAATCTATCCGCCATTGCTAAACACAGTTTATCTCGATGTGTCCCCCCCCCCCAAAAAAAAACACAAAAAAAAAAACAACAACAACAACAACTTGGTACTCTAAACCAAACTTTACAGTCTGCAATTTGAGAGCCCTAGTAATAGTGACGTAGTTGTTGACGTTAGAGACTGCACCATTTAGAAAACGTTTCTCTTTGATTGAACCAATTTTACGCTTGACTACTTTTGTTACCAAACCCACGTACATGTATTCATTAAGGATCTTTTTGTTAGAGTCATGATTAGCCATAAATAATATTTATGTAAATGGGCGATTGTAATATTGATTTTTTTTTTTTTTGGGGGGGGTTAAGTTTATTTTGTCTAAATTTATAGTAGTACCAATTATTGTCTCAATAAGTACACAAAAATAAGTGTGCACAAAATCCCCCCCAAAAAAAATAAATAAATAAATAAATAAATTATTATATTCTAAACCAAACGTTATAGTTTCCAAGTTGAGAGCCCCCCCATGCCATTTAGTGACGTTGGTATTTACATTAGTAACTGATGTAATTTGAGGGTTGTCTGTCCAGTCGTTGTTTATTTTCATCAAGAGAGATCAAGAGAGAATGAAAAGCCGCCGGGTAATTACTAATCCAAAGAACGTTGACAATAATTAGTATGACACAGAGAATGGGAAGCCTAAAGAAAACAAATTTAAATTAGGAAAAGGTCGCTTGTTCGCAAATTCGTATATCTCTGACACGTGTTTTGAAAAAAAGACGCACCGAGCGGCTTTCTCTATGGGAAATTCGACATATTATGTTCCTCCTTTATAATTATGTGGATGGTTACTTATGATTGAAATAATATTGTTCCTTAGAGCCCCAGCTCAACATTGGTAAACTGACTGTAAATGCTTCCATTCTGCACAAATCAAGATATTGGTAATAAAACCAACCTGTGAAAATGTTATCTCATTTCGTTGTTTCGTTTGCGAGAAAACAGTAAAAATGCATTCAGCAGTTTTTGTGCGCATTTCTGTGGGCAGAGTTTTTGTCTTACTGAGACGAAAACTAATTTTGGATCTTATTTCTTTTATTATTCTAAAATCGATTAACACTTCAGGCAGAAATATTTCACGGAAAGTTTTCTACCATTATTATCTTTATACCATGTAAGGTATTAGTAAATTTGTGAACGTTTATGTTTTTCTTCTTACCAATGTTGAGCTGGGGCTCTAAAAGGAAGTGTTTGGACTGAAAATAAGGTTGAATATTAAGTCCAAGTGCATGCGAAGTGGTACAACCATGTTCCTGAGAAAGATGTAGAACCAGACCAGGTCAAAAACCTCGACTTTAACATTCAGACTGATCATAAAAAAAAAAAAAGTTTTTTATGGAAGTCGCCAGATACACAAGGCCAGTAAGCCACTCAAGGTGTGGGCTACAAATCAATTGTTTTTTCAAGGGGCCGTTGCCACCTACTCCTGGGGCTGAAACAGGGTAAACCCTTTACAGGGTAGGCTTGAGTATCATCCATCAGAAGCCTGGCTGGTAGAGCAGAAGGCTCTACCTCCCCAACGTTTACGGAGCAATTATGGTTAAGTGCCTTGCTCAAGGACACAAGTGTCATGACCGGGACTCGAACCCACACTCCGATGACTCAGCCACCAGAGCTTGAGTCCAAAGCACATAACCACTCGGCCACGACACGCCACAATCCGGATACTAGTAGTCTTGCATAAGATGTAGAAGATGTGTCACATCATTGGCTTAGCTCTATACTTGGGTAGTGTGATGGGTAGCTTCACAAGAGAAGAAAAATACCAAGATGTACCAAGATTTGGCCTGGGAATTTCGTAAAATTTGGGAGGTGAAACTGAAATTAATCCGGTGGGTGGGGCACTTGGTACGATTCCTAAGACACTAGAGAAACATCTAGATCGGATTGGCATGTGAGGGTAGATCTACAGATCTACTTCTCTTAGAGCAGCGAGGGTCCGGCAAAAGATCCTCCACTCGAGGAGTTACCGGCACAAAGAAAGAATAATATGATATTTCTGTTGCATGCTGTGCTATTGCGAAAAGTATCAATAATACTAAAACAATACAATAAAAATAAAACAAAATATTATACTTGTAGACTTCGATTCTGAACTTAAAAACCAGTCAAGCATTATCGCCATCCAATTCCCGACAAGCAAACATTAATATCGCCATCGTATAGCGTGTTTACTCGTCTCCTTGGTGATGGTTGATGACTAGTAAAGCGCCCAACACAGCTCCATAAGTATATAAGCTGCGAATAGACAACCGCGGCACTGACGAAGTCTCGCTGATTGGAAAGTGGGTTATCCGTCCTCGAAGGATGTACCTGGGACTTGCTCTCATTACTCGATTGATTGTCACGCGTCAGCAATCAATAGTAAAGTAAAATTGCTGTTCTGTGTAAAACATAAACAGCATTCTGGCGCGCTATAAAGTGCCTTCTTTTGGTTTTATGTCTTGAATTGCCAATTATCGAGGTTTGTCAGTTTCGGGCGTGGATGAGTCGCTAATTGTCTGACGTCTGTTTGAATGATATTTTAGCGAGCTGTCACTTTATATGAGTTTTTGGCTGTAGGGAAAATCGCCACTTTTTGTCGGCAGGCATCGCGGCCGTTTGCTGACGCTAGCAAGTTGGACTTCTTGCAGTCGCTATCATTTTGAATGTTATCGCGAAGCACTTTCCGTAAGAACATCACCGAACTATCACCAGAGGGGAACGAGAGAGATAGAGAGTCAAAATCTGACATAAAGTTGTATCAGCTGTGGATTTGTCTATTAATGATAACATTTTAATCGCCATCTTTCAACTGCTTCAACCTCCCCGTGGAACTCGGTCTGCTGCTCATTGCAAATCCCCCTCCCTCCCTCCGTTATTGAAGATGGCGGGGAAGTTTGGGATCGTGTTCAAGGGGACTCTGGTCCGTGCCCTGTTCTCCCTCCACGCTGGCCTAGGCGTATGGTTGATTAGCAAAGACGACCAAAACTACTTGTTGATTTGGCCCTTGTTTCTGCTGCTCATCTTTGTGGAGGGAGTCTTCACGATGAAAGTTAAAAAACATGGCACGTGGAAATGGTGAGTAGAATCATCGATGAAACCTCACGAACGAATGCTTGATATACTTCATCCAAACCCCGGGGCCCGTGAGGCAGAAAGACGTGACGTGTTGGGGACTAATGGATACTAACGGATAGGCCTATATATATCATAAATGGGGGTAGGGGGGATTCGAAATTTGCTTCGTGGAAATATAATCTAGTGAGAACCATTGTATGAACATGTTTCGGACAGGTTGATGGGGGTGTAATTTCTTTTGTTTTTATTTTTAATGTGTCCCTCACCCTTTTTAATTTTTATAGTTTTTTTTATTTCATTTTTTTAGGGTGGAATTGATAAGAACCACTCACGTAATGTCACCCGCTTCTGAAATGCAATTCATTGCCGCCTTTGTGCAATGCGATAAAGTGTTTCGATTTTTTTTTTTTTTTTTAATGCAAATTCGCTTTTCGTAAACTTCAGGTTTTCGCCGACCGTTTGTCTGTTCTTGCTTTGCTCTGTTCCCTGCCTCTGGAAACTGGAACTTGAGTCGTATGAAGTCCGTAAAGAAATCTACACAAACTTCAACACTACAACGTGTAATAGGACTACACTCCCCATGATAAGTCTACCTTTTGTTTTTGGATTGAAGGTAAGCTGGAAAGGACAACAAATTTATAGTTCAACCCAAACGAGTCGTGGGGCTAGTCAAGACTACGCAAAGAGTGGAGATGGGGGTTTGGGGCGAACAAAAATGTAAGCCACCAATATAATTGTTAAAGGGCTGGGGCTCTAATGTCGAATTCGATTTTGTGATGTACTCTTTTTTCATCACATAAAGTCCTTATGAAAGTAGACAAATATTTCAAGTCTCTAACCTCACGTTTAAACAATGTAAAATGCCATTGTATTTCATACCAGTCCGAATTTTCTCCAAAGCCAAAAACATCCAATGACGTCACTTTCAAATGTTGTAGATCTGTACATTTGTGTACAGGAATTGTTGTTACACTATCGGTTATTTTCAGAACCACAGCAAACTCATTAGATATATTCACATGGTGTCTCCGCAAAACTTCCTAGATTACAGGAATAATTGTTTTAGCTAGTTACTGAATTTTGATGATATTCAATCAAAACGGCATTGAATTTGACCTTTCGATGACGCATACACTCCTCTTTGGAATGTACAGACTCATTTGTTGTTAGTATCCAATGACGTCATGTTTCAAATCTCGCTCTTAAAGCGTATAGCATAAAACGCACCCGATTCTCCTCATTAGTGCCAGTAGTAAGCGGAACAAAGTAACACTGAGCCCTAGCTCATAAGTGACAGAGATTATAATCCCATAACCTAGATTACTCTAGTGTTCTTGAATAACGTCAGTCAGTATAATCTGGGTTGCTGGTGGCACCCCAGATTATACTGACGTTATTTAAGAGCACTAAGTAATCTAGGTTGTGGGATTAATCTGTGTCGCTTATGGGCGAGGGGGCTCGTTCCGCTTACTACTGACGCGGATGAGGAGAATCGGGCGCATAAAATGACATTTTACACCACTTTTACAGTGGCACGTTGCCTTCGGGTTGGGCTCTTTGGGGCTATAAAAAGCGTTTGTTATGAAATGAATCATTGTTGAGAAGATATTTGAAAAGTAGAATATATTGGTTCACATAAATATCCCTTGCAATTGTGTGGTTCTTTGTTTAATTTCGTGACAGAACACGGTCCACCATTTTGTAGAACCAACATTTTGACTCGAAAATGGTGGACCGTATTCCTATGTAGAGTGTGGTTGTGCTGGTTTTGTTTCCAGAGAAAAAAGGTGTTGGTTTTTTCATCACTATACTCACTGAATAATAGACCCACGTTCTGATGACGTCACGGTTTGACTTGTGCGCTTTCTTATGGGATTCAGCATGGATTCGGGTCTGGACTACTATACAGACCCGAAGCTCCATAGAAAATCGCACATGTAAACACAGCATGACGTCATCAGTAGCTCTATTACAAGAGGCGGGGCTATTTTATTACGTGTACAACTCTTAAAAAGGATGGGGAGCAATTCCAAGCAGCAAAATTTAAAGAGATTTGAAGGCAAAGTGCCCTTTTAACGTGAGGTTAGATACTTTCCCATAAGGGCTCTTTCTACTGAACAGTGAGTGCGTCACAAAACTGAATTTGACCTTTGAGCCCCACTTTATAAACTTCTTTTGGAGCCGCGTAATTCGGGCCCATATTTCATAGAGCAAGTCTGAGCATGCCGGTGTCAGATGCAATTGTGTCCGCCATGCAATACTGTCCGCTCCGGATAGTTTTGCATGTGCAATCGTGTCCGGGGCTATGCAAAACCGTCCGACGTACATGTACATTGTGCGTCAGCGAGCGTGCATGCACTGAATGTACGTATGCACATGTGCGGCATGAATATTCATGTATTATGATTGCAGCTTACTGCAACGGTTTCAGCGCTTTAGTTTTTCTTCTGTTTGAAATCTTTTGACATATTTATAAACATAACCCGGGGGTGTCATGGACAAGCAAAATTTCCACGGGCCCGCCGTGCCTGGGGCTTGTTTTCGCCGAATATTTGAACATAGGCTTCGAGGACCGTTTTGCACGGTGGCGGACACGATTGCATATGCAAATGTGTCTGGGCGGACACAATTGCATTATGCAGCAGCGTCCGGGCGGACACAATTGCATATGCAAAATCGTCCGGCGGACGGTATTGCATATGCAATAATGTCCGCCGGATAGTATCGCATAGAGGACATAATTGCATGCGACACCGGTACAAAGCACAGACACGTTTTGCTCGTTAGGACGGGTTACCGATCAGAATACCATGGCTTCTATTGGTTTTGACTGGTTCCCAGCTGAGTTGTATGACGATTAGCATAACTGTTTGTTAAGCATTACGTTCTGAATAATGGCGGGGTCGTGGGTTCGAATCCTTCGTATGCCTGTGGTGTTTTGTATGCCCAGGGGTGGATTTCACAAAACTATTCATAACTTAGGACTAGTCCTACCTTATGACTAGCCCTATAAGTTAGGACTAATAACTCGTCCTAACTCGAGATAAAACTAGTCCTAAATCCACACCAGGACCCTGGAAAGCACTGAGTACACCGTGATGGTCACACATTCTGTTTAGGGTATAACACCAAAATAATGATTCGCTTATCGGTCTTTTTTTGAATTGAGCTTTGCATAGTGTCACTTTGTACTGTGTCATGTTCACTAAATTATCCAACTGCATGAGTTGTCAAGATTCATAACCTCCAAAACAAACACAGATATAATTAATTTCAATTCAAAGTTACATTACATTCTCAAGATACATTGACTTTACAATTTAAGATTCTAGGTCCTTTTTTGTTTTTTTGATTTGACCCCAAAATTTAGATCTCAATTTAAATAGATACTTGTATGTATAGATTCAAAATATATCATTCACAATATCTCATGTCCATCAGCCATGGACAAATAATTTTGGCATGTTACATGTATTTTGTGCATTGTCCGTGGCATATACCGTAGATTTATACGCGAAAAGTACACAGTGGCGTAACTAAAGGGGGGGGGGGGGCCACGGGGGGCACGTGCCCCCTCCCCCCCCCCAACTGAAGTCCATGCCCCCGTTTGAAATCTGAACTTTTGAGATTAAAAATTACCAGAATAAAATGTTTCATTTTATGAGCATTTACGTAGTAATTTTATATGTTTTTTAAACTATTTTTTTTTACACACATATTGTATTTTGCTTTACGTCAACACAGAAAACACTGAAAAGAGGCTTGTTTATGAAAATACAAACGAAAACTACATCTTTAATTGGCCAAAAGTGCCCCCTAGGAAAAATGGTGCACCCCTTGTGCCCCCCTAAATCTTTACCCTAGTTACAGCATCATCTGTAAAATTCGTTCTGAGAAAAAAATTCACAGGACAAATTTCTTTCAGCAAAAATCGAGCCACGCAACTATAAGTAAAATATATGAAAAATGTCAATTACGATGAATAAGTATACAATTTCACTCGCTCGAGGTTACACGAAGACAAATAGAAAAGAGCAAAAAAACCAATAATCTTATTAGATGTATTATCCGTGGTCAATCCGATTTCACCTTGAAAAATAATGAATCTAAATGTTGAATTGCTGTTTTTGTAGGACGACCAAAGTTACTAACGCAAAAATCCATCAACTGGATATTGACATAGTAATCTGTTTACAGGCAGGGGATACTGTTAGTATTATTACTCCAAGTGGCGTAATTAAGGAGAAGGGCACGGGGCAGGTTACCCCCACCCCCACCCCCCATTGATGTCCGTCCACCCGGGTACCCCCCCCCCCCCATTTTGAAATCTGGACTTTTGAGATTAAAAATTACCAGAGTAAAATGTTACATTGTAAGCTTTTATGTAGTAAATTCAATGTGTTTTTTTGGTCAACTATTTTTCTATTTACACGCAGACAGTGTATTTGTTTTTACCTCCATGTCAGATTATCTTGTAAAAAATAGTAAACGGCATAACAAGAGCGCTGACATGGGCTTGGTCAGGGAAAGTGAACATTTTTAATTTGCCAGAAGTGTACCTAGAAAAAAAATAATGCACCCCCTTGTGCAAATTTTACCCTGGTTTCGCCGCTAATTACTCAACGACCATACAAACTCAGTAAAGGAGCAACGGAGAGCTGTTGATAGTACAGAACATTATGAAAAACGACTCCCTTTAAATTAAAGTAGCTTTTGAAAAAGACTGAGGTAATTTTTCGCTTAAATGTTTGAATCTGAGAAGGGTTTCAGGCATGAAGCTTTTTTCACGTAATGAAAAACATGCAGTTTCAGCATTTTCGGATCCTTCTGTGTGGAAATAACCAAGAACGCCGATATTTCGCCGATATCTCAAGAACATCTTTTGAATCAACATTTTCAGAGGTTAGATTTTTGGTATCTACAATTATATAGGATTGAAACAAACGTATGGTTCCAAATACTAAAGGTATATCCTGCAGCGCCGCAACTAGGATACAATTCTAGTGGGCACAAGGGGGGCACCATTTTCCCTAGGGGGCCCTTTTGGCCAATCTGTAGTTTCCGTGTGTATTTTTCCTAAACAAGCCCCTTTCAGCGCTCTTTTCTTATTAGTGTTAAGGTATAACAAAATAGTCTTAAAAACATTGAAATTACTACATAAAAGCTCATTAAATGTAACATTCTATTTCGGAAATTTTGAATCTCAAAAGTCCAGATTTCAAATGGGGGCACCCGGGGGGCACGGACATCAGTTCGGGGCACGTGCCCCCCCCCCCCTCCCTCCCCCGTACCCCACACCTCCTTGTATACGCCGTTGAAACCCTTGCCTTTAAAAAAAATCTGAAGCAGTTTAAAGACGCCAACTCAAAACAGTTTTAAAATTAAACAAATCATTTACCAAAGATTTTTTAATTGTATCTGTTCCAAAATACATGCTCTTTTTAAATTCGTTCGCTGGAATCAATTCATTTTCCAGAAAAAATCAGTTTGAGCACGGATCTTTATAATCCATGTTGAAACTCCAATTTATTACTTTAAAAGTTCACTTAAATCAACTCTAAATCGCAGACCTCCCTTAGAAATCAATGGGGGTTTTTTGTTTTTTTGTTTTTGCTGTCGACTGCGGATTGTATGAATTTAAACATTGTTTTTTAAAATGAAAGTGCATGCATAAAAACTTGCAATGTAATGGTTGCAATGAATAAATAAAACTGTCATGAAATCCTAACTGATTTGATGATGGGATCCTACAATCCGCATTATTATTACGTGGTTGCACTTCTTCAGTAGTTAAAACTCTTGACGACGACGTTTTTATCCTTGACTTTGCCAAAACAAGGTTGATGAATTGATTTGCAACTGGCCTGGAACGAAACTTGTTTTCGTTTTTCAGTTTGTTTTATATTGTTTTCATTATTGACATTATGGATCAATAAAATACAACTTAATTATGCTGCAGCCGTCTCATTACTCTCTCCCTTTCGTTCATTCAAGAATCAAACAGTTTTTTTTTTTTTGTTTTTTTTTTGGGGGGGGGGGTTGGTTTGTTTTGTTTTTGTTTTTGTTTTTTGCAGTCGCGTTGAAACGGGGTTTGGGGTTCGAACGCCCTCCCAGTGGTTGAGAGGAAGTTTCTCACCCAACATTGCCAGCTCTTGTGGTTATGCCTATTTTCCACATTCTGCTAGCGCTAAACACACGCTTTGAATCATTATTATTATATGCGCCCTCACAACCCCCTGCCAAATGGGCGCATACCATTTTTTAAATATTTTTTGCAACTCCCTACCCCTCTGAAGCGTTGCACTATGCCTTTGTTTTCGGTGAAAGGGACACTTTGCCTTCAAATCTCTTAAATTTTGGCCGTTTGGAACATTGCTCCTTATTCCTTGAGAGTTGTTCATGCAATAAAACACCTTAAGTGGGTAGTGATTATAAGAAACATATTTTGCCTCTGGAAATACAACCAGCGGAACCACACTCTACATAGAAACATACGGTTCGAAATTTTGTGGAGTCAAAAATTTGGTTCTACAAAATGGCGGACGTTCTATCACAAAATTAAACAACACCCGCACAATTTCAAGGGATATGTGAATAATTGTATTCTACTTTTCAAATATCTTCCCAACCATAACACATTTTTCATAACAAACGCTTTTTATAGCCCAAAAGCGCCCAATCCGAAGGCAACATGCCCCTCTAATAGCATAACAGGAGTCTATATTGGTATTGCATTTTACAGGTACCACTTGTATCAGAACTGGAATTGGGCTTGCAAGATTGGACACTCGTCCTTCACCAGACCCTGCTGTTCGAGCTCATCCTCGGTAGATGGTTGCTCCCCAAAGGCGACCTGTCACGCGACCAGCTCTCTCAACTTCTACTGGTCCAGATCGGCATGGCGGCAGACATCTTGGAATTCGTCACAGAGGGCCTGAAAGCAGAGATAATGGTCGTCACGAGGTACACGTACATTCAGGTGTTCGTTATACTGACCGTGTGGACGTGGAGCCTCCCTCAGTTTACCCTGAGTCTGACGCTAACCAAATCGCGGAAGCCAAGAGTAGCAGGCACTGGGAGCATCCTGAAGGAGAAACCTCGCAAAGATCAAAAAGAAAACAACTTCGGAGTATGTCACCTTTTTTGCGGTACCGAGGTCTGGGCTATTTTGGTCACCATGACCATGCAGGATTTACCTTTCCTGGGCACCCGTCTTTATCTTATCTTCAACCCAGACATCCCCGTCTCGATCCCGTTCTTTTTCTTCACGTTCAAAAATGCCTTGCTAACTATGCTACAGTTGTACCGTCTCTCGGTGATTCTCCAAGAATACCGTCACCAGAGGATGGCAAGAGTCAGGGTGACCCCGGAGCACAACCCCCCGTCAATAATTGAACTTGAAGATGTTGCGCCTGTAGATGAACCGCAGGAGACCCTTCCCAGTCCACCCAATCCTCACCAACAACCCAACACCCCCTGGTTCGCCTCCCGTTTTCTTTCCGGGTTCGTCGGGCCCAAGTTGCGACAGCGGAAGCACGTTAGTATCCAGACGGAGAAATCTCTCCAGATAGTCGCCAGCATCTCATCACACTGGGCCGTCGATGTCGACGACGAGGAGGATTTTCTTTACCAATACGCGGATACCGATGCCAAACACCGCGATGCCCGCTCGAGTGACCCAAACGCTGCCAAACACCGCGATGATGCCCGCTCGAGTGACCCAAACGCTGCAAGTAGTGCTACTCCAGGCCGTGGTGTTCCAACGTACAGACGAAATCATAGCCGCAGCACCTTCTCTGAAACCCCGCGAAGTCCTTCACCGAAAAGCGAGGTCAGAATCGAAAGTCCCAAGGACGAGGAAAAGGACGAACTGACAGTCATTTTCAGCAAGAGTAAACACAATCATGATGATTGTGGAAGTACCAAAGATGAGCGGAATGCGTCTAGGGTTGCCTCTACCGAGAGCCGTAACGAAACCTCCCGTTACGTTGATGCCAAAGCGGAGGGTCGAGACCGCGTGGAAGATGCCGTTGTTTCTGTCGGAGGCGAGTTGGTCAACGATGCCATTAATGACATCATATCCAATTTTGAAGGTTGGTCTGACGCCGATTCCCAGTTACCCTCCCCGGACGATGAATCCCGAAACAGAAACAGAGGCGAGAAGAAATGTGAATCCTTCACTCGTGGGGACGAGGATGATGCAGATGGGACAAAGCCGGTGTAACAATGTATATACAATGTACATGTATATACTTAAGACTCCAGTACCCCTTTTTTGCTTGCCTGTTTCACTGTCTTGGTTTTTTAATTATTAATTTTTTTTTTTACTGTTATAACTTTTTTCTCAACAAATATATGTATGATAGGCATTTCTTTCACATTATTATAGTTTTCAGATGTTTGTAAACACGAATGCTCTGTATATTATTTGCTATTGACTTTTAGTATAATGGTTGAAATAAACCCTTCTATGAATGGTGTTGTGGTCCGGATCCAAACGAGGTAAACCCCACACCTCCACGCTCTTATAGTCCTCGTGCCGAAATCTTCATCAAATTCAAAATGTACATTTACCTTTTATGTAAATTTAGTCACATATTGTAGAGCCAAATTTACAAATATCTTTAGGCGAAAACTGAGTCACAAGTTTTGGTGCTAACAAATTCTACACAATTTGACTAGTGAAATTTGAGTCAAGATTTTTGGGATCTGACCTAGTTAGATAAGTTTTCTACCACTGAGAATTGAGTCAAAAGTTTCGGATCCAAACCTATAAAATATAAATTTTCCTCTGGTGAGAACAGAGGTCAAAGTTTTTGGATCCAAGTCACAATTTTGAAAGTCAAAGGCTGTCATGACGATCGTGACGAAAAATAGACGTATGATGTCCAAGGTTACACAAATTAGACAAAATTATTAGACAATCTAGCTGATGCATGGAAATGCTATAGAAAGAGTGGAGGTCAACATTATCCTCACGGGTAATCTTAAATCCAAACTGTGCCCATATCGGTGCGTAGCTCAAGAAATATGTTGAACAGTCTGGAGAAGGACAGCAAATCTTTGCACTGATTTGCAGCAGAAATTTGATGCATCATCAACGTGGATATTGAAGTCTCCGGAGAATACAATATAGAAGGGGTGTAGAAGGTATATTCAACGATCATTCTGTCAAAATTAAAATTTGTTGAACAGCCTCCTTGAGCAGCGGATGATGGTACACATTCACAAGGCGAACTGTAGACCTTTACCATGCTGCCACCATCTTGGTGATGTTTCCTGTATCCATTAACAGTAATAGATGCTAATATTCATTGCACAAAAAGGAACCAGACTATTTGCCCTTCCAGCCTCGGTTTGGTTACATTGGTTTGAATGGGATAAAATCACGATTTTTCTGTAGCGTGTGAATGCAACACCGAGTGAAACTTCAACATTATACGAAATTGAAAGAGCAAGCTTTAGGACTAGTGTCGCTGGTGTCAAAAGGCCAAAAGCCGGCTTTTTTTCAACCTCCTCATCCTGCCAAGTTCAATTGCAGAGCAAGCTTGTGCTCTAACGCACATTTTAAAAACATCATTCAATCTTAAAATTAGGCTTTTGTGTACCAAGAACCGAATACGATCAGTATTTATATATTCTTTGTTTAAGACAAAGCTGAATGTTGGTGTTTTATAACCACAGAAGGCTGTCACTTTCGACGTTTCATGCAAGTGGCCTCTGATGGGCATTAAAGGCCATTTCAATCAGTACTTTAATGGACATGAAAGCATCACAAATCATGTAACCCTACATTGGTGAAATTGTTACTTCTTGGTTTTCCCTGAACACTACGCAGGCCTATACACAATCCGGGCGCGCAAGTGCTGCGGTGTGGTCAGTGCATAGTTTTGTGCACAAAGACACGAGAAAATCCCATGCTCCTTTTCACTCTTTATGGAAATTAAATGTCTTCCTCAATGATTTACGCAATTTTCCTGACATTACAGCATGATATAACGATGTACTACATACTTGATAAATATTTACAATTTAACAGAAAGTAAACACTGACATTATGACAAAAAACCTTGCCGATGTAACGCATTAAACCAGCGACTGTACAGTTTCTGCGTCTCTCTCACTAAAATTACCTATAACCTGCACCGTTTTCAGGATGATTCAGTTTTTCTTTGGTTGCAAATAAATTATTTACGGACAGTGATCTACATTGGAATACCATGCTGTCCTGTCAAGGAAATTGCGCAAAACGTTGAGGAAGACATTTAATTTCCATAAAGAGTGAAAAGGAGCATGGGATTTTCTCGTGTCTTTGTGCACAAAACTGGGCACATGTACACTGCAGCAATGGCGCACGGCGCCCAGCAATTGCTCGCCCGGATTGGTGTAGGCCCTATAGGATTGGAATAATTGAATGGAGCATTAGGCCATAAATCCATGTATATCCGTGCATTTTCCGTATGTAATGCTTTTATGCACGTTAAATTTTGTTATGGACCACTTCCACAATAAACATCATGTCGAGTGGTTAATGCGTCGGACTCAAGCTCTGGTGGCTGAGTCGTCGGAGTGTGGGTTCGAGTCCGGGTTGCGACGCTTGTGTCCTTGAGCAAGGCACTTAACCATAATTGCTCCGTAAAAGTTGGGGAGGTAGTAGAGCTTCTACTCTACCATTCAGGCTTCTGATGGATGGCCCCTGGATAAAACAGTTGATTTTTAGCCCACACCTCGAGTGGCTTACTGGCCTTGTGTGTCAGGCGACTGCCATAAAAAAAAAAAAATTAAAAAAAAATAAATAAATAAAAAAATTAAAACAATCAGTGTTATTGTGTATTTACCACAAACTATCTGACAAAGATGCCAGCAGAGTGACAAGGGTCTGTACTGGCACGGTACTGGATTTTATTGTGGATGATTTCCCTTAGTGCAAATGTCTTCATTTGGAAATTGCCAATGAGATCATGAGATATAATTTTTAATTTGTTTATTTAATCTGTTTAACCAATTTACCGTGAATTAATTTCTCAGTACGTATTTGATATATACTTCTGTACGAAAGTTAAATATTCAATTATGTTGGATAATCATTTCATTAACATGGCAAAAGTCCAGGATTTGTATTCATCCAAATTTGTATTTAATAGTATCAGTCTGAAAGCTTAATGATTATGTAGTTCATACCAGTACCAATCATCAATAGAATTATTTTGTCTGAAACATTGTCGAGGTCGAGAAAATAGAATTTGAAGACCCCCGATTTTAATTTCGTTTGTAACAATCGAAATTAAGGACAATGTGTTTACAAGCTGAAAAGCGTGCGTGGTTTTTCACTATTTTCTCCTGACTCAGACGACAGATTGAGCCCAAATCTTTTAAGTTTTTTGAAATTATTTTTATGTATATATTAAATCACACAAAGTAAGAATACTAAATTGTCAGCTTTACCAATCTTATTTTTATGTGTTTACCTTTAAAATGTTGAGTTCCCTTTTCACAGTAATGATATTGAAACAGAAAATGCATCAAGGGTACTAAATGGGCCCATTTTCATTAAATTGTTTTACCGGTAAGCACAGTTTTGGCCTAACTATAAGCAGGAAAGCATGCATGCGCAAAATTGTATTAATTCATAAATAATAATATGAGACTTTTCAGACGCTAGAGGTACCAGACACAACGGTCCCTTTTGACAATTCTGAGCGTGCGCGCACATGCTCAGTACTGCGTGTGTAAGTTATGAGTGTGCGTACTACTGAGTCAGAACCGCGAAAAGGCTCGTTCGCAACAGTTTTGCATTGTAGCATCTTACTCTTCTGCTTACAAAATCCCCTGGAAAGCTAAGCGTGCTTTTCGCTTTGCTTACGGTTAGCAGTTTTTATGACTTAGAACACTAATGGCAGCTCCGTTAAAACAGAACAGGTCTGCTTAAAGGCTTTATGGAATTGGGTCCTGATGGCGACATGTTTTACTCCCAGCCCGATATTTGGTTAAAATTATTGCGTTGAGGAAAGAGTAAAAAGCGGCTGTAAGGTAATACTAACATTAACATAGGTCCGTTGGGATGTGGAGTGGATTTTATCCCCCCCCCCCCCCACACACACACACACACAATGCCTAACAATGGGCACAGTGGTTTAAGACCCAGACATCGGGTCAGATTTTTTTTTTCTGAAATTACTAAAAAAATCGTTCATTGGATTCTCAAGATCCAGTTTTTGGATGCAAAAATTATTTTTGAGATTATTTGACCTGTATTTCAGAAATTATAGTTCATGTATAAAAATGACACAACATTAGGTATAGGGAAAAAAACATATCACTATTATTCAAAAAAGACTACCGAATGCATAAAATACTTGGTCTAAAAATATACATATTGCTTTAAAGGTTGCCAATTTTATAGCCTATTGAATGGTGTAAAGTATGATTTCAATCAAAATTTGATGATGCTGAAACCTTTATTTGAAATATTCAACTAAATTAGCCACATTTACGTTTTTTTCAAAAAATTACAGTCACATACTTTCGAAATAAGCCATTAAAGGCCTGGATGAAATGCCATAAATTTGTAATTGAAAGAGTGACTCTCCGTTATGAATATAAATTCACGGCAAATTAGCGCAACGCCTATTTTAACCCCCAAAATAGCATTTGTCAAAACGGTGTAATTTTCGCGTGGCATAACAGCGCCCTCTGTTGACTAAAATTGTCAGCACGATGCAAAACACTCTGTCAGGCCACTTCGATGCCGGGGCTATAACGAAAATACAAGTTAAATAAGTGTTTGATTGTGAATAATGCCTTTACTGCTTTGCCTCATAAATTAAGACTATTAACTATTGATTGTACTGAATGAACGTATAGTTTAGATTGAAGACGAGTTTTTGAAAAACATTGCAGCAAAAGACCTGAGCAAAATTCTCAAGACAAGTTCGCCAACATTATTACATTAAAAATAATGAAAAAAAAAACCTCCACAAAAACACGAATCGGTACTGGAAGAACACTCTTTCATATCAGAAGATTTCAGCTAAGTGTTCTTAAGCGGGGCGAAACGGGGGAGCGATACATGTAACTCGGCTCAATCAAGCCAAGCAATATATAACTGTGGCAAGATTAATGATTATTTCATGGGGGGGGGGAAACACCACACGAAAACATAATAGATGTTAGTTCCCAATGTCACTCAAAGGCCATGGAAAAATTACGAGACAAACTTTTTCTGATCCTGATAAAATGTCGCCTCATGAAATAAAAACATTAAAAAATATTTCATCAACGACTGCATTTTATCAAAAAGGATCTTAAGCTGAAGTTGAAAATTATAGACTTGTTTGGCCAAAAATTAGTTCTCCATACGAAATAGGCTCATGCCACAAGTTCAGCGATTGCCAAATCAAAACATTAGGTGAAAGTAGAATCCAGGGAAATAGGAGTATCCATAACTGAGCTGATGTATTTTTCATAATTTGACGTTGCTGTACAAGTGGGGGGGGGGGGATAAAGTGCAGTTTAAATATTTCTTGGGGTAAATCAAGCCAACCGATATTCTTTTTAGAAAAAAATTAAACTGTTTCTACGATTTTCAAGCTGTTTTACGCTTTATGTACCTTGCAGCAAACTTTATGGCAACCACAACATATCATTTATACTTTATGACAGCGCCAGGTAAATGCAGTAATCATTCAGTACTAGTAACGTGTGATTATCTCAAGGGAGAAAAACATTCACGAGAGGGCGCAATTTCTAAACAGCGCCCTCTTGGATATCCCCTCCTTTTTCATACTTTTGTGCCGCGCATCGGTAAAAAAATGTGTATTATTTCAATTGATAACCCAATTGTATGTGCCCCAAGATGATATTGAGAGATGGCTGATGTATTTCAAAGGTATTTTGACCGATTATTGTACCAAAATTTGTCGACGTCTGGGTCATATAGGGTTTCAGGGGAACACTAACATTTGAATCATTTTACTGCGACTTGATCTATCACGTGTACTGCCTTATCTATTTGTATTTTATTTATTTCGTTTTTTTAGCAAAAGCCCTTTGTATCGTCTAAGAAAATACTGTTCAATGTTCATGTTGTAGTCTGGTGCTTTGGTCTGAGAATCTTCAGAGGAGTAACCACTTGTAGAAAATGAAAAAGTGCGAAACGGCTCCAGACTTACTAAGAGTTACCGCCCATGTTTACTTTTGAGCATTTTTATTATATGCCATCCCTTTGCTGTACTAAACAAAAACGTCTTTATCCCCTTGTAAAAACTGTTTTGTGTACAGATTATTCAATCAATCAATCAATCAATCAATCAATCAATCAAAACAATAGCGCCGCTAACCATAAAGAATAATGTTCAGAGGCACTCTGACAAAAAACAAAACATGTATAAATTACATAGGAAATCATAGAGAACAAATGAGTTTGAGTCTCTTCTTGGAAAATGTTCACATGAGGGGAAGTTTTTATTTTGTTACTCATTGCCTTCAAATCTCTTTAAATCATGCTGTTTTGAATTGCTCCTTGATCAAGCAATAAAACACCTAGGCCTACAGTGCGTCGTGATTCTGAGTATGTGATTAGAATAACATCCATTTGCCTCTCGGAAATACAACCAGCGGAATCACACTTGGTTCTACAAAATGACGCACCGTGTTCTGTATGAAATTAAATGAATAACCGCACAATTTCTAGAGATATTTTATGTGAATCATTATGTTTTACTTTTTTTTTTTTTTTTTTTTTTTAAATCTATCCAACCGTATTCATTTCATAATAAACGCATTTAAAGCCTATGTAAAAGCGTCCAATCCGAAGTCAATGTGTCACTTTAGTATTTAAAGGTTAACCACACATTTGGTTTTGGGAAAAATATGTTTGTTTTTACCTGAGTTTTTACCTGATGTTTTTGTTTATTAATTTGTTGTTGATAAACACACCATCCAACCAAACTGTGAATATTTCATAAGTTTCGGTGGTCAAGTGTTAGAGAAAACAACGAAAAATGGTTTATGCTGTCACAGTTTTTAATCATTTTCAGGCAATGGTGATATTTGGGGAGTTTTCAACTTTGACTTTATTTCAGACGGAGTATATACCTCTAGAAGATTGGATCTGAACTTATCAATGAGATTTCAGATTGAAACTAAATAATTCTGTACTTTGTATTAAAAGTTCAATTGTCAGAAAATGTGACTTCCAAATGTGACTCACGGGGAACAGTTAGATTACCATAAACCCCATTTGCGGTGGCGCTGTATTGACTATAGACTAGTCACGTCCTTGTCGAGCAAACAATACGTTTGACACGCACGTCTCTCACTAAACAGATTATTGTTATTTTGTTTACTCAAAAACATTATGCACATGACTGATTAGACGTGCCTTAAAGTATACTTTGCATTAGTTTGATAAGAATATGCGTGTTTGTTCGGTGGCGTGAGATCGCCTGAATGGATGGGCATAAACGGGAGAAATTTTTGGTAATGGACTCAAATAATCAATACTCTCGTTCGAAAACATGCAATAAAATTGAACAATGGAAGACTTTTGAAGACGCTAGGTGGCAGCAGACTTTCCAGGGTAAATCTTTTATTCTCGGAAATATATGTGCATGCTCAAAACTACGCAAACAATGGAAGTAATACCTGGAAAGTCTGCTGCCACCTTAGCGTTCCAAAGTCTCATAATTATTATGAAGCACCTTTGAAAAGCCTCTTTACCAATAAATGAATTTTCACTGATTGAGTAAAATGTGAAAATTGGAGTTGATCGCTGTCGGCCATTCATTTCTACATTTCAGTGCACAGACTATATAGACTAATCCGAGCAGCTTGAAACTGGCGAATACATGGCCCCTAAATAAGCATTGTTGTGTAAATGTTATGTATGCACCGCTGCGCATTTGCGGTAAACATTCAAATTCAACTGTTTTCTTTGCGCATACATTTTTTTTTTTTTTTTTTTTTTTTTTTTTTTTTTTTTTTTTTTTTTTTTTTGGCAAGGAGAGAACGCGCGGACAGTGTAAGGTAGATGGTACGCGCATGAAACAAAGCATGAAGCCGAACACCATGCCACAGCATTTCCATTATATGCTGCTGTTATTTTTCAAAGCTCGTAGTCTGGTTCTTGAAAATATGCATAAATAGTTAACTATGTGTAACAGAATAGGTGCCACACACAAAGTGTACATCCTAAAGAATAGACCGTATGCACATGCCGTCATTTTAGTAGGGCGCCCTCGTCAAGAGGTCAGAAGAAGGTTGCTCATTGGCCCATCCTGTGCACCGCGCGTACAAAGATGTTCCTTTTTCCGTTGTTACATCATCGTTTTACCTCTCAGAATGGCGGCGTAGTGAAGTTGATGCATAAAGGTCTATAGTCCTTGAACATGAATAGAAAATATCGCGAAAGAAAAATCACAAATTCTGATTTTACGGATGTTATGTTTTTTTTTGTTAAAGGTATCTATGGATGGCAATAACAGTGTGAGGACCCGGTCTTCATGCGTGGTAATGACCGGATTGGTGGACCTCGCCTTCGGCTCGGTCCATTACCAGCGGCCAGCCACCAACCCGGTCATTACCACGCAGTAAAGACCGGGTCCTCACCATGGAGCTATATAGCTCTATGGTCCTCACACTGTTGTTGCCTAAATACACCATTAGAAACAACTTTAGACCAAAACATCATGAATGGAAAAAAAACTTTTAAAATGCAAAGTGCACATACATTTAGGCCTTCCCTAATCACGGGTAAATATTTGAGCCAGCACATATCCACTAGACACTTCAACTGCTGAACAAAGACGTGACGTCTCGCGGCCAACCTCCCATGTGGATATTGATCCAATCAGTCCTACCTTTTAACTTTGTTATGTGATATCTAACCTTTGGATTACGCCCCACCCCTTCAAAAAAGTATAAATAGCTAGCTAAACGGTGTGTGTCGTATGAAGGACAACCGACCTACCCTGAAACACCTCCAGCTATACCAGGAGGATATTCTCAGCAACATGCCACTTCTTAAGTTAATAACCAACGTGCCAGAGGAACAACTGCCGAAAGACTTTGACTTGCTCCTCTCAAGAAAACTGACTGAGTGCATAACCCTATGGGGGGAGGAGGTAAGAAGTATAACCAACTTGACATAATTCTCACGTCAGTAAAGTAGATATAAACATCCCAGATCGGGAAAGTGGAATGAATGAATTAATAGGGAAAATGGTGACATTTCTAATTATGTTTACCTATATGTCATTACATAAACAAGACGGATACTGTTGTTATTCTCTTTTTCAGAAATTCATGGTGCTGGTTTTACCGGGACAGAGGTTGGTTCGATCCGGGAGTAAAGAGCCGAATGCACTCATTGAACTTAGCTGCTGTTACGAATTCAACGATAAAGAGGAAAACCGGAAAATCTCTCAGATTTTGATCGATTTTGTCAGCTCGAAGCTTGGCATTCCAAAAGACAGGTAGGCCTATAGAAATTCCGTCAGATAATAACAATGGACCTTTCCCATGAATAATGCTAATTGCATTCACGCATGCGTACAGACCCTGTTGGTTGGCAAACGCCATTGAAATGTGCACAAAGCAGACGCACAAAGCGCGTACGCGTCACGCCCATCAGTCCCACTCTCTAAAAAATAATTAGTCAATTTGACTAAAAAAAATAGTCCAGCGTCATGTCTGACACGACTAATTTTAAATAGTCAAAAGTCTGAGCATGACTAAGGTTTTAGTCAGAAATGTGACTAGTTTACATTAGTCCAGTGACTTGACTAAAAAGATGTCTCATACGACTAATGTTTAGTCCAGCAACATTTTGGCTTAGTCCAGCGACTTTTTATATTAGTCCAGCGACTTTTAATCTTGGTCCAGTACTTCACTTTAGGTCATTCGTTGATTTGACTAATGGCATTAGTCAAAGCAACAATTTAAATTTTGCCTAGTTGGCATCAGTCAGGAATAAAAAAGGCCTTGCACATCATGTGTGGGGTAGTAAAACCTAA
This sequence comes from Marthasterias glacialis, assembly GCA_911728455.2. Classification (NCBI taxonomy): domain Eukaryota; kingdom Metazoa; phylum Echinodermata; class Asteroidea; order Forcipulatida; family Asteriidae; genus Marthasterias; species Marthasterias glacialis. The sequence goes on from OU452219.1 coordinate 5,953,256, forward strand.
AGCAAGGGCATGCATTGCATACAAACTACAATGATTAGGCCCGTAGCTCCACTGGAAAAACAACAACATGCTAAACAAGCTTTTTTGTTTCGTCCTTTTACAGTCGCTATATCTTGAAAACATACAAACTTTACATTAAAGTGTTCTACATTAAATTCTCAGTTTGGCAATATTAATTATGGGGTGAAAGTCAGAGATTTTAAACTTGAACATAATGATAAACTTCGCCTGCATGCTCCATTTTGACACATAATGCAAGGCCTAGCCGCCGTAAGTGCTGGCCTATATGCATCCAGAGTTGTGACCAAAAACACCAACAACTTTTCCACAATATGATTGTAGACTAACGTCAATGTAACGGTCTCCCTCTGGCTGAGGAGTCATTTTGGGTCATAGTATGTTACGGTTTTTAAAAATTTAACGGGAAAACCAATATTCTCACCTTGTTTCTGAGACTGGTCAGAGCCTGGATTGAGCCCACACCTTGCCATGTGAAGTGTATGTATCACGCCGAACGGGCGAGTATCATACGCATGCATGCTGTAGTTTGCAAGTTAACGGGTACAAGCTAAAAAAAAAACCAAGTTAAGCACTAACTATATATTGACGTAGCCGCCAGGTACCAACATCCTGCTAATTCGCGGGCAATTTATACTTTTTACACGTCTAAGGCGGGAACATGACCAATCTTACTTAGTCAAAGCACCGTAGCTTCAGACCAGTCAAAATTAGTCAAAACCCAACATTTTGACTAAATCTTTTTAGTCCAAACAAAATTCTAGTCACGGGTTAAAGTTTTGACTTATACGGTGATTAGTCACAGCAAATACAAGATTAGTCTGGCTAACAGTACATTAGTCTGAGACACAGGACTAGGCAAACTTAGTCATTTTGACCAATTTATAAGCAAGATTGACTAACTATGCAAAAGGGCGCACTGTTCCCAAAATTTTGCCAACCAAAATGTAAGTGCGCACGCGCGATGTCCAATTTACATATTTCATGGGAAAGGTCTATTATGACAAGAACTAGAGCATTTTCCCAATGGTGGTTATGCGCTGAGAACTACGGTGGCCCACAACTGTCACGGCAAAAGCAAAAGGGCCACGGCGAAAGCAAAAGCGCCACGGCAAAAGCAAAAGCGCCACGGCAAAAGCAAAAGGGCCACGGGAAAGCAAAAGCGCCACGGCAAAAGCAAAAGCGCCACGGCAAAAGCAAAAGGGCCACGGCAAAAGCAAAAGCGCCACGGCAAAAGCAAAAGCGCCACGGCAAAAGCAAAAGGGCCACGGCAAAAGCAAAAGCGCCACGGCAAAAGCAAAAGCGCAACGGCAAAAGCAAAAGGGCCACGGCAAAAGCAAAAGGGCCACGGCAAAAGCAAAAGCGCCACGGCAAAAGCAAAAGGGCCACGGCGAAAGCAAAAGCGCCACGGCAAAAGCAAAAGCGCCACGGCAAAAGCAAAAGCGCCACGGCAAAAGCAAAAGCGCGATGTAGATATGGGTTAAAGGTCGAATTTGGTTACGGTGAACCATGTGATATGACTATGTAGTCATATTCAACACGGACGGTGTGCAGTATCCTTGACCTGCATAATGTTCACACAAATTCAGGTCCCATATTAGAGACCAAAGCGCCATATTACCATTGTTTAAAAATCAAAACGGTTCTTAGATGTTCATTAAAACGGTTTACAAACAGTGACAATTGATTTATGGTGTATAAACAATGGACAATGATCAATAATCTATTTTATGGGCAAGTGTATTTAGTAACGCATGATTTAAAAACAATATTAAAAAGCACAAAACATTTATACTTTACTAGTATGTAATCCATAACAAAATTGGGCAACACTTTTAATAATAACATGCAAAACAATCAAATGAAAAATATCAAACCAGTCGTGGGATGGTTAAATACCGAAGGCAATACCGAAGACAAAAGACCTATCATTTACTTCTGCCCTGTAACATTTTGTGTTGCACCGGAATTAGTTTCAAATTTCCCGCACATAACTCACAAAACGCCAATTGCCAAAGATTAATTGGGCAGAACAGCGTCCATATGGCACCTAGTTTTCCACACCCTTGACCCCCCCGCCCCCCCCCCCAAAAAAAAATGTTCCATTTATAGTTTGGTCTCGTTTTGCACCCGTGCCGTCTTGTATAGAAATGCCTGTAAACAATAAAGTAAATAAAGCAAAAATTACTCTAATCACACAGAGACGTCCAAGACAGGAAAACAGAGTCAGGACAGACAAAACAACAAACTAACAAACTGGAATAAAATAAAACGGGAAGAGGAACACATCACAGAGAGAGAGGAATGACAAGAGCTTCTTGAACATATTGAGTGATTTCTGCCAATGTTTTCTTTTCTTTGCTTGTCCTTCAAAAGCCTCTTTGTGATGCGAACATCCATCAAACTGTTTTTCATGGTCATATTGTGGTATTTTCTCATACTTGCTTTTCCACGGCTATTCTCTCTATAAACAGTTGCTACAAAGGTTTTTGAAGAGTTTCAAAAGTGAATGTCAGCACTCAGCAGGCTGCGTATCTTCCTGCCTTAACGTGGGACCTGAACTAATGTGTGAACATTATGCAGGTCAAGGATCAACTGCACACCGTTAGTGTTAAATATTTACTACACCGTAACCAAATTCGACCTTTAACCCATACATCACGCTTTTGCTTTTGCCGTGGCGCTTTTGCTTTTGCCGTGGCGCTTTTGCTTTTGCCGTGGCGCTTTTGCTTTTGCCGTGGCGCTTTTGCTTTTGCCGTGGCCCTTTTGCTTTTGCTGTGACAGTTGTGGGCCACCGTAGAGAACAAATATTCAAAATAAGAACAATGACAAATAGTAGAAAACGGATGTGATGTGAGTTTATGTTTGAAATGATGACCAGGGAGTTGGTTGTTTTTTTATAGACAGTTTATGTTGCTTCAAAAGAATCGCCAACTTACCATTGCGTTTCAAAACAAAAAACGATGAGGGCGATATTTCAATTGTCCAAGAAAGTCACAGATGAAAAAAAAAGTCTTTTTGAATAATTTTTTTTCTTGTTTTGCCCGAATTTTTCTCACCGTTTTATCCGAACTTGGGGGCAAGTGCCCCCTACCCCTGCGCCCCCGCCCCTGGCTTTACGAACATCGTAAATTTGTCTTTGATCTCAGTTAAGTCAATCGTGCATTTTTGTCCATACGCAGTTTTTGTAGGATTTGGGTTTGCAGTCAAACCGTACATTAAATGGTCCCTATTGAGTGGTTTTGGAAAGAACCAGTAATGTAACAACTTGACGTTTCGATTAATGATCTGACCATCTTCAGGAAAGAGCTGGACTCTGATGCTGACGACTAGTATACAAATATTGACTGCTTCAAGTGGCGTAGTAAAACTAGTCACTCGAGGTGATCCCCGGAGCAGTCTATCTTCCCGAGGCGGAGCCGAGGGAAGATAGGCGGCTCCGGGGATCACCGAGAGTGACTAGTTTTACTACGCCACGAGATAAAGCAGTCAATATTTGTTTTATAACACCTCAATTTCATCCATTTTGTGGTAATATTCGTTAAACAACTGTGCGTATATCAGTCTTCAAACAACTGTATAAAATCTGACAGGAAATCTTGACAAAAAGAAAAAAGGGGTACCACACTGCCTTCGTTCTCATACCGTATTTCAAATGCACGTATTATTTGATCGTTTCACGGGGTACGAGGTTGTCGTTGGATAGTACCATTTAATAGTTCTTTTGGTCGGTGTGAAGTGTGATAGTAAAAATACACAACACCACGTGACGCACGTTCGGCCAATCAACAGATAGAATCAAAGGAAGAGGTGTTATAATATTTATTATTACATGGCCCGAATCGCCGAAAGAATGTTTATTTTTTTGATTTTTTTTCTCTGACCACGAATTTTGATAGATGATGCTGTTTTAAAATAGAAAACATTCAAAAACGTTCGCAAAGTGTCACGGACAATGCATCAATGTAAAATGCATAATTGTTTGTACATGGCTGATGGGCGTGAAGTAATGTTGGGATCCTCCTAACAATTCATTTTTAGGTTTTGATCATCTTCCACTTATCATTGACGGATTTAACTTTCTCGAATCTGCCCGAAAATCGCACCTAGAATCTTTAAAGGTGCACACCGGCTTCGTTGGGCTATTTGGGCTACAAAACAGGCTAACATATGACTTCAAAGGTCTTTCAGGAATGGAGAAGAACGGTTCCTAAAAGAAACCATCAAATTTTGCCGTTTTCGAGCACTTTTCAAAAAACGATTTTTCCGAACCAAAAAAGTGGTTCGGATAAAAATTATTGTCTATCATTCCACATCACTAAATTAGGTAAACAGTAAGCCGGTGTGTACCTTTAAGTACACTGTCACCTAAAGTACTTGCATACAGCATGCAACATTGATATTCAGCTTTCTTCCAATGGCGATCGATACGTCGAGCTGTTCCACCTCCATTTCTTTTCAGAACCACCTTTTCTTTTTAGAACCCCCTTAACTCATGGAGATACATGGTGTTGCCGAAAACATAGATATATAGGCCTATGTAAGTTTATTACACCGATTCAAGATCAGGTTGGGCAAACAAAGGACTACTTTTAAATGTAATTCTAAAAACAAAACAAATTTTATTGTACACTTGCATTTTTCAAAATGAACAATATTTCTTTAGTCGGTTTAAAAAAAAGTTGAGTAAGTTAACCTTATTATGACTTGTGGTATTCAATTAAATAAAACTACTCTTCAAAATAGTTGTGTTTATTTAATGAATAATCTTTTTATAGCCTAAAGTATCTGCTAATTTTTTTCATACTTTCTTAATCACAGGAGCTCAGTGATTCTTCGATTCTTACAAGCACATCAGTGCGGGCTTACAGATGGAGTCCTGGTTTCTGACTGGTAGACAACTGATCAGTTCACTCATAAATCGTCAGTCAAATTAATCAGTGTTCCTTTTTTAAAACAAAATTAAAATAAGGCCTGATTGGACTAAGGAAAAAAAACATTTGCATAAAATCTGAAATGTTTAGGGTTTTTAAACTTTGGAATGAAACTACGAATCATGTTCCTTTGTTCGAGGTGTCATTAAAATTTGACAATTTGTATTAAAATGTTAACATGACGTAAAATAATGTTACGACTGAAATGCAATGTATTCCTCAAGCCCACCATAAAGGTATACTATGCTTTGGATAATATTTTCTGTAGAAACTGACTAAAACAAAATAAAACTGCGCAGGCTTAAAGCGCTCCCCCATCCATGAGCATGCGTCCGCGCCATTTTGCACAAAATTGCACCGATTTCAACTTGACGAGTGAGGGCGCCCTATGATTACTCTTGAAAATGATCACCGTTTCTGATCTCCATGAGAAAAAAAGATGGGGTGGTAGGATGGTTTTTGGAGCAACAACATAAAATGTCATCAAACATATTTAACCAGACATAATTCGATAGAAACATTATCAGATAATTATACCTGCTCCAAAATGTAAAAGAGAGAGAAATATTATTTTTACCAGTAATTGAGTAAAAACTGTGTTTTCTCATTCAAATATTTTACTCTCTTTCCTGTGATAAGGCCTTGGGTGTGTTATTTCGATTGACAGGGCTATCCTTCGCCCAATGCATCCAGTAAAAACAAGACTCACCTATATCCCTTGGTGCCCAACTATTGAATACAAAATGTATTGCTTAAAGTAGGTAACAACTATCATAATTTGTTTTATTACCAAAACGAGGTAAAACAATTAAACCAACATTCTCATTGAAAAACCCAATCTTAAAGTCCTGTGACAATAAATAACTTTGACAAATGACGACTTTGTGTACAATTACCAATATAATTCTGAATTGTCGTTTGAAAAAATTGTGTATTTTTTTAGGATGGCAATTCCTCAAGAGAGGATGGCAACTGCAGAAAAAAAAATTGGGACCGGTAGCGGGTTATGAAAATTAGCATGTACCTGGCAGATTTCGTCCAGGTATATGTTAATTAGAATTAGCATAATAATAGGTCTACGTAATCCCATAATGCAATGACGGACACAGAATGTCCCATCGTGCAGACTAAAGGCGTTAGTTAAAACTTTCGCAGCAGCAGGAGACAAAAAATAATCCAATTGTTACCAAATATGGTCATAATTTTTTTTATGGGCCAATAAGGCCAAGATTCCATGTAATCCTCACCCCTGGTATACCCCCACAAGCCTGTAGACTCCCATTGGACAGACCCTAACCACTGCAGAGTAAGGAGTGTTGAAAGACAGCAGCCACCTGTCTCAGTGTAGTAATTGATTGACCTTGTGGCTAAGGATCCTTGGCACAGGGCGGTATGCATTTTGTGAAAACAGCTTGTGCGTCACATGGATCTTAAACAACACAAGTCTAAGTCTTGACTGGCACTCCAATTCACCCCCACAGTGATTTATAATGGCTTTGGGCTTGCAGGGTGGGTTATAGACCTTAAAGGTACACACCGGCTTACTGTTTACCTAATTTAGTGATGTGGAATGACAGACAATATTTTTTAAATGGTTGTTCTTGAAACCAAATCATCAAAATATCACGTAATTAACGAAAAATGTGAAAAAAACACGGTCAAAGGTCAGCTTATACGCTTTTCCGGCCGTTGCAACTGTCAAGTTTACGTGCCAATGTTGCGCAATGTTGTAAGTAGACTGGTGCTCTGTTTATGTATGAATTACAATGACGAGGCATGAGGATTCAGACTTCGTATCCATCCAGCACAAATTCACAAAAAACCGTAATTGTTGGTCTGACTCCCTACCCCTCCGACAAGCTCCCACGCTTACGGCTAGACCGACCGGCAAGCTGGGGAGTTCATGCCCCGGAGTTTGTCCCTCTGGCCCCACGAGACACAGCACCGGCTGTACGGGATATGCCCCCAAGGTTTACGTTCCGCTAGCTCCACCGCTGGTGCGCCGTAAGACACGCTTCGGTTGCACGGACACCTCTGAATGTGAATATTACGTTTGATTTTTCATCATTATTTACAAATTGTATCAATAATCTGAATACATAACTCTTTTTTGTCAAATACTCATGAATAATTGTAAAAAAGGATTTAAATTGGGTTCAGTAATTCACTTTTATACGGCTGGAAGTTAAACTAACTCCGAAGATCACGTGATTTATCCGAACCACTTTTTTGGTTCGGATAAATCGTTTTTTGAAAAATGCTCGAAAACGGCAAAATTGGATGGTTTCTTTTAGGAACCATTCTTCTCCATTCCTGAAAGACCTTTGAAGTCATATGTTAGCCTATTTTGTAGCCAAAATAGCCCAACGAAGCCGGTGTGCACCTTTAAAGACAGGACGGACGAAATTTTATCCTCCTGGGTCCAGCGAAGTTGTTGATTTTAGGAGCTGCTCGAAGAGTTAAGGATTTCCTTTTTGAAATCAATTCGAAAGAAGAAAAAAAAGTTCCCATTTGAAAATCACTATGACAGTGGCAATTTCGGACAACAGAAAAACATAAAGCCTACCGGCATGGGCGTCAATCACGGGGGGGGGGGGGGGGGGGGGGAGACGCATCCCCCACGTTTTGAAGGTTGGGGGACACCATATCAAAATGTCCCCCCACCCATGTTTTGAACTAGTGTATCTCAAAACGGCCCTGTGTCAACGACGCCCCCCCCCCCCCCCCCCCCCCCACAATGGCAACATTGTACAGCACGCGCTCGGCAATCATGACCAATGGAACTTTGTGGTGTTCGTTGACTGGTATCCTGCGTTGACTGCGCAAAACAATATTCAAGTCCGGGCATCAGCGAACACGTGATCCCGCAGCGTTAATACGACTTTTTTCAAGTCAGAAAACAGTCGTAACATTAGCAATCAAAATGGCGATTGTAACGGCAGTGTTGTCAGAGGCCCTAAAAATCATCGATTTGGAGGACAGAAAATGATCGTGAGTACAATTAAATGCATTTTATTACACCATAAACACTTGGAGAAGACAGTAGGCGAATTTTGAGCAATTCTGTTGAGTCTAAGGCATTTTTTTTAACAGAGGTGACTTAAATCCTCTTGACCGTCGCAGTTACTACATATTCCTTACTAGGGCGCTAGTACGACAGATAATGTCAAAATCTCAAAAAAGGAGTACAGCGCCCCAGTTACTGGGTCTAATTTAATGGTGTACAAAAATTAACATGGAGGGCCTCGATGTCCAGTAGACCGATTGCGCGACCTACGTCACGTGACCCCTGTTTGGTTTAAAATGTAAACACACACGTAATCCTCCATAGGAAAGGATGGTACGGTACACGATGATAAATGCATTTAGTTAATTCAATCGAGGCTTTTTTTGCTCGAAATCTGTGAAACATTTCCCAGAGTTTGTACCAAAGACCTTCAAGTGGCCGAATAAAGCCAGTAAGGACAGTTCCAGCAAGTCTTGAAAATTGTAAAAGTACCGTATAAATGTACACGATGTGTACAGCGCACGACGGAACGTTAGGCCAGACAACCGCGATCACCACACACTTTTCAACACAAACATTTCAAAGTTTTGAAGCTGAAATCCTCCAAGGAAATTGCTTTCCAAACCTGTGTGATTCCTTTGCCTATTTGAAATTCTGCAATGCTAGGTATTAATGCTCACTTTTCCAACGTTTTTTTTTTTTTTTTTTACAGTGATTTAGGCAAACATTACAAACAAAATAACAGACGGGTGGCTACATAATAGTTGTCCGACGTCGGTAGTGTATGGCTTAAAAAACCTCTTTTCAGAAGAATTCTATCAAATTATGAAACAGAGATGTGATTTAAATTAATGCCACACCATACTACTTTAAATAAAGGGGCTGATTAACTAATTCATCGCTTAACGAAAGTATAATCGACTGTTTTCGAACTCACTCTGTGTCACGGCCTATCTCATTTCACGTATTTTTCACCAGCTGTATGACGTCATACCCGATAGGGGTCACGTGACCGCATGTAAACATTGTCGCGCAATCGGTCTATTGTCAGCGGAAAAATCAGTGACTACGTAAGCTTGAAAAAGGAGCGCTAACACATTGATATGCCTTTGCACATGCCACTATACCCATCATAACCATCTGAAAAGAGTTGCTTTGTTTGCTCATTTGACCATCATTTCATGGTTTGCCATATTCATCGCCAACGACTAGCGGAAATCAACACACAAGACATAACGAGGAATTTATTGATACAGATAGCAGACATCGCGTTTTTGGAAGATTCCGCAACTTTTCGCACGCCTGAGATGAATCTGTTTTTAAAGTACAGAGCTACAAATTCGTCACCGTTTTCATGAAGGGACGGGCATGCCAAACGGTGCAGAAAAGACGTGTTTTTTGTTTTGTTTTTTAGATAATCGTATTTTAAATAGTTCTCAAATTGAAAATGCAAAACAGAAACAATAAAACAACGTTTTGGATCTTGAGACCTCTCATATAATTTGTTAATAGTTATACTTTTCTACTGAATCACTCATTATAAACAAATCATTGATCATTTTCCATGGTAACCATTAAAAGATGCAGGCTCGTCCCTTCGTGAAAATGAAAAAAAAACACGATGGCCTACTTTTGCGCACATTCTTTAGTGTGCTTTCGCACAGCGGAGGGCGGGCATGTCACGTGATCACTGCGCACTGACACGTACTTCATGAAAACTCAAAAACGACCATGACCTACATGCCCGTCCCTTTTTATCATGTTGCTTTTTATACAACGTGTGTGCAGTGTGCACATGGTCGGAGATGCCCGTCCCTTCGTGAAAACACCGTCAGCGTAATATTAAGATGCCCGCCCTTGTCACAATTAACGTAAATAACAAATTAGTAATATTTTCTTTTATTGGGAACAGTTTAAGATTGTAGAGGATTGTGTTTTAATCATAATAGTGAACATTTTGATTTTATACAACCCAAAAATTTTCGAAATGCCCAACCCATTGTGATATAGAAAAAAAAAATCTAAGCTGCAGTGCAGTTTGCACCTCCCCACTTTCAAAAGTGGTCCGCTGCCCTTGGTCCCCCACCTCCCACATTTGAAATTGGATTGACGCCCTTGCCTACCGGTCCCTGTATACAGTCAGAACGAAAACGATGTAGGGACTGGGAACCAGTCTATGCATTAAGTTGCACTGATTTCAACTTGACAGATGAGGGCGCCAGCACAAAGTTGCACATCCTAATATACGGCTCTGGTTGCACTGATTTTGATTTCGCTTGACAGATGAGGGCGCCCTAGGATTACTTCTGAAAAATGTTCACCGGGGTCTCTCCATGAGAAAATATAAGGAGAGGGGAGGAAACTTATAGCAAAATAACATTATTTGTTATCATAGAAACATTTTCAGCTATACTTGCTCCAAAGTGTTAGAGAGCCAATCCTTTAATTTTCACAGGTAGAAAAAGGGGATATTGTGTAAAACCTGCATTTTTTCATAGAAATATTTCGCTTTATTTCCTGATATAAATCGGCCTTGGATGTGTTTAGTTGGGGTGACAAGGCCTATCCGCTGCCCAATGCATCCAGTAAAAAACAAGACCCATTTATCCCTTGGTGCAAACTTAAATGAAGTTCACAAGCTATTGAAGACATTTTGGTACAAATAGACAACAGCTATCATAGTTTGTTTTAATTACCAAAATGGCATAAAACAAACAACATTCTCATCAAAGATCCAAATCTTAAAGTCCTGTGACAATAAATTGACAAATAACAACCTTTGCGTAAAATTACTGATATAATTCTGAAATGTTTTTATTTACAATAAATAATAATCCAATGTGCAATATAAATCATGCATTACTTAATAAACCCCATTTGGTATTAACAAATGTTTTTACAAACAAAAGAGAATAATATTACTATGTACAACTTTAGAGACCAATTTCTACAATATAGTTGGTGGATTGATTCTATACATTTTACACGAGTATGTTGAATTGTACGCCAAGATTTGGCAAATCCTGAGATTGTGCTCAACACGTACAAGTAGTCTAGTTCCTAACATGACCCAAGAAAGATGCCTGACTTGGCTAACTGATATCCGTCTCAGGGAATAAAAAGAATGACAGATGTGGTTAACAGATCAAGGATTCCAAAGAACTTTACTCGCTGGAAAAAAACCACAGAAAAAGGCGATAACCTTAATTGTCCCAAAATCCTACTCAAGATGTTGTCTGACTTTGTAGGATTTGGTTCTTCAGGCCCATTAATAAAAAACAAATCATGCGTATCATTGGAACAGGGGCACTAACCTTTATCCAAGTCCAAGCATATGAATGTTTAGATACCATTGAGTGGCATACATGGAGAATAACAGAGGGTTTCTGGCCCCAAAAAACACTAGGGGTTAATATGGGAGACTTTGCCCCTCATTTATTTTGTAGGGGATAAATAAGAACATTTGCAAGAGTCTTTAGATAATGCACCATATATAATAGAGCTCAAATGGTCACTACAGTTTTTCATCAATACTGAATAAGAAGTCAGTAGCAGTATGTCAAATCTTAATCACTTAAGTACAATAGTATATTCTGTGATGATTATGTAGCAAACTTTGAAAAGAAAACAAAATCCCCATAAATCACGAATAAACTTTCCTGTCAGAAAAATGTCAAGGCCTTGTGCAAAATTACTTTTGAAAATTTATTTAACTAGTAAGACATTTCCTTTTAATTGGAGGCCACTACCATTAAAAAAAACCGAACAACTGAAAAACTGATCACCCATAAACATATCGGTACCAAAATGATTAAAACTAGCTCTTGGGATTTAGAAACTGCTCGCTAAAGACCTTTCTTGTACTGACGCCATTTTGTTTACCTTAATCATAAGGCCCTTTTCTAAGCCTAGCCACTTGTTTAAAGCTCCACTTCGATAGTGAACTTTTTTCCAAACATCTGCCAGAGCCTAAGCCGGAGCCAAAGCAGTGGTTTCAATAAGGGCCTAAAGTCAGACAGACCCTTTGGTGTACTGTGAGAACTGTTTTTTTTTTAAATAGTGTTTTTGAACAGGAAAACTAGCAAGGCTGGCCAGCAGCAAGATCTAAAAGCCCCCCCCCCCCTTTATTCAATGACATAGATGGGGCTACATTGTCTGCCTTCTCTATGTTCAAATTATACATGCTACAAGAAATTGCCCTTATATAATGCACCAACACAGCAAATTTTGAACAAAATGTTGAAGCTGTAGTAGTTCACTATTTCATTATTTGCAAATATAATTGCACTTACACAATTTTATTGGGAATTAATCTAGTCACTGTTAAATTATGCGCAGTTTCCTTCTAAAAATTTCAAATAAAATAATGTTCCCCTTCTTGTTTAAACATTGTATGCTTTTTTCCCCAGAGATAAAATAAAACCTTACAACACCGAATTAAAAAGAACAACAACATAATTTTTTAATTTCCCGATCATTGACCATGCAAGTCTTGAGTGCATTCTGTGGAAACATTGGGTTCCAAATTACATGGCTTTACAGCCTAATGGAAACAAAATCCTGCACGTCCAAATGCTGGAATATGCCCAAGACTTGTACGGTCTACAAACTACATGTCTCTTCTGGGCTCAGCAATCAAAACCAAATATAAACAATCAGTAAATCAAGACTGAGTAGACCATCATTTTCTGGTGGTATGCTTGATAGGGAACCCCAAGGAAGGTGATACTCAAAAAGTCATCACGGTGTTTTTGAATTAACAAATGAATAAATGACTTTGATAATGGATTCAAAGATAACGTCAAATACTATTTAAACATTGTAGGTCTAGATACTAGACCAGCATGCACCTTATTCAACTGCTAAACGTGTATGTCCCCATATAACTATATTGCGTGTTAACAGTTTTTGCAAAGTTGTCTATTAATTTTATTATTAATACTATACTGGGTTTCTTTAAACATTGCACTTTTAGCCAAAGGCTAAATTGAGACAAGGCATTCAATACAAATGGAGTAGTTACAAATACGTGTTTTTCCCAGAATTTGCCAAGTTTCAAGATGAACTTATTAACATTCTTGTTCAAGGATGCTTTTGAACTCTATTTTTGAACTTTTTGTGTCAACTTGCTTTGCTTTTTCATGTAACATGTACCAGTGTGGTTGTTATACTTGCGAAGTGCCGAGAGTGTTATTTAGTTGACGGATACCTGCGTTATACAAATTTACATTATTATTATTAACTACGAATTAAGTAATCATTCCATAATCACAGGGTTTTCCCTTGCACTTCTTTGCTTACTTGCCAGCCAGTCAGACCCAATTTCATGGAGCCCCTTAAATACAAAAAGTAGTTAAGCATAACACAAATTTGCTTTATATCTTAAGGTTTTCAACATTGTCATTTGTACTGGACTTGAAGGTGAATGACCAATCCGCTCAATCAGTGGTTCACATGTGTTGGAAGTATTGAATATACAGCTGGACGACTTGGATTTTTCACTAGTCCTCAGTGCATTGAATGGCATTGACCAGTGGACCACCAATAACTTTATCCCTCTCAAATCCTTCCATATCCTCTTTGCCGAAATGAAGGATTCAGAAGGACTGTGGGTTGTAGGCCCAAATAAACAATTGCTTATCACTGGGTCAGGCATTCCAATCTTATCCGAGTCCAAATATCTTAGTGTGAAGTGACACAGAGAGGAGGATATTGGAGGATTGCAGTCACCTGTAGGCAAGTGGACCAAGGGAGTCAGGATTTTAACCACTTGCCGCCAAGATTTTTAAAAATAAATTGTCCCTTCCCTCTGGTGGGATTTTTTACGGAATTGCCGTTATCTTTTTTCTTTAACCGTGAACTGCAAAACAATGGCTGTTACCTATGGCATAGGAGTGGTACTAAACACAGAACCATGGCTTGATTGCCGGCTCACTCTGGCTTACCTCCATTGAGCTGTAATACAATGAATGATCAATGGTGGAAGCCTCTCGATGCCTCATGACGGGCAAACGTCCAGGGATTACACAAAAACAACTCTCAATAGCCAGAAAATACCAACATATTCAAGATCTTTTTTTGTCTTGTGTGGGTGAAATGAAGCATTGGACGTCGTGTGTGTATTCTATGCACGCTCCTCAGTGGAATGACCAGGCGACCTTTGCTTCGGTGGTCCGAAATTTGACGTCTTTACACGGCTTCCGTTTCCAGGCAGGGGAAACATCATCCGGTGCCAACTGGTTAAGGGAGAACACTGTATCATACCTCATTGTGGAAAACGATTTCATGACAAGACTCAGGTTAGAGTTTAAGAGAGAAGGAGACGCCGCATGAGCAGCCATTTTCAGACATGGGTATATTGATGACTCTGAAGGCAGAGCGTATAAGCTCCTCATGGTAGTCAACAGTGGCGCCTTTGATGTACTCCAGTGATACCTCATCCACGATCACCTTCACCCCGTCTCGCTCAAATATCCTAGAACACGAGGAGGAAAGATTCTTTTAATTTCAATACAAATTTCCCTTTCCAAGAAAGTAGGATATTTCAAATCAACCATCGAAACATCAAATCCAACTTATACCCATCATAACTACCCCCTCAAAAAACCTAACCCAACTGCATCCAAGCCAAAGGCCAAACTCTGATCAAACCTAACCCCCAAAACCCCACATGGTCTGAAACTTAATCTATTCCAAATCAGCTTGTTTTTAACCACACCATCTTAAGCTCATCCAATACCAACTTTCAGAAAATGTAATCACTTAATTAAGCAGAATCAACTGACTCATATTCAACAATCCATCTTAAACAAACTACACTCACCCACCCAAGGCCTAGATTATAAGTAACAGAAAATCCTTTACATGTGTATTAAGATAATTGTCTGAGTGTAAGCGTGCACAACTGGGCCTAGCTTAACCCATGAATCTGGCTTGGCTTAACCCTCCTATGTGTGTGTTCCACAAACTTCCACAAAATTGTCTACTCCTTACATCAGCGCAACAAGTGCATGCTTTCCACAAACTTTTGCATGTCCTTCACAAGAGTAGTGCACAAGTACCACAAATATTATTTGTAATGTTTTACCCAACACCGATGTGTGTTAAGCACTGTATACTCAATACTTTCCCGAGTCCTGTGAAAAAAATCACAGGCATTTTTCTTCGGGTGGGATTCAAACACACAACCCCCGCCATTCTACATGTTCTAGAGCAGATGTCTTACCAACGAGACTACCCAGACTGCCCGGTAGCTAGAAGCAGTTCGAATCCATTAGCAGCGGGTACCACAAAGTTCCACTGTGAAATAAACTAAGTCCCATACACTGAAGAGTTCCACAGAATACTGCAGGATTAAGTGGAACTAGCCTGCCATGCTCACACAGTGACTTGTTTTCCAGAGGCCATGGGACTACATGTATGTGGAATCTATGTTCAATTCCACAGTGATCTGTTGTGGTACTTTGTGGAAGCGGATTTTTTTTTCTCTAACTCACACCTGTTTTTAAAAATTCCACAAATGTGGAATTCCGTGGAATAATTTGGTTTTTAAACAAAAGTGAACTGATTGTAGGAGGGAATTTCACCCCATGAAATTTGGCCTAGTTTAAAGGGGCTGTGTCGTCATGATCACAGCGAGTCTGTGGCTAGACTGAATTATGACCTCCCAATCTGTTATTGCACGCACACGCGTGCGAGTGGAGGTCACATCACAGAATAATAATGACGGCGACCTTTGTGACATGACGGTCGAGGCAGGCGCGTGTAGTAACTGGGTGAGAGTTCATGTTTCTGGGCCCAGAAACAGGCAGACTATGATCATGACGACACAACCCCTTTAAACCGTGAATTTGGGCCCAGCTAAACCCATCCCTCCAAAACCACCATTGTTGACCAACGTAGTAGTTATGTGATTAATTTGTACCTGTCGTCTTCCTTAATGTTTTGCTCTGAGTCGAGGTGAAACAAACACTGGAAGCCAGAGCAGCCTCCTCCTTCCACGGACACTCTTAGATGCTGGTTTCCTTCATTGATCTTAGCAAGATGCTAACAAGAGAAAAACATTTAAATGAATTTCAACGCATTATCCTTGGTCACTGTGTGGGGGCAGTTAGTCAAAGAAGAAATTTCAATGAAACTTCATATTCAAATCAAATCAAATCACAACATGAAACAACATCTTCCAATGAAATGTTACGTCATAAATGATACCAGTCTTTGCTCTGGTCAACCATGTCTCTCTGTTGATTAGATTGTTTGGCGGGAAAATGGGTTTTGAGGTGTTTCAGCCGACTCTGTGAAATTAGGTTGACCCACGTTATAGATCAGCTTTTTTCATGAGTATGACATTGGTATGGGATGGAGGCTTAGCTAGTTGTGATAATCGAAACCCTTGACCCCCCCCCCCCCCCCAACGGTTGGAATTATTGAGCTGAAGATTGCATACCATCAATTTTCCAAGGTGATGAACAATCCGACCTAATAATATAATAATTACAATATTCTCACCTTGGCACAACTGTCAGTGATGTTTATACCATTTGTTGTTGATTCTGCTTGAGGTTTGGTTGAGAGCTGTCTTGTCTGATACAGATGGAGATTTGTGTAACTTCTGAAAACCCTGATCAGTGAAAAGAAACAACTTCATCGGGTAAGATCTGCATCTAGTAGTAGGCCCATCTGTTGAGTTATGATTTGTGAATAGCAGAAATCTTTCTTTGTATCTAAGTAGCAATCCCTTGGTATTGAGCACCCCCCCCCCACCACCACCACCTAAATGAAATTAAGACAGTTGTGTCCCATGAAGTTTTGATTTGAAGGTCTTTACATAGGTAGGTCCCTGAGTGATGCCATGTTGATCACGGTTCCTTTGCAATCTCTGAAGTTTTGATTTAGGGAAGAATGATTTACAATATTTAAGTTATCCAAACCAGAAATATTACAAATAAAAAATAACATTGGTCATCATTACACACAAATTATCTGTTAGTGTTTACATTATGTTTATGCTTTTAAAAGCCTCAGAAACAAAAAGCCAACTATAAATAAAATGAAAGTCCATGCAAATTAATAATAAGACAGTTGTATTGTAGTTGTTATACTAGTGTGTCTGGTCCTTGCTCAAGGGTCTCTCCAATAATGTATCACTTGACAGCAAAGTCAGGAGGAGATTATTTTTTTTACCTCCATGATCAGACCCGGCCATCGCCATAGAGAAAATCACACTGAATTGAATATATTTGTACGTGAATTAGGCCAACAAACAAGATGACGTAACTAATAAAAGTAACAATTTTCATGACAAGTCAGATTTCTTTCTCTCCTTTTCAGCCATGATTGGGCTGAATACTCCTAAACACTCCACACTACATTGTGTTCAAACTGTCTATTTTAATGACACTGTAACATATATGACATGTATAAATGACAAATCGCCAAAAATGAAATAATTTGACGAACCTACCGTCGACTGAGGGAGCCCATGTAAGCGGCCATTTTGTTTGTTATGATGGATGTGCAGTCGTCGTGTGGTCGTCGTACGCTGATCAGCTTGCCAAAATTAAAAATCAATCATGACATGCCATTAGACATTACAAATGCCAGTCCAACCACACGCACAAAATAACATAAGCCGTAAAATATCTTAGTCAACAACTTCTTCGCGACGTAACAAATTTCACGAAAGGGGGAAAGTAGACTTAGCTGAGAATTTGCATGCCTGGATTATTAATGTTCAACAAAATTTGCAAGGTCATCCAGGGGCATTGTGGGATCGCGTAACAGATTTCCTCAATTTTTCTTTATCCGCGAAGGTTTTCTATGCCTGCCCATCTGTCAGCGATGAAATTGCCAAAATAGATACGCTTTTTACAGCAATTTCGCCGGCTCTCCGGCCCCCTAGTCTACATTTTCACCGAGCAGTGGAATCAGTTGTCACCGGTGCGCCGGGAAGGAGATAAATTGCCGTGAAAATGGTGGTTTTTAACGGTACTATTCGGATGCGAGTGTGTGAGGCTGTGGACTTGAAACCGACCGATTTCTCCACCCGGCACAGCGTATCATCGAAAGACTCCAAGAAGGGAGTTACAGTGATCGACCCGTACATAATCATCACTGTCGACGACCAACATGTCGGGAGGACCACAACCAAGCAAAAGACGGTCAAACCTTCTTGGAACGAAGACTTTGATTCCAAGGTGCAGAACGGCGAGAACGTTCTACTAACTGTGTACCACAGTTCCATTATTCCACCCGATGATTTCGTGGCCAACTGCACCGTTCCCATCGAGGATCTGTTGCAAAATGGAGTAAATAAGAATGGGGCAAGCATTTCTGATATCTGGGTAAGAATGATTTACACGGGTATCTTGACCGAGATTTCTTTTGGAGAGGATGCGAGCTTTCCCAGCCTGTGCCTGTGTGGAATATGTAGTTTCTTGCTGATGATATTTGGAAGAGCTGGTGGAGTGGAATTTACACGTTTTGTTTTGTTGGAGCTTTGAGATTTGCTGATTATAAAATTGAGAGAGACTCCTTGAAACTGATGGCAGTGGAGGTGTTGATTTACATGATATGATGTATGATAATGATGATTTCATGTTTTTTTGTGAAAGTGATTGGCTGTGTGTTTGATTGTTGAAGGGAATTCCTACACCATTAGTAGTAATACTAGTATTAGTAATAACTAGAGCTATTCATTTTTAGGCTTAGCTGATTAGTGCCCAGGAGTGGTGAAATCCTGATAGTGTCGGTCGGTACGTAGGTCATGTTTTAAAAGGTGTCAATACAATAATTTATTGATTCATATTGCACCCATTCCATTAAATGTACACAAGGCCATAACAAGTTCAAGAAATAAATAGTCTAAAAATGGTAGTTTGCAAAAACATTGGAAAATTACAATAAGAACACAAGTAAGCAGTAAAAAAAAGGCTAGGATATTCTACAAAGAATCACACCTGCTCATTCTAATTATGTAACCTTTACAGCAAGATGAAACACAACATGCTAGATCTCTGACCTGTACAATTGGGTCAACAGGGAATGATTTGGTCCGTCAATTTTGGGTAGCTGTTAAATACAATAGAAATTGCAACGGCTTTGTGCTTTAAAAAGTACATAAACATGCCTATAAAATAACAAAAACCTGCATGCCATGTTTTGGAGTGGTCTGGTTTCTTATTCCAGTGTTGACTGCTCTCTGTTTGTAATATATACATAATTGACTGCAGGTTGAGAATTGATGTACTCATATATACAAACTATTGTATCATTAACATCTATCGAAGAACGTTATTTTCATCGCATGGGACGAAATGAATTGAATAAAACCAGTGGCGGAACCAGACATTTTCAGGGGGGGGGGAAGCGTGGGCAATTTATACATAATTTTTATGGGGGGAGAGGGCTATTTAATGTATCAAACTATTCAGGTGTTTTTTCAATCTCCTTTGGGGGGTGGCAAGAAGGGGGGGGGCAAGTGTTCTGAGCGGGGATCCAGCCCCACCCTCCCCCCTCTGGTCATGCCACTGAATGAAACTAAACAAAAAGCATCCTCTGATAACTCCAGGTGTAAAAAAAATCCTCATTTTCCTCGGTTTGTCTACAAAGATAAAGGCCTTTGAAACAGGTCAGTGTCCTGGCATGGCAAGCAAATACAAAAAATAAAAAGATAAAAAAAAAATAGTCATGCATTATCAGCTAATTATCATTCAGATTTTCTCTTTTAAACTTTTCTTGTGGCCATTGCCGAGGAAACAATTCAAGGGAAACTATACCAAGTTTTGGACAATCCTTCTTCAGTTGCAAAGTTACTTGCCTGATAAAAAGGGATAATTATACCCCAATGAAGCCAAGACTTATTTTGAGATGATCCGTGCTCCTGTGATTTGTGCTTGAAAATGAATTGATTCCAGCAAACGAAATGTAAAAAGAATTTGAAAGATTTTGTCAACTTAAAAAAAAAAAGGTTTTTGACAAATTATTGCTAACCAAAATTCTGTTTCCAAATCCGTAGTAATACCATTAAGCAGTAGGCGGCCCTATACAGCTTTACAGGTACATGATGCAAAACAATATAAATCAAACCACCTAATTAAAACATTAATGAAACAGCCCTGGCTAGAGATGACACACAATGTGCTCAAACTGCTCACGTCAATTAGGGACTATTATTAGCCTATTTTTTACCATATCTGGTTTTATTACAGCAATGGTGTCAATATAATAAAGAATACAAATTACTTGACATTATTTGCTCCCAATCATACAATCTTAAGATTCATCAATGAGATCTACTCCCCTAACACGGATAGTAACAGCAGCATGACACTGTGCAATGTCTTGTGTCATACCATCATCAACTTGAACTTTCACTGTGAAAAGACTGGCAGGTCCAATTTTGTTTTATTTTTTTTATTCTTTAATACAAGAGCCCACAAGCAGTCTCACCCATTATGCAAAGGCCTCACATTTATGGCAGTGACACACTGCTTTTTACCTGCCAAGCCTATTGCCTTGCACAGTCTATTCTGCAGTGGATGATGGGTTGAACGTATTTGATAAATAGCAGGGTCCTCCACAGGGTTTTTCAGAACTTGGGGGCATTGTGTTGACCAAACGTTTGCAAGGTCGGCCGAAGCACACTGAATTTGAAACGAGGTTCTCAAAATGTTTTTACTTGATGCTAGGCCAATTGTTTGGTTTTAAAAGCTCTACTGTGCAATCTGGAGCATTTTAACTGATTTATGTGAATTTGATCTTGATTTTTTTTTATTATTATTTTTATTTATTTTTTTTATTTGGGGGGGGGGGGTGGGGGTCAGGGGGTATTTGCTCGTAATTTGTGTGTATCGATTGGCCCAATATGCTAGCTGACAAGTGCATATGGGGACAATCCTGAATAGTCGTAATGTTGTCTGTTGGTTTAGCAAAATAGTCCTGTTTGGACCAATTTATTTAACTTGCTATTTTCTGGATGATGTTTTTAACATTACAGATGACTGAAAAATAACTCCAGCTTACCAAATGCTTCACACATTTAACTTGCGGTTCTTTCATTTTATCAGTCAGTTTGAAATTCCTCTGCATTCGGAAACATTCATTTGATATTCTGCTAAAGCAATAAAGAACAACAATTACAGGAAACGACAAACAGGCTAGATGATGGCATATTCACAGGAAGCCGAAGCTTGGGAAATGACTTGACGACCGCTAATGACAACAAATCAAACAAGTAATCAACTTCAAACTTAAGTAAACAAAGAACAGATGGACTGGACAGGGCAACCAGCAAAACTGGTGGAAACCTGGTTACATAATATTACCGCTGGCCAATTGTTTTTGTCACAACTGGGGAATAAAGTCGAGGTGATTCTGTGTGGGAAAATTGAAGCAGACCCTGGACAATGGATGTGGAAAATCTGAAGATATGAGAAGTATTAGATCAAACCTGTGCTAGATAATTTAACAAATGATTTCAGTGTCGAACAGGGAAATGCAGGATTATGATTTTATTGATTGATGGAGTCGGTTACAGAAAGAGTTTCATTGTTTTACATGTATATGAGCTGATTTTATATCATATATGATTATAAAAAGTGATATTGATACTTGTACATATTATGTACACTATACAGTACCATTCCTGGAATTTCATCTTTGAGAGGGCAAGGCCATATTCATTTTGCAAAGGGCACTTCCAGTGGAAAATCTTAAAGTCTACGGGAAACACTTGAAGGGGCACCGAGGCCCTGGAGACCAGGGCAACAGAGGCCGTGGCCTCCAGGGCCTCCGTGTAATTCCAGGCACGCAGTACCTAGGGAGACTTCCCAAAGACTTGTACATAAAAACCCAATCAAACAACCCTCATTCCAACCTCAGTGGTAGAACATAATATGATAATAATGTTATTTTCTGGGTTTCTTTTGGACAAAAAAAAAGTCAAGGTCATATCCATTTTGTGAACGACACTCCCATTTGAAAATCTTAGAGGATGACTATCTAGCCCCTTTCACACTAAATTTGGTCACATTTTTGTTTTTATTTATTTATTCTGGTTTATTCATATAAAAACACGAGGTAGGTAGCCACAAAAGGGTCGCTGATATAACCACGTTTACACTTAACAAGAATTTAAAATTGCAACACACCAGTTAAAAGGAGTAGAAGCATAAAACTTTTTGTTACACTTGATTTGCTAACCGTGGCCAACTCCTGTGAAAAAGCCATTTCCCAGGGAAAAACATCTTCCCCCAGGAAAATTGTATCAAGTGTGAAATGAATATGGGGTGGCGTTGGGGTTAAAATTCCCAAGGAATTTTCTGGGTTTTATTTCCTGGGAGTTGGCTTGATAGTGTGAAAAGGGCTCATGGGAATCTATTGAAGGAGTACCAAGGTCAAGACGAGGGGCAACAGAGGCCATGGCTCTAATTCCAGGCCTGTTTTACCCTTCTCTATCCTTTTTGTTTTATGTAAAAGTATTGGAAGTGAGCAGTTTTGGAAGACCCATTTTTCAATTTACTACACATTTGGATACAAAATGTTGATATACTAATACTAAATGTGCCTTGTGTCCAGTTGATCCAATTTTCTTGACGCCATCACCCACTCTCAATCTTTGTTAAGCCCTTTTGTGAGACAGATTCCCTGTATGTACTGTGCAGTGTGCATTTTAGGCAATGCCCACATGGTGAGACGCACACCATACCATTACTCTTTGACTAAAAAGATGGTAAACCATGGGCAGACGGCAGCCAAGTATGACGTCATTGCTAGGAGGCTATCTCAAAATCCCGTTGTATTCATCATGGGTGGCATAAGTGGCTAGTGCGTAAAGTGCTTGCCTATTCCCAATGTGGCCCTGGTTCAATTCCTGGCTAAGGCCATATTATGTGAGTAGAGTTGTGCGTTGATCTCTTATGCCACAAGGTTTTTTTCCCCTGGCTCCTCCGGTTTTTCTCCCTCTGGATAAATCAAAGACTTTTCGATCTCTGGCTTTGCTCCATGGTCATGGGTCGATGTGGCTGGCTGCCAAAGGCACCCTTGCAAGCCAGTGGCTTGAACACGTAGCCGCGTCTTTGCAATTCAGCTTCTCAGCTGAAAGTAAGGATGAGTAGCCTTCCAAATTATTATTATGCTCGGATGCCCCCAAGGAACATTTTCAAATAGAAACTCAAGTTTGTTGTACCTCAATCTATTACTTATTCATAATAATATCCTGACAGTGCCAAAAACGTTGTAAAAGATTGTATCTTGTTTTTGTAATAACGTTGTATCTTGCACGAGAGTAGGCTCCTAGTAGAAGTGCTATATCTCGTCTCCTGTAGGTTTTGTGTGTACATGTTTAATTCAAGGTACTTAAAGCGAGATTAAATGCCTTTGCATTTTCAACCTCCTGTCAGACATGCTATTTTGTTGGATACAACGATTTTGCATTGTCACAACGAAACATTCGCAATCCTGTTGCTAAGTGTGACGTACATGTAACTCCACTGTAAGTCACGCCCATTTCCCACAAACTGGCTCCATCGATTGCCAGAAGCCCATACGAAATGCACTGAACTTTTTTTGTCTTTGATGCTTTATGTAAGAACAACATAATTTCTGGATTTGCCTTTCACGTGTGTCTTGCAAAGACTAAAGGTCGTATCAGAAATATCGGTTTCTTTTATAAGAAATGTCTTTGAACAAAGGAATGAGTGTTTATCGGTAAAATAACACAGTTATCGTTAAAATAACACAGTAAAAAATACCAGTTTTGGAACTGGAAGTAGCGAAAACTTTGGGCGTGCAGCAGATTTGCATGCGTGTGACGTAATGACTTACCGACAAGTATAGACCCTTCTCAGATGACGTCACTATTTTATTGCGCGCCGTGCTGGAGTACTTAACATGTGCACGTCATGCACTCATGTTACTAGAACTGTGCGAACATGTGCTACGAAATGCATTGCTGGATGGCACGCTATGCGTACGTATCCTACATATGAATAGTACACCAGCATGGCAGACCTCCCGCATTACTAGAGAAATGTGACGTCAGGGAAAGGGCTCTACAGTACCAGTCATTTGACATTCAAGTAATCCATTCAAGATAGTTGAGTTTCCCATAACAGCATGTTTAAAGACGCCTGCTCGTCACCATTACCTGACGACTATTTCTGTGGCACAAAACGATCATGTACCCGTACATAGTGTACGTACAACGCGTCCGCCGGTCAAAGGTGATCCTTCGTGGCACGAATTTGTTGTTTGTCGCGCGTTGGCGAGTGGGCGCCTTTAAGTATTTTTCAGATGAAGGGTCGGCACTTGGTTTTTCCCCACAGCATATATCCTTGTTTTTTTTAAGAGTTTCCCTATTATCTCAAGTGACTTTGGTTCGTTGGAGGAGGCATACATGTCATACATGTACTATAGATAAGATACTACAGGTCCTCAATGGTGGCTGCAAGTGCATGGAAATGGAACATGCAAGTAATAGAATAATAACAAAACTTTATTGGATTGGGTCTTTAAAAAAAAAACATGGTACTTTGACAAGTTTGGTTTTTTGTTTACATAAGTAAACCCATGGTTTATTTATTGATTGAATAACCAGGATACAGTTTGACTATCTTTTTTAGTGCCGGGAAAATAGTATGTACAATGAAAGCAAATATAAATTGAATTGTTGTCATGCTGGCTTTTGCAGACAATTTTTTATCGTTATCTTATAAAATATGTTTTGCATATCATCATTAAGGTGGAAAAAAACCATGAAAATTAAATTATAGAAATGATCAGGCATTTTTTGTTGTCGTTGATATGTGGAGATTATTGAGCACGAACCAACTGATGTTTGTTTACAGTGCAGTAAGCTGAAAATAGACGATCCCCTCCCCCTCAAACTTTCCAAGACAAGTCTGAAATGCATCTCCACTAATATTCATTGTCAGTTACAGACCATATCCCAAAGAATGTTAGTTCATTAATAACTTATAAATAAAATAAACTACCCTTAGCAGACAGCAGGACATCTTATAATGGTTGTTTACAATCTATGCATTAAGACATAAACAGAACAAATTCAATCCTGGAAATTCAATCCTGTGTACCCTTGGGCTTTTCCAAATGAACAGCTGTAGTGTATTTTTAAAAAGATGGCGATTTATTAAAGACTTTTACTGTTATTTACTGTCATATTGCCTAAATGTATATATGTAGAGTGAAATCTTTTTGATGGCAGTATATAATCGTTTGAGCCCGTAATAAGACACCAATAAAAAAAAATAATAACAAATAAAAAAAAACATTACACCGTTTTTCTTTGGAATAGCCCAAGGGCGCACTGAAAACCTGGGATTTGTTTGTTTTGTTTCATTTTTGTTTTATTTTAATGCCGAGGAAGAAAACAACCATCGTAAGGTATAGTACTGCTTGCTAAGGATGTTTTCTTTTGTTATTGCAAGTATGTGAAATAGCATTCTACAGTTTGGTCTTTAGGCATATCGTTAAAAAAACAAAAAACAACTGCAGATTGAAGAGCATTGTTCAAACCGTTGTTTTGAACTGCTTTTTCTCATAAGTGTATTTAAAGATGCATAGTATGTTATACTGTACAATGTATGTGTACACTATTGGTGTATGGAAGAGTTCGATCCCATTCTCTATTTTTTATGTATTTTTTATATATAAAAATACCATAGAGTCAACCTTTAACAATTTCATCAACTGAGGAGGAATCGCCCTATTTAAGAAAACACTGAATGTAAGCAATTTCGTGCATGTCCAACCATTCATTTGTGTATAACACAGGCCAAGATTTACACAGAGCAGGCAGATGGTCACCATTTGGCCTGTTCTGGGCCTTGGTGCCCCTTCCAACGTTTCCAATAGACTTGTAGATTTTCCAATGGAAGTTCCCATTGCAAAATGAAAACAGCCTTGCCCTCTCAAAGATGAAAGTCCAGGTGTGGATTTCACAAAGCACTAGGACTTGTCTTATCTCGAGTTAGGATGTGTAACCAGTCCTAACTTATAGGACTAGTCATAAGTTAGGACTCGTCCTAAATAAGGACTAGTTTTGTGAAATCCACCCCTGGCCTGATAAAAAAACTAAGTGTGCTTTCTCCATTAAGTAGATCAGAATAATCATTGCGGCCTAATGTTCTTGCACGTTGTTAGTATTTTATTTCAAAAATATATCTCGGGAATATTTATTGCTTTTTCATGCCTTTAATGGAAAATTCAGCTACATGTACCTGGAGCAGCCGCGAATTTAAAATCCAGACAGGGCACTCCAACAGCAGACATGAACATTCAATGTGCTGATCAAGTCAAGAGTTCTTCTTGACTCTGCTTCTTAACTCGGTATCTAATATGAAGAACTTTGTGTACGTGGTAACTGTAAAAAAAAAAAAAAAAAAAAAAATCGGAGGGAAAAAATAAAGACCATGACGTGTCAATCTGCCCCGACATTAAGAAGCCTCATGTTTTATTCAACAGATCCAAGCAGTGCATAATAACTCTACCCTTTCTCAGTGCTCATGATGTATTTTGTCACTTGCCTAATTCAATTTTAGAAAAAGGCGGTATGAAATTGAAAAGCTATTACGGTACATTGTTGTCGTTAGCATTTTAGAGAGGTAATTTTGAACAATTTACGTAAAAAAAAAGAGAGAGAAAGGGGATCTCTAACTGCTGATGTAATCTTGCCTTTTTCCTTTTTGTTCCCTTTTTTTTTTGCCAATTGTATAAATTTATTGCGTGCAGTCTTTTTAACAATGCTTCTTGATATATTTTCAGCAAAATTGTTTTAGATACCATTTGAAATTTAAGAGTGATGTTCTGTTAAAAAAAAAAAAAAAACATCACTGTCATTAACTTACGTGTAAAATCAATAAAAGTACATTTTAATTTTAAGGGCGATAAAATGTGGTATAGTTACATCTAAAAAGTGTTTTTATGCATAAACCCAAGTAGCAAGTGTAATAAAAATTGCATTAAACACCTGATTAACGAATAACAGGATGTGTTATGGTACATGTAAGAGTATGCACTGTGCATGAACGCAGATGATCTGTTTAGACAATCAAGTCTCACATGCACTATTTGAACACATTAAAGGGTACTCACCCACTGTTTGTGGGCTTCGTTTCAAGGAATTTTTAATCAGGAATTTTCTTGGGAAGTGTAGTGTTCTACCAGGCTCAGCAGAATCTTGAGAAATATTTTTTATTATTTTTTTTTGAGTAATCTTCGTTGCCCAGACACACTTTTTAAAAGTGGGGAGTCATTTTTACTGACTGTAACCTATAATGTGAACATTTTGCAACCAAATGTTTAGATATTATTATTACGCTCAGTACAGCCATATTATATTTGTTAATTTTTTTCTTCTTTTCTTTGGAAGGGAACATACATGTAGTTAAATCTCTTTTATTTAAACAAGAAAGAAAGGACAAATCTATTATTTTCAATTCCATTTGGAACCTGTCAAATGTGAGAGCCTGGAAAAGGTCTTCACAATTTTTTTTTTCAAAATGGGACCTTTGCACAATCGGTAATCTAAACCCTGGTTAACGACAGTGCACTGCATCGTATGTTTACCGCGAAAGAGGGCAGTTGATCAAATGGAGCCTAAATGATAGAGACTGAAAACACGTGGTGTGTGAACTGCACTAATATTGCTAAACAGCGGCTGGAAAAATAACAGAAATCTCAGTCAAAACACATTTTGACAGATGATCTTTATGGAGCTTGACGGTGGGGCTGATCATCGTCATGTTATTTCCTGACAAGGTTTAGTGAGAAGCATGGAATAGCTGCACAGCCCAGTAATTTTTGCAAGTTTTATTTTTAGAGACCGCCTGACACTTCACAGTTTCCCTCACAAGATGAGCAAGCTTTAAGCGTAACAGTTACGCACACCAGATTTTGAAAATTTGCCAAACCGTTTAACAATTTCACTTGTATGAAATGTTCCCAAGAGCACAGTAATGTTTTTAGTCATCAAATTGGATTGCCAAATCAGAGTGAAAAAAATAAATGACTGGAAACATTTGTTTTGTTTACATCAATTGCTTAACATCTGACAGCCCGGTTTTGAACAAAATTATGAAAATCAAATGTAGGTTCTTGCCAAAAATATCTATTAAATTTAACATTAAGATGTTTGTACTCATGTATTTTTTTCCTGTAATCTTGGTGTTTTTTTTCTCCCATTTTCCTCTCTTTTTCTTCTCCTTTCTCAATCAAAGTCTTGCCTTTAAAGTTTTATGGATCAGAAATTTTTCTCTTGTCTAAAGGTAACAACAAAAAAGGACTTTCACTTTGATGCAATGGACGCTTTTAAGAATATTTTGATCTATGGGGAGCATAACATACAATGGATACTAGTGTGCAGAAGATGTGATGTGATACTCGGTAGTTGTCTGTCATGCAGTAGTGAGCTGAGTACGCTCTCTGTTTTCTCTCAGTTTACACCTTCTGTGTAAAAAAAAAAAAAAAAAAAAAAAAAGCGCCAGGGTTCACCATTTTATTGTGCCCCTCTTGCACATTCTAATCCCCAGACTAATGATCATCAAGAAGTTGTTATTCCCAGAGATAGAAATTCCAGGCAGTATTACTTTACCAACCACCACAGGTGTAAATGTGCACAGATACGTGGAAATAGTCCTCTCTGGAATCGGAGCTCGGCCACCGGATTGCCTGACGTGACCTAATTAAACAGCACGGATGGAATATTTTACATTCAGAATACAACTAAGCAACAGGATCTAAATAAACACCTTGCCCTTAATTGAGCATCTATATTACACATAAGAGTGGGGACCCGGCGTTATTCGGAACGGTGTATTGATTGTTAGTTAGCCCCAGTGGTGGCGGCAGACGCTTTTGCATTTCATGCACTGGCTGTTGTCCGCGTTACGACACCCAGTGCATATGTAATGTACCCCTATGTGTGCTTTGTCATGTGAATGCACGTTAATACATTTTCCCCTCAAGAAATTTAGCCAGAAATTTGAGCTGAGAAAGGTTAATTACATGTGGATGAGGAGTAGACTGAATACTGTACATGCACACATCCATAGAGCGAGATTTAGATAGACTTCAGACAGTTGATCTACCTGTCCATACATGTACACTGTACATTATAATGCTTACATGTACTTGTTGTACATGTACATGTCACACCGCTTACGGATTATGCACAGTGCAGTAGCAGTAAAGGACGTGTAATGTACATTTTATGACTGTTTTTGTTTACATAGTTGTTGTACATATATATGTAGATATTGTTTACAGTGCGTATTGGAGCTTGAAAGAGTAAACATTCATTCCAGTCACTCTAATTCTCAATTAACAACCTTCAAATAAAGTGTGAGTTTGTGCACGTTACTACTCACGTATATCTCCATTTGGTAATTTTTTTGCACATCATTTGGCACTGGTTTGTATAAAGGTTGTCTTTCAGAGTTTTAGTTTTTTAGCTTCAAGAGTTTTTTTGTTTTATTTTTTATACATTTATCAAGAACTTGATGTCCATCCATACATGTAAATACATGTATACTTTGTTCCTTCAATATGCACATTGGAGAAATTATTTTGAAGAGATTTCAAATTTTAATTTGTATGAAAACGTTAGACAAATCACAATGGTATGACTTTGGGGGAATGACGATGGAAGGGACTCGCCTCATGATGACGGGGGCCCAATGCAATTTCTACAAAATCCATAAAATCCACTCAATTCTACGGTATTCCCCTTCGTGTGATTTATTTTAAAAACATGCCGCATCTAAAATGTTGGGCTCACACTATCCTTTCCAGAGAAACGGCAGAGATAATGCGGTGATTCTGAAACACAAGGATTTTGTCAAGACGTTTTTTTTTTGTTTGTCACAGTATAACTCAAAAAGTATAAATTCAGAACTTACTTGCTGTGTTGACGATGAAACGAAAGACAATCGTTAACAATAGTTACTGATACATTAGATACTGTTATTAGCCTGGTAGGACATAAGTCTTCGTTGCCTTGCGACAGACGCGAAACAGATTTATAACAAAATCATTTCATCGTTTTACGTGGTAAAATAAGCTGAAACGTCAAACATTTCTTGTGACCCATATTTGTTGACCGGCAGGTTCATAAATCATTAAAATGTTTTGAGCTTACATTATTTATAAAGATAGAATGACAATTAGTCTGGAAACCGAAATCGTCGAAGATTTCGCGTAGAATATAATGCATAACATTGAAAGGGGGCGTATTCTAGTTACTACCATACGCGTGCATTTCCAGTTTGCAAATTTAACATGCACGCACAACTTAGAGCTATATAGTCCTACAGCTCTACGATGCACAACGTGTTGCGTGCTAATTTGGTTGTGCAAGTTTCAAATTTGCGCAACAAACTTAATTGCGCTTGACATTGCGAGCGATGCATTTTGGGGCACATGTGAATATACAATCTTCACACGGAAAGTACATTATATTCAGGACAATTTGTACAAGTTCACGTAGTATTTGACGTATAATTTTCACTGAAAGTGAATGCAGATATTTAAAAGATATTCAAGGAGTAGTTTAAAGTACTGGGAACATATGAACAGACTTTCAGCTTCCAACATCAGGTGAAAATAGAAGAAAACAACCCTTGTATTTTTGTTTCTGGTGTAGAGAAGCGTTGCAGTACGTCAGGGGCAGTGCAACGGAGACTGACTTCATAGCAGGGCAATAAAATCAAACACATGTTTGAATAGTATTTCATACAGAAATTTATCTCCTTCCAAAAGCTGCGACATTTTAACAAGAACAAAACAATTTCGCAGTATTAGTGTAAACCTTAAGTACAGCTGGTCCTGGGTAGACATATCCGTGTTTGCTCAAACACCACTGCAATGTCTAGATCTTTATTGTTGCTGTACCAGGGTTCAGATTTAGTCTTTTCAGAACATGTGTCACCTGCCAGAACAGCTTTCTTTCTATTCAAACATGTATTTGATTTTATTGGCTTTCCAATTAGGGCCTTTGGAGATTTCATTTAATATTAATTTCAGGTATTTATTTCACAGGTGAAAAAAGAAGAAGTTACAATTGACTAAAACTGATTTAAGCAAATGTTAACACAGAAAAGCAGTGTAAAAAACATGATATCCCTGTTGAATTACCAAAAAAAGTAAACTAAATTTCTGTCAAAATGATCTCCCTAATGCTAGCATTTAAGAAAACACAATAAACAGAAAGCAATTTGTTAATGTTTGGTGCTGTTTTGATTTGTACAGCACCTTGAGATTCAATCATGGAGGTAAGGTTCTTTATCAGCTTAATTTATTATCATTTAAAGAGTAATTTAGAATGATATGTAAGTATAAAAAATATTATACACATATGGACTGACAATGAGGGAAATAGTGCACGTCTATGCAACCCGAGGGCCTGTGAGTGACCAGGAGAGGGTCCTATTTCCCGAGGCCGAAAATAGGACCCTCTCCTGGTCACTCACAGGCCCGAGGGGTGCATAGACGTGCACTATTGCCCGAATAATGCCAGTCCATATGTGTTTTATAACACACCTCAGTCCAAAATGTCGGTTAGAAGAGTTAATCGCGTTTTTTTGGCCGGAGATTCTTCTCGATCCAGCATGCCCTTGTACAATTTCTCTGATTTGGCCAGCAAAGGCCTGCCCCCGTTTTTCTTAAGATCGAGGCCTGGTTTGAATGAGGGTATCTTCTAGGCCAGGGACAAGTAAATAGTTTCTCCGCAAATTTCTAAATGAGGATAAACCAAAGATAACTGTGTCATTAACACCTGCTGGTAGTACCTCCCACAGTCTCCGTAATCATTGAAAAAGAGAATGCTGAGCACCACATTCGACCTTGCCCTGTGCAGACAAACCTTAACCACTTCAGTGCGTCTGCAAATAATGGGAATAAGAGTATGAATGTGAATGTCAAATTGATTAAATAAACATGAGATGCTAGAATATAGGTATTCCCTGCAAGATGGATTACACTTCTATTAATAGCAAAAGTGCACTCATGCATTGGGTGTGTGCAAATTGCAATTATCCATTTAACAGCTTAATGCTTATTAGTCTTAGCAGTTATACAAACTTAGTAGTTTCACTATTAACCAGTTGTCACCGGGGATCTTCCATTTTTTCCCGTCCGCCATGACGGGATTATTTTGTCGGAATTTGCTGGAATCATTTTTCTTTGAGAGTACCACTGGCACAAAGAAACTCTGACTTGACAAAGCAAAGAGAACGAAGATTCTCTTTATTGCAAAGTGCAACTTGTTTTCTCGACCAAGAAAATGTCTAATTCACATACCGTGAATTGCATAACATCAGCTTTTGCCTACGGCATAGGATTGCTACTAAACCCAGAACCATGACTTGATTCCCGGCTCACTCTGACTACCTCCATTGAGCCGAAATACAATGAATAAACAATGGTGGAAGCCTCTCGATGTCTCGTATTCATCTTCTTTGAACAAAAGGACAAAGGTCTGGAAGAGGGGATTACACAAACATCGCCTCTCAATAGCCAGAAAACGGCAAAATATTCAAGACCATGATTTGTCTTTGTGTGGGTGAATCAAAGCGTTAGACGGTGTGTGTGGTCTGGGCACGCTCAGCAGTGGAATATCCGGGCAACCTTTGGGGAAACATTTGCGTGTATAAACGTCATCCGGCACCAACTGGTTAAAATTATCCCCATTTATAATTAAATTTGTTCAAGGAAAGTGAAAAGGTGAAGCAAATAAAAAATAAGAAAAGATTCTTGCACTCATCAGAAAATTGATGTACTCGGGCCTGGTACTGCCTAAGAGTAGGGCAGTTTTTCCTTAGTATAGGGCACCAAGGCCCAATTCCATAGAGCTGCTTAAGTAAAATAAAACTTTGCTCACCAGATTAAGGCTACCAGCTAAAATACCGTGTCACCTGTGCCATATGTGACTGGTATCCTGCTAATTTTTGCTCAGCAGGCAATTTTTAAGCAATATTATCTGCTGAAGCAGCTCTATGAATTTCTGCTCAGGGGCAAGGAGGCAATTGTGAAGTATCGGGCTTGATGTGTATTTGCCATCCATTCAAAGTCAGCAAATATGAACTGAATTTTCTGAAAAAAAAACATTTGCACAGGATTGCCGGGCGAGATAGCTGGGGTTGATTTGGTACAGTGTGCATGCAATAAAGGGGCTGTGTTGTATTTATAGCAGGCCTGTGGCAGTGCATGGAAAGATGAACTCTCCCCCAGATACTGCACACGCGGGCGCTTGCAGTCAAATCGCAAAGGGTGCCGTCTTTGTCAAACTGTGATGTGACCACCAGTGCGCACGTGCGCGTAAGTGTGCACATAGTAACTGGGTTATTCCATTTACTCCTATAATCGTGACGACGTAGCCCCTTTAAGTGTAAATGAACTATTTACATGTAAATGAACTATTTACACACTATGCATTTTAGTGCACTGAATTCAGGATACGCAGTCTGCATGTTCTGAAATAGAAACATGTAATGCCTTGAAATGGTGATATCCACAACATGCTGATATTCATGGATTTAATGTTTCCTTACAAAAATGTTGATAATTTTCAACGGTTATAGTAAATTTGGTCTATATTTTACCCCCCAAAAAGTAGGCCTGGGCCTTTTTGTTTTCCTTTTCTTAGCGTAGTATTTAACTGCAACCAAATCTGAGCTTGTGCATGGGGAGGGCCTTGAATGATATGTTTTTTAAAAGGCAGAATAACTTTTCATCCATGCACAAATATTGCAGATTTGTGATTAGTGGATAAGCTGGGAGATAATGATTCTTGCATAATTTAGGATAATGTGTGTCATTTAAATCTAACATACACCTTTAAAATGCTCTAGAGTGCCTGTGAATTGTACAATCTGTACGTGTGAGTAGCAAGTGAGGGAATCTCTGTTTAATTTAATGAATCAACTTAATTTCAAAAAAACGAACTGTGTAGTCTGGCTCCCACTGCAGTGCAAGATGTTGTGAAACAAGCTTACAAATTTCCGTGTCAAAAGCTGTCTGCATTGAACCTGAGCTCCACCGTGGTGTTAAAAAAAGAAGGAGCTCCCCGAAGGGGATTAGTGTACAGCCCATTATTGATGCTGTAACCTGTGGCTGGAACAAGACCAATATAGTCTGTGCATGTATGCATGTTTATTGTCTGTCTGCAAGATTTTCATTTCAAGGGCAAACAAATTAGGATTGAACTAATTACAGAAAATGTCTGGCATGTCTGCCATGTTCAATGAATGTGCCTGGAACACTGCAGTGGGGGTTTCTTGTACTATTGTCACATACAGTCTCCATATGTTTCTTTTGTGTGGGTCTTTCAGGAAAGAGGTCTTGTTATCTAGTTATGTGTCGGGAGGAAGTTTATAATATTAATTTTTAATGAGCAGTGTGCAGTTGATGTGCGAACAAGAATAATAACTAGACATCCAGTTTTCAAAATGTATGACACGTTTGTGAACAGCGCACAGAGTGAGTTTCCATAAAATTGACTGTCGGTATGGGCTTGCAACGTTATGAACAAATTTTGAATTTGAAAAAAGAACACATTTTAAAACTTGTCATCATTGTTAAATACTTCAAAGCATGTCAATTTGTTAGCGCTGCCTGTCAAGTGTTCACACAGTCATCAATTTTTCCCGCTATACACTAATCCAAGCAGCTCATTCATGGCATGCACGACGCGACAATAGCGCATCGGCCGCGCATATGTACCAATCAGCATGGACGATTCATAGTTTGTGTGCGTCGTGCAAACCACCACAGACGAGCTGCTCGGATTAGCGTAAATGGAATTGCCATAAAAAAATGCGCCTCGACGTCATTTTTTGTACAAAAGCGAAGCAAGAATATAAGGAAGACAGCATAATTCTACTAATATCACACTGGTATAAAATATTTAAGTGTTATTATAGAGAAAGCCCATATGTTTTAGGATTTATATTTTTTTGTGTGTGTAAAATCACAGTCTTCAGTAAACCTGAGTCTCTTCAACTCACTGGAAATGCAAACAGCACCACCGTGTGACCTTTAAAAAGGTGTTGTTAAGGAAGATTCTGGTCTAACAAATTGTTCCAAACTTTTTCTAAATGGACCTTGTTAAGTCTCGTGCTTTTAGGATTGAAGAACATGATCGTCGTTTATAATCCTGCTTACAAAGTTCGTGAGCATTCAAGTTATGCATAGTGCATGCTTGCTACATACACTTTCTTCCACACAGTTTGTACAGGCTAATGTATTACATTGGGTAAAATCGCACAATGTGCAAAATTGTGTAAAATCTAGTTTTATAAATAGGAGCGCTTTGGGCCATAAACAAATTGATATGAGGCAAAAGGTCAGTTTTCATTTCATACAACCTTTCAACAATAATATACTTGGGTAGAAAATCGGACCTTACCAAATCGTTCTGAGAAGATGCTGTCGGGAATGATGTCTGGAAAAAAAAGGCAAATTCCCCATCTATGTCATCCAGACTGATTGGTAAGGTCATGCTGTGTTCGTTTTTAAACAGTCATCCCCCATCAGCTTGGGCTTGTCAGATATTACATGGAGGTCGAATCTTACATGCAAAAAGATAACGTATGGCTGAATTGCTTGCTGGAGTGACAATTTTCAATCAAGTCTTCAACATCTATGCATGTGATGTTTTTCAGGAATGTCTTACTGCAAATGAGCCTTATTGCATGTATGTACCTAGCTAATTTGCTAAAAACCTGCTCACCTCTAGTATAGACATCAACATCTTTCACCTCAAACTCGGCAAACTGTATCCAAGCGTAATCTTGGGAACTCTAATCAACTTACATACAAGCAATCCCAGCCCCTCCGCGATCAGCTTAAATATCTGTGTGAAGTTTTTAATAATCTGAACACCTTTTTTCATAACTGCGAATTGTTTTATTTTAAACCAGAAAATGTTGATTTAATGTCAGTTTCCAATCTATTGTTTTAGGGTTTCTATAATTTTAGTTTTTTTTATTTTAGTTTTATAATTATTAATATAAACACAATTATTTTAATAGCCTAATAATATAATTTTTTTTATTTATTTTTTATTTACTTCAATGTTAGGGCCAATTTGATTTTTGTAGCAAATTGTAAATCAAATAGTTTTTAATCCTTTGACTATTTGTTTGGTTAATAAAACCCCAATGAAAAGAAATTAAGTGTACCCTACCTATAAATAACCTGTGAACACTTATGAGGTGTAGGTGGCTGATTTTAAACAAAGCCTGTCTTTTATATATTCTATAACAATTTATTTGTCATGACATGCAGGGAGGGAGTCGAGAATAAAGTTGGATTGACACTCAGATTTTCTCTAACAGGACAGACTTTTTAACCTGGAACAAAAACTTCTTTTTTTCTTCACATCAAATGCTGCCAGCACAAACTTTAAACCAAGTAAACTTTCAGATTCAAATTTATTTTTCCAACAGTGCCTGTTTTTTTAGTGTCTGTAAATCAACGCACACAATTAAAGCTGCCTACATTTAACGATATAAAGGTCAGAACGATAAAGTTTTGAATGAAAACAAAATTAAAAAGAAGAACTTCCTGCCGTCCTAACATTAAATTACATACACGCCTTCATTACCAGTAGCACTGGTGCTTGAGTTGTGTCCTAAATTTAAGGTAAGCCCTGAAACTTAGGCTCTTCAGGAAATTGAGCGTTTCCTTGTTTCTAGCTCTGTGGTCAAAACAAAAGTTCCTGGGCTCTGTAGGTCAATACTCACCGTGTGTTTCCCAACCCTAATCTGACATGAAGTACACTTCTTGTTCCACGTCTAGGGTTAGTAGGTACATGTATAATGTTGGTGAAGTACATGTAGGTACAGAGGTCTCTAAAATACAGAAACATTTGTGCTACTTGTACCTTGTACTCGCATCATTATACTTCATTAGTTTGCCAAAACTGCTGTTCGATGAAATATCTAGAGTAAAATTATGACATCTGGATCTTTTTATATATTTGGTGCTTTAATGACACTTCTATGAAATGTGATCACTTGTGATAATGTGTTTTTGAGACAATCCATAGTTCCAACGAGAGTGTTAAGTCGGCCATCTTTATGGGCAGTGTTTGTCATTTTTGGATTGCAAAAACTATGCATTTTGCATAAATAAATACCCTGTGGGGCACGCAGGAGTTAATCAAATTTATTGTAGTGCGTAAAATGCCTTCTATTTGCTAAGACATGTTCATTAGATCCAGTGCCTACTAAATTGGTCAAAGATTGTTTTAACATTTTTATTCCTATCTTGGCCCGCATTGCAAATACATCCGTTGACTCGGGTATTTTTTCCTGTTGATTCTAAAAAGGTGATTATTAGTCCTTTTATTAAAAACATTGGTTTTTAGATAAATAATTTTCTTAAAAACTCCCGTCCTGTAACGCATTGATCATTTGTAGATAAATTTCATACCTCACATATTTTTGGGATTATGCTTTGTATGGTAAATATCAGTCAGCCTATCGTGAGGGCCATAGTACTGAAACTGCACTCTAACGACTGCACAATGATGTTATGTGTGCTCTTGATAGGCATCATGACACCATAATTTGTCTGCCACTTATGACATGATTGATCATGACATACTGGCAAAAAGATGGCAGCTTCATTTTGGTATTGGGGAAAAGTTTATGATTGGTTAAATTCTTTGTTGAGAAGAACACAAAGGGTATCAATTGGGTCAATGTTTTCAAAGCGGCAGACACTCCAGTTTAGAGTCCCACAGGGTTCCGTGCTTGGACCTGTTTTGTTTTCTTTGTGCATGGATCAACTCGAAGACATTATCACACGGTGTGGTCTTAGTTCTATAATTTATGTGGATGGTTGTCAGCTTTACATTTCTTGTGGCTCCCGTGCTAACTTTTCTTTGTGAGACTCATATTGAATCTTGCGTAGACGCCGTCCATTGCTGGATACGAAAAAATATGCTTGCACTGAATGACAGCGAGACTGAGATCTTGTGGTTCTCATCTCATTTTAAAAATGAAGACTGAGGTGCGGGTTGGGGATGTCCGTATTTTGGCCTGTAATACAGTACGTGATCTTGAGGTAATACCTGACTGGGCTGGTACCATGAATGCTCACTTTTTTTATGTGTGAAAGATGGCATCTCACTGGATTGGTAAAATGAGGAAATTCTTTGATCAATCAAATTAATATATGCTTTTGTTGCGGTGGGATTACTGTAATAGTTTTTTTTTTTTGTGAGTATGATTACCATTTTAAGAAATTACAACATATTTAGAATGCTGCAGTCCAACTGGTAATCAGTTGGGGGACACCCATTCTTATTGATTTACACTGGTTCCTGGTCGTAGTGCCGGTTGAATTTAACAGGCATGATATTCTTCCTATTATTCAACATTAAGATGCCTTACATTGAAAATAATCGGATGCTCTCATCTGAAACTCACACATTTACTCATTATCTCAGTTGGACTGTTTATTTTGTATCTGAGTCCCACTCAGGGAATTTACAGGAAAATCATGGGGGGTATTATTACCTGATTCTCTTTAACTCACTCAGTCATTTACTCATCTGAAACTCACACATTCACTCCTAATTACATGTGTCTCATTTGATTGCTTACGTTTTATCGGAGTACCCACTAGGGGCATTAACAGGAAACTCATGGGATTATTATGAAACTCATGGGATTATTATGAAACTCATGGGATTATTATGAAACTCATGGGATTATTATGAAACTCATGGGATTATTATGAAACTCATGGGATTATTATGAATAATTGGTTCTCTTTAACAGTCAGGTTTACTCATCTGAAACTCACATTTACCCATTACGTGTATCTCACGTGATTGTTTACTTTTTGTCTGAGTCCCATCCCACTCGGGGAATTTACAGGAAACTCGGAGGATTATTAACTGATTCTCTTTTAAATCTCACTCGGTCATTTACTCATCTGAAACTTACTCAAGACATTATATCCGAAAAATTGAAGTGCTGTCAATATTTTGGCAAAATTAAATACACTAAATGACGTAACTTTCTTGGAAATATTATCGTCACTTCCCCCATTTGACTCGATGATTTTCGAATATCAGATTTACATTTTGGAGTCCATAATTTTTAGCCCTCTTAAAAAGTGTGTACCATACATATAATGACATATCTGTGGCGTCTGCACTCCAATTTAGTGGGTGCGAAATGGAATTATATTTTAATTGAATGAGTTCATAAAGTCATGATTAGATTTGTCGGGCAATTATACCTTAAGCCCCCTAGAATCCTACCGCAGCTAGTCTCCCAGTTAACAAATGTGAACTGGAATTGATGTGTAAATGGATTGGGTGGTTGTGTAGGTGTGTGTGTGTGTGTGTATATGAGGCATTAAAACCTTGTACGTTGTGATGGAGTTTACATGTGTGGACATTTCCCATGCGTGTGCATTTGTTCATATACCGCTGACAATGTAAAACATGGCCAATTTGCATGGTCCATTTCTTGTGAGACATTGTGTCGTACATTTCTGCCACAATGGCGACGGTTTATTAACCTCAAATGCTGGGCTAAAGTATTTTAGGGGACCAACTAATTTCAAATCGACCCAAAACATTCCAAACATCGGAAATGGAACCTTGCTTTATGAATTTTTCCTGCAACAGCAATCAGGAAGTTTCCATTTTATTCACATGTCCTGCAACCGCCGTACCATACCTCATAAACATTCCCCCCACAACCAAAATTGTCAACCGCCCAACTTAGTTATGTTCCAACCATGGCAACGGAATACATGGGTGCTTCACTTTGACTGGCATTATCAAGTAATCTCGATCTTTTCTAGCCAGCCTTGCAAAAGCAAGAGGTTTGGACAGGCAGTCGTCTTTTTGCCTTGTCTTCTTGTGAACCGGACTATTATCTGGTCATCTTGCCTGCACTCCTGTGTAAATGACAGTCTGATTATTCTGTGAGCAGTGAATGTGCTGAACAGCCGGGAAAAAAAGGAGCTGTACACATAATGAGCAAATGTGCACTTAACATTTTACCTTACGTCGTCTGAAATGCACTTGTTTTAGGTGTCATATCAAGGACTGACAATCGCAAATTACAGGTTTGGTAGTTATAAAATTATACAAAGAATAGATTAGTTTCAATCTGAGTTCTGGGCATCAGGTTGGCTCAGTGGTTTCTTTCCCTGCCTTTAACCTCTGTGGACCCCGGTTTGGACCCCCACCTCAGACTGGAGCCTTGCATGTGGATTGGGTTTTCAGTCCCTACCTGATTGCGTGGGTTTTCCCAATTTGGGGTTTTCCTCTTACGTCTAAAACTTAACATTTCTTCACATTTCCTATTCATCCTGTTACTGGCACTAATTGTGCTATTGGATTTGTAATAAAAATGAAGTTAACAATACCAGTTCCCAATCCTCTAGAGAACAACAGACATCTGAGTGAAAGATCGTCAGAGTCAAACAAAATTGTTTGAAGGCCCCCTCCCCCAAAATTATTATTATTATTATTAATTTCTGGTAATGAAACCAAGGATGCCTCAAAAGCGAACTTAATCACTGTGGCTCGGAAGCCTGAGGAAACCTGTAGATAAGGATGCTTGCTGTCTGAACCAGAAACACCGGGGTAAACCCCTACTCTTTCACTATAAGTGTTCTGGGTTCTTTTACGTGCACTACCCATCCGAGTACACAGGCCCTACGGCTTAATGTCCCATCCGATGGACTAAGCAATTATGATCAAATGTCTTGCTCAAGGAAACAAGTGTCGCGACTGGCCAGGCCGGGATTCGAACCTACATTCTGTGAACTACAGAACTTAAGTTGAGCAGACTAGGCCGCTCGGCCACGACACTCCATGTTGGTTGCCGCAATTGAAATTAGCCTGCTCTGAGCGAGCACAAAATTCCTGACTCAAAAAAAGGTTTCCATTGTTTCCACTATAAAACATGATCACAAAATCTGTTGGAATTTTTGGAATTAATTTACTCTTCCCTCCAAAAAACACTGATGTTGCATGTATACCTTTAATTATTTTTCTTTTATTATTTTTTCCTTTACTGGTGTTCATGTATGATTTCAGCTATTATACCGCTGGTTTTTGTGATGTAATGTAGGTCCAGGTGGGCTTGCTAATTATTATTCTCACCGAATCATACTCTCCCTGTCATGATTTTTGTTCATTTTTTTAATTTTGAGGGAAGACTGATGATTTAAGTAGAACAGAATGGAGGTATAATACATGTAGATTTAATAATTGTTTTGGTTATACCCTACACTGATGTGTTATATAAGCTCTGTATAATCACTGATTCCTTAGACCTTCGGAGAAACAATCCACAGAAATGCTACTCGGGTGGGATTCGAACCCATGACCCAACATTCTGGGGCAGATGTCTTAACTTCTAGACCACCAACCATGCCCTGTGCCGAGAGGCCAGTTCGAATGCTGTAATTAGCAGCATGTGCCGCAAACAATGTGTTAGATGTAATAATTTGCATTGTGGATAAAGAAGAATAAGAATGGAGATTGTTGATGGTTATAGAAAGCAGTGAGTGATCAAGGAATTTTGAGTGAGCTTACGTTGTAGGTGTGCAGCCTAGATCAACGATCCGCAAACTATAGCTCGCGACCCAAAAGTGGGAGCTTGCAAAACTTTTTTTAGATTTATCACTTTTTATTACTCCTTCCTTCAGCAACTCCTTCCTTCCTGCAGAAGGGGATTAATCGGCTGTCGATTGGCAGATGGGTGGTGGTCAAGTGCCTGAAATTTCATTGGGTCGCCAGCCTAACAGTTTGCTGACCGCTGGCCCAGATAATCCCATTCTTATAATAACGTTGTGTTCTGCATTTTGTCTTTATTATCACTAGATCGACCTTGAGCCATCTGGGAAGATCCATGTCGTCATTGAACTCAAAGGATCTTCTGAAGGTATAAAACAGTCATTGTTGGCCCTGGAGGCCTTTCACTTTCATATAAATACTACAGGGATGTCCTGACCTGGATAGGAGCGCCTGTTTCCGGGGGCAGAAAACTTTCGGAGCTCCATAATTCAAATCTTACCCGTAAGAAGCTACTAATTTCACCGGATTAACATTCCATGGCTGCATACTTTTTTGGCTTTGGGTTTTGGACGTCAGGTATTTCTCATAAATCCGTCATTTTCAGGAAATAATTCAGCTCTCAACGTTAAACATTTCTGCAAACTTTAAACACAGTTGATCTTGCAAATCTATTACCGGTACGCATGTGTTTGCGTGTT
This sequence comes from Marthasterias glacialis, assembly GCA_911728455.2. Taxonomy (NCBI): domain Eukaryota; kingdom Metazoa; phylum Echinodermata; class Asteroidea; order Forcipulatida; family Asteriidae; genus Marthasterias; species Marthasterias glacialis. The sequence goes on from OU452219.1 coordinate 5,995,487, forward strand.
AATGTACACTGACCGCACTACACTAACATGTGAACCCAAGAAAATTTTAACGCACAAAATACGCGCAACCGTCCTACGCCTAACACGCTAGTGTACACACATGCACAACAGGCATGTTTGAGAGATCGAACAACTTTTTAATGTTGAGAGCTGAATTATTTCACAAAGTAACAGATTTATGAGGAATATCTGACGTTCAAAACCCACCAAAGTTGTATGCGGCCATGGAATGTTAATCCGGTGAGATTGATAGCTTCTTACAGGTAAGATTTGAATTATTGAGTTCTGAATATTTTGCGCCCCGGAAACGAACCCTCATATCTTAGACTCTGTATCTGTGTACAGCACAGAGGAAGAGTCCTACATAGGGCTAATTCATTGTCTGTCTTTGTGCTCCTTGACCTGTAAAAGTAAAGCCGGATTATAGTAGACTTGATTTTTGATGCAAGATGACTCCCTTTTCATATGATTGAGGCCATGTGTTAAAAACAAACATTTTTAAAGATTTTGTAATTACAAGTAATTGTAATTACAAAATCTTTAAAAATTGATCAGTTTCAATCTGAAAGCTCACTGATTAATTCGTACCAGCACCAGTAAGGTTAGCACTTCAAGTGTAAAAAGTTGACCCACATTTTCCCCGGGAGTTTCCTGGCAGGAAAGGGGCTAATAAAGTGTCTTTCTTAAAACAAATTTTTGCCCAAACCGTGCTCTTGGCCTATGTGTTCCCTGTATATGCACCATCTATTTGACACCTCATGCTGTTTTAAAAATATTTGTAAATACCGAGTATTAGCGTTCTTGAGGTATGGCGGACACTATAGGAGTGCACCGTTTAGTTTGGGTGTATACAGACAAATAATTTAGCCAAACGAAATAGTGTCCTGGTAATGTGTCCAACATCTCAAAATGGCTTGTAATGTGTCCACCATTTTGCGATATTTTTGCATTACCAGGGCACTAATTGGTTTGGGTAAGATTGTCTGTAGTGACTCCAAGTGAACTCCTATTTTTATAGTATTCGCCATACCTCAAAAAGGCTGATGGAAATGATGCCATCGACACTTTAGTGGTGAGTACATTTACTACATCTGTAGACCGTTAGTGTGTACCTCATAGCTCTATAGTTTCATCCGTCTGACGAAATGCTTATAGAAACTACAGCCTTAATTGAACTCATTGAAACTTACTTCAACGACTAATTATGAATGATTCCCTAGCAACCCACTTTCAATTTTGAAAGTTAGCTAGGGAAGCAGCTTTCACTATTACTTAGCTGAACTCTAACACCGGCCACGTTTGGCTGATTGTGATTGGCTGATGCTCCTGACACACATGACGTCATGTGAGTAGGGGGGCTCTCGGTAAGAGGTCAAAAGAAGGTTGGTCATTGGCCCATCCTGAGCCTTGCGCATTCATAGCTATACGTTTCCATTGTTTTCTGTTTGAGCAAAATAACCATATCAGTACAACTACTGTGTAGTTTATCTACATTGTACCTCCATACATGTTGCTGCTCTTATTCCCGTTATTTGTATAAGCATCAGCTGAGTTCCCACTGCATACAGTACAAGTCTGTGTGTGTGGTTGATATCTTACTACTAGCAATGTACCCATGAGACATGTGAAAGTAAGTGTGAAGTTGGTGGTTACAGATGTGAAAGTTAGGAGAAGTTGACACAGTTTGAAACAATCGATACTGGTAATAACTGGTTTCTAAATGAGTCGGTGCGAACTATGACTGAGGGGAAATGTTCAGGGACATCAAGTTGAGTTGCTCCTTAGTTCTGACATGTTATGTATGTTGAATGCATGAACACATGAATGATAATACCAGAGTCTTATATAGCGTACCTATCTACCAACAATTAGGTAATCAAGGAATTTTTAAGGCAGGTTTTTTGAGTGTTTTTTTTTTTAAATATGAGAGCCATTTTGTAGCACCTTGTAATGGTTTACAAGGTGCACTGCGGCGCATTTAGCAGCCACTGCAAGAAACACCAGGGCAAACCCCTTCTCCTAGCGATTCATTCTTTTACGCGCATTACACAACACACTCGACCAACGGCTTTATGTCCCATCCGAAGGACGAAGCAAGCGTCAAGACCGGGACTCGAACCCACACTCTCCTGATCAGAACACCAGAGCTTGAGTCCAGTGCGCATGACCGCTCGGCCCAGACATGCCACATGATTAAAAATTGGCGATAAGAGGTAGAGTTTGAGATAGTTTGAACGTGAATTAATCAAACAGATTGGAGTGAGTACATCTTGTATGCAAAAGAAGAATATTGGCAACTTGATGGAAGTATAAAGTGGACATATATACACAATGATCACTCAACAAAGAAACTAATAAAGGGTTAGCACTACATAAAAACTTATAGCAGATGAACTCTGTAAAAGATATACTTCTTTATTAAAATAAATGCAGTTGGTACATGTAGTTGTAGTTTTTAAAGCAAAAATGATTTGAAATTATGCATTTTGGGGCATATTTCGTGGGTTATTAATGAATGCAAATTTTTATTGGAATCCTAAACTTAGATCAGAACTGAACATGTTGCCATAAATACTTGTACAGGTAGGCTACTGGTAGGTTTACTTAATGATTGAATCAGGGAGGCCGAGTAGAAAATACATTGTGAGTTTGTTGTGTTTTGGGTTTTTTTATGATTTTTTTTTTTTTTTTTTTTTTTTTTACTGAAAGCCAATTATGAGGGAAATGTGAAGGTACAGTATTAGTGCAGAACAGTTGCTATGAGCCATTGATCATGTAGACCTGAGGGTTATAAGTTGAAATTTAGCAAAGTCTTTTTCCCTTCACAAATTTAAATGCAGCAATTGATACATTGAAAATGTTGAAGAAAAAAATGTATGAAGTTTTGAAGCACAGCTACGATTATTGCAGCTAGGTGCCGAAGCTCTCTGTCGGACGGCTGTGTGTACTGCGTGTTGTATGGTGGTAGTATACTGCTTGCTTATGAAGGCCCTTTTGTGTTGGTATATACTTTTTTTGCTTTCGACGACTGTATATATCCAGGCCCCACAAAAATGCACACACATTCAGCACATTTTTTTTACTGCAAGTTAAAAGGCTGTGTGGCTTCCGACATCTCCAATAACTTGGAAAACAGCTCAACCGTGCCTGGGGGATCACAGACAGACAGAATAAGACCGTCTTCTTTTTACACATGAAAAAAAAATGAAATTAGCTGTTGCAAACTGCTTACCAACCACAAGGACCTGTTGTGTAAATGCAAAAAAAATTGTCAATGGCCTCACGTTTCGACCCTAACAAAGTCTTTCTCAAAGGCTCTATTTATACATTTACACTCACTGCACACCAAGTACACTCTGTTGTTCTTGGAGTCAATCTATTGTAGTGTCAGTAACATAGATGTACTATTTCTTGATGTGCGTACCAGTTAAAACAGACTGCAGCTTCTGCTTCCAAGAGGTGTCGCTATACCTCATACATATTCATGATCGAGAGCTAAATTCTCACTGGTCCATTTGGTATCACGTGCCAGAGAAGCTAGTTTTCGCTGTTTACTAAGTGTGCGTGCCAGCATTCACACGTATGGTAAATACGCATGCATGTATAACAGTCTACTATGCATGTGCTTTACGAAACACTCCTTGGAACTGTCACATGGGTGTAGTGCAAACACGCAAACATCGCCCTAACTACACATGGCAGCACACGTATGTCAGTCCACATTTTCTTGTGCTCAATGAAGCCAAACTAGAGAAGTATGAGATATAATAAAGCAAATACAATGTATAACAAAGTTTATTACTAGCTCCCTCAGTTTCGCCTGGGGGACTAGTTTGTCAACTTCCATTACCGAGGGGAGCTAATATATGGACTGTCCACTCTCAAACTATGTTATATTTGTGTGTTGTCTCTAAGTGTAAACTTGGCATGTAGCTATGGATGTACATCAAATTCCCAAGTATTAACACAATGACCATTTGCTGACAAGCGTCCAATCCCTGGTAACCAACCCATTGCTTTTGGTCATGAACACCAGGCAATTTTGGCAGGTTTTTCCTAATGGTCATTTTGCATTTGTGGCCCATTTATACATGTACACCATAGACATTTAAAAGATAGTGCCCAATAACCACCATCATTACGAGCAACTTAGGTTTTGGCATTGAGATGCGGCAAGCTTTCTAATTTTTCTTAACAGCCAAGTGGTTCAATGACCAATCATGCAAGGAGTTAGATAAACTCCCCCGTGCCGCACAGGGTATTTACAGAAAAACGCGTAATTGTGCGTTCTAAAAATGATATATCATTGCCCGTAAAGATGGCCGACCTTATACTGTGTGATGTCAAGTGGGAACTATCTACTCTTAGTCTTGTACATGGAGACAAATTGTGCATAAATTTGTAATGCCCAACTTACGCATCATCTGATGATCATTAAGTGATGACCCAGCTCTGACTTGCCAGACTTGCTTGATTGAGTCGAGCATCAGGATTCAGTACGGTACACGTTCAGTCTGCATATAGTCCTGGGGCCCAATCTCATTGGGCTAGCTCAATGTGCGTTTATTTGCAAAGTACAAAAAGAAAATCACTTAGCCGAAAACTAGCCCCAATCCTCTGTTTTACGGACTGTTTATGACCTGCTTAGCAGATGAATAAACCGATCCATTAAGCCCCGCCTACGAACGTATTGACCAATCATAGCCTTGACAAAGCCACTAAAAGACTGACAAATGTCCGACATGTTAAAAATCCATTAGAAAAGTAAATAAAGCGCCGCCATTGTTCTGACACACAACAGTACACACAACTTTACTTACTTTTGTTTAGCTTAATTTTTTCGTATTTCTGGTTGTGCAAATCCCACAGCAGTGGTCCTTGTACGTAAAGTCGTGTAAAAGTAGTTTAACAGTGTTCCTGTCTGCATTGATCTTTGGACGCAATGCACTGCTCAAAAGGCCACGAAACTAATACCGTTCGAGAAAAACCATGTCTGTGTGTGTATCTGATACGTATGGGCCGCGACCGAACCATCGCTGCGATCGTGGCAAGAAAGTCACGCCGGGTGCTGTTGTTAGGCAGCTGCTGAGTTAGGCGGGGCTTAATGGATCTGTCTATTTGCTGGACATTATCTGCTTTGTAGCAGCTCTTTTCAAATCAATTGAAATTGAATATTAAATTTCCCTAGACTTGTCTTACCTGGCATATCTGGGTTTGATTTTTCCAAAAAAATAACTTTATCTAAACAACTTATCTGACTTACAATTTTGCCTTACTGATCTAGGTTGTGACATCACATTCCGATTAGCAAATTCATTCAATATCAATTCATCAGTTTACCCATCTGAAGGACAATGTTGCATGTACAATGGAGCTCTGCTTGAAATTGGTCCCTGCCTAAACAAAATGATAGGAATAACACAAAAGGTCAAAAGGTTTTTACAACCTTTTTTCTGGCATCTTCTAGTTTAAATTTAAAATAAGTGAAGAAATAAAACATTAGTGCCGTCTGCAGGTTAAATTACAATACAGATTAATAATATTAAATATTACTTTTTTCTAAATAGACAATTAAAAAAATTCATCAACATTTAATATCAAAATGCTATGAAGTCAAAAAAATTGGCTTTTAAGAAATTGATTAGTTTTAAAGATAAATAATTAAAAATGCAAATAACAAGTTATTAACATTTTTCTGGTTCTACATGTATGGTTTTAAATTATTGCTATGTATGTGTGTGCTTTGTGTTGCATCATACATGTACGTGTCCCGAGGGGACACATATGACGCAAAACAAAGCACACACATACAGAGTTATAATTTAAAATCACACATGTAGAACCAGAAAAATGTTAATTCATCAACAGGCCTGATTGCTTCGTTTTTGAAAGGGCAAGGGCACCAAGGCAACAAGCAGGGGCAACGGAAGCAATTGCCTCCGTTGCCGCCGTGAAGTATCAGGCCTGCAGTAAATATACTTCTAAAGTACAAGTAAGAGAAAACAGTAGGACATCGTATAATGACTGTTTTGCACTGAAAAAATGTAAAATATTAAAAAAACGTACATACAAAAATATGGATTTTCAATGTATTTTCAAAAAAGATGACGTAACATTTAGTGCTGGTTTTTCACTGGTATTTTAGAATTTGTATGGCTTAAATAGCCGTTACATAAGAGTCTTGACAAGTCTGTAATAAGACGTTATTTTTTCCAAAATACACAACGGCTGTTCACTCTTTTCCAGTGCTTCACATCCTCCTCCTCCTCCCAATCCCTAATCCCTGCCTCATTCCACATGTTCTGAAGTGTTGATGCACCTGTCTAGAAGAAGAGAACTGTGATAATACCTTGCAGCTCCCACTTCCCGCCGGACAAAGGCTGAGGAGCAAAACTCAAAACTTCACTTCATGTCTCGTTCAAAAAGCCTGAAAACCTGATTTAATTACTTGATGTTCCCATACGGTACTACGTTCATGAACACTCGGTGCCTTTTTAAGGTGTAGTGTACTACTGAATGATATGAAAGGCTTTGGTTAGGAGAAGGGTTTCGGAGATCAGAGGGTTTGATCATAATAGGTGGAATGTAGGCCCTGTCGTTAGCTTAACTCTTTCACTACGGCGTGCCGCTCACAGCGGCTCGGTGAATTACTTAATCAGCCGGAGAGGCAGTGGCTCGAAATAAACAAAATATTAAACAATTCCGTCACAGCTGTACTTTTTATTCGGTAGTGAAAAGAGTTAAAACTATTTGCAGTTGTACAGTAATTCCACATCATGGACCCCAATCACACACATGTGCAATGCATACAGTGTACAGAGTGGAACCTAACTGACAATATTTCAATAATTACAGCCTTTTGTGAAGTGAGAGCAACATAATTGGCATATATACATGTATACATGTACATCAGCATCATAAGGACAGGGAACCAGACGTTTCAAAACCGACAAGTTTTCAACGATGACAGCCTTGCAAACTGATTGGCATATATACATGTACATCAGCATTGTAAAGACAGGGAACCAGACAGGAGGAAAAGAGTTAAGGTCTTGATAGAGTCCAACAACTTTGGTGTTGTCATTTTGTCCTGGCTTGGTCTCCATCCCACATTGAGCTGCGAAACAGGCATGACATCAACTGGAATCATCTCCCTAATGACATCTTGTGCATCATGTATCACCAGACAGAGCCAGCCATGAAATCTACTCCAGTGCCCCACCATTATGTGACCCTCTCACTGCCAAATAATAAATTACTTGTGAAGATATAAAAGGTCGACGGCTGTGTCCTTAATGATCCGTAAGGTAGTCAACCTGTTACGATTACACTACTGTGTTGTGAATGATTGTACAACGGGAGCATATTGTGACACGGTCACGTACATGTAATGATCATCCAACGTGACTTAGATCATCCTCTAATAGAAAACGTGGTCTACCGTTTAATACAGAGGGCTAGATAGCTCAGTCGGTAGAGTGCCTGAATGCCAATCCAGAGGTCGCAGATTCAAATTCTGTTCTAACCAGTTTTTCTTTGTCCATCCAAAAATTGAATTTTAAAATTACCCAGTCAGTTTCCCTTGTGGTTTATTACTTGTTATTTGAAATAAAAGTTGCATCACCCTGTACTGCCACTTCCCAGGTTGTATCGTAAACTTGGGTGTGATCCCTGGTTATATGGCAGTTTCAGGTTGTATGGCTTCAGACTGGCACCACCGAACAAAGGTATTGACACAATAGGGAGACCGCCATCATAGGGCTAGATAGAGTAGTTGGTAAAGCTCCAGCACATTAATCTAGAGGTTGCAGGTTCAAATCCTGTTCTAGGCAATTTTTCTTTGTTCACGCAAAAGTTTCATACATGTAGTAACAACCCTAAGGTCACCATGCTAAAGGTTACCTGGTTGCAGCTGGCCTGAGACAATGTACTTCACGATGCAATTGCCTCCATGCCCCTGGTAATTGCCTTGGTGCCCTTTGAAATGGTCCAGTGCAAACTTGAATTTCACTCATTGAGGTACCCTTTTACTGCAATGTACGGAAAACTGCCTTGCCCTTTACAAGAATGAAATATCAGGACTGCGGGTGTAAAGTTTCTTCAGTGTCTATGCTTTTGTTATTCGGAAGGAAATCGATGACCCAGTGAATATTTCAAGGACGTAACTAAAAGCTTTATTTGATCAAAATCTTTGACTCCTGTTGCCCAATCCATGTTTTTATTTTCAACTTTGCTGAAGAATGGCAAGTACCATTTCAACCAACGGTGTAAATCTTTAAATGTGTACAGGTTGTAGATAAAAGCATACTCTTAGTAGAGGTCAAACAAAAATCAACCACATGTATCAGTCATAAGTCAAACTAAAAACTGTTCAAGTTTTATACATGTTCCCTATATTGTTAACTGTTTATGAATAGGGTATGAAAGAAAAAAGTATGATGTAAAGTGTGAAAACACCATGATGAATGTTTTTGCAACTCCTTTAACATTGTGATTGTCCAGCTGCAACTTCCATACGAGAAACTTATACATGTAATTAGTGGCTTGAGTCTAAGGTCTGGTCCATGAAGTGAGCATACTAGCACTAGAGAGAGTTTGAACAAGTTAAAGCAGACAGCTACAAAGTACATATTTTATGATGAAAAGTCCCCTAACACAAGGCCAGAGGGCCACTGAAGGTGAGGGCTGCAAAATAAAAATCTAGAGCATTTAAAGGGAGACAAGATATCTGTTCACAGTTGTCTCAAACTGGAATAGATTTATGGTAAGATGGTGGAAAATATGAAACAGGTAGGGAGTTCCAAAGTGCAGCAGTACGAGGGAAAAAGCTAGCAGAGATCTCACAATACTGGCCTATGGAACAGATACGCTGTAGTCAAATGAATAAATGTGGCATGTGAACAGGACAGAAGCATCTGACCCAATTATGGAGGAATAGAAATTCTATCTCTGTGGCTTAAAGAGAAAGTACATCATTGTTTTGAGGAAGAATAAATCAATTCCCATCCTTTAGTTTTCAATAACAGACTATACATACAAACTGTGAAAATTTCATCGTTCTTTGGTCACACTTTAAGAGAAAGCGGTTAATGTCATTGTTAGAATACAAGCATCCTGAGCTCTTTTGCCATCATTTAGTCCGTTTTTGTCAACTTGAATGAAACATTAAATCTTCACCAAGCAAGAAAATAAACAATAATTGAAATAATGTAGTGGAGATTTTCAGTGATCAGTGTTACCTGTGCTACTTTTGAACTAATTAGATCAACTATGCCCACACCATGTCTAATCAGTGTTAAAAAAGAGGTAACATTCAGTTTTGTGGTGCACTCCTTTTCTGTCAATAAAGTCCTTATAGAGCGGTTTCACGTGACGTCACCCGAGACCTTTTTCTAATGCTGCGTGCACAAACAAACGCTAGAAATCATTCAGCAGACGACGTGCCAGCCATTGAGTTTGTACATGGCTGTACCCAACATGGCTGCGAAGGGTCTTGCAACCTCTCTATAAAAGTGGGGAAAAGTTGCAAGTCTTTAACCTCACGTTAACCAGTTCGCACTGGGGATCTTCCATGATATACAATGGTGGAAGCCTCTGGATATCTCGTAATCCTGTTCTTAGAACAAAAGGAAAAATGTGTGGAATTTTGGATTGCACCATAACCCCTGCATAATGGGCAAAGTTCAGCATAATTTCCAGTACCACCTGTCCTCTTTGTGTGGGTGAAATGAAGCGGTACACGGTGTGTGCATGCTCTATAAACACTCCGTAGTGGTGTGTTTGAGGGACCTTTGTTCAGGGCTTCAAATTTCACACAAAAACTCTCGCGTCACCAGTTTTCTGGCATGGAAAAAATGGCGTGTAAACACATCATCCGGCGTTAAAGCCCCAGATCAATATTTGTAAAGTGACTGTAAATGCTTCCATTCTTTGCACAAATCAAGATATTTGTAAGAAAACCAACCCGTGAAAATGTCAGCTCATTTCGTTGTTTCCTTTGCGAGAAAACAATGAAAATGCATTTTTGTAGGCATTCCTGTAGGCAGAGTTTTCGTCTCACTGAGACGAAAACTAACTTTGGATCCTATGTCATTCATTAGAACAACAACACTTCAGTCAGAAATATTTCAAGGAAAGTTTTCTGCCATCATTATCTTTGTACCATGTAAGGTATATGTAAATCTGTGAACATTTATGTTTTTCTTCTTACCAATGTTGAGCTAGGGCTTTAACTGGTTCAAATGATCTATGATGCCACTGTATTTTATACTCTTCCAGTGCCAAATTTAACATCCAATGAACATCCAGTGACGCCACATTTCAAATACAAGTATATGGGTTTGTACATTTTCCTACAGGAAATAGTTCGTTCCTGAATTTCAACAATATTTGATCAAACTGGCATTGAAGTTGACCTTTTGACTGACGAAAAACTCCTGTGTGGAGTGTACAGACCCATTCATTGTTGACATCCAATGACGTCATGTATTAAATTTCTCTCTGAAAGAGTACCAAACAAAAAATGCATTTCACACCAATGTGAGCCAAGAACTTTTGATATTTTTTTCACTTTCACAGGGCTTGAAATTTACACTGGACCGCAGGCCGGAGGCCATCGATTTTAGCATCGGGCCAGTAAACTTACGACTTGAGAAGTCTTGAGGTCTTGTGTTTTATTCAATTTGATAATAATGCGTCACTGTGTATCCTAAATAAATGAGGAAATAAAAAATGTTCAAGTGTTGATTTTGAGTCTAATAGTTTTGTTAAATGATGTTTGAGTATTGATGGATACTTACCCAAAGGACAAATAAGATTTAAATCTTCTCATAGTACTTGTTCGAATAGACCGCTCCGGCCTGTCAATCAAACTGTGCGCATTGACCAATTGGATCATGCCTTTTGGTCATGTGACCTCGGTCAAACTCAGTCACACGTGCAGCGTAAACGTACACAAACTAAGGTGTGTGGGCGGGGCTTGTTGCCAAAGCCGGAACGGTCTATAAAAACAGTGTACATACTAAACTGCGTTGAAAGTTTTTTTCTCATTTTGATTCATGGTCTTGTAAAACAAATTCTGGCGGAGTAAAGGTTTTGAGCTACAAGCCCTGTGGTCTTGTGGATTTTCCCTTCAAATTCGAGCCCTTCTTTCATAAAGAGTATTTATTGGAAATTGAGTGCATCCCAAAACTGATTTGGACCTTAGAGATCCCTAGACTTGATTTAAAGTCTGAGATCGCGGTTATTTTGTCTCAATCAGCCGCGCAAAACATCAATGTCACCGCTACTGACTATCACCAATATGTGGCTATCATGGATCGATCCCAATCTCAAGGTGATTGAAGGTTTAAAATCTCATGCTCAGGCACAAGAGGGCGCTTTTTTCGAATCTGTATCAGACATACAAAGAACCACGATCACAGACTTGGAACCAAGTCTAAGAGATCCCCTCTTTAAGTACCATATGAGGTACATGTACAGTTGTCAGGGTTCTTCCCCAGGATTTTTCAAAATCATGGGGCATTCTGGACCCAAATTTTGAAAGTGTGGCCGAAGCACGCTGATTTGGTAGCAGGTCGTTGGAATGTTTTTATTTCATGTTTATGTTTGGTTTGAAAAGCTTTACTGTGCAATCTGGAGCATTTAAAATAGTTTTGTGTTAGGAATTTTTATGAATTTGATAAAAAATCGGCCGTTATTTCTGCGTTATCGGCCCGTCATTCGTGCATATCGTCACGACACGCAAGCTTGTGCATGGGGAGAACCCTGGTTGTGTATGTATGGGCCTTTCCTACAAGGTATGTACATGAATGTACGCATCCATAGTGCTTTGTGATATTTTCACAATTTACCATCAGGCGGGTTGCTTTGCCACATTTCACACAACGTAGGCAAATAGCGGCGCATGCACAGCCCGTTGAGCAAACGCTATACATGGAACCACACCTCTACCTGTCTGAAGGCAAACATTGAATGCTTCTTCAGCGCTGTCCGACAATCTCACAGCCGACTTTGCCCATGAGCTCATTTTGACAGATTCGGCACACATACATGCCTTCTGACGTGACGCTTGATTTCAAGCTCGATATACAGTGTAGATGAATTGTTTATGTATGAGCTTAATGTATGCTCTTTTTCTCAGAAATCAAAGATTTGGGGGTTTTCCCTTTTGAATAATACCTGAGTGATTGATCGTTTCTGGTAATCTTGTGTACACAACCGAAACACTTGTAACAGTTGGACTGTGCACAGCCGAGATACATGTAGTGAACATTATGTTAAACATCAATTCAATTGAGACTTTCACTTCTTTCCATGCTGTATGAAAAAAATATAAGGAACAAGTTGCGTGTATGTTCAAGTGTTCTTTGTGCGGCAAAGAACTTGTAATATGTTTTTGCAAAATCAGATGGAACTGGGTGGGTTGAATTTGAGTTGTTGGTAGATTTTGTAAGAGTTGTTACATCTATTTACAATGCAGTTTATACAATTGTAACCGGAAATTCCATTGTAAGAAAAACAGTGTTGTCGCTTGTGATTTTGCGTCGATGTGCATCGTAGTATTAAAATTATAATAAGCCTTTAAGAAACACTCTACTGGAGTCGAAACGTCAGGCTGTTAAAACATTTGGAAATAAATTATAATGTTGAAGAAATTGCTTCTTTTTTTTTTGAGAAACTGACCTTTGCCCAGTACCATCTGACTTCTCAAAGACTTGTGACATATGTTCGGTGGATATACGAATCAAAGTAAAGATGAAGACGTCATATAAGCGAGGATGTTGTCAAGATGCCTAAATACACATCGTTATTAAGCTAGTCTTGGTGCAAACTGTTCAGACGATTTGTTTTTACGGTGCTAAGTAGTCATCACTCGATATACAGCTCGACAATTCCAAAGATACATGTAGAGGGGCAGGCTCAAAATGACGGAACCCGTCGTTTGTTGTCAGAGCAGTTACCTAAAACAAATCAGGTTTTCTTAGCTGTGTGATAGCTTGTGTTGTGTTACGGTTTATGTAGTGAGTACGGATAGTGAAACAGTTGCGATAGTGGCGCGATAATAAAACAACGTTTTGCACTAAGAGAAAAACACTTAACACAAACAAGAACATGTATGGAAAAAACTATGAAGGGATATCTACAATACCAATTATCAGGAATTTGAGGATGTGTTACGGGCTACCTTGTCCATATACCATGTAAAAGTTTGTAATTAAGAAATAATGAATCAGCTGAAAGTTACTATCCTCTTTATAAATTTTTTTCAAATTCTATTTTTTCTAAATAATGCTCTCCGGGAATGCCAACAAAAACAGGCCTTCCTCATGATGTGACGTCAGTCGTTCAAGAAGGAACGTAGCCAAAATGTTTGAATTTCATTGCTACCATACAAGTCACTTACTGATGGTAGAACAAGCATTTCTTGAAATTTTACATTCCACGAGTGACATCACATTGTCAGACTTAATTACTATTATCATTATTATTATTTTTTTGTTCTTTTCTTTGTTTGTTTGTTTTTTTTTGGGGGGGGTGGCGTTCCCAGAGAGCGTTTTTTCAAATCAACAAAATTTAAAAAATATGAAAAGGGTGCCACAACAGGTATATTTTCATTATTGCCATTTTATTATTTATTTATTTATTACAATGTTTTACATGGCATATGGACAAGGTAGTCAGGCACACATGCTTTAAATTTAGTCACGCACCATTCACCTTATTCGAAAGTGAGGCTGGCCCCTCTCTAGCTAACATGCTTCATACATCGGTGAACAATTATTATGGATTAACATGATTACAAGCACCTTTTCATTCTGGACGTTGACAAATATACGAATGCTGCATTTTCAATCTTATTTGACAAAAAAGTTGACATTCGGAAAGCGAGGTTGCTCTTGCATGTAGACAAAATTAGTCTGGTTGCCTGAGTTAGTAAGCTGGAGAGTCATTGCACCGTACGGGCGCACATTTTTGTCGCACCTCCAGACTCTTTAAGTACATGTAGTTGGAATTACGCTCCACGTGCCAACAGGATTACATGCTAATATAAACAAATTTTGTTCAGGGACCTAAGACTTCAAATGGCAATCGCGTGAATTAGGGCTCTTTACTGGGATATTCCCACATTTGTCCTGTTGTTAAGTCATTGCATCACACGCATGTGTATCTGTCGCACGCCAAAATTTCTCACGACTTCTGGCTCCAAAGCCAATGTTTGTGGATAATTTTTACTAAAAATTTCCACCTCGGTGTTCAAAATGATTTTTTTATGACAGAAACTTTGAACTCTGAGAGGAACTTTGAAGAACGTTCGTAAAAGTCCAATTCTTAAACCTTTCTTTCATTTAAATCATCAAAGTAAAACTAGCTCAATGCAACTCCTATGGGCTTCTGGTAATTCAGTGGAGCCAGTTTGTGTGAAGTGGGCGTGGCTTACAGTGGAATTACTCCACACTTACGAACAGGATAGCTCTTCCTGCTGTCAGACCTCCTCCCCCTACTCCTCCCCCTCCCCTCCTTCCTGAAATCAGATCAGACAGAAAACCTACATGGACATGGCAGATTGAGACACGTTGATAATGGGCGGGGAATAAAAGAGAAAACAGCAGATTTTTTTCTTCTTCTGCATTCAAACCCCTTTCACAGGAATTTTCTGGAGTGAGTAAAATTTGACGTGCATGAAGGCAGTTGGCTTCAGGGGTGTGTAAAAGGAGGATGACCCAGTCTCTACCTCTAGCATTGATGATAGATGGTTATGCCTGTAGTTCATTGACCTCCCTGGGTCGTCACACTCTTTCCCCTGATTATACGTTCATGAACGCATGTACAAATGTCTACATGTAGCATATTATTTGTTTCCTTCCGCCAAAATATTCCATATCTATCTGTGTGATTGGCACTGTATAATATGAAATGATGTTTCGAATGATACGTAAAACTATCGGATGTTGACTCTTCTTTTCTTGCTAACATTTTGTTCTTAAAGCACATGACAATGTTGGCTATTGTTAAAGACCAGTATCCGCACTTTAAGTGACCCAACGTATTATACATGAAAATAAATAATAAGCTCACAGGAGTGAAAAGAAAATAGTGGGGGAAAAAACGTTTTATGTTTTCACTGTTTTCAAACATTTGGTTTAGGATTCGCAAGATGAAAGCGAATTATTTTACACAATTTTGTTCAAAAATCAATTTCGAGCAACAATATTTCAAGGGGATGTTTTCCACCGTAACCATCTTTATACATGTGCCATGTAGGTAATGTGCAAATCTGTGAACATTTATATTGTCACTCTGACCGATGGTTTTTTTTTTTCTTTTTTGCTGTTGTGCTTCAATTTTGTTGTTAAGTTTAATTAAATTACACATTTTGTTCAGAGCTTTGGATTAGTCTTTACGTAAGGCCCTCTATAAATTGCACTATTATCATTATTAATGTGCACACCCTTCAATGACTATAAAAAATTTCCTGACATTTAAAAAAAAAAAAAAAAAAAATTGAAATTAAATTAAACTGACATGATAAAGATCTGCCATGAGTACATTTTTGTTCACAGTAATAGTTGAAGTTGGATTTTGTTCTTTTTAAGAAACTATATTGAATGCCTTTCGACCAAAAAATGAAAGACTTGACTGAAAATTGTTGATTGTGTACAATCAGGTAAATTTTACCAAATTATCACAAAATATTAGTATTTGTACTCTGACATGTCTACATGGTCAAGGATTCATGTCAAAAACAAAGTGTGATATAGATAGAAATACCCATGTTAGACTTGATAGATAAAACAACAACTGGTAGCACTTTAAGACGAACTAATTACAAAAAAAAATTGCGTGATTTTTTGTAGCAACAACTCATTTGTCAGATGCAACAAAGCAATAAGTTGTTTCAAAACAATTTCTACACAATGATATTGATGTCTTTAAAAATAAAAAAAAAAAAAAGGTTCTTGGGAAGTTTAGTTTTAATTTTATCTGTGGGAAAGAGAGTGGATTAATCATGCTCATTTGTCAAAACTCATTTGTCAGATGCAACAAAGCAATGAATTGTTTCAAAACAATTTCTACACAATGATATTGATGTCTTTAAAAATTTAAAAAAAAAAAAGGTTCTTGGGAAGTTTAGTTTTAATTTTATCTGTGGGAAAGAGAGTGGATTAATCATGCGTGGCTACTGAAGATAAATTACCATTACTTATACATGTGTGCAGTACAGCTAGCAAGATGCATTTGATTATTCAGTGTACATTGTACATTAGTAATGTGCAACACATTCACACACTAGGCATGTTTGTGTGTACACACCTGATGCATCTGAAGGTGTTTTCAGATGGTTGTGTCAGTCTGCCCTGTCAAAAGGCTGATCAACCAGAAGACATGAAACGCAGTCAGTGGCTTGCATTAAACTGGACTTCTCACAATCCGTTGTTAAACCGCATGGAAATTTGCATCAGAACTGGCCTCCAAAATTAAAAGACAATAGCAGGGGGGAAAAAAACAAAAAAACCACGGTGGCCAACATGGCAAAACAGCTGGGCGAAAGTAAATCTCTTTAAATAACGACGGATTAACTGGTTAGGTTGTTCATTATAATGCACTTTGACATTTAGTCTGAGCACGGGGCAGGCAGCCCCGCTTACTCTGTTCATTTTGCATTAATAACACATCGCTGGTTTGAAGCTACTTAATATAGACATTGAACGAATCGGTTTAGCTCGCAAATAAAGCAACTGTCAGCGTGACTTTAGGGAAGTAGACAAAACTTGAAATGTTTATTGTCTTGTGACCTTTTCTGCCTCCAAGGTCTTTCAACGTGCAGAGAAGGCATATTTATTGAACTGTGTCAAATTTAATTGAACCACGTCAATCAAGTGTTATGCAATTTAGGGTTTTAAAAAAATTTGTCGACCGTGAGGAAATTCATGGAAACAGTGTTAAGAAAAAGCCAAACAAATAAAAAAGAAGCGAGCTTGAATAAAATTTATTTATCAGAAGTCCCAAATGCTACACATTTAGATAAATTGATACATCTGTTGTAAACTGGAGTAAAAATGTACCACTCTTAAAAAACTACTACAAAGGTACACCACAAACAGAATAAATGTATTAGGTATACATGTACGTCCAATAATGAGCTTTTAACTTTTGCCTATTCTTAGATAATGCACATGTACTTTATGCGCTGTGCATAGAAATTAGAACATCAAGTTTAGTTTTTATCCCTACACTGAAGTGTGAGTTAGCACGTCCCAAATCCTGCAGAGAAAAAAGAACCCCACAGGCACCACGGTTGGGATTTGAATACAGGACCGTCTGCGTACTACAGGAGATGTCGTAACACCCTTGACCGTCAAAATTTTGCTGGTGAACAAGAGGCCAGTTCAGATCCAATAATTTACAGTTGTACTGTAATAAATGATTTCATGGCATTTCAGCATTTAAATTGGAAAATAAAATAATTGATTTGAAGAATTAATTGACTTGAAAAAAATACAAGAATTAATTGACTGGAAAAAAATACAAATTGCGCCATAAATGAGGCAGTATTCTGAGGTAATAAAGATAATACCTTAGTGGTCTTGGTGCACTGCTCCAAGCCTAAATTATTATTAGAATCTGACATGCATGTACACACAGTGAATATTATTTTTCTGATGCTAATTAATGATATGAGAAGCATCCCTTTTCTGTACCATTTACGAACTGTGGGAAGGTAATCTGTGCACACTCTCTCATAAAGGCAGTGTCAAACCTGAAGACAAAGTGCAGTATACTGTTTGAAACATCAACACTGAACATGATCTCAATCGCGGTTTTCCTCAGAACCAACATTTCTTCCCAAAAGAGATCAATTTCACATGATTGCTATCATATTCTTACTCCCCACGCCATCCATAGCTTAAACTTTTACTTTCATGTAGGCAAAACTGATGACAATCTGGAAAACAAATAAATCTGTTTCGTTTTTATGTCTTATATTCCAAAATGGACACAGTTTGATGTTGCCAGAGTCCACCAAAGAGCACCTTTAAAGAACAAAATATACATGTATGTAAGATGAACTTGCTTGTAAGAGACACGGAAGAAAGCTACATGCTTGAAAAATTCAGTGAAACTGGTGACTTGTTGGGAGTCTACTGCACCTTTAACGCTTAACTTGATCAGCATTGCCATGCTGCCTGATCGTTATTACTCAGTTCCCTTGTCATAATTTATTCAAATCAAGCTCTGGAAAATCTTCCTCGTCGGATCTCGGAGCCAGGTTTCCCATCATACGGGGACTGTATATAATAGTATATACAGTGTTGCCACGGCCCTCCCTAACTACCACTGGACATGTATGCAAATGTAGCATTTCGATCTTGGCCGTTTGAAATTTTAATGCCCTTGCAAAAGAACGATTTTAATGATTCACAAGGTTTGAGGGTATTTCGAATGCCAATACTCTTGATTCAGCACTTGGAATCCGCAATGAAGTTGTCATCTCTCATTGATGTAGATTAGCCATACTCCAGGATTTTTTCTTTTTTCCCCCCTTCCCCACTTGAATGTAGGGTGCTTTTTTTTTTTTTTTTTTTTTTCCTTTCTTTAAAGCTGTTTTGCCGATTGCATTGTCGGATTGATGCAAACATTTATTTCAAGCTGACAACAATTGATGTTATTATAAATTCGACTGCAGCAATATTGAATAATCAATACAGTACAATAATTAAACATGTTGGAAAGGGCAGACACACACTTGTGCCATTGTATTTTTCTTTGTGTCAACATGTCTGGCCCAAAAAAAAAAAGAAGTAGAGCAATATTAAAATGCTTTCGTACTTTTCCCGTTTGGACATGCAGGATTTTTTTTTCAGCACTCCAACTTATGTACTCTCTCATGTGATACTCTTTAGCACTAACTACATCAAATCTCAAAGCTTGTTAGTTATTTTTATGGGTGTGAATGTCCGTTACAGTGATTGTTCTCTCAGTAACCTTCAGGAAGAAACACAAGTTATACTTATTTTTACAGATGTTATCAAAATTACCCTCTATAAATTTGCAAATTTTTGTATTTTTTAAAATCTTTTTGTGTACATAGTGTGAAAAAGGGGTCAGCTTTTGAAGCTAAGCTTTTTTGTCTTCAGTGAAAAAGCAAACATTGTTATTATGCAATTATTATTATATATTTCTGGTATTGAAACCAAGGAACCCTCAAGAGTGGCTTGCACAGTAACCAGAAGGTACCAGTGAAGAGAAGATGATGAAGAAATGTTGATTTTAGATGAAGAAACCTTCAAATGGGGAAACTAGTAGGGTCTGAAAAACCAGATCCACATGCAATTAGGCAGAGATGAAAGGCAGGTAAGAAGTTTACCACTATAAGCCAACCTGTGAAAAAAACAAAAATGCAATAATTTGAAAGTGCTGGCGCTAATTGTCCAAACGTAAATGTTGCTGGTACTACATAATCTGAAGTGGTAATCAAGTGTACACTATTATGCAACAACCCTTTGGAAAGGTGTTAAGACAAGGCTTGGGAAATAAATTACATGTTGCTGTGCAGTTAAGAATCAATTTTATTCAATGGTGCATTAAATACAACTCAAGGATGTTGTAGTTGTACTGTATGTTTGTCACGCTCACCGAAGACAGTGAAGAAATGTGATGATATAGCATGTACCATGTTAATGATATGCCTAGAAATAATTTTTAAAATAATAGTAATTGATACCAGTGGCGATTGTCCAGGGAAATAGCATACAAATATTGGATGCACGTATGAGTGCATTGTTGCAGAATACAATCACGAGGTGGAATCTGGACTATTCTTCCTCTCGTGAAATGGAAAAGCCAGATTTCACAGAGTGATTATAGTCAATATATAACTCACACATAGATCCTTGACATTTGACATTTTTTGTACAATAAACGCAAAATAAACATGGAAACTCCTCCAGCCAAATATCTGAACATTCTTAAAAAAAAATATATATATATATATTCTCAACACTGTGGAGAACTGCCTGTAGACACCAACCTTGTCCGCCATGACATGACGTTACCTCATTTGATTTATTTTGGGTACAATGCTGCGAAACTTCCAATAGTTATCCATATTGCAGGGTGGCCTTTCCAATATTAAATTTTGGAGCATGGTGGCAGTAAGTACATGGCAAAATAATGGGTGACACGTGTCACGTGTACCACCAATCAAATGACAAGGATCTGTGTGTGTGTGGTATATAATTATGGTAAAATTACTGCCGTGTGGTAGAAAGTGTTCGCCTCCTCCCCTTTGATTCATAGTTTGATTTGAACAATATCACGGCCAAAAACAAAATCATTATTCATTGTTTTCTTGAAAATGACTACACATAACTTATTTAAGATTTTCACAGCTCTGTTGTACAACTTGTTTATTCTAAAACCAGAGAATAGGAATGAACTTATTCTTCCCCAAAACAAGATAATTATATCATACTTCATACATGTAAACATATTATGGTGGTGATTGATAAGTTTTAATCTTGAATCATACTTGATGCAATTTCCTCAGGAAAAAATAAGTAACACTTATATGAATTGAATAAATTTTGGGGTGAACAAAGAAAAATTGACTGGATTTGAACCTGCGACCACTGGCTATTTGTACCGACTCTCTACCAACTGAGCTATCCAGCCCTAATGTTGGCGGTCTGCCGGTTTGTCAGTAGCTTTGTTCCCTTGTGGTTTATTGCTTGATAAGTTTAATAAAACAGAGTTTTACAAAGCGCAGTAATTCGTCAACAGGGCGTAACGGTAAAAGAAAGATAACGAAAGAAGCAAATGTGAAGAGGATGCTCTTAACCTGAAGTTCGTTTTGAGATCTATTTTTTTTACAGACTGAATGGGTTTGTTAGGTTCTGATGTGTAAGGGTAGCTGGTTCCATAGATGTGGTGCAGCAATGGAGAATGATACATGTATGTTCCCCCCTCCCCCGCTTCAAGAGCGATAAGATATAACCCCTGGTTTATCTCGTTTAATTCCACTCCCGAGCAGGATGTGTTTCCCAGGAAATTCCTTGGACATTTGTCTAGTGTGAATGGGTTTGAAGAGGGGAGCCTTTTCCTTGAGTCCGTAGTAGTTTCTGAGCTGACTTTTGATTTGACAATGACAATTGACACACTCTGATAACTACAGTAGGCTGTCAGGCATGATGGCACTCAAGCACTCCAGTGTGCCTTGGTGTTCATGAATTTAATTCTGACAAGCAGTAATGTAATTTTTTCCCTCCCCCCCTTGGGTTAACGACACTTCTGTGGGAGAAATCTAATCTTATCTGATTTTTGCATTCTGTCTGAATGTTTGAAGTTGTATCCCAATGTGTTGGAACGGTGCTCTGAGGGTGGAGCGCAAGGGAATTCTTGTCATAAAGCCGTTTTACTGGCGAGTGTGCTTACTACAGCAGAAAAATGCATGTTTAAGTTATAAAAAGTGTATTTCACAAAGGATCGTGACGATTTGACAGCGCGTGTACGTGTTCACAATGGATTTGCAATGTTGCGTTGCTCATCTGCTTATAAAAGCCACCGGCAAGTTAGTGTGCATATTGCTTTGCTGATGGTAAGCATTAATTATGAAGTAGGAATTCTGCTTAAAGGGTAGCTCAATAAGCGGAAAGCCAAATATAAAAGCTGTTAAGCAGAAAATGGTGCTCAGCATCAAAAAAATTCAGCTAAGCAAAAGAATTGCAGGGAACCAGTCACAAACAATATACCTTGCATGGTAATCTGGCTGGTAACCTGTACGTGCTAAGCAATATTCTTCTGTGCTTAACAGGTTTATGAAAATGAGCCCTGAAAGTGATGCAGGGCCACTTTACAAGTACATGTACATTGTGTACTTGAATAATGTATGTACATGTACACATATTATGCACACATACCCGTATGTTTATGATTTTGTTAACTACATGTATGTGTATATTTTTGGTTTGCAAGATTAGTGTTACAGTCCTTCAAACTGATTACTGTTCAGTCAATTTCTGAAATGATTGAGGTGTGTCTGAGAATTAGATGTGAACGCATTTAAAGCTTGTGTGTGAATCTCAGTAGAGCCGCAGTGTATTCAAGATCTGTACAGAGTACTTGATCTGTCACAGGCTGTCATATTTACCCACACACGTATCGGAATTTGCGGTACACACACCACTGCAAAGAGATTAAGGCAGTGCATTTTGGCGCTTGCATGAAGACAGTGCTGCCAGTAATTCTATTACCCCATGTTGGAGGAGTCCTTCCCTACATGCGGTGAGCTGTTTGTACATGTATATGTAGCACTGGGAGATGCACATTGTAGCACTGGGTTTTTCGACTGAAGAGACTGGCTGTGATGCAGTTGCTAATGACGTGAAGTTAACCGATGCAGCTGTGTTCAATGCTGTTGGATATCATGGGCTTCACTGTGTTGTGGTTGGATATACCCACGACGACAGACAATGGGCGTGTGTACTTTTTGCTGGACATGTGTACACACTTGTACATTCAGCAGTTTTTCTTGCCGGCATATTCAGAAATTTCTACTACTGGTATTTGCAAATTCCCGCCCAAAGAAAACAACAAATAAACAAAACAAAAAGACAAATAAATCAATCAATCTATCAATTAGTAAATTAAATAAATAACCAAATTCTTAATTCATGTATAACATGGGGTCATCGGAAGCATCACAGATTTCCAAGAATTTCAAAGAACGTACTATTTGTCAAGATCAAAGTTTGATCGGTTTATAAAAATACCTGAATTGAGTAGTCGCAACGTTCATTGCTCTTGCCTCACTGGTCCCTGCATTTTTTCCCTCAATGTAAAAAAACAAATCAGTGTTTTTTAAAGCCGTACACAAACAAAGCTCTCAACCCTCACCCCTTCCTGTTGGAAATAATTATTTATAAATGAAGGGATTTTTTTTCCCCAGAATCTTGCAAAACTGGGAGGCATTCTGGACCCACTTTGCAAAATTTTGCAACCTGCTGGTTGAAACAAGGTCCTCAGAAGGTGTTTTCTTGATGTTTGGTGTTAAAAGCTCTAATGTGCAATCTGGAGCCTTTTAAATAGTTTTTCGTTCTTGTGAATTTGTTCTGATTTCTGATTGTTGTTTGTTTTTTGCGGTTCGGCCCGCAGTTTGCTTGTATTGGCTTGATACACTAGCTTGGCACGGGGAGAGCCCTGCTGAAAGACCAACATAAGTCAATCCACATCTTGCAAGCAAGCCAGTCAGTTTCGAAACCAAAAATAGCCACCCCCCCTCCCCCCTCCCCCCAAATATTTCTTTGCTCCTGCTTGCCCCCACACCCCCCAAAAAATGAAAAAAATGAACTGTCTGGCTGCACCACTGAAGCCAGTGTATCTACCCAATCTTGATCAGGATTATGGCAATTTGTGAAAATGGCAGACTCGGGGCAAAGAGGAGTAAGTGTGGTTGTGGGGAGGTGAAGGAAGCAGTTTGCCCCCCCCCCCCCCCCCTCTGGAGCTTTCGCCTGACACAGAAAAAATCTATGTGAAGGTCGTAAATGGTCGTCAAGTTTCAAAAAAAAGTTTAAAAACGAAAAGTTGCATGGTTGGAAAGAAGTTTATGCCCGTGGGAAAGCCGCCTATTTTAGCACAAAAACCACTGTAAATGCCCTGAAGCATTCCCCCCCTGACCCTGACGCAAAAACAACGTCAACCACTGAGTCCTGTTTGTGTTAAAGATACCCTCAGGTTTTCTTTCTTTTTTTTTTTAGCCAAGCAAAGCCCGCTCCCAACCTTTGGGACTTGACGGTTCCAGAGCCTTTGTCTCACAGATATTTTAGATGGTCTTAAAAAATTCGCTTTTAGTCTCCAATTATTGCTACAACTTTTTCTAGCGTCTTGTTATGAGATTGATAACCCATGTTATAATACTGATTTTATTTATTTACTAATCAATCATCAGGCCCCTCGTCAGCTAAAGTAGAATTTAAATTTCTTTAAAAAAGATAAGCAAAGAATTTGTCTATATATTTCTCTTCTGTGCATACAGTACGAATGGTGGCTTTGTAACAAAACATAGTTGTAGTTGGGTACTTTGTGATGAGAATGAGTATATGAGTACTTTGCTATGAGTACAAGTACAAGTACAAGACTTTTTAATTTGTGAGTAATACAATCACATGTAGCGTGAGAGCATGAGTACTAGTATGGCTACCTCCATGGTACAAGTGTGAGCACAGAAAAAAAGTACTCAAGTATGGGCAGTCTCCCTTTACATTGGTCCGTTGGCCACTCGTAGTTAAAACAGCTGAGGACCAGTGACAATTCTCTCCAAGTGGTTCCGCTGGCTAGTTCAGTATCGGAAAGCGATAGCATGAAAGATGGACCTGTACAAAAGCTGGGGGGACTAGTGAAACGACAAACTGACTGGTCCCCCTGGCTAGTCACTGAAGAAGTTATGGGCAAACCCTGTTGGGTACCCGTGTGTGTACGAGTATGCATGAGTACTCCAGCTCTGGGCCATACACAAATTAACAGAATACACCACAAATATACATATGCAATTCATCCTGTTATTTCTAAAAAAAAAAAAAAAAACAACACAAAAATGTACTACATACGTGTATTAACACTGTGTTGCAGAACAGGACAGCCTACATTCAAGCTGTATCGTGTTGCGTGACTCTATATGGCTACGCTATGAAATGGAATCCAAATGACTGGAATTAATGGTTTGATCATGGAAAACCACAATGGACGTTATCACTGACCTTTTGAGTCACTCTATTTCCAGTGGTAACCTAGCCCAACCTAATGGCTCCTACGTAAATGCCATAGACAGTAAAAAAAGTACCCACTCGCCTTTCAGTGTACTGTGTGTGTGTGTGTGTGTAAGCCTGGCAAGACTTTCTATTCATGATAGATGTGTAATTTCACCTCTTTGTATATTTTTGGAAAGATGCAAACCAAACAGTCTCATCACTCTGTAATTTAATGTCATAGAAAAGGTTGATTACTGGTTTTGTTTCAGGATTTTTGTTTTACACTCAATCCTATTTTATAATTTTTTTTTTTTTTAACAAGATTTTAGTTGAAATCGACTCAAACCTCGTATCAGGAATTACATTGTGAAACTTAACCCGTGAAAGTTTGATAAAAATTGTTTTACGAAAACAGCATTTGTGTAACAGTTGTATAGGCCTTTTTTGTTGTAGTTCAACTCCATTTAAAAAAAAGATTTTTGATAACAAGTAAGTTTTTAGCATGAAATTTAACAGCGTTAATTCTATTATCTTTATTACCACACCATGGGACCAATTTTATAGAACTGTGCTTACAAATTTGCCACTGTCACTGCCACATTTACTCACTGTCAGTGCATCGCCACACAGGGGTCAATGTGTTGGTACATGGCACTTAACATTTAACTAGGTAGGTAGCCAGACCACTTGGAGAAAATTTCAACTGGTCCTCAGTTGTTTTGCAGACCACTGTTGAGGGAGAGTACCTCTAAATTTGAAAACGATTATCAAGGTACAGTCCTAGGGCAGTGCATTATGGTGTAAGGACAAACTTCATCCACCTGAGTGTGCCTTGTTAACACCCCCCTTCAAATAATGAACCAAAATTTTCATCTTTGCACAATGTGTTAAAAAACGCAAGGGGAGGAATATTGCACTGTCTGTTTTTTGTTTTTGTTTTTTTTGTTTTTTCTTCATGGAAGTCGCCAGACACACTGGGCCAGTAAGCCACTCGAGGTGTTGGCTACAAATCAACCGTCTTTCCAGGGGCCTTTGCCACCTACTCCTGGGGCTGAAACAGGGTTACCCCCTTTACAGTCCGTAAGGATGTAGGCTTGGGTATCATCCATCAGAAGCCTGGTTGGTAGAGCAGAAGGCTCTACCTCCCCAACTTTTATGAAGCAATCATGGTTAAGTGCCTTGCTCAAGGACACAAGTGTCATGACTGGGACTCGAACCCACACTCCAATGACTCAGCCACCAGAGCTTAAGTCCGACGCACTAACCACTCGGCCGCGACACGCCACTGTGTTAAAGTCTTTTTTTTTTTCTCCCCAAATTATGAAATAGAAGTAAAATTTTGTCTTAAATGCCAAATGAAAAGATGGGATTTTTTTTGCAAAATATAAAATTTGAATGATGGGTTGTTGGAAGGAAACGAGCATTATGCTTTACACTTCAGTGAAACCCATTGGGTGGATTGACAAGGAGAAGTGTGTCTTTTTTGTATCTCAGATTTTAATTGCCAAGAGATCAATACAAAACTGAAATGGCAGACAATGAGACAGCACTATCCTTGAATTAGCTTTGTCGCAAAACAAGAATGTGGCGATAGTATTTATGCCGTGGTATTTTTGTTTTTCAGGATTTGTTATGTCTGTCGGGTTATTTTATTTTGAGACATACCAGTGTTCTTCAGTGTCTCTCGACAGTATCGTTTCACAAACTAAGAACACACAAAACCTATAGTTCTCTGCTCTCTGAGGACCATGGAAGTGCTTTTTGCAGACCTATCCAATGGGACGATGAAACGGACTGTGAATCCCATACTGGTTAAAATAGGACTCCGATGTTTACTGTCAGTCTTGTTGGCAGTTTGTCTTCACTTTGTGTGTCTCGGTCAGCATAGGGCTGACATTGCAAAGCGACTTTCATTGAACCTCGTAGGTGTTTTAACGTTTGTGCGATTTTGTTTCTTCAATAACTTTGTCTTATGGTAGTTTCTGGCTACAAAAACCTTACGGAATTGTTTAATAGCGTCAATTTGTGAAATACACTCTATAAAATTTAATTCATTATCAAAAATAACAACAAATAGTTAAACAAACAAATTTGACCTAAATGTCTGGGGTATTGTTTTTGTTAACCAATTTAAGAATAAGCCAATCCAGTAGTTACATGTACATGTCTGTAGTTGGGCATGATTCTAATTTGGGATGGAAAGATTGCCACTCTTGCCAAAACATCACTTATAATATAGCAACTGATGGGGATGTTTGGAGCACATTGTAACTGGAAATGTTTTTGTTTTATTTACAATTCATAAATACCCAAGACTATAGAGAGGTTGCGTTACCCCCGGAAAAGTTTATTTCGCAGCCATGTTGGGTACAGCCATGATGGGTACAGCCATGTTGGGTACAGCCATGTTGGGTACAGCCATGTACAAACTGAATGGCTGATGCGTTGTCTGCTGAATGATTTCCAGCGTCTGTTTGTGCACGCAGCATTAGAAAAAGGTCTCGGGTGACGTCTAGTGAAACCTCTCTATTGGTTAAAAGGTGGTCACAGGACCATGTTTACCTGGTATTAAATGGCTGTTAAAGACATGGCTGGAGCTGTTTGAGACCGATTACTTTAGTCTGGTTTCATGCTTTGATACTATAACACTAGAAAACATATATAATTAGGTGCGAAACAGACCCAAAGTGCAAAGCTGGGCTCCTGAACATAACGTTACAGCAAAACCCATTGCAAAACAAGCAAGGTTTGTTTTGTCATTCTCTGATTTTTTTTTTTACATATTATTTTTTAACAATTAAAGGGCACTTATGAATGGGAATAAAAGAGTGGTGACTTGGTCTTAATTGACCGTGCGATAAAGTCCTTTGCATAGGCTCGGGCCTTTATCTCACGGGCGGCAACACTGACAGTTTTAAACGGCTGGGGGTGTTACATTGTTAAAGGGACAACAGTTCATTTCAGTTTTTCCTACAAATGTGTGAAAAAAAGGTCTGTCTCTGTTATGGACGTTACAGTCTTCAAGCCTGCAATTTCTTAATTTGAAGAGCAATCCTCTTGGGCTATTGAATGGACACATTAAAAAAGATATGACAAAATACTTCACTTAGATTATTATTATATCATGCTTCCTCAGATGTCATTTTTTTTATAACCATTAGTGTGGACAGACCCAATTACATGTATGTATGCCACCATCAGTGGGCATTGCCATTTTGCTCAAACCGAGAACCACTGCCACTGAAGTTGAAGTGCAATCAGCTCTAGTCTTGTCTCGACCATGAGAAAACGGCAAAATCACAAACGGTTATCACTTTTCTGATAACTGGTCCCCTCTGCACTGTGCTTATGAAATGGCTATTGGTAACCAGCGATACAACCAACCTCAATAGGCTGGTCGCGAATAGTCGACTAGACTATTCCTACCATCGTTGACTAGCGTGAGTTGGATCAGAGTTAGTCGAACTATGGTTAACTTGGGTTAACTATGGTCCTTGATCGAACCTGCTGTTGACCAGTACAAAAATTTAATTGACAACAAACTTTCCTCTGCATATTTACAGATCCTCCCAAAGAAAAAGTTTTCAAAGTCCGGGAAAATGCAATACGGAAGAGAAGAGGAGCGGTGCGACGGAGGGTTCACCAAATCAATGGGCACAAGTTTATGGCAACGTTTTTGCGACAGCCAACGTACTGTTCACACTGCAAGGATTTTATCTGGTAAGTTGTACTATAAGGTTTCTTGAAAGCATGTAGACAACATTGATAATTGTCAAAGACCAGTATCCACACTTTATGTGAGCCAACATATATGAAATAACAAACTTGTGCAAGTTTAAGCTCAATCTGTTATCGGAGTCACAAGAAGAGAGTGAAAACCCCATTATGTTTTCACTGTTTTCAAACATTGGGTTTTGGGCTCATGAGATCAAAACTAATTGTCTTGCTAATTTCTCAAAAAACTAAAGCATTTTGAGCAAAAATATGTCAGTTTTCCAGCACGATCATCTTTTACAATACATGGCAAAACTTTGAACATTTATATTTTCAATTTTACCAATGTTGTGTGCACCCTTCAAAAGACAAAAGTACACTGCAGTGGTAGAGCCACTTTGTGAACTTTTTATTAAAAGTTTAACAAGGATTATGTTTTATATAAAATGCAAACGTGAACAAAAGCCACATCATAAGTTATCGCACAAGTGCGAGTGGAATGCGAGGATATATAGCGCTTCTGCGTCCCATATCCTACAATGCAGAAGGCCGAGTGGGATATGGGACGCAGGCGCGCTATACTTTCCCGTATTCCAGGAGCTCGAGTGTGAGTAATTTATCTTCCAGTCAACTGGAAGGTAATACAACTTTGAACGTTATTGGATGAAGAGCAAAACATGCAACGTGCCAATTTTAGAACTTCATCTTGCACTGTCTGTATACGGAGCAAGTTGCATGATAGTCACAATACGCAGAGTGCAATATAGACTACTGGGAGTATGATATGGTTTATTTTCAAACTCCCGTTGAGCAATCTGATTGGAGGATTAACGAGTACTGGAAGATGAAGGATATTAGCTACAAGAGTTAACACATGTAACATGATGATGTCAACAAGCCCGAAAAGAAGTACCTCAATGGGCCAATCACATGGTTCACTGCCACAAAAATGTTAACATAAGAACAACAAATTCACAAAACTTGAATCAAAAACAACTGTAGAATTTGAGGTGAACAATGTAGAGTGTCACTCGAGCCAACTTCTTGATGAAATAAGTCATCAAGAGAAGCAATTCCTGCTTAATTCCATGGATCGTTGTGAAATTTAAAAACAAAAATAATCATTTAAAAACACCCTTAAATAACTTGTAACCCCTCCAAACATTGGCCCCTAGTTGAATGGTTTTTCCCCAAACATGCCAAAGGAAATGGTGATATCTTAAGGATTTAAATGAGTCCTATCCTCTTTGTGCACATATACAACGACATGGGACTCACCTACATGGGGGGTTTTGGGGGCAAAGCCCCCTGGACTTTCATGAGGTGATTCCAGGGCTTAAAATGGCCCCCATATTCCGAGCATTAGACGACTCATATTAGAAGTGCAAGCTTTGAATACTGTATTTTGGGGGCAAATCCCCTGTTGGAGTATGTTGGACAAAAGTTCTACGGTTTAAGTGTTTTCAGGTCTAAGGAGGGGCCGACAAGTTGCTGAAAATATACGTTTAGTTTTGAAGTTCAAACTTTGAATACCTGAGACGAATCCCCTGTATGAGTTTACAGGAGCAATATTTCTAATGGGGTCGTCGGAGGGGGGGGGGAATTCCCCAGACGCAGATTTTAAATTTTGTCAGGGCTAAAAACAAAGGCCGTCAAGTTGCTGAGAATGAACATTTTGATTTTGAATAACATTTTTAGGACATGTAGACTAATGCCCCTAATGAAGTCTATGGGGCTGAAATTCTACAAGGGCTGTCTAGGGCAAATCCCCCGTATAGTCTATGGCTCTGAGTGTTTTCAGAGCTTAGGAGGCCTGCACATTGCCGAGAATAGGCATTTTCACTTTCATTTTCATGAGATTTCTAGAATGCTCACTACAATGCAGCTTACTGTCTAAAGGTTGTACCCAGGTATTTGTAACTGCACAGTTTCAATGCTTAACCCCCATCTTTTGTCTTGCTGCATGTAATGAAACAAATTTTCTTTTTAGCCAATAAAATAACAAATGAAATGTGAAATGTGAAATTCAAATTTGGGCTTTCAACACTACAGTACAAGGATTAAATGTAAATTTTCAGTCGGCATATATACAGGGCTCTAGGCTTGCCGAATGGATTTGTGTTCAGCCCTAGCCCTTTTTCAGGTAAATTTGGTGCTCAATTTGCCAACTGAGGCTCTATGCTGACATAGGAGAAACTTTTTTTTTGGGGGGGGGGTGTCACATCCCCCCACACCCCACTCCCCTGGTCGCTAAGCCACTGACAGTCAGGCCTCTTATCCCCGGACCAGCCTTTAGTCTCTGAAGGGTAGGATAGCATTTTCTAAAACTGATGTTAAAACCTTAATTTTTTTTTTAAGCTGTGCCAACTGGGCATGAATTTGATCACACTGGCTTTTTCCCATCATAATTGTACATCATGTACACATCAGATTGACATGCCATGAATTTTTTGATAATTTCAATTAGATTCTGTATTTATAGTGAAATGCAATTGAATAGTGTTTACACACACAGCACTTGTCAATCTGTTGTTTTCAAAGGCTCGTAATACTCGGCAATTGTTAATTGTACTTTTCGAAACCACATGTTACCAGTGCATAGAAAATCTATAAAAGAAATCAGGACCGATTTACACATATTAGACATGAATATCCAGGATGTGATATCTGTAGTCTGTGAAGCTCCGTCTTTCCGAACCGTTAGCTCCCAACAATGAGCGACTTCTGATATGCTAGGGGAAAAAAAAAACCTGGCTAATATCTCAACGACGATACCCAAGGACTACAATCGGCCTCAATGACAGTTATATTAAAGGAGTAGAGGTCCATCATCATTGAATAAGCAGTTACCATGACAACGGGACCGAAGCAGCCACAAAACTGGGTTAATGTATAATGCAATGATATCGCACCCTTGACAAGCATCCATGGAGTGATGCGGCACGTCGTACGTACATTGTTCGTACGTGCATGGGGGGGGGGTCCCTGCCGCTTACTCACCGTGTACGCAGGTACGAGATGGTTTTTGGTCGTGATTTTGTTTCAGTGCAGGGTTGCATATGAAACTAGATTTCTACAGATTGGTCTAGTAACTTAATTATGCAGTGATTCCCCCTGGCAGTTTGGGCTGACACATTCAAAGGGAGCGCAGAATTGATTCATTTGTCTGGTGTGCCTGTTGCAATGGGGGTAGAGCTAAACGGAGCAAAGAAAAGGAAACAAAACGGTCACTGCAGTGTTCTGAGATATGACCATTATGTGTGAGGTATCATCAGTGCATTCAAGAACATGGTCGCATCCGAGGCATTCCTGTACAAAGAGATGTCCTGTTTGTAATTGTCATGTTCATATATTTACACAGAACTGCATTAGGCATTGCTGCATGAAGGCAAACACCGAAGAGGTCAATAGAAATATTGAAAGTAATATTTTCATTTGTCAATTAGCCAACTAGGCAGACTGTCAATGTCAGCTTGAAACTGTGCAACTGTACACATTGGATACATTGCACTTCTGGTTTGTACATTATATTAATGTACGCGTGTGCATGGCACTAAGTAAAATGCTGTACACGGCAGAAATCATTCAACATTCAAACTTCACCATGTTAAAGATGTACTCAACTACTATTCTGCAATTGTCGGTACACCTTTTTTTTTTAAGGAGTGCAATTGGATGATGTAAAAGTAAATCGCCATTGTTTTAAAAGCTGCTCATCTCTTTTCAGCCAAGACTAAAAAAAGGGCTTTTTTAAGTTTTTCAAATGAAGGATCTGCAAAGAGCCTCTTTTAGTTTGTAGGGATGTCTGACAGATGTGATAATTGCACCAGGGATAAAGAATAACACTTTGGGTTTTACCCTTACACTGATGTGTGATTTATAAGCACTCATACTCAGAGCTATCCCAGTCCTCTGGGCAAAAAAAAAAAACAACCCAAAATCCACAGTCATACCACTCAAGTGGGAGGTAAACCCACAATCCTCTTATTCTAGTGCAGATATCTTAACCACTAGACCACCGACCATGCCCAATGCCAAGAGGTCAGTTTAAATCCTGTAATTAGCTGTGGGTACTGCAAACAAGTTTTACATATGTAATATTTGCATCAGGAGTAAAGAATGTTTCTTATGGTTTTACCCTTTAATATACCAATGTGCAATAAGCACTGTATTCTCAGTGCTTCCCAAGTCCACCAAAATAACAAATCCACCTAAAAAGTTTTAAAAATGGTATCATAATGGAAGATGTACATAATAATGGATAATAATCCCTGAGTCTTATAATAGTACCAACAATTCAGGTACTCAAGGCGCTTACTATTATTTTTTTAAGACAGTTTATTTTTTTTCTTAAAGTTTTTTAATTATGTCTCTTAGCGATAAGTGTAACTGGGTTCTTTTACGTGCATTACACAACACGTGGGACTTAAGGCTTTACATCCCATCTGAAGAAGGCAGCAATAATGGTTATTAGAGTCTTGCTTAAGGATACACCAGAGCTTTGAGTCCAGTGTGCTTTTTTTACATGTATGCAAAAAGCACATTATGGTGGTAATGGCAATACGCGTTGTTTACAAACGTGCCATTTAAAGTTTTACACCCTGAATACAAACGTTCTATGCGTGTAATCCTATTGTTGCATGGGGCGTCATTCCAAGTAGTGAAGAGTCCACTCATGCAACCAAGTACTCATGCAGGTAACCAGACTAATTGTGTCTGTCTGCAGGAGTAACTTCAAAAAATCATTTAAAATTAATTTCAGCTCTGTGAAATTGTTGCATACACATTTTAACAAAAATGAAACTGCAGGTTTGCCTCAATTGAAATCTGAAATTCTGAAAATTATTTGTGTGTTTTGAATTAGTATTGATCATTGCACTTGATCTCTCTTTTTGATTTTGTTACAGGGGTTTTTACATGCAAGGGTATCAGTGTCAAGGTAAGTGTGATATGATGACATACTATAATTAATATTATTATTATTTCTTCTTCTTCTTATTACTATTATTATTAATGTTAATATACAAATTTTGGATGCATTTGAGTGCATTGTTGCAGAAAACAATCATGAGGTGGAATTTGGACTGTGCCATTTCATGGGGCTTCAAAGCCAGATTTCACCGAGAAAGAAACGCATTCAGTATTTGTTTGTTTTATACAACTCACACATAGATCCTTGTCACTTGAAATTTTTCCACAATAAACACAAAGTAGATATGGAAACTCAACCAGCCCACACTCTGAAAATTCTGTAAAAAAAAAACACTTTCTAAACAACTCCATGTAGACACCAACCTTGTCCGCCATGACATGACCTTGCCTCGTTTGGACAAACAGGCACCAGGGGAACAGTTGTTTTGGAAATGACACTGGGAAGCATCAAATTATTATCCATATCGGACTCCATCCAATATCAAGTTTTGGAATGTTGCGTCAGTAAACATGGCTAAATAGGATGACATATAACGCATGTTCCAACAATAAGATTACAAGGATCTGTGTGTGTGTGTGTGTGTGGTACATAATATTTATTATTTAATCAACCAAAACAGCACCGAATTTACAAAGTAACAAAGTACAAAGTATACTGGGTAAAACATGTAAAATAAAGACATAACGAATTAAAGAAAAAGCAAAGTAAGACGAAAACGTATTCATAAATAAATAAATAACAAGACACACAAGAAAGGACCATCACTAAAACAAATAAACATATTTTATTCTGTTGTTTAATTTTGGTGTTTGTTGTATTTTTATTCTATATTTTTGTTATAGTAATACTATGATTGTTATGAATCTTTTTGGGGGGGACAGTATTCAAATCAGACGTAAGTTTTTTTATTCTATTTCTGCATATTGTGGGTTCTCTTACATTAGGTTTAAAAAAAAAAAGTTTAATTCCTGCTCGTTTCAATCAACTACTCCCCCCCCCCTCACTCCCCTCCACCCCCGGCAGTGAAGATGTAAGTACAGTGTCATCAACTCCACATTTTCCAGCCCCCTGCTCAACAAAGCAACCTCCCATTCAAGAAAAAGGATTATCGTCCAAGACTTGTGCCAAGGCTCGTAGGGCAACGTTGGCATTTCTAGCTCTGTGAAGCTCTTTTAGTTGTCCATAGGGCCCAGCAGCACACTGCAGTACATTTGTTCAAAATGTTACGTGGTTTGAAGCACAGAGATTCGATATCTACGGTTAAAGGAAAGACGCAACTTTTTAATGTTATTTTTCTTACTCTTTTTAGGGCTGTTATCTTTAAGAAAACATCAAACTCAAAATTTGTACAAACTGGCAGTTAATAGATCTGTTAAATTTGCATCAGGAGAAAGGATATTGTTTGTGTTTTATCCATACACCAATGTTTGTTAAGAAATGTTTACTAAGCCATTGCCTTAGTCCTGTGGGAGAAAGTACTGAGTATACAGTGCTTAACACACACCAGTTTGGGGGTAAACCACCAATAATATACTTGAGGTTATTGTTTCAGCATTCATATTTTTATTCTTTTCAATCATGTAGTGTTGAAGAAAACCATAAAACTGGTGTCCTCAAATAGCCTACATAAAGTTATGAATGTTTTGGGTTGTTCTTGGTTTATTGGTTTAAAAAATTACAAACTTACATAGAAGATGCAGTGAGGTTTTTGGATAAACTTTGAACCTGGTTTTTACTGTCTTAAACATTTTCTTTCAGGTTAACTTTGTGAAAAGTTTTTTTTTTCCCCTCACAAAATAGCTTTTTTTTTATTCTGACAACATGGCGCTTTCTGAATGAATTGTTGAAACTGAATGTTCTCTTTTCAGTGTGTACAGTAGTGGTCCACAAACGATGTCATGAGCTTGTGGTAACGAGGTGTCCAGGACACAAAGATGATATCAAAGAGGTGAGTGCGCCCTCTTGTGTCAACATGTATCCAACCTGTGATTATCTGCTACCATGTACCGTTTGATGGTAGTAGTTCACGGTACATGATGCAGGGTACATGATACCACAATGTACATGTTGCTGAAATAAGTGACCAACCCTAAGAGTGTCGTTGACATGCCGTGGCTGTAGACCAAGGGATTTCTGACTGAAAATGTGTTGAGCCATGTTCTCTTTTCCTTACAAATGGTTTTCCCTCCTTCAGTGTCATAATCTTGTTAACAAGCAGCATTTTACATTTACTGGACTCAGCTGATTTAATCACGCATGTAGATGGGGAAATTTGACACTTAAGCAGGCTTTTTACACATGTTTGTATTCAGGGATCGGGAAGGAATTGTTCAGGGTTTTTTTCTTCTCCTTTGGTGACTCGAAAAAGATTGTAATACTATACGATAATGATATTTGTATAAGTAGTGCAATGAAATCATGGCTCGGAACTACTTAACTCTGACTTTGGAAATTTCATTTACACTTACAGATGATAACCTAATCAAATGATTGGCTATTCATGCTGGGAAATAATCTGATACTGTACATGATCATGTGCCACATCACAGCGGATATTGATGTTGGGGAAAAGAGTTAAAATTCTATCAGAATATAAGATACATGAACAATACACAACAACACTTGCCTCTCCCATCTGTAACAAATTGGTCGGTCAGGGCGCGTTTGGTTATAGTGGTCCCCATCTATGGAGCAAACTCCCTCCAGAAGTCAGCCAGTTTGACTCACTAATGAAATTTTAAAACCTGTCAAAGATCGAACAATTCAGAGCTCCTTTAATTTGTATTGTTTTCTCTTCTTTGGCCGGCGCCTTGATCTCGTTTGATTAAGGACTGAAGTGCACTTTATAAGAAGTTTCTCAAATTGCAAAGTGATCTTTTTGGGAAATTATATGATACCACCACTCATGCCAGTTTGTTCTTGCATACTATTATTTTTATTATTATAGCGTACAAGTAGAATGTATACACATGTTGCACTACAGATCACATAAAATGTGTGATTGCCTGTCGGTTAGAAAACACTTTTGTATCAATTGCTGTTGATCTAAAATGAATCTTCGTGTTTTGTGAGTTTCGAGCCCTCTGGCTCCATTTCACAAAAACACTCTGGCTCCAAGTGCAGGCTTCATTTGATGTCAAAGTACTGTGTAAAAAAATGCACACTGCTCCAAAATTGTGGCCCGGTGTTCTTAATTGTCAGTCATCTTCACAGTTTCAATGCTTTATTTTTAGTTTATACTCATGTGTTTTGGTATTTTTTTACCCGGTGTTTTTTTTTTTTTTTCGGGGGGGGGGGGGCTGATAGTTTTGATTGCCACACATGTTCGTCATTATTGCATGCAGCTTAGTGCTAAATTTCAATGGGGTTCTCTTTTTTCTTCATTTGTTTCTCGTCTTCAGAGCTCCTGGCTATTTTTTCTCAGTAAAGGCTCAAATTTCTTCAATCATCCTATACACAACCTGGGAATCTCAAAATTAATTGCAGCCAGGTTTTTTCTTCTTCTCGTTTTGGGTACAGCATCCCTTGACTAAGATGTGGCTTAGATTTCCAAACATGAGAAGCACAGGGGACCAGGCAACAGATGCAGTAAATGACGCTTCATTTTCCTTTTGAGTTTCAATTGTCTGAGTTGACATTTCAGTTTTCTAGTTAGCGCTCTGATTTTAGATTTGCTTTTTTTTTTTCTTCTTCTTCGAATTTTGATGGGGCTTTTAACTTGTTCTTGTAACTGATTTTCAAATTTGTAAAAATGTTGGCTATGATCAAATTTTAAATTGACTTTCAAAATTAATTGTTTTTTGTTTAACTAATTGGATGCAATCTCTGATGTCACGTACATGTACCTAAGCTTTCAGTTATGAATCTTTTTGGTTTCTTGTCTTGTTTGGTAACTTTAAGACATTTCTCAAGTTGGAACTCAAAATTATATAGTATAGTTAAGACATAATAATTTATAAACGCATGCATATTTAAAGATGTATATTTGTTTATGTACATCTTTTAAACTGACGTTTTGGTTTGTTTGTGGACATCATTTGATCAACACCTTTTAATGCAACTCAGACTTTGGGATTAGCAATCAGTACTGGTTTTCATTGTTTATGCACTGTTGTCTGTACTATTTTGATCAAGGAGACTGTGAATTGGATAATTCAAGATCTTCTTAAGCTGCATGCACATACATGTACATGTACATGTATGTGTCTATAGTACAAGTGAAACATTGTTTGTGGACTGGTTTTCCGGAAGAATTTGAAAAATACCATCAGCTCGAAACGGATAATTCCCAACTTTGTCCAGGGTAGATGTCAAGTCATGTATGCCTGCTAGAGATGGATTTAATTACATTTTTTCCATACATGCTTGGGGGTGTGTGTAGAAGTTTGTACACATAACCACACACTGTGCATACCCCACATAATGAGTCGGCTGAGAATGCCAGCATGCATCAGTGGGATTGTCCATCACCGTACATAGCGTAAACCTGGTAATTACTGTTGTCAAGATTAACAGTTCAAATACGGATGAAGGTGTCACTCAAAGATTTTGTTGTGTTGTAGTTTTGGAAGAAAAACAAAATCTCTGGATGCTTGCTATGCACAGAAACGTCGTTCATGTCCCGTCTGACAGCATTGTTTGAATCATGGTAATCCTGTTGTGTGTGAATTGTACATAATTTACACTACATAGTGTAAGTTACTGTATATCACTTAATGACAAAGACCAGGAGATTTACATCAAATCCTGGGATGCGTACTGCATGGTCCATTAATTTCTCTAATCGGTCGAAGTCATTATTTATTTATTTGAAAACAAATTATTTATGTCTGTCTGGCAATGGGAAAACTTTTGAGGAGGCTAGGTGGCAGCAGACTTACCAGGTATTATCCATTGTTCTCAGAAATGTGAGTATGCTCGTAACTACGAAAACAATGACAATTTATGATAGATATTAATTTTTTGCTTCGGGGATAAACATTTTGTTAAAAGTTTACATCTATCATAATGGTTGAGGTACCCGCTGCTATTGGATTCAAACTGCCTCTAGCTACCGGGCAGTCTTGGTAGTCTTGTTGGTAAGACATCTACTCTAGAATGGCGGGGGTCGTGGGTTCGAATCCCAACCGAGGAAAATGCCTGTGAATTTTTTTTCACAGGACTCGGGAAAGTACTGAATTTACAGTAGTTAACACACATCGGTGTATGGGTAAAACAATACAAATAATAATGACTATTTACCTGGTAAGTCTGCTGCCACTATCGTTCCAAAGTCTCCCATTAAACCAATGGATCCTCAAAAACAGCTAGCACTGTGAATGGTAGGCCTGAAGATCCTATGGAAAGAAGACAATGGGAGGAAAACCCCACACAGGGAAAAAACCCTGTTATTATTAATATTATTTTTATCATAAATGACTAGCACTGTGACCCATAGGCCTGAAGATACCTGTGTAGAGATATTAGTCAGGTACATGTAGGGACTGAAAACCCAAACCGAATGCAAGGCTCTTTAATTGTGTAACACCTTCAAACGGGTGTCCACACAGGTGAAAGGCAAGGCAATGACACCACTAAGCCGACCTGATCTGCTAATCTCATTGTTATCTTATATGGATTATAAACTTGCCAGTACTGATGAGAGCAAGGTGCCAATTTCATGATGATGCTAATTAAGCTCAAAAATTTGCTAAGCACACACAAATCTTGCTTAGCAGAAATAGTTACCAATCAAAATACAATTTTTTTTTTAGGTTTCCCTGCCTTGAAATGGAAGCCATTTAATTACGGTCTTGTGGAAAACTGGAATACCGCAGCAAAGGTCGCTCGGCTATTCCACTGCCGAGTACACCCAAACCACACACACGCTGTCTAACGTATCGTTTCGCCCACACAAAGACAAAACATGGTCTTGAATATTTTGGTGTTTTCCGGCTATTGAGAGGTTGTTTTAGTGTAATCCCCGATTCCATACCTTTGTCCTTTTGTTTGAAGAAGAGGATTGCGAGACATCCAGAGGCTTCCTCCATTGATCATTCATTGCGTTTCTGCTCAATGGAGGTAGTCAGAGTGAGTCGGAAAATAAGCCGTGGTTCTCGGTTTAGTACCAATCCTATGCAGTAGGTAACGGCCAATATTTTGCAATTCACGGTATGTTAATTTGAGAGTTTTTTGGTTGAGAAAAACAAAATGCACGATGCAATAAAGAGAATCTTTGTTCTCTTGGCTTTGTCAAGTCAAGGTTTCTTTGTGCCAGCAGTAGTCTCGAAGAAAAATGATTCCAGCAAATTCCGACAAAATAATCCTGTCAGGGTGAACGGGAAAAAGTGGAAGTTCCCCGGCAGCAACTGGTTAATATGATGCTTGTTCTTGGTGATTTTTAATTGTTTAACCGTAATGCAGCAATATGAAATAGGCCTCTGGTGACTTGGTCTCTGACGCTAGGGCCTAATCTTATAGAGCTGCTTAGCAGCCAATTTTGTGCTTACTGTGCAATTTCCATTTCATAGCGCTGCTAACCATAAGCACTGTAAAAGGCATGCTAACCTTCCGGCGCTTACAGTAAGCAAGTACTGCAAATCCATGGTAAATGCGCAAGTTGTCCGCCCAATTTTCTTGCTAACCTATGAAATACGCTTATAATAATAATAATAATACGAAGTTTTATATAGCGCTTTATCACAACCTATGGGCGTCTCAGAGCGCTCAATATTTTTTCCTGCAAGGTACGATGAGTTACATTTTTGAAGTATGAGACCTGTTCCTTTACATAGCACCATGTAATGGTTCACAAGGTGCTGTGGCGCAATCTGCAGCCGATCAAACCAGGAACACCGGGCGAACCCCTTCTCTTTGCGATAAGTGTCACTGGGTTCTTTTACGTGCATTACACAACACACGGGACCAACGGCTTCACGTCCCATCCGAAGGACGAAGCAATAATGGTTAAGGGTCTTGCTTAAGGACACAAGTGTCACGACCGGGACTCGAACCCACACTCTGCTGATCAGAAACACCAGAGCTTGAGTCCGGTGTTCTTATCCGCTCGGCCACGACACGCCACTGTGAAGCAAATTGTTCTGCTGCACAGGCAATGGTCAACAGGTGTAGTTACCATTGAGCAGCATTATGAAATAAGACCCAGGTCTGACTCTGGTTGAAACGACAGAGACAGATTTTACGTAAACATGACAATCGTTACTAAATGTAAATGTCCAACTAGCAAACGACATTTGCCTTACAGTGTACGATCTGTACACTATTCACCTCAATTCAAAGAGCATTTATTTCTCTAACGCAAAACCGAACAAAAATGTAAATAATGATACGGTAACAGTAGCAAAAAAAAAACTGAACTTAAATAGTTGGGGGAAAAAAACAAAAAGAGAGGAGAAAATAAATTAAAAGACAATCCAAAATAATCAAAAAAAACATAAGTAAAATTCTCAGAGGAAGCAAAATAGAAGCATATCTCAAAAGCACAGCTTGAAGTGGGAAGCCTAAACAGACAAGACACGACAGTCAGACAAATAGGCAGACAGACAGACGGACGAGCAGACAAGCGCAAGATGATAAATGTAGGATGAAGCAAAAGAAAGACAAAGAAAGAAATAGCGATTATGACAAGAAAGTAGACAAATAAATAACAATAATAATAAAATAATAAGAGCCACATCCTCCCCTGGATGACAATTAGTAATTGTAGAGAGTCATCATATGAAATGAGCAATACCACATGATAAATTACTGAAGGTAGATTTTTGCAATAGCCTCACTCTTTATTTTCATAACCATGATTTTATTTTTTAATTTTTGTTTTTTTTTCCCCAACCCGGCTTCCCATGCTCCTGTTCCTAAAACTCCACAATTCCGCACTAGCCTTGCACAGAGTAATTATGAACATGCGTCCCCGGTAACAGATAAAAAGCAAAACGATTAAATGCAATTATTGATTGGTACAGACTGCAATCAGGCTGGTTCCATCTTCGCTCTCTCTCTCTCTCTCTACATGCCCCCCCCCCAAACAACCTCCAATAAAAAGACAGCTAGTGGATGAAGCAAGACGACATACCACATGTCTCAGTTCTACACCCAGGCCCTACAAGTCGGACCGTACAGCCAGTGTTTATTGCATTTCATGCTTGCTTAGGGATGCAGCATGAATAATGTGTGTACCGGAGTAGGGGAATGCACATGATGTATATGATATACATGTACAACCAGCCTGCTGATTGAAATGGACACAACCTAGGAGTTGTGGCAGTGCATCATTTTGGCAGCCACCATAACCCCCTCC
The DNA here is from genome assembly GCA_911728455.2 of Marthasterias glacialis. Lineage (NCBI taxonomy): Eukaryota > Metazoa > Echinodermata > Asteroidea > Forcipulatida > Asteriidae > Marthasterias > Marthasterias glacialis. The sequence continues at coordinate 6,037,176 of OU452219.1, forward strand.
TGAATACACAAAGTCATCAATTTATAAAAACATACAGTACTTATGCATATTCATGTCTTGTGTGTACCTTGCCCATGCCTGAACACTTGTTGGGTGCAAAGTATAATAATGTGTTTACATACACATGTTGTTAAATGTATTGAAAACAAAGACAGTATGTGACTTAAATTTACACAAAATCATTAATTTACACAACACACTTTACATGCGTGTGTGTACATTAGTGCATACATGTACATTTGGATGTGTCAACGCACATGTACTTGCAAACTTGTTGGGTTTCATTCAAGTTCATGTACTTGGCATTCATGATTTTATTGAGAACGATTTAAGTGTATTTAAAACAAAGATGATTTCTTTTATGCCTCTTTGATTCTGGAAAGCACCATACTCTGTTTTAACCAGTTTGCGCCAAGAATCTTGCATTTTTTCTGTCCAGCCTGACAGGATTATTTTCTTGGAATTGCCGGAATCATTTTTCTTTGAGAGTACCACTGGCACAAGGAAACTCTGACTTGACAAACCCAAGAAAGCAAAGATTCTCTTTGAAGCTCCAGGGTTTGTGGTTTCTCTATCTAGAAAAAATGTCAAACTCACACTCCGTGAATTGCAAAACCTTGTCAGTGAGGTATGGCCGAGGACTGGTCCTAAATCCGGAACCAAAGCTGGATACTCGATTCACTCGGACATACCTCCAATAAACCAAAGTACACTGAACAAACAATGGTAGAAGCCTCGGCATGTCTGGTAATCCTCTTAGAACAGAAGGACCCAAAATCTAGAATGAAGGATTACACAATAGCCCCCACATAATGGCAGAAAATCTGCAAAATAATCAGCACCATCTGTCTTCTTTGTGTGGGTGAAACGAAGCATTGCATGGTGTGTGCATAGTCTGCATGCTCCGAAACTAAGATGTCCTGGCGACCTTTGTTCCAGGCTTTAAATTTCACACAACAATAAGCTTGACATTAATGGCGTGTCAACTGGTTAAAATTTCAAAATGCATAATTGTAAGTGAGGCTGCTTTTCAGTTACAATGTTCTAATGATATGTAAGCAACAGGAAAATGAAATTTGAGAACATTTATAGCAACAGTAAATACATAACAAGGTTAAATAGACAAAGTGCTATAAACTGCAGATTTAAAGGCGTATTTGTAACTGCTCCTGTCAACTTAAAGAAAAAAAGAACACCATTGTACCCTGAATATTTTTTTGATAGATTTGTAATTAAGAGGATTTTGTCCTAATTTTATTAAATGCAGGCCTGATACTTCAAGGAGGCAACGGGGGCAATTGCCTCCATGCCCCTTGGTCACTGCCTGGGTGTCCCTTGAAATGTTCCAGTACAAACTTAACTTTCCCTCATATAAACTAATCCAAGCAGCTTGTTCATGGGTGTTTACACCACCGCATCAATGGCTGCCGCATGCGCGCATCGAGGCACACGCACTGTGAACTCTCCATGCTGATTGGTACATATGTGCACTGATGGGCGTGTCGTGTCACATGCGCATGTGGAGGCCATGGCTGCGGTGGTGTAAATCAGCTCTTCTTGGATTGGTGTATAGGTGCCCTTTGCTAAATGAAAATTGCCTTGCCCCTACTAATGCAAAATACCAGGCCTGTGAATGACCTTGTTAAATATGCTAGTCAGTGAATGTACGATGTTTCAAGGCATAGAGCTGCTTCATGACCGCCTATACAAATCATTCTTTATTGGTGTGTTTGATTTAACAGTCGCAGTCACTGTCACAACGGTTTAATATCAACTTGCCACATCGATTCAGTGTTCATAGTTTCAAGAAGCCAACATTCTGTGATCACTGTGGGTCACTACTCTATGGTTTACTACGGCAAGGGCTTCAATGTGAAGGTAATGGCACGCTCAACTGGAACCAAAAATGGTTTCCATTTTAAGCAGCGACGCTGCAGTTTATGCAAAGTAACGGGTCTGCCTGTTGCACAACGGCGTGTAGATTCCACCGTGGGATAACACTTGTGCTCATATTATTTGCTCTTGCGTTTCTTGTAAGTTGTCTTCTATGTGTGGATAAATCTTCCCCAAGGAGAGTTGGCAACTTTCGCGTCAAGGGACAAAAACACTAATCTTGCAACAGCCAATTAGACTTGTACAAAACACTGTCGAGGGACTGTACAAATAAAGCATGCATCATTAAAGGACTGAAATTGTTGTGCATTGCTTGATGCAAGAGTTACGTAAAGAAATTGTCGCCACCAAAATATGATTTGTAATCAAGTTAGCGCACAGCTTCTGCATAGTTGAATTTTAGCACACAGCTCCTGCATAGTTCAAGTTAGCACACACCTGCACAGTTTAAGTTAGCACACTGCTCCTGCACAGTTGAAGTTAACACAAAGCTCCTGTATTATTCAAGTAGCACACATTTCAAGTTAGCTTACAGCTTGTGCATAGTTCAACTTAGCGCACAACTCCTGCATAGTTAGGTTAGCACACAGCTGCACAGTTTAAGTTACCACACTGCTCCTGCACAGTTCAAGTTAACATACAGCTCCTGTATAGTTCAAGTAGCACACAGCTCCCGCAAAGTTCAAGTTAGCACACAGCTTGTGCATAGTTCAAGTAAGCACATAGCTCCTGCATAGTTCAAGTTAGCACACAGCTCCTGCACAGTTTAAGTTAGCATACAGCTTGTGCATAGTTCAAGTAGAACACAGCTCCTAAACAGTTCAAGTAGCACACAGCTCCTAAACAGTTCAAGTAGCACACAGCTCCTGCATAGTTCAAGTTAGCACACAGCTCCTGCACAGTTCAAGTTAGCACACAGCTCCTGCATAGTTTACCTTAGCACACAACTCCTGCATAGTTCAAGTTAGCACACAGCTCCTGCACAGTTCAAGTAGCACACAGCTTGTGCATAGTTCAAGTTAGCACACAACTCCTGCATAGTTCAAGTTAGCACACAACTCCTGCATAGTTTAAGTTAGCACACAACTCCTGCATAGTTCAAGTTAGCACACTGCTCCTGCATAGTTCAAGTAGCACACAGCTTGTGCATAGTTCAAGTTAGCACACAACTCCTGCATAGTTCAAGTTAGCACACAACTCCTGCATAGTTCAAGTTAGCACACAGCTCCTGCACAGTTCAAGTAGCACACAGCTTGTGCATAGTTCAAGTTAGCACACAACTCCTGCATAGTTCAAGTTAGCACACAACTCCTGCATAGTTTAAGTTAGCACACAACTCCTGCATAGTTCAAGTTAGCACACTGCTCCTGCACAGTTCAAGTAGCACACAACTCCTGCACAGTTCAAGTAGCACACAGCTCCAGCACAATTCAAGTTAGCACACAGCTCCTGCAAAGTTTAAGTTAGCACACAGCTCCTGCAAAGTTTAAGTTAGCACACAACTCCTACATAGTTTAAGTTAGCACACAGCTCCTGCATAGTTTAAGTTAGCACACAACTCCTGCACAGTTTAAGTTAGCACACAGCTTGTGCATAGTTCAAGTTAGCACACAACTCCTGCATAGTTCAAGTTAGCACACAACTCCTGCATAGTTTAAGTTAGCACACAACTCCTGCATAGTTCAAGTTAGCACACTGCTCCTGCACAGTTCAAGTAGCACACAACTCCTGCACAGTTCAAGTAGCACACAGCTCCAGCACAATTTAAGTTAGCACACAGCTCCTGCAAAGTTTAAGTTAGCACACAGCTCCTGCAAAGTTTAAGTTAGCACACAACTCCTACATAGTTTAAGTTAGCACACAACTCCTACATAGTTTAAGTTAGCACACAACTCCTGCACAGTTTAAGTTAGCACACAGCTCCTGCATAGTTCAAGTTAGCACACAGCTCCTGCAAAGTTTAAGTTAGCACACAGCTCCTGTACAGTTCAAGTTAGCACACAGCTCCTGCAAAGTTTAAGTTAGCACACAACTCCTACATAGTTCAAGTTAGCACACAGCTCCTGCATAGTTTAAGTTAGCGCACAGCTCCTGCAAAGTTTAAGTTAGCACACAGCTCCTGCATAGTTCAAGTAGCACACAGCTCCTGCACAGTTCAAGTTAGCACACAACTCCTGCATAGTTTAAGTTAGCACACAACTCCTACATAGTTTACGTTAGCACACAGCTCCTGCAAAGTTTAAGTTAGCACATAGCTCCTGCAAAGTTTAAGTTAGCACATAGCTCCTGCATAGTTTAAGTTAGCACACAGCTCCTGCACAGTTTAAGTCAGCACACAGCTCCTGCACAGTTTAAGTTAGCACACAACTCCTGCATAGTTCAAGTAGCACACAGCTCCAGCACAATTCAAGTTTAATAGCACACAGCTCTTGCGTATTGAAGTGCTGCTGCATGCAGGCAACAAAATCAAGGCAAAATAGTCTCTTGATTTACTCAAGGTTTCTGGTAATCCAACAAGAATTGGCAGTTGCTTGTTCTAGATCAGTATCTTGAAGTGAACTTGACAGTCAAAGCTGTCACTGATACAGTCCTTCTGGTCTACGTATTTACATAGCAAGTTTAGTGTACACAGAGCCGATGTGCAGGCTTGCCTGCAGTAGATGTACATTAAGTATTTGTCTGGCTGTGTGATAAATTACAGTTCCACATTAATTATCAGCAATTCTGTCTCTCTCCCTCCCTCTCTCTCTCTCTTCCTGTTCCCGTTTTAATTGTCTTTATCAGCCTGTAAGATGAACATTCACAGGAGATGCGACCGAAACGTAGCGCCAAATTGCGGCATCAATCCTAAGAGAATGGCAGAAGTCCTCTCAGAGATGGGTGTCACGGGTGATAAATTATCAATACGCAGGAAAAAGGTAAAACTCAAAGCCGCTGTCTGCTTCAACTCTTTAAGATAACTTGGCAAGATGTGGATGCTTGCCGGAGGGGGGGGGGGGGAGGCATTCATGAGGTGTAGGACTTATGAACAATAGAACGTCATGTCCTGTGTCAGAGAATACTGGGTGGAAAAAAAACTTGATGACGGGCTGGCGGTTTTTTGTGCTTATTAGCTCATTTTCAAGTTACAAACAAGTGCCAAGATGGGAATGTCAGTAAGTCTTCCTCTGTACCGTCTTTTAGTATTTATTATCACTAATTACGGTTTATTTAAACACTGCAATACAGCCGCTAAAAAGCCGAAAAAGCACAGTTTACAAAAACATTGACAGTGTGCTGTTCAAATTCCTCCTCCCCCTGTGCTCACATTCTTTAATACAGCACCAGTAGGTTGAGCGAGATCAATGGGTTCGGTTTTTTTCTTCAGCCTACAACAAAGAACATAACTTGTGTGAGCAACCTTGCCATTAAAAAAAATGAACTACTCAATTGACTTCAATTTAATTCCACTTCTGGAGCAGAACGTTCTGCTATTCATTGGAAATTTCTAAACTGCTGGCTGTGTATCCCAAGGGTTTAAACATGAGGTTTTTTTTGTGGCACTTTGTTTGAGGTATGGCTGGCCAATCATGTCAGATTTTCTATTTCTTTCACCAAGGCAAATCTATAGGGAGTTACAACGTGAGAAATGCTGAAATCCACACTTATAAAGGAGGGTTTGTCAGTCTGATTTTTGTTTAAATAAATTGACAATGAGTGGTTGCAGTTTGCAGTGACGTCAAAATTCTTTCTATTGTTTCTATTTTTTATTTATTTATTTATTTATTTTTTTGTTAACTGCAGACTTGACCTCATTCTTTCACCATGCTTCAAGTCTCATGCTAGTAGAACATGAGATGCCCATTCAGGGAATCATTTGGTCATTTTCCACTTCCGAAATGTTGAGAAATTTATTATGTGAGTGCGAATTGTGCTGCCTGCCACTGTGTAACAATCACAAGCTGACCTTTCATCACTGGGTAAACTCAGTGACTGGGGGCGGGGTTAAGAAAAAACTATGCTAGCATGTTAGCAGTCATGGGTTCAATTCCATTCCATTTCCAGTAGTCAGTGTGTCAGTCAGGGCTTAATATCTGAACTACAATTGTCACCAGTGAAGGGTAAAATTAAATTAAATGTTCCATACATTTAAGTTGACCCCCCTATCTAGCAAATGAAACAGACATGCATCTAGGCGTTCATGTCACACCACAGTTTGCCAGTGATGTGCCTTTAAACTCCAGCTGTGCCCTGTATGGAATGACGTGTAATACCACACATTTGAAGCTGTACATTGCTGCTTTGTTTTGGAAATCGCAAGTAAAATTCTAGAAACACTGACTGCAGTCAAGGCAGCATGCACAAGACTCAAAAGCTGACTTCACAAACTTTATTTTAGTCACAACTTGAACTTTATAGCTAAATGTCATTTTAAGGTCACGTGGTGTGTTGTAATCAATACAAATGCGTTACAAACAGGGCCGATTTAATCGGCCCTGCCAATACACAGTCACAAAATTGCGCCGATTTAATCAGCCCGGCTTACTGCCAGGGGTAACCTCAGTCAGGCCCTGTTTTAGCTTCTTATGCAAGGGGTCTTGTAGGTCTTCTACCCTCGCCAGAGTTTTTTACAAGTGGCACCAGTTTTTTTCAGCTTAAGGTTTCCCTTTCAGACCTTTCCTTCCATGTGGGAGAGTGGAGGCACACCGGGAACACAAGGTTCAGGATAAATATAATTTGGACTTTTGATTTTTTTGTCTTTGAATCTTTGATCTTTCAGAGGATCCTAGTGTGGGGTCACTATCTTACAGATTGGCAGTTTATAGAGAACCATGTTTCTCGAATACAGCGGCGTAGCCAGGATTTTTTTCAATGGGTGGGGGGGGGGGCATTGCTTTTCACTGGGGGGCCCAGGGTCTATGTTTTTTAATGAATTACATGTATCTAGATTTTTTCATTGGGGGGGGGGGCACTGAGAATTTATGGGGGGGCACGTCCCCCCCAGGCCCCCCCCCCCACATGGCTATGCCGCTGGAATACAGTCATAATCCGCAGTATTTTTGAACCAAATTTGTGTGAATCAAATTTATGCGATGCGAAACAAGTACAACATACTTTTCATTGCTATTATTATTATTACTTATTTGGTCATTGATACAAGAAAGCAACATACAGGCAGTCAAAATAAGATGAAACTGTAATTGGAAAGCAAGGAAAATTTGCCGTTGAAAGCACCCTCATGCCTGCAAAAGTCTGGTTAATTGGACCTTTTCGAAACCTAGGCTTGGGCTCGTGCTCCGTCGTGGGCTCAGGTTCTTGCTTGGGCTCAGGTTCTTGCTTGGGCTCAGGTTCTTATTTGGGCTCAGGTTCTTATTTGGGCTCAGGTTCTTACTTGGGCTCTGGCTTAGGCTTTGGCTTTGATATGGGCTCTGTCATCCATATTGGAGCAGTGTGCATTTTGCACAGTGCTTCAACATTAAACGGAGTTCAAAGCCACAGCTGTGGCCCAAGCTGAGGTTTTGAAAAAGTTCTTGATTACAGTCTTCAAATGTAAAACCCACAAACTGTTTCACTTAACGTCAGAGGGTAGCAATCTCTAAATTAAGTGAAGGTGTACTGCGGAACCATTGAAATCACTGCATACATGTAAAATCAGAGTGATTTTGAAAAGGAGGATGACAACAACTATTCAAAATGTTTATATTTTTTAAAAGATGTGGTGAAATTATCCACTGTGGCTTTGTTGTTGTTGTCAAACATTCTGCAAAGTTTAGCTTCAATTGTACATGTATGTAAATTTATGTACATGGTCGAACAAAAGTTATTTTAAGTAATACTTTAACAATATTTTGTTCAGCAGTTGCTGCTGTAGCAAATTACGCTTTGGCCAGTTCTGATCCCATTTTATGTATTCTGAACTAATTTACATTAGGGCTAGGTCCCCGTCTCCTCATCTGACAGTATACATTGCCTTTTAACTTTACACCCACCATGCCATGTATATACCTAGGCCTTTGTCAGTGAGTCACCTTCGACCTCCACCAGCGAGGATGCAGATGCCACACCTAAGGAGACAGGTAAATGAAGTGGCTTGCACGATTGCAGGCCACAGCGGTTGGCTCAAAATGCGGCTTGCTACAGCAGTTTGACATGGGGGCTTTCTCTTTTACGGTGAATAGTAGATGCACTTTGTAGAAAAATAAAAAATTGTGTATGCATTTACCTTGACATTGGGTGAGCAAGATAGCATGCTTGTGATTTCTTGTGTAGTTTTGGTAGGACTCTTGAAAAAGCAGCTGATGAATTAGAAAGTAGGGGGGAAAAGAAGAAAGGAAAAAACACGCAGAATGTCAGGCTTGGTGAGAAACAACGGAGTTTTTCAAAGTGAAATTTCTTTGTGTGAATTCATATCATGATTTTATATCATGTAGAGTGTACAAATCATGAATCCTGAAACCTGTTACTGAAACATAAGACACAGTTATTTTGAAAAACATTTTTTTTTTTTTTTTTAGGGGGGTAGGTTGTTAATTTGAAAGTGTTGTTATAATTGCAAGTTATGATATCAAAAAGAGAGTTTTAATTCTAGTATTCAGTGAGAAAAGAGAAAGTGCCTACCGTCATTTGTTTAGCCAGCTTGGCATCTAGCAAGGCAATATAGACTAATTCGCCATAGTTGTAATTCTCAAGTCCATGCAAGCAACAGGTTGATTTTGTCACTTATGTTGAGAGGGGCTATTAAACAATTGCAGGTCATCTGATCTGTGTATCTCACAATCAGTTCCAGTTGACAGCCTGGACTCCAGAATCACAACGTATAGCGACTTAGTCTGGATCCAGGCCATTTGGGGATTTATTAACAACTAATGATGAACAAAAAATGATGTCTGATGTCAAGTTTTTTTTTGTTTTCTTTCTTCCCCATCATTCCTCTCTCGTGTGTATGTCCGACTGGCCGCCGTGATGTGTCTCTGTATTTGTCCACTTGTCGACATGGCTGTTTTGCTACCTAATCAACTTATGTGTGGTGGTGATATTTTTTATGTCCCATGTGTCTTGTTACGTTGGATGTGGTGCCGTCCGTTACATGATCATGACATAACCAGGCCTCCATCTCAGAATATCCCAAATTGGGTTCTTTGGACGCCTGTGCGTCATCCTCTCGCCCCTCATCCCGGCCCACGTCGCCCAGGTCCGCTCCCGCTGAGCTGGCAGGTATGGGTGAAATATGCCGTTTTCATTTATTTATTTCACAAAATGAACATATTAGTTATATTATTTATTGATTTTTTTTTTAAAGTACTATTTTTTGTTAATTCTGTATACAAGTATTATTTGGCATGTTGCACGTTGGTTTTACAAATCTCTACACTGTGTATGGTTTTTGCACCCGTTTTTTATTTTTAATTTTTTTTTTGCATGGGAATTTGGTTCACTTTTTGTCGGGGAATTCATGCACATTGATTGTATGTAATTACAAACAACAAAACTTGTACTCCATTGGGTTGAAAATCTAGTTTCCTCTCATCTAAGTGGCCGATGTCTACACACTATCATTCCTGTTCACTGTTTTTTTTTTTTTTACTGCACTGTGATACGAACAAAAAGAATGAATAGGAGAAAAAGAATAAAAGAAAACAGGGTGAAGACAGATGTTTTTATGTAATTGGAAATTTCCATTATGGAAAAAAAAAAGAAGGCAAATGCGCTTTCAAAGATATCAAATGCAACCCAAAGTGAGGGGTTTGAAGGCATTTACTAGGCTCTCAAGTGCAACATCTCCCCAAATTGAAGACGCTGAGACAGCTGAAAAATGTCTTATTTATTCATGTGTATGTCCTCGGAGCATGGTTTCTGCCCATAGAAACCATTGTGTAAACACCAATGGATATTGATTCCTGGATGGGGTGAATGTCTCTTGTGTGGACGCTGTCATGGCAACGGAACCGTTAGAAAAGATTTCCCCCTTTCTATTGTTAAATGCTAATGCTCATTACCAGTGCAACCTGTGCCAATGATTGCAAGCCATCTTGTCGTGGTCAGTCACTCAAAATGAAGCAATCTCGCTATGCAGCTACCATCATTATGAATTCAGTATACCGACGGTGAAAAGTGCCCTCACTGTTTCATTAGGGTATTGGACGAAAGTATGTAATAATAATCGATAAAGACAGCGTAGTGCATTTATTTGTAACACGGGATCAGTAGCGGTTCATTCTTAAAATTCTTTCACAAAGCACAAGCTTTGAATTCCGTAGAATCTTACGAAAATGTTGAAAAAAGGATAAAGAAAAATTCTACATGAATTGCATTACATCAGTCACAAGCAATCGGTAGCTGCAGAGTTAAAGTTCTTTTTCCTGGACGCAACCTCTATTTTGTATTCTTTATTCTTTGTTCACTGATACTTTGTAGTAGTAGCATCGTCTCAACATTCATCATTGGGCAACGCTATTGGACTATTTTTTCACTTGCCAGTGCATTACACACGGCCCTTCAAGGGTTAGAGAAACGATGTTTATGTCGAAACTTGGCAGTTTTATTTTAAGAATGCGTGAAATATTCCCCGTCCTGAAATAACGTGAAAACCAGAGATCCAATTTACCAAGCATTTTGAGGAAGCAGCTCTGACGATGTTGTTTTCCTTTAATCGTGTCTGGTGAAGAACAAAGTGAGAAAAAAGAAGACCGGGACAGAACAGGGAAATTATAGACAATAAACATGCCCGTGTCGCACGATTGAATCGCTTCAAATTAAATTCCTTCAGAAACTGACAAATTTCTTCCCTCGGTGTGCTGCCCGGGACGATTCAACAGGGGAAAAAAAAACTGACGGTGGGAAGTCTTGTTGACACTAACATGCGATTCCATGTGATTGGTCACGTCCAGGGATATTTGGGGCTCCCGAGTTTTTGTTTGATTTTCAAACAAACAAAAGAGTGTTAAACCTGTGAAATGTTGCATCTGAGAAAACTGGTTCCTGTTATGATTGGGGGGGGGGGGGGGAAGTGGGGGGGTCTTCATAGCTAGAGCGGAGCTTAGGTATACCAGTTTCTTGTTCCAGCTAGACTGATATAACACATAATGGGGATTACAGCTGTACATGAGTACTGCCATACAATGAACAATATAGTAGTTTCCTAACAGTTATCTCATGCTTCCTTTAAGGGAAAAAACAAATTTAATCCATTCCAACTAAGCCATTTGTGAGTTCAGATTTGAATGATGTCTGGTACATCACCTTGCTCAGTCACAAGTGAATGCTCAATCGGAATTCCTCAGACTAAATCCAGTGTTGTAGGGTTTTTATATAAAAAGAACTGGACCTGCGTAGCAGTCTGCACTGTTTCTATCCATGTCCACTCTGTAATGTTTCTACGAGGGTCATTTCCATGCAGCTTTCACACTTGCTGCATGCGAAATCAGCTTCTGCGTTACGCTTGTATTGCGTATTGCACTTTTGCTTCACTGCACACATTACGTGGGTACGCTCAGTGGAAAGTCCCATCTTGCACTGCGCCAAATTAAGCAATTATACTTGAAAATTGGAGGGAAAAGTGGATCCTAAAGAGTGTGAATTTCACGGGTTGTGTGGGTTGTTCCTAGGTCAGCAATTCATTTGTTGTTAGTAACAGTGTGGTGTGCTGTGTGTACACAGGGTAACATGTAGCCAACAAGCATTCACATTGTTGTTTTTAGCACGTTTCAGAATTCTCCACACGGATTGGGAGCTTTCAACCAATCTCCTATCAAGCAAGGGTTAATTTTGAAATGGATCAAGTGCTCTATGGGGGTGTCCGCTATGTTAAAATGCTATAGCGTGAAAAGATCAATCCAGATAACGTGTGGGACCCATGTCCAACACAGATTCTCAGCCTTGTGAAAAAGGCCTATAGTTATATAAGAGATGGCGAACACACATACACAATTTCTGAAGAAAGGCGTGGCACAAGGATGCTAGACTTTTGGTAATCTGCAAGTTGCCATGCAAAAGCTTGCACCGGACCATGTGACATAGCAACACTGGATTTAGTCTGAGGATTTCAAATTGTGCATTCACTGTCAGGCTGCAAGGCGTTGTACCAGACATCGTTTGTTTTGTTTTTATTGCTTTTTTGTTCTATTGTTAAGCACTTTGAGGAATCTTTGATTCATTGCGCAATATAAATGCTATTTTTATGACTATCATTGTTATTGTCAATCACATCTTAACTGCCAAGTGGCTCATTTGAGCAGATGTTTACACTGTTAAAAGAGCACAGTACATTTGAATATGCTAATTATGGTTTTCATTTTGTTCAACATTTTTTATTGGTAATGGCTGTGAATGCTGTGATTGAAATTGTTTCTTTTTGTGTTCATTTTTTTTTGTCTTTGTGCTAGGTGTTCCCAAGCTTGTTTTTGTTAGCACTGACTTGAATGCAGGTGATGTTTGTTTTTTAAAGTTGCACTGAAGTTTGAAAAGAAATCTTCGAAAAGGGGGATACTTGGGAATTACAAAAAGCAGCAGTCTTCAGTGAAAACCGGAAGAGCTTTTTAAAATGTTTGAAAATAGTAAATTAAATGTAAGGAAGTATACAAGGAGTCTCTTAAGGTTTGCAACTAAACGTGTCAGAGAGTATTGTAACAAGTTTAAAGCAAACTGAAAGCTGGAGAGGGGAGAAAAAAGGGTTAAATGTGTATTGGGATTTTTAGTGACATGTTTTCGGAATTTGCATTTGTAGCGGGTTTCAAATGCTTGTAGAGATTAACTTTCAATTTTAACTTTTGGCTGTAACTTGCATTATGCTGGTGTTTCATACATGTATACATGCATCAACATCGGTCAGAGATGCCTATAGTGCGTTTAAAAAAAAAAAAAAAATAAGTGAATGCTGGGTGCAATGTATGGACTAGTGTCTACCCACATTCATCCATAGGATGTTGTAAGTTTACCTAAAAAACTTTTACGCATGTGTTCTCAAAATGCCCCTAGAATTCATTTATTTGATTTATTTTATGAAAGTAAATTCCATGCATTTGGAAGAACCGTATGTATTTTACATGCATGAATAATTAATTATGCATAATTTGTAGACTTGCATCATTGCTGCTTTTTTCCAACTGCTCCCATTCTTTCCGCAAAATCAAATTTATGAGAGAAAGAGACAGCAAAAAAAAAACTTGCACCACCAATCATGCTTTTAATTGAAAAATGAATTTCCACCCCCCCCCCAAAAAAAAAGATAAACCATGCACTATCCATAAATGCGAGCTTTTGACTCCGTCTGTCCACTTGTTTGTCCATTTGCATATTATGTCTCACCCTGTCTGTTCCATTCTGTATATGGCTGTCCATTACACCTTGTGTGCTCCGCTGTGTGTTTGTGTATGTGGTAGCTAATCTGCTACACTACATGTATGGGGCAGTCCATAAAGCCACTGTCAGTTCAATGTATTACTTGTTCTGCTCATTGATTGAAGGTAGTAACAGTGTGTTTGTAATACGTGATCACTGTATATTGGCACCTTTGCTTCAACCCCAACCCTCACCCTTTCCAGCAGTTAGCACAGCTCACTTGATCATTGTCACCCAAAACCATTCACATTGGGATGCATCAGTTTCTTCCAATGGGTACTTTTGTGCAACAGTCACCCGCCCCCCCCCCCCCCCACACACACACACACACACAGCAGTAGTAACAGCTAGCCTTAATGCTTCATCCCTGGGCCCAATTGTACATCTCTGCTTACTGTGAGTGACAAATCAGTACAGTCAGTCACTGAAGATCCAAGTCTGTATTTCACCCAGTTTCAAATCTCTGGCCCAGTAAGCAGTGTCATAGAATTGGGCCCAGATACCTTGATTCTGTTTAAACTTCAACTTGTATTTTTGTTTTCCCCTGAGGGACACCAAGTTTGGAAAGTCTTTTTAAATGTCATTGGGCTAACTCACTTCACAACTGTCTATGCCTATCCAGTGCACAGAAACATATACCAGTAATATTCCCCATCTTGTATAATAACTCCCAATTACTCGTAACCAGTACTGGCTAAGAGGAAGTTCAGACACAGTGAAGAGACATGAGGCAATGGTCACTACCAGAGCCCAAAGCGTCATTTTGGGGCACACAAATTTGCTTAGCGGAGAACAAGTTACCAGCCAAAATGCCACGTGATGTATGCAGTTTATGACTGGTCCCAAGTTGACTTTTGCTGAATATATCATTTCATCATTAAGCAGTAATCTCAGTTAAACCTAGCATTTCCCTGTATTAAACAGGCATAACGCCATGCATTTTAAGCTGTAAATTACAACTTTTATTTAAAGAAAATTAAAACAAAAATTCTAGAAACAATTCGAGAAACAAACGCTGCAGCCAAGGCATGTACAAGTTCAAACCTGACTTCCGAAACTTTTATTTTGGTCACAACTTGGAACTTTCTCAAAGGTCCTTTTAAGGTCACATGGTGTGTTGTAACCAATACAAATGCGTTACAAATAGTCCCGATTTAATCAGCCCCTGCTACTATACAGTCTCAAAACATTGGGCCAATTTAATCGTCCCAAGAAACTGCTCGTGTTAAGCAGGTTTGTGGAATTGGGCCCCAGGGTCCCGTTGTTTAGAGTTGTTAAAGCAGAAAATAACGGGTTTTTTTTCGTCAAAAATTTTCAGGCGAAGTAAAAATCAGCGCGAGTTCAGTACTCACAAACAATACACAGACTGTGGTATTCTGGCTGGTTGCGTTCATACTGCCTTGACCATTATTCCATGTCAAAGTTTGGCACAGTAAATGATAAATCAACTGAAAATATACCTTGATGCGACCGCCTTTATAACTTTTGTCAAATTTATTTAATTTCAAATAATGCTCTCTGGAAACGCCCACAAAAACAAACCTGGCTCATGAATGATGTTTTACATGTGACGTCACTGGGAGAAGGAGAAATGTTAAGAAATGCTTGTGCTACCACAAACAGTACATGCCCGTACAGTAGCAATGGAAATTCAAAAGGCCTCCGTTATGTTCCTTGTTATGTCAAATCAAAAGCAAGGCCTGTTTTTGTGGGCGTTAACCCAGAGAGCACCATTAAAATGACACAGATTTTTACAAAATATATCTATATAAAGAGGATAGTAACAAGTGTATTTTCAGCTGATTTATTATTTATTAATTACAAACTTTTACATGACATGGACAAGGCGGTACGACACGCATCATTTAAGTAAAGTTTGTTTACGCTTAGCAAATTTGTAAGCTTTTTCAGATATCTCCATGAGATTCAGCCGGGGACTGTGACTCCATTCATGTGGTGTAGACTGTTACCAGGCATAAGGGATTACGCAGACGGCGTATAATTATCATTCCAGCTATATTTGACTCATGATTTATTGAATGAGTGGTCCCTCCTGATCAGTGTAATTACTAAGCTACATGAATGCTTCACACCGCAACACTGACCATGCTGTATTTTGATTAGTCAGAGAATACGGAATTGCTATCGTTGAACGACAACTAAGAGAAGGGGGGGGAAAAAAGCAATCAAGTATCAAACATTCCTTAAAGAGAAGACAGTTCTTTGGGTTTCCACATCCAGATGGTTACGCACAACAGTTTTACAGTTGAAATTTTTGTTGTAAATCTGTTGTTGTCGCTAACCACAGTCTGGTTGCATTGAGTCGCGCTTTCAGTGGCTTTACTGTGTCTGAGTTTGTTCCGAAACTGAGTCAGTTTACAATTTACACATTACATGGAATGTATGCAGATGCACTTTTAAAATAATCCAGAGACCGGGAGTGTTATGTGAGGCACTGGGTTTGGAAGTATCCGTTTGCAATTTCTCCGTGTTGGTTTCCCCCAGTTGCTCTGCATTAAGTGGGAACACAAATTCCTGTTTCCCTGAAGCCCCCGCCCCCAAAGGGACTCAAAGTTCTCCCATACAAAGCAGAAACCATTATTTGAACAACAAAATTCAGATTTGTAAACAAGGACTCTGCAAAAAAATAAAATAAAAAAATAAAATTTCCCTTTAAGCAATTACTAATACATTCCAAGTAAAGGCCACATTTCTTTTAAAGCATTTTTTTTAATGAAATAATTCAAGGGGAGTCTTTTTTGAAGAAGAAAAAATCATTGAGTTCCAGACTGTGCACAATTTTAATTTTTTTTTGTACATTTATTTTTTTTTTCATTGTAACTTTCCTGAGTCCTGATTGGTTCAGAGTTACTAAGGAACTATGAATATTCATTTGAACATATCAACAAGACAGGCTCCCCTATACATATTTGCATACTGCTAACCTATAACATTCCTCCTAACCTTAATCCATTTTGTTGTACTTTTATCATCCTTTGGTGAGTGTGAATATTCATGAACCTGTACCCATTTATCCTCCAATCAGGCATCACCAAAATTCATGACCTCACCGAAGCCACAGCCAAGCTGTCAATGGAAATGGATGATGGGAAACTAGGCGTTTCACACCTGGGTTCATCGGTGTTGAGAACACCCTCTCTCAAGGAAGAGCTTGAACGGATACCCAAGAGAAAGTTTAACCTTGAAGATTTCAACTTCATCAAAGTTCTAGGGAAGGGAAGTTTTGGCAAAGTGAGTTCAGATTTTTGTTTTCTTTTTTCAAAAAATCGCTAATTTAATGATAGACAAATTTGCATCAGACATATTAATGTTTGTTTAATACTTTCTTTAATTGGTCCTTGGACAGTTGCGACGCCAGATTCTTAAAAAAATTTTAGGGGGGAAGTGAGGGGTAAAGAAATGGTTTTGGGTGCCGGGGGCAATTAAATATCTCACTTTACTTGTACTCCCAAATATGTAACTGCATGACTGATTAAAACTAAAATTAATGGCAGTGTGGAGAGTGTTTTGTCTAGCAAAGTTTGTTTTAAAACAAAAGAAAATAATGATATTATAAAGAGCCAATTGCCTAAGATAACCAAAAATTTGATTTATTTAAAAAAAGTTTAATTGTGTTCGGGGGCGGGAGGGGCTTCTAGGTGTTGGAAAGGGATCTGCTGAAAGTTTTGATAGAGCAAGGACATCTTTGCTTCATTTACTTGTACAAAACCAATGGGGACATTGCTTGAAATAAAATTAAGTCCAAACAATGGGAGGACAAAGAGAAATTTACGATTTACGGGATCGACAAACATGGGTGTGTGTGTGTGTGTGTAGGTGCCCTTACACTCACCAACTTACGGGGCACTTTACACAATGGAACAATGCTACCCCACAAGGTTTTCTTTGTTCTAGTGCTACCCCACAGAGGAATTCTTCAGAAAAGGGAAAAATAGAACAACAATAGGAGGACCCCGTAATTGCCATATGTAAGGGGTAGTGGGTCAAACGGGGGGTGGGGGGATGGGGGGGGGAATCCCCCTTTGCACCCTCTCCCCAACCCAGAGTGCCACCAATGTTCTCGGACCAAATAAGTTGTAACTTGATGCAGTCTCTTTCAGGATGAGCTATTGCTACGTCTGTTTCTCATGTGCAACAGCGTCTTTTAAACATACAATTTTAATAAAATAATAAATAACAATTTCATTTTGTTTGTAGTTAGTGGGAAAGTGCTCTGCCTTTTATAATGTGAACTTAAGAAGAATTTTAGTCCGTTACTCCTTCCTTTTTGAACACTTCAACCAGGTGATGTTGGCGGAGCGTAAGAACACAGAGGAAGTCTACGCAGTTAAAGTACTGAAGAAGCATGCCATTATACAGGACGATGATGTGGAGTGTACAATGACAGAGAAGAGAGTGCTGGTACTAGCTAACAGACATCCCTTCCTAACCTCGCTACACTCCTGCTTCCAAACGGTGGTAAGTCAAGATGTTAAAGACGTGCTGTGTGGTATGGGCAGTGGCTAATCCATGGCCGATGGAGTGGGGTCGGGGCTCAGACTGTTCTGATATAAGCTAAGGCTGTGTCTGAAGTGGCAGCTGCGTCTGCTGCTGTGGCTGTTGCTAGAGCTGATGTTAATACAGTAATCTGCCAGCAGCAGAGGCTTATTTGGAAACAGCCTAACATACTCCACAATCAGAATGTATGCCTTCTTATGTCCCTTTCCCTTGTAAACACCAGTGATTCTCTCAGTTATTTTTCCCAATATGTTGTTTGTTCTTTTTTTTTTCCCCCTTTTTATTTTACATGAAAAATTTGTTGGGGCAAATGCTCCCTAAAAACCCCACCCCCTCCACCCATCATGACTCTCCAATAGCCAAAGAATGCTGGCACTGGGAAGAAAGGATGAATCTTTTTTAATCAACGCACTTACAAGTAACAATGGGCGACTTTTGAGGATGCTAGGTGGCAGCAGACTTTGTTCTTGGAAATGTGCGCATGCTCATAACTAAGTAAACAATGACAATTTACCTGGTAAGTCTGCTGCCACCTAGCGTTCCAAAGTCTCCCATTTTTTTCCTCTTTTTCTCACTTTTTTTTTTTCTTCTTCTTTTTCATAACCCTGTGTTTACATTACAGAGTATTACAGTGTACAAGTTGTTGATACACCTTTTTCCTGTTTGTGTTCGTGTGATTTTCCTGATACTGTGCCCCTGTAACAGGAGGTTCTGATGGGTCATGTAGTGATGAGCTCACCCCTCGCATAATTTACAATTCACACTGGGTAGTTAAGTTTGGGGCTAATCTTGGTCTCCTCGAGTGTTTTTCTACTCCATTATACTTCATTTTGGTCGACTCCCATCTCTTATTGTATCGTTGATTGTCTCTGTTTTTAATGGGGTTTGGGGCGATAATGGCATATCTGATTGTTGGTTTTACTCCCTTTTAGTGTTTAATCCTTAGCTCCTCAGTCTTCTTTTTAATGATAGTTTCAATCATCTATTTGTAATTGATTTTGTACTTGTTATTGTTTTTAACGTAATATGTTTTATGATGGCCCATTGAAAATCATCTCCGTGGCAACATGGCTACCATCAATACATAAAGCTGTTATTGTTATTAATATTATTATTATTATTATTTAGGAGTAGAACTGTTTTGCAAAATACTTTGTCTAGCTTAGCTAAAGCTAGCTCTTCCACTGCATTGAGATTTTTTCCAATCAGTGTGCAAGATTCAATTTTGCATGGGAAAAAAAAAGCTCCAATTAGGGGTGTTTTGTTCCTCGGTATACATGTTATTTTGATTTCATATAAGGCCAAATCCTCTCTATCCAGCACGCTGACGGCGGTAATTTTGGCGGGGGCTTACCAGGGAGCCCGTTACTACCACTCATTACACTACCCAGCTTATGGCAATCCTTCCCTCTTTCCATCAAGCAAAACAATGCAGCTCCCGCGCAAGAAGGTATCAAGTTATGGAAAGAACTTTCACCACGAGCAAGATGTCTACCCTGAACATCAGCTCGATTACACTGTAAGCGTGGCTAGAGGGCATGGATATATACGCCAGCGAGCCACAATACATCTTCATAAAGTTACCACATATATGTATACGCTGACTTGATGATGTGTTGCTTTGTTGGCAGGATCGACTGTACTTTGTTATGGAGTATGTCAACGGTGGAGATCTGATGTTCCAAATACAGAGAGCGAGGAAATTCAATGAGCCTAGGGCAAAGTTCTACGCAGCTGAAGTAATTCTTGCACTACAATTCCTTCACCGGCACGGTGTTATATATAGGTGAGTAAGCTAGACCTCTTTTTTGAGGGAGTTTTTTTCGGGCTACAATTTACACAAGATTTGTTTGTGTGTTTCTGTTCTGTACTAATGCTTCCCCTTTTCTATGGCTTGACTTCAATGAAATCCTGTCTCTAAGTCTGGTACCAAAATAAAAGCTTGAGGGTTTGAGAGTAGACTTATAATCGGAACAGAAACAACTTCAGGGAACAATTTCTGAGATTTCCACGAAAACGGGCGGTAATCGGAAACAGAATGAGACATAGTTACATCTCTTCATGATTAATGTTTTCAAAATGTACGGTCTTTTTTTTTATTTCCATGTGATGGAACTTAGTCTTTATAATTTTATTAACATAATTTGGTTTGTATGGTTCAGCATGAGTCATTTTTTTTTTTTACAAAATTCAGTGCACAATTATCATTTGTAAAATTTGCCATTTTAAAAAGTAAGCCCAACCAAGCCAGCAACTCGGTTACAGTTTTGTCCGAATGGCTACGTTACTGCAAGACAACCGTACTCATGAAAATGCCTCATCAATAACCAAAGCTCAAATGTGTTTCTAGTGGGGGACGCCAAAACATGCCCCAGGTTGCCACTATTTTGTGTCATCTCCCCTGTGTGCGGAAGCAATCAGAAGAACTTATATTCACATCACCAAAAAGGGACCAAGCTACTTTATCATTCAGCCTCTATTCGGTTTTTTTATTTTATTTGATTGAAGCCTCGTTTTGGTTATGTTGATTTGATTTCAGCCTCATTTTTGTAATGTTGATTTGATTGCAGCCTCGATTCGGTTATGATGGTTTGATTTCAGCCTCATTTTGGTTACATTGATTTGATTGCAGCCTCGATTCGGTTATGTTGATTTGATTTCAGCCTCATTTTGGTAATGTTGATTTGATTGCAGCCTCGATTCGGTTATGATGATTTGATTGCAGCCTCGATTCGGTTATGATGATTTGATTGCAGCCTCGTTTCGGTTACACTGATTTGATTGCAGCCTCGATTCGGTTATGTTGGTTTGATTTCAGCCTCATTTTGGTAACGTTGATTTGATTGCAGCCTCGATTCGGTTATGATGATTTAATTGCAGCCTCATTTGTGTTACGTTGATTTGATTAGGAGTAAAACAAAACGACTGCACTATGATGAAAGTGTTCAGGTGTTTTGGTTTTGGTTGAACAAAGAACAAAATACCAGAACAGGATTTGAACCTGCGACCTCCGGATTGACATTCTAGTGTTCTACCAACTGAGCTATCTAGCCCTGTGATTGGGGTTTCCTTATTTTTTTCAATATCTCTTCGTTAGGGTGGGGTGGGGGCGGGGAGGAGCATTTCGATTTTACAGAATTGATTCAATATTATATTCATTGAGCACAGAATGACCACATCACATAAGTAACAGCAGTAGTACAAATCCTACCCACAGGAGTCATTGCAGAATTCCATAGAAAATGCCGAAGAAAACAGCTCAAAAAGCTTTGACCTTTATTGAAATCTTGCATGGGGAATGCATTTGTTTTATTTAGACTACTTGAGTATTACTGTAGTAAATAGGGTAGTCACAGTTACTCTGAGAGCTAAAATAGAACAAACCTTTGTTCGTGACAAGAGGAAAAGCTACAAATGACCGCAAGCACGCGTGTGTGCAATATCTTGGTGAGAGTTCATCTTTCCATGCACAGCCACAGGCCTGCTTTAATCATGACGACACAGCCTCTTTATGTCCCCATTGATCTCAGAGTTAAACTTGTACAATGTTGTATAATTTTGCTGCTTTTCTTTGTGTGTTTTGTACAGAGATTTAAAATTAGACAACATCTTGTTAGACATGGAGGGTCACTGCAAACTGGCTGATTTTGGTATGTGCAAAGAGGGGATCATGAATGGCCGAACAACGGCAACGTTTTGTGGTACCCCAGACTACATAGCACCAGAGGTATGTATTTCTGTTAAATTTATGTTTCATGTAGCACAGTCTGCTGAACAAATAAAAAGATCGGGGAATGTTTTTTCTTGGGGAGGGAGTATTCACTCAAAAGTGCCTTGTTCTCACAAAACATCGTGCAAAGCACAACAAACACCAGTCACGCAAAACCGATTGAAAAAATTGACGGTGCCCGAGTCTTTCTCAAAAGGCCTTGTAGAATGACTGTGCTAAGGGACAAAATGGGCGTCCGTTACCACTGTAACACTTTTACCACAGGTTGGTATCAAGCAGTTTTCAACGGCTTTTTATTTTGTTCAAGATTGGATTAAAATAGAGTTTTTCGGGAAGATATAAGCATTTTAGGCATAAATCTTTCCTTGGGACTATTGATACCAACACCAACTTTACACAAAACTTTGATTGAAATTGTCCAATGGTCTTTTTTTAATATTCACCCAAATGCATACTTGTTGGTCAAGTTGATATAAATGTATGCATATTAGCATTGTCATCCATGAGTAGAAAGTTAAACAAGTTTCCGCTTACTCCTCTTAATTTTGAAATAATCTGCCACAAATTTTATACTCTCAATCTTACGACACTTTAAAGTTTAAGACTTCTATTTTCAACTCGCCCTCGGTTAATTAGAAAGTTCACTTATCTGTGTATTATCAACTCACTGTAGCATTTGTACAAAAGTGAAAGGCTGCCAGGGCTAATGCAAACTTGACTAGAATACAGAATGACCGTGCCGAGTTGGCCGCATACAGTGTGTTAACGTGATGATGCCTTATGGTATGCTTTCTAGATCCTCCATGAGTTAGACTACGGGCCATCAGTAGACTGGTGGGCTCTTGGTGTACTTATGTATGAAATGATGGCCGGTCAGCCACCGTTTGAGGCAGACAATGAGGACGATCTCTTTGACTCCATTCTGCACGATGACGTTCTGTATCCAGTGTGGCTAAGCAAGGAGGCAACGTCCATTCTGAAAGCAGTAAGTTTCTCTCAGTTATTTATCATCATTGTTGTAATGAAATCAAGGGACCCTCAAAAGTGACTAGCACTGTGACCCGTAGGCCTGAAGATAACTGTGTAGAGAGAAATGATGAAGAAATATCGGTTTCAGATGTGAGAGAAAAACCTCACAGAGGGAAAGAAACACGTAATCAGGTGGTGGCTGAAAACCCCCAAATCCACATGCAAGGCTCCGGTCCGAGATTGGAACTGGGGTCACAGAGTTGAAAGGCGAGGAAGAAATTACTGAGCCAAGCTGAATGCCCAAAATGACAAGAAGCTTGTTTGATGACAAGAGCTTTTTTTTCAGTGTAGTGGAGTACAGATTTTTAATTCTCTGGTTCACCAAGCTCTGGCTAGGTGTTCAAATATTTAGCAGTGAAAGCGTTTGTTATTGGGTAACAAGGTGTTAGCCAGTGGCATCTGGGTGTTTTTAGGACATCCAGGTTTGGGTTTTTTTTTCTGCTTCTTTTTTTTTTTTTTTTTTTACCCTACATCTATGTGTGATAAGTACTGTATTCTCGGTGCTTCCCGAGTTGGGAATTTTTTTATTTTATAGAATCCACAGGCATACTACTTGGATGGGATTCGAACCCACAACCCCTTCCATTGTAGAACAGATCTCTTAACACTAAACTACTGAGTGTGCCTGGTAACAAGGGGCCAATTCGAATCTGCTCTAGAATTGTGGGGGTCCTGGGTTTGAATCTCATCTAAGTAGTATACAGTATCAATGGGCGTCTCAAAGCACTTGTTTTTTTACAACAGGTTTCCAAAGCTATTTTGATTTAAATGAGACCCATTTGTATGGCAGCTTGCGAGGGTTCACGTGGTGTTGCAGTGCAATCTGCAGCCAACCTTCCCAGAGAAGACCTTCCGTTCCCTCAATGATAAGTGTACTGGGTTGGTGTTTTTTACAAGCAGTCCACACGGAACCTTCTCCTTTTTGTCCCGTCTGAAAGGACGAAGCAATTATGGTTAAAGAGTCATGCTCAAGGACAGAAGTGCCATAGCTGGTACCCGAACCCACACACTAACAACACCTGAGCACATTACTCTAAACCGCTCGGCCAGGACGTGGCAATATGAACATTCATTCAATAGCTGATTTGATAACCGTATGTCTAAAATCTGGCAAAATTTGAGTTGTGTATTAGACAATTTACTTTTTCATTTGGATTGGAAATTAAGACACTAGTCCTCAAATGAAGTTTGTGGTAGTAATATCATCAAGCACTTCGACGCACAGTTGAAAGTGGCAAGATAATTAAATGCATGTTTTTTTAATTTCTTGTCGTTTGCAGTTCATGGAGAAGAATCCAGCCAAGAGGCTAGGCTGTGTGGAGAGCCAGGGAGGAGAGAATGCCATCCGGCAACATGCTTTCTTCGGCGGTATCTCATGGGACAAACTAGAAGAGCTTAAAGTAGAACCGCCATTCAAACCCAAGATTGTGAGTGTACTCTGCCATAACTATGAGCTGTCAATCTCTTATTTAATTTGTAATAATGGAGTCAGTTTTGTTTTTTTCAAAAGATATTTGCAGTAGGTTTTATTTTTTTTAAAGTTGTTTTTAAATAATAAATGTACTAAAGTGAAAACAGACCGATCTGTTGAGCTTCGCTACTGAATGTGTTGACCAACTTCGACCTCGACTGTATGCCCAAAAGTAGACTTGATTTTTAAAATTCCGTTCACAAAATGTAAAGTAAAAAAAAGCACAAGGGAAACTGACTGGGTAATTGCAAATCAATTTTGGGGTGCAAAAAAAAAACTGACTAGAACAGAAATTTTAACATGGGATCTCCAGGTCAGAACAGAGATATTGACAAAATAGGGAGACCGCCATCATAGGGCTGGATAGCTTAGTTGGTAAAGCACCAGCGTATTAATCTGGAGGCCGCAGGTTCAAATCCTGTTCTAGTCAATTTGTCTTTGTTCACCTTAAAATACCAAATGAAAACCATGTTGCAGCCCTTAGGAAAGCCTGAACATCTGATATCGTTTTTCATTGAAAACAGATTTTTTTAAATTGGTTTCAGTCTTGTCAGGGATGTTGTGCACGTTCATATTGAGCTTATTTTGAGTGTGGCAAGTGAAATAAGCAGCAGTGATTTGAGGGGTCTTCAATATTATTTTCTTGATTTTGATGGTCGTTCAGAGGGCGGTATTTGTCCGGAGGATTGGTACTGGTATGAACTGTATAATGAGTGAGCTTATTGACTGAAACTAATCAAGTTTTATATTATTTCAAGAATATTAACCAATCCTACGTTTTTGTCTACACTGGATCTGTCTATTACTCACTGTTTGGAAATATATTAGTCATGATGTATGAGATTGGTGACATTTTGATCATATTGTTGTTATTAATTGTTTTGTTTTTTTATCTGCGACTTTGCTTGGAACAGAAAACGAAAAAGGACGTCAACAACTTTGATGCCGATTTTACTCGAGAGGAGCCCAAGCTGACACCCATCACGGCTAACATTGTCAAATCCATTAACCAGAACGAATTCACCGGCTTCACGTACACAAGGCCAGATTTAGACAAGCCCCAAACGATGACGGACATCGATTAAAAAGAACAACAGGAATCCAAGTTTCAAACTAAGGATCGGCTCGGAAATTGTTATGAGAGGGTCTTTTGAAGAGGTTGGAGAGAGAGAGAGAGAGAGAGGGATCCTTTAGAAGATCGATGTTCGTTTGAACTCCACAAGGCGGTGTCGTCGTCTTTGGAGAGTCTTTCGGTGCTGCTCATTGTGGGTGTCCTGCCAGTGACCCGTTACGGATGAAACCACACCATGCTGAAAGAGCAAGGCTTGTTTGAGTGAGAGGCAGTCAGCGCTGGCTGGGAGTACCCAGCCGTTGGCCAGGTATTGTCTAGTCAACTGCAAAACTTGTACTCTGTGCGAAACTCGGCAGAAACGGTTTCTCAACTTAAGAGGTTAGTATGACTGGGAGTCTTGAACTTGCTGTGAAGGCCAGTGGGAAAAAAATGGCATAAGAATTTTGATTTACTTGAGAGCATGTGGCATTTATGTCCACAAATCAACTCTTAACTAGTCCTTTTTTTATAGAAAAACTTAAAGGTTAAATATGCCACACAATGTCAATATTTAAGGGTACAGGCCCCATACATCCAAGTAAGAAACTGTGACTGCATTGTTTTTTGTTGTTTTTTTTCTTCTGTATAATGTCGTTCACTGATATCACTTGGTTAAAATGATGTCAAATGCTAAGCAAGATATAATGGTAACAAGCTTGTGCACACCATTTTTCACACACCATTCTTGTCTGGTTTCAAAAACTGTCTATACAAAAAAAAAAATCTATAAAAAAATTCTATAAAAAAGTTGTCACGACAAAAGTAACAATTTAAAAGGAAAGTCTATTTTTCGGCATTAGCCTCACTTTCATTCCCGTATACTTGTGCATTAAAAAGAACCAAAGTGTCCACTCTTTGGAGTGCATACCTGATTGCACTGTATTAATACCATGTACATGCTCTAATGGCAGTAAAGTATTAATTGTGTCAGGTACACTGGGTTGCAGATGTTTTGTTTGGTCAACAGAGGGAGCCAGCCATTCGGTGTTACAAAGTATCTTGCCCTCTGTAACCGCAACTTGCGGAGAGATCGTACCTGTGTGGAAACTAAGAGTAGCAAACTTGTGCTAAGTTGATAAAAAAAAAATACATAAAATGAAGTATTTATATTAGGCGTAGAATAACTGTGTGAAATATTCTATCGTGTAGATAAATAGCATTTTTTGTAGAATGACAAAGAACGATGTAGCTGTAGGCTTTAGGCACCTTGTTATCATTTTTTTTAACGAGGATTATAAAAGGAAGTCTTTGAAGGAAAAAACAACACTGTATAAAATAATGCCACTCTGAAACTGTGTATATAGTATAAAGTTATTGTTATTAGCAAACAAACTATTAAGATTTGTCTGTGTATTATTGTAATTATGACAGTAGCTGCAACTCATGTTTAAAAATCTTGTACAAATTTGTTTTTCGTTTTTGTTTTGTTGGTTTTTCGTTAAATACCGGGGACTGAATGTCAAATGTGCAATCCGCATTATCAAAATGTTTCAGAGCTTTTAAAAGAAAAAAGTAACAGAAGGTGCAGGCTGTACTGAGATCCGTTGTTGAAGGAGCAATTTTTAGATATCGCAAATGGTGACATGTGCCTGGGTCTTACTATTTGTTGTGAAGTGGTGCAATGAATGGGAGAGTTTCAGATAGAGTGGACTAATTGAAGCAAGAGCTAACTCTCCCCCCTATTCTACACCCCATCCCCCAATATCCCAAACAAATTGTCATCACATTTTTCGTGTCGCTTTCATTTTTGGAAGTTTAACTCCAGTATACAGTTTACGGGCCTCGTTTGGGAATTTTGTTTTAATTGAATTCAGTTACTTGTTTAGCAAACTTTATTATTTTGTTTCCCCGGAATCAAACTTGCCATGTAAAATTTTGTTTGTAATGCCGACAAATTGTGGAGACAGCTGTTAGGTTTTGAGATCAAAGAAAAACATCTTTCTCGCAAAAACCAAAGAAATTAAAAGAAAAAGAAATGACATGCCCTGTTGTTCAGATGTCAACCGATCGTTTGTTTTTACTCCCCTGTTTTCTGAACAAAAAAAGGTAATTTTAGTGTTTATTTTTTAGTAAGGAAGATTTCGTTCGTTAAAATATTTATTTTAAAAATGCCAATTTGCATATATAGATTACATCTTGAGGTAGTCTCTCTGAGTGCAGTCAGTGTGGTCATGTGATTTAAAAAAAAATTGAAATTTGTCAGTATGTATGCTCTTGACACAATTTGGGTTTTCGGGGAATTTTCAATTTCATTTCACCTTTGAAATCGGTAGAAGAAGTTCAATCATTTTTATGGGTTTTTAGTTATATGCGGACTGAATTTGTTTTTATCCTACATTTGCTCGCACATTTTTATGCCACAACAGTGACTATTTATTCATTTATTTATTTTTTCATATAATCTGAAATTTTATCTTTTTTTCAAAAGACAACGTGAATGAGCAGTCTGCAAAGTTGGGTTGCTCCTTTGCATAATTATATACAACGTACATGTAAAGTAGAATGGGACTTTTTGCTTTTGTTCATGTTTGAAATGCCAAGCTCATTGTCATTGAGAAACACTGCCCTCTCTTGGTCACTGCTGACAACAACAAATATTGAGTAATAAGATCATGTGGGAATGCATATCAGTAGTCTCTTCTCAAGCATCGATTTTCGTTTGTAAGGATTTTTAAATTTCAACGGAATAAAAACACTTGTTTGTCAAATAATATCTTCAGATTTATTTACAACTGCCCAGTCTGACAAGGACCTCTAACTTCAAGAAAAGAATCTGAAATATCTGTAATATTTGTTGTGCCCTCCCAAAGTTGATCACCACAACAAGTGCCTAGTAACAAACCCCACATCAAAAACATGGCCCACTGTTAATTCGTGCAATGATGATATTAAAACGGTACTACCTGATTGCAATCAAGAATTTGAACAGGGTGTAGACTTGAATACTGAATATAGTAATAAACAATGATCATGACAACCACTGTTGAGCAATTTACAACACAAAAGATAAGCAGATTTTTTGTTTCATGTTTTGTCCTGGGAAGAAGGAATTTACGCTCTGGGGAATGTATGAGGATCAATAGTTTACTATTAAAATCTTTATATTATTTCAGCTATTTATTTATTATTTTGTTACTTTAAATCTTTCTGGTGACGAAACCAAGGGATACTCAAATGCGACTAGCCCGGTAACTTGTTGGCCCGAGGAAACCTGTGTAGAGGAATCAATGAAGAAATGTTCTGTTTGTAGGGAAAACCCATGTAATCATTCAGGTAGGGACTGAAAACCCAATCCATATGCAAGGCTCCATCCAAGGTTGGATTCGAACCAGGGCAAATTACCTCTAAGCCAACCAAAATTGTTAATGGGGGATACACCACCCATAGTGTTCTGGGTTTTGATATTGTTTGTTAGTCTTCAATTTGTCTACTGTACCCAAACAGTTTGTTTTGGTTGAAGCATTTGGAGCTTGTTAAGAAAAGTACTAGAACGGCAACCGTCTACAAGAATGAACTTACTGTCTTTATAAACAAATAACAAACCCCACCTAGCTTTGGATGTTTGCATGGCAAAGGCGTTTTCCTGGGTGAGGGGCTGGCAGCCAATTGCCGTTAGACATTCTCTTTAGTTGGCAAGGTTTGACCCTGTTCCCCGTATTTCAAAACTGAGGCATTTGAAGACCAAAAAACTGGCGCGATACAGGGTTCTGGGTTACCCAACTGATTTTAAATAGGGATGAATTTAAAAAAACAAAAAAACAATAAACAGCCAGCGTCCCTACTCATGATTTCTTTCTTCTCATCTTTGCGAATAAATTTATTTAGCAATTTGTTTTTCTGTGTAGGAGGTCTTTTTTGTCCTGTAAGTGTTATGGGGGAAGGTGGATGAGGGTCATGGTACTTGCCTGTTAACTTTAATTGCATTAATCTACAGACAATTGAGGCTGATTTTATTGATTTATTTATTTATTTTTAACTTGAGTTTAAAAAAAGTTTAAAAGTTGTTTTGTGAAATCATGACGTATATAACTTGTACTGAAATTTTTGTTAAGGTTCATTTATGGTTGACATAGGATTCTTTCGACGGATTCAGATCCAATTTTTGAAACATGATTAGTCCGTCACCTATGTCTGGCCCCTGGAAGATTGAATTGTTTACTGGTGATCTGTTTCTATGTTGTTTGTTTGTTTGTTTATTTATTTATTTGTTGTAACTGGTGAGGCAATGGTTGTAACTTTCAAGTAACTCAAATCATGAACAAAAAGTTATAGAGTATTTCTTACTCCGGGTTTTGGTTGATTAACAATGAGATGAACCATGAGAGATCATTTTTAAAAACTGCAAAGTAAATAAATGTTGGTTTTAACAACTCTAAAGTTTCGATCTTTGAAAAAAACAAAACAAAAAAAAAACAATTCCATCACACCTTGAAGGGATGTTTGAAGTTGCATACATGCTGATAACGGTTAATGTATCTGGCGCAAAAGGAAATCATGTGTCAACTAGTTTTAGATTAATAAATTATTATCAGATCACAGCCAAGTAATGTTGGAACTTGGTTCATGAGGTTGTAATGTTTGTGTATTTATGTTCATTGTAAACGCAAGAATGTTATCTTTCCCCTTGGAGGGAGGTATCTCAAAGATATGCTACATTGTTGGTGTTCAGAAGAAAGAACAAAATTCTTCCATGCCTTTTGTTTTTAATAATTGCACCATAAATCCATCCGGTGAAAATAAGATAGACCCGTTGCATATGACGTTACAAGCTCAAACAGCGCCCTCACAGAGGTAAACAGAACACCCAGAAACTAACAGAGAGTTGTGCGTAGCGCGTATGCATGTGTTCCTTTGTTTGACCTCAACGATGACGGCGTAGGCAAGGGGGTTTATCAGATTATGTGGTCACATTTGAGAGAAAATATCGAGTCAGGGTGCAGGGACATTGGGCTTCCATGTTACTGTACTACTCATTATGTATGTATTGCAATGTGGAAGATTAAGAATTGAGTGTTGGTGGCCAGCTTTGTTGCACATGACAGCATTTCACACGGAAATATTTCTCTTGGTTTTGTCTTTTTGTATTTCCACCCTTCTTTGTGATGACGCCAGCCTTCCAGCTTCTTCTGGCTGCATTCTGGTCCTTTCTTTTCACTCCCTTTCCTCTTGACTCCTTCTGTGACACTAATATACTTGATGTGTGTGTTGTGTCGTCATTGAGCCTTTAAGAAAGACTAGCCTAGTTTCATTACCTCATCGGGTCATTAACAATTTCTGGAATTATTTCTCAGTGTATTAATACTGGTTTAAGTTTATTAAAAAAATAAGCTCCCAAATAATTTTTTTTTAATGTTTAATTACTTAGGTTTTTTTAATCGTAACCAATTATGTATCATACCTTAAGGCAACAGAATGCAAAGCAAGTATCTTTGACACGGACAATAGAGTTGCCAAATTGTCTGCCTGAGTATACAGCAACCTTCTCACAGGTTGTGCAAAAGAGACTGTGATGAGGTCAAAAAACAGTTGGCCAGGTAAAAAGTGTCCCTGTTCCCCCTGTAAGGAGGCGGCATGTCACCCAGGGCAAACATCCAAATTCTAATTCAAAAATTAATTACAGTAGAGGAACAGTGCTCTGATTGATTGTGTGGGAAAACGAGACGGCTGAGGATTTATCATTTTTTCTTTGGGGGGTGCAGTCTGTCATAATAGGGATCTTACACTGCCAGTACCTAGCCTTTTTTTATTTATCGTTTTTTGGGGGGTTTCGCTCTTTCTCTCTCTCTTTTTAGGCTTTATTGGGGGTGGGGTGCAAATATTCAAAGTTAAATCTTCAAGCCTACATTTTATCTGTATCATGAAATTATTATTTATTTGTTAGTTCTCAAAAAAATAAATAAATAGGAAAAGGCCAAGCCATAAGTTGGACACATTCAAATTTGTAAATTAGTTTTTAGTTAGTAAAAATTGTTTAAACTAAATGGATAGGATGTGCCGTCCCATGAGTAGGTTTGAAAGATCCATGTTTATTGGGACCCGTCTTCCAGGATGAAAGTTCACCTGAGCCCAATTTATAAATCTTGTAAGCCCAAGAATTTCCTTGGCGCAACAACAATCTTGGTTTAGCAGAAATGGGTGACCTGCCGAAAAAGCCAGGTGTTACTGGCCATGTATTACTGGTTTTCATTTTTGTTTTTTGCTTAGCATTGTTATAAATTTGCTCAGCAAGAATAGGTTCGCTTAGCAGCTTCATGAAGTTGGACCCTTGGCCCGAATTCATGGCTCTGCTCACTGAAAAATCTGCACTTATAGAAGCAGACAAATCTGGTTAGCAAGAATTGTTTGCTTGTGGACGTGCCGACTTCACGCTACTATGCCTTCTTGCCTTTCACAGCGAGCGCAGAAATTTGGTGCATATCCTTTAAGAGGAGGAGGATGACCCCTAAGTGCACACTTCCGTGGTGCAAGCAGAGCCAAGAAACTGGGCCCTGGGCATTTTAAGGATCGTTTGTACTCAGTAAACACCAACAAACAGTCTTAAGTGTTGATCATACAAGTCCATTCCAAAACATGGAATACTATTAGTGTTGCTGCTTTTGTTATACATTTAACTATCGTCAATTTCTCTGTATTTTATTAACAGTCATGTTTTACTTAGACTATGTCTAGTGTTTTTTCTTTATCTTCCCCCCCCCCCACAAACCCAAGTGTGCTTTGACTGTAAGATAATCAGAGGTTATTAGTAAGACTGAGTAACAATCATGGATGGTAAAATCCAGCAGGATGTTCGGTCATTGAGTGTGGCTGGCTTGTGCAATAGCTGAATACATTGGTTGCACCACCTTTTTCCATTTGAACTGATCATGGTGATGTCTTTTTTTTTTAACTTTCACTGAAGTTTTTGTTTGTAGTAACAAAAAGTTGTATCGGTTTTGATTTAATGTCACCGGTTTGAAATGGATTGTAGATGACTTAATCACTGGTGGTGTACTTTAAAAAAAAAAAAAAAAAAAAAAAGGCATTCAACTTGTCTCTAGTGGCCTTTGAAAAGCCCTTACATGTGGCCCATACAAAAGCTGGTTCATCCTGCAGATAGTTCTCAGTTGAATTGTAGTGTATTTGTACTTCACCTAATCCTCATTACACAGACTATGGTACTTAATTTATGTATACCAAACAAATGGGATGCGTCATCATTTAGGTTTGTCTGCTTCAGTGAAAAAGACTTGCTCACTTCTCCTACCAAGAACTAAGGACTCCTGATGAAGGGGGTTCCGGAATTACATCAGATTAAAACATTTTTAGGACTGTCCTATAAGTTACACCTGGGCCAAAAAGAGCTGCTTAAGCACAAAAAAAGTAGCTCAGCACAAAATAATTTTGCTAACCAGAATAAGGTGGTGGTAAAGCAATATTTTCTGCATAAGCAGCTCTATGAAATTGGGCCTGGTTTACTAGCCATCAAAAGAAATGTTAATGTATGAGTTTTGTATCTGTTTGATCTGCTTGCATTGGTGTAGAAATCTTTCTTGTATGTCACACCATGGAGTCAGAAGTAGACACACAGTTGCCCTTGAACCACATGAAGTGTATGGTGCTTATTACTTGTCCCAACTGCACGTGCACCGCTTGGAATGCCGGCAGATAATGTAGTGACCACTCATGACCCAGAGAAAGGTCAAATCTGATGACATCACTTGCAGTTGAAGTCTACTTGTTGTTTTATCAAAATCCAAAACTTTCCCAGGCTTTATATTTTTATGTTGCCAGGCAGTTGTCATCAAACTGTACCTTCCCCTTTCAGAGAGACAAAACCTATGCCCAATTTGATGGTGCTGCTCACAACAGACCTCTGTGCTTACGGTGCAATGTAAAGCAGAT
This sequence comes from Marthasterias glacialis, assembly GCA_911728455.2. Taxonomy (NCBI): domain Eukaryota; kingdom Metazoa; phylum Echinodermata; class Asteroidea; order Forcipulatida; family Asteriidae; genus Marthasterias; species Marthasterias glacialis. Next base: position 6,070,125 of record OU452219.1, read on the forward strand.
TTCTGTGGGCCGCAAGCATTGGGCCCTTTTGCTGGTGTTTAGTCATATTTACATACAACTCTTATCCAGTCAGACATAACTGAGGTCTGCAAATTTCATTTTCAGCAGTGCTTCTTGCAATTGGGGCAATATTTTCTCAGAGTATTTGACTTGTCTTAAGAGTTGAACCACCGTGGTCTTTCTGTATTACCTTCTTTTATTTTAAAGGTTCGGGGGGCGACAGCAAATTTGATGCATCTCCTTTCTTTAAAGTAACCATCTCCGAGTAAATGTACGTTGTCTGTATTTTGGTTAAACAAAATCAATGCTGAACAGATGTTAATCTAAAAGATGTTAAGTGGTCTCCACTAATGAGAGAACATTGGTGGATTGGCTTTGTATAAAGTAAAATCATAATCGTGTAATGTTTGAACATTTTAAGTTAATGTAATGTTTCCTCTGTTATGGACAGTTGTGTCCACTATTTATTTCAAATGAATGTACATTTCATACTGTTTTTTTACGGGCCTAGAAACATACTTTTTGGAAAACCCACGCCACATGTGTACGCTAGACTTGAAAGGACCTGCCTGTTTGCATTTGTGTAGTTCACTCCTGTTCAAAAATAAAAAGGCAGAAAAAAGTGGCTGTTGTTGATACCAGAGCACAATAACTGCCTCATGTTTTTTTTTTTTAAAAGAGCCATTTACTTTTTAACCATCAAAATTGAGCCACCACTTAGTGGACGTTTTCTGAGCAAATCGATTACTAAATTCTTCATCAAGTTTTCACTTGAGAATTGTGTCTTAAGAGTTTATGTGTTCGCCTCTTAAGCTTTCAGAAATTTAAGATGTGAACGTTTCTAATTGAAATTTTTGGGGTTCAATCTACACGCACAAGTATAAAATTATATATATATATATATACACATGGACAGGGGAGAATGTTTTTAATTGTTGGGTTCACAGCCTTGTGATAAACACTATTCTTTGCATAAATCAAGAATACATGAAGCTATTTATCCCATGTTAAAAAAAAAATAAAAAAATAAACATAGCTAGATGGTGAATATGGCTCCTAGCTGTACCTGTGTGGTGGACCTGTTGTTCATGTGGTAATATAAATTTTAAAAAAGATTACGGTGAAAAAAAAAAAAATGTTATCGATAATGTACTGGAGTTTAGATACCACCTTGCTGTATCATACCAGTAATAAACGTTAATGTGGTTCAAAATCGATTAAAATAAATGTGCACCTTGTATACAACTTCAGTTGGTCATTTTGTTTTTTTGTATTTATTTTAATACATTCATTGTTTTATTATGCTATATTTACAGCAGCTAAGCATACCAGTGGTTAGCTTGAATGAAGTGAGAGATTAAACTTGGCAGGGTCAAGATGTTTGCAGCCGGTAACAACATGGAATTATCTTTTTTGTGGTTCCGTGTTGTTTCGGAATGTAACAAATCGATGCCGGGGAACCAATTTCATGAAGATGCTTACCGCGTAATTCTGCACTTAAAACCCATAGAATCCTACGCTTCACTGGGCACCATAAGCGCAGAATTTCCATGGTGGGCTGCGTCATGAAGTTGGGCCCAGGTCTCTTCACCAGCATTAGCCTCAGTCACAGTGACATCATAGCAGAAATTGTCAAGATGGCGGCGTTTCATGTTGCAGTAACTCAAAGGAAAATATCAGTCACTTCCCGGTCGGATAATCCAATGAAAATAAAACAGAAACAAACCTTAGAAATCGAAGGGGTATTTCAAAAAAAAATTCAACATAGTGAGCCGTTCTTAAGTATTTTTTTGCGATTTTTGAATAATAATTATTATTTATCGCATTGGATTATATGCCATATTGACATCTTTCCGTTAAGCGCTGACCATTGGCTCATGGGCCATTGTCGGTAGTTTCATGACGGAGGCTAATGCAGCATTAGTCAAGTTTCCTCCAGACGATAACTAGAGAAGACGGATCAAAACCACTTTGGTTTAACAGAACTGGTTCCTTTTGGAAACATGGGAGGAAAACCTACAACACGCCGAAGAGATACTTCCATATTGCCAATGTGAACAATGTTACCCCCATTCTGACCCGACCGTCCGACCCGACCCGACCCTCTGACCTCTATTATACTAACTGGATCAAATACCCTCATAAAGCCACTGGATGACATAATGCTACACCAATGACCCACATATTGAAATGCCGACCAGGAAAAAAACGTTCTCCGTTGCATGGGTTTTTGTTGCGTACCTTTTTAATTCCTCGAGTGTCCTCTTTGTGTTCCTTGATGATTTACCTTTAGGTTCTTCTCCAATGAGAGTAGCAACATATCCCCCGTGGGTACCCTCAGCACTTTCGTGAGGCACCAATGGGATATATAGGTCTTTGTTTCATACCTTTTTTCCTACTTGAGTGCATTGATCCTCTATCCACTTAGTATGATGGAGATCAGTGGGCTGACTATAAAACTCAAGGCTTGTACACCTCTCGTATCATGATGGACATCCATCTTCATAGTGTAACAAAGACCGACATCCAACCAGGGATAGTATTCCTTCAGTACTTAAATTAAAACATTTATACAAATATCATTATTTGTGTTTTTGCCCATACACCGATGTGTGTTGAGCACTGTATTCTCAGTACTCAGAAACATATAAGTATCATCACAGTCCCATAATATTCCAATAATTTAAATATAGCTTTACCAAATGGCAACTAGGAACTGTCTTATATTAACTGATGTTCTCCAGACTATTGTCTCAATATCAACATGTTTGAACTCAGATAACATCAAGTCTGCATCAAGCATCTTCAGCTTCGTCGGCCATTGCCAGCAGCAATGACCACTTGGGCCTTTTTTTGGTAACCCTTGAGTTACAGATTTCAAGGAGCTTCTGGGAACAGTTTCCTCAGTGCTTAAGATCAAGATTTCTTTATATTAAATAACAACCGTTGTTGTTGACCAAGCAGACATACAAAGGTCTGAATTGAGATAACGGTCTGAAATTTCAAAGCCCTGCATATATGCATAAGTGCAGCATGGCTTTTCACTTCAACTCTCCTCCATTATAGATTATACAAATAATGAATGTTTATGAGTGCAATGGTAAGAATATTTTTATGAGTTGAAAGATAGAATGTTCCATTCAACGAGGCGAAGCCGAATTGAATGGAACATTCCATCTTTCAATGAATGAAAATATTCTTACTATTGCACGAATGAAGAACATTCATTATTTGTTTTATATAACATCCAAGTAGATCTTTGTCATTTGATTGGAGGATAACACTATAAAGTACAATAAGCTTCAGCCATTTTTAATCGAATAGTCACTTTCGTCAATGGAGGGTGGGCAAGCGTGCAATGGAACAAATCGGATGGAACGAAAAATGCACGGTGAATGGAACCAAAAATGCACGGTGAATGACGTAGCGTGCAATGGTACGCTTATTTGCTGTCACGTGACCGACCATCCTCCTGCTTGGGTGTTATATAAAATAGATTATTACATGATGTACCCATAAGAATTAAGTAAACATCAATCTCCACCATGCACAGCCACACAATCATATGATGAGATAGCCACCTGTGGTTAGGTTGACAAAGCCGTCTTCATTTACATACCTGTACATATGGCTCTGATCCATTTTGATATGCATTGCACACTGGCGTCTTTAATAACGAGGCAAATATCCACGCTGATAGCGCCCTTGGGTCCGATCACTGTCTGCACCCTTTCATAAACTTGGCATCACCTTGGCAACGGAACAGTCCTACTTGCCAAAGCATTCCTCTCAACAACCTCATTGGCAAGAGCCGTCTTTATGGTGAGGTGAGAATATGAAATTAACCAGACAAGTAGAGCATAATTACCTCATTTCACAGCCAATGATTTTAGGATATTTAAATGTGCTAAACGAGTTTTTGTGAACCTTAAAAGAGTAGACTCGCAGCGAAGTCCTGGTAATGCAGTTTATAGACCGAAGGAACACACATAATGTGGTGCTGGAGTCCAGCTGTCAATTTTCATATATAATAACACGTCACCATCAGATGGGCATGAGTTTAACTTAACAATTGTAATAACTGCATCGCGGATAAAGAATGTTATTTTGTTTTTTTAACCCTACACCGAGGTGTGATAAGCGCCATATACTCGGTACTTACCCGAGCACCGAGGGAAAACAAACCGACAGGTATATTACTCAGGTGGGATTTTAACCAACAACCCCGCCATTCTAGAGAGTTGATGCCTTGACCACCAGACCACCGAGCTTGAGCTTGAAAAGTTGAACGCACAAAGGAATATTTGCAACTGGCTGGGATAGCGTAATTTATCTCTCCTCATCGTCCTCGTTGTCCTCATCCTCCTCTTCACTGTCGGAATAAAAGTAAGTCACTGTTGGTCGATTTGTATTCACAAACAAATCGTCGTCATTATCGCTGTCACTCTCCTCATCATCGTCAACATCCTGCTCCCCATCTCCAGGGTGACTGTCCGCATCATTCAAGGAGATTTCTGAGATGTCTTTGGCGAGCGTGTCTGCACTTAAGTCGCCGCCTTGTTTTCCATCAGTGTCCAGCTTATAACCGGAAGTCTTGCTTGTGAACTGGTCTGGCCTGGTGTAGAAATAGGAATAAATTTATCACTAATCCTAGCAAACCACCAAGAATATGGCCTTACACAAAGTGTTCTGCTTCCCAACGGCCAGCCAGGAGCAGAGAAGGTGGAAACATAGATTTTTTTCCCACATTTTAAGAACATAGGAATTCAATTTCCACTGACAATACAGGTAAAATGACAACACAACAAGTACCATTTGGTGCTCGATATGTGGCACGGTGTACCCTGCCCCCTCCTATTGTTTTCACTGTATTCTGAGAATCTCAGAAATTCTTTTGAGGATTTAAGGAGGAGGGGTACTTCTGTACCAGAGGGGAAGAGTGTGTTAGAGTATGGGACTATCTGCGGGCATGGTATAACAACTACACAGCATTGAATTCAACAAACATCCAATAACGACCATATAAACCACTCTTGTAAGGGCAAGCCAGTTTTTCCCATGAAAAAGGGCACCTCATTATACGGAAAATGTAAATTACTATTGGAACATTTCAAGGGGCACCAAGGCAATGACCAGGGGCATGGAGGCACAGACCGACTGTTCAGAAAGAATAATACACAAAAAGGTTAAAGGTCATGGGGATAACCGAGAGTCAGAAAAAAAACAGAGGGATGCACGGGGGCTAGCGATAGAATCAGTACAGGACAAACAAAGAAAATCAATCAATCATATTTTTCCCCAGCAAATATCTCATTCCTAAAAAGGGGCCAATAAGTTGCAATACAAAGTTTGTGTGTGTGCTAAAAAAGACAACTAGAGGTTGTTTCATGTTTCGGTTTATTTTCGACAAAAATATATTTCAGGCCACGAGTTAAGACACAGCACCTGTAGCAATTGCGATGTGTGCCCCTTTGCCTTTTGCTATGGTGCCTGTAACCAGTTGGTACTGGCTGACATGTATCCACTAATATTTTGAGTCGGCAAACAGTGTAAAATCAGAATACCGGAACAAAGGTCACCCGGACATTCCACTACTGAGCGTACACAGAGCAGGCACACCACATTTAACGCTTCGTTTCACCCACACAAACAGGACACAATATTTTGCCAATTTGTGGCTATTGTGCAGGTTATTGCATAATCCCCGACTCCAGACATCGGTCCGTTTGTTCCAAGTAGAGGATTACGAGACATATAGAGGCTTCCTCCATTGTTCATTCATTGTGTCTCGGCTCAATGGAGGTAAGTCAGAAGGAACCGGGGATCCAGCCTCGGTTCCGGATTGACAATCGTAGACCATGGCACAGGGCTGAGGCTTTGCAATTCACGCTGCATGAATTTTGACATTTTCTCGATGAAGAAAATAAAATGCAATAAAGAGAATCTTTGTTCTCTTGGCTTTGTCAGGTCAAGGCTTCTTTGTGTCAGTGATACTCTCAAAGAAAAATGATTCTGGCAATTTGGAGAAAGCAATCATTCCATAAAATGCTTACTCCAATTTTTAACTTTCCAAATAGAAGTGCGCTTTACACAGGGAAAATAGTCATGCATCTTCAAGAGGTTCAAGGCTTGATGTTTTGTTTTCAAATTTTTCTACTGATGTGCATTTTCATTTGTTTATTTTTTCCTGTATTGGCCATGTTCTGTTGTTGGCTCTGATCACGCTTGGAATACAGGGCATCTCCCATAAGATGTTTCCCCATCTGATTAAATGTCCACTGAAGAATAAATGCTCTCTCACAAAAGATGGTGATAGAGACTTACCACAAGCTCTCCTGTTGAATGTATTTAATCTGCTTTGGGTAGAGGATGGTCGCTATCTCTGCCTTCACTTTATCCCCCTCTTGTATGGGGTCTACTATCACAAAATCACCTTTAAGAAATCAAAAATCAAAAACAGCATAACAGGGTGGCGTTTGGAGTATTTGCGTAGTCAGAAGTAACCCTAATGGCTGGTTTATAGTTGGATGTGCAAAGATAATTACTGGACGCTGTGATCATGGGAGGCCGAGCCTTTTCATTGCAGTCTATGGTCGCTGAGGCGTCAGCGTCGACTTAAACAGGGTCACACGTCAACTTTACTGCCGTGCAACCATCGTGCGACCGCCTATAAACCAACCTTGACACCCTATCTACAATAAAGCTTCATTAATCCCTCAGAATACTTGGCACTGCAACGCCAACAACTTGCTATTACACCCCATTGCACTCAGTGCTACAGCGGAGACAAACATTGGAAATGCAACCACAAATAAGTGCCTAATACAGCGGCGTAGCCAGGATTTTTTTCAATGGGGTGGGGGGGAGCCGCGGGGGCTTGGGGGCTTGGGGGGCATTGCTTGTCAGTGGAGGGGCCCAGGGACCAAGTTTTTTAATGAATTACAAGTATCTTGATTTTGTTCATGGGGGGAACCTGGGGGAACACTGAGAATTTATGGGGGGCCATGTGCCCGCCCCCAGGCCCCCCCCCCTCTGCTACGTTGCTGGCCTAATACAACCATCAACCAATGAGCCACCTTCTTTCGACCTCAGTGAGGGCGCTGTTTGAGCTTGTGACCTCATGTATCAAGGGTACTATAAAAATATGTATATGGCCTCATGCCAAGTATGTTTGGTTCAGCATTTTTTTCTCCTTTTTATATTATCGTTATTATTTCGTTTTTATGAGAGTCGCCCATCATTCAGGGTGTGGGCTACAGAACCAATAGAAACCTGCCCTAATGCCCAGAAACAAGACATGGCGAGATGTAAGTGCAAGTCTTTTCACAGCTAAGAACACGGAGGGGTACATTAATCCATTGTGAGAAAAACATTACTGCCTCTTCCCCTATTTGAAGCAATATAGTTAAGTGTCTTGCTCAAGGACACGAGTGTCATGACCGGGATTCGAACCCACATCCTGATGACTTAGCCATCAGAAAATGAGTCCGATGCACCAAACCACTCGGCCAGGACAAACTACACAGCTATGCTGTAATTGCTGCTGTACCAAGAACACCAAACAAACGGCAGACCCATAATATGAGTTTTGGCAAATTTGAGGTACTGAGGTATTTGAGGTTTACTTTTATGTTTTTTCAGATAGGTGTTAAGTCCAATTGGACATTTCCTAAGACTGGATACTGTACCTCGTTTAATCCAGACGTTTTTGCGGAACCTAGTTGGCATGCTGACAAGGAACTGGTCCCCTTCTGCCGTCTGCACCTCATGAAGGTTGTTGCCTCTGCTAGCAGTCACCTAAAATAAGTTTAGAAAAATCAAACCTACATTAAAGCACGTGGCTAACGTTGGTAGTTGTCAAAGACCAGCATCCGCACTTTGCTTGACCCAACATATACATGAAAGTTTAAACAAATGGCCATTGTAGTCACAAGAAAACAGTGAAATACTGCATGACAGTTTCACTATTTTTGGAGTTTCGGACTTGAGAGTTCAAAACTAATTGTTTTACTCAGTTCTCAAAAACTACAGTGTTTCAGGCAACAATATTTCAAGGGAAGTTTTGCACCATGACCATCTTTATACCATGTAAGTTATGTGCAAATATGTGTTTAATTTTTCAATCTTACCAATGTACACCCTTTAAAGGGGCTGTGTCATCAGATTATAGCAGTAAACGGAATAACCCAGTTACTACGCGCACTTAAGCGCCGGCGGTCACATCACAGTTTGACAAAGGCGACATCCTTTCTAATTTGACTGAAAGCGTGCGCGTGTGCAGTATCATGGGGGAGAGTTCATCTTTCCATGCACAGCCACAGGCCTACTATAAGTATGATGACACAGCCCCTTTAAAGCAAGTGTACAACATCGGTTACTGTCAAAGACCAGAAACCACACTTTATGTGAGCCAAAATATACAGGAAATAACAAACAACAAACCTGTGAAAGTTTAAGCTCAATCGGTCATCAGAAGTGACAAGCAAATAGCGAAAACACACCTTATGTTTTCACTGTTTTCAAACATCGAGTTTTAAACTCGCGAGATCATAACTAGTTGTTTTACTCATTTCTCAAAAACCACAGCGTTTCACGCCAAAATATTTCAAGAGAAGTTTTCCATCATGACCAACTTTATCATGTAAGTTACGTGCAAATCTGTGAAACTTTACATTTTCATTCCTACCAATATTGTGCACACCTTTTGAAATCCCTTGTATCAAGTTACCCCAACTTTAGACACCCTGTATTTCAAACATACATTGCAACCCTTTTCAATAGCATGTCATTTGAATGGCATTTGTATTGCAGCACCTATGAAACTTAGAAAGGACACCTTTGGGGCAACAAGCCTATCACAAGAGAGCAAGAGAGCAAATGTTAAAATGTCTGGCATTAGTACCTTTACAATCTGCTGTTGTCCTTCGGGCAGACTGTAGTCATCAAGGACTTCCCTGGTCACATGTTTTCTCTTCGTAGCTTTCGACATAATGTCTTTGAGGAGACTTCTAAATCCTCGTCCGGTGACTGGTCAGGACCAAGTCGAAGCTTGTTTGATGGAGAGTCGTTTTTTAAAAATACAGTACTGGTGGTGAGGGCTGGTGGTTGATGGTCCAAAATTGCACTTTACCTACGGAAAGAAGCACACTAATTAGCAGGGCCTAATTACATACAGATGTTCAAAGGTAGTGCAGCGTGGCTAGGGTTCAAGGAGCCAAGGGCCAAGGTGAAAGGATGGTGCCCCTTCACTTACTTTGACTTTGAAAATCTTAGCATCATTTTGTGATTTAAGTAATAACCACAACAACTTATAACAAAAAAATTATTTGGCACCCCCCCCCCCCCCCCGAGGGCACGCCTCCCTCCAGCTACACAACTGCTTTACCCTATAGAGACCACAGTGGCCACAAGCGGCTTGAACCAAAATGCCCATAGTGGCCACTAACGGCCACAAGATGTGGCTTACTTCTGATAAAACAGGAAGGTAAAAGAAAAGGTGATCTCCCGAATTGACATTTTCCAATGTTTCCCGTGTTTACATAGAATCTACAACGATAAAACAAAACAATTTTTTTCTGTTTCTTGAAAATTTTTCTTGCATTTACCCCTGGAAATAACCAGAGTCCAAAGAATCAACAAGTAGGAATGTCTGGGCCTATGGTGACAATTATACAGAAATGCGTAGTTGCTATAAAACGATTAAAGGTATTTTACGTCAAGATTTTGGGAAGAGTAAAATCTTTTCAATAAACATACCGTACAACCAGCCTGTGAAATTTCATCGAAGTGGGTTTTCCCATTTCATTGGAAACCACGATAAATGGTTTGCTTCGTGACAAACTCAGTGCACACTTTTTTTATATGCCGGAATATTTTCATTGAGGCAATATTCCTAGCAGCAATCGTAATCAGGAATGGTGATTTGTGGGGTTAAGATTTTAAGTAGTTGCGATATAATCCTACATCCTCCTCCTCCTCCAGTCTGCGACCGTCCGGAGGACGGATTATCGCAACAAGTTAAATTAAGATAAAATAAACTATACCCAGACAAGAAGTTTTTCAATGCATGTCACTCTGTTCAAATTTACGGCTGCTGTTTGCCATGCTTGCCATTTATTCAAATTCCATGCAAAAACTATGGTATGCGTGTACATGTACAATGGAAGCTTCACCTAGAATACCCACTAAACTGTATATTATTACTTGTCCTGAAATGGCGCAATCAACATTATTGTTGTAGAATAGAAATAGAAAGAATAGAATTATTTACTGTGTCCACATTTAAAAAAAACACATTGTGACCGATGACGTCAGCTGACATTTGTCAGTACAGTATATTACAGTATTATTTGTTGTAACACTAACAGTACACACTGACACTGACAGTAACACTGTAAACACAGTAATCATTCATTTCAAAATCTATCGTCAATAAATAAGTCATTGAATGATAATGACTGATCAGTGTTACTGCTGGATATAATTAATGTCTTAATGATTAACTCTTACTTAGTCTTAGTCAAAGCCAAGGGCATTGGATCTCTGTACTCACTGGGACACTGTCTGACAAAACACCGTGTGAACGAAACGGCATAGAGTGCCAGTGTTCAACTTCACTCTACGCCTCGCTAATTAGCCATAATTGCAGACAACTCCGCCGTGTTATGTTCTACAAGTGTTTGATTCCAAAGCAAGAGTTGAAAACACTGAGCAGAACATTGGACATCTGAAGATTTCACAGGCTGTACCACATGTCGCCATTTTTACTGAGTGATAGTGTAAACGTCTGGTTACTTTTCTGAAACGTCATTATCTGTATCTCAAGGCATTCTTGTCACAAGGGTACCAGACGTTAATTATTTCACAACCTGCGCGCAATGTTTTTCCATGAGGCAGACTCAGGAGAGTCGCCATATCTATATAGGCCTAGTGATCCGCGTTCCTTCCTCGTCTTCTGTAAGTTGTAAACAATGCCTGAACGCTTTTACTTTAACTCGTTTGAAGCCTTATTAGTAGGCTACTGCCCATGATGATGTCTGATGCAAAACTGACGTGTGTGTTGTGTGTTGGTGGGGTCCAACCGATCATCCTCATCAATATGGGATTTTAATTGATGTATAGTTGACTCATCTTTCCTAGCCGGAGGGAGACAATTTCGTCTTCCTCTGTTATTTTCTGCAAAGTAGTTCAAATTTGATTCCAGTGATCCTTGATGATCGATTGTCTTGATTTGTTTTAATTTAAAAACAATCAAGTCAATCTCAAACGGCAAGGAGGCCGATGCCCTGAACTGCCATTCAGCGCCGGAAGACGTTTTTCAATGAATGGAACATCCCGGATGCCCCTCCAATTTTCTTAATCAATGGGATGATTTTCACTATAACAGTAACCGTGCGACCCGGCCTCGATAATCTTGGGCAACAAAACGAAGAAAATTGAGAAAATCTTATTTAAGTGAAGACAAAGTACTGGCCTAGCCTATATATAGGCTAGGCCATAGCCTTCATCGTTCTGTTGGAGAGTTACTATCCACTATTAGGCCTATACAAGTTTTGAACCAAGAGCAAAATACAACCAATTTAATGTACCATAGAGCACTTTTTGCAATAACAAGATGACAACAAAATGTGATTTATGTTGTCGGATATTACATGGGCAGATATAAGCAATGAGTAAATGTTGGGATTTTTCATACCTGACAGTTCTGGGATGCCCTGGGAGGTTGGTAAAGTCATTGAGCTTTTAGGTGGCCGAGCGGTTAAGGCAAGGGACTCAAGCTCTGGTGTTTCTGATCAGCTCAGCAGAGTGTTGGTTCGAGTCCCGGTCGTGACACTTGTGTCCTTTTGAAAATCAAGACACTTAACCATTATTGCTGCCTCCATCCTTCGGATGGGACTTAAAGCCGTAGGTCCCGTGTGTTATAGGCCTATTAAGATCTATTAATGCACGTAAAAGAAAGCAGAACACTTATCGCTAAAAGGGTCCACCCAGTGTTTCTGGCATGGTTGGCTGCAATTTGCCCCCTCATTGAGATGCTGAACAGGTGTTGATCATTACTGTCCTATAGATGTAGTTGTAGAAACTATCGAATTTCTGTCTCGATGATGTCCATGCCATACCGCTGTTCTTTCAGTTCAGGCCTTTGGGACCGTCGCCAGAGGGGATTGGATATAGGCCTATGATTAGGTTAATTAGTTCGGCAGGTAGACTATAGTATAATGTGAATAAATGGATGCCTTTTTTGATGATACAAGCATGAACTGTGGCACACAGTCAAAATTATGTCGTGAGAAACATTTAGATTTATCCTTTGAAAAAAAGAGAAAAACAAGCAACAGTGCAGCCCGAAAATTTTAAAATTTTGAAAAATGCTTTTCATTCTACCTATATAATATGACGTGTCGTGGCCGAGCGAATAAGAACACCGGATTCAAGCTCTGTGTTTCTGATCAGCAAAGTGTGGGATCGAGTTCCGGTCGTGACACTAGTATCTTAAGCAAAACACTTAACCATTATTGCTGCGTCCTTCAGATGGGACGTAAAGCCGTAGGTCCCGTGTGTTGTGTAATGCACGTAAAAGAACCCAGTGCACTCATCGAGAAGGGGTTCGCCCCGGTGTTCCTGGAAGTTTGATCGGCTGCAGATTGCGCCGCAGCACCTTGTAAACCGTTACATGGAATAGGTCTCATACTTCAGGAATAAATCTTCAAAAATACTTCAAAATAGTAACTCTGAATACCTTGCTGAAAAATATTCTGCTTCTTTGTAAAGCGCATTGGGACTCAGTGTGTCATGCGCTATAAGCATGGTGTATTATTATTATTATTATATTTTTTTCAAGGACATATCTGCATGACCCTACAGCCAATTATCTTCATGACATACTCTGACCTCAGATGCCAGTGACTGTGTGCCAATGCTTGTATCATCAAAAAAGACATCGCTCCCCAAATAATAATGTGCCCTATCTGCCCCAGTACTCGGCGTATGGGACACTTTGGTTAAGGGGGGCAGAGGGGTTGATTTGCCCGAAATTTTACTCAAATAAAAACACAAGTACCAATTTCTAATGAAAAGTCCCTTTTTCCCCTTTCTTTTTCCTGCTTTGCCCGAATTTTCCCCACTGTTTTGCCCGATTTTGTTTTACTTATTTATTTATTTTGTATTACTATTATTATAATGTTTTATTTTGTTATACTGTTATTTTTTGGGGGGCAACTTCCCCCTTGTCTCTGTCTCGTTCACATATGCCCATACTATAAATAGCCGAAACAGTGTCTTTACAGTTACGACATTGCCACTTGGCACTTGGCGTTGAGTCTGGTATTGAGCTACTCACATTCACATGATCCGAAACGATCATTATTATTCTGGTTGCATCCTACATCATATGGTTTTTTTTTCTATAAGGATAAAACACACAATTATACACAGTTGTTTTCTGTATACCCCCATGCATCCGCGGTGCAGTTTCCGTCTATTCCAATTATAGCCTTAACATGACATTTCAAAAAAAACCTCACGTATGCTTTTACCAGACGGGCCCCTTCAAGATTGAACGCAAAGATGCTTATCCGAAGAACACATGGATTACACGTCGTTGAAAGATGGACTACAAGTGTCAAGGAAGATCTGATAAAGGACCGTACAATTATGCAATAGATCTGTCTCACAGGGAGACGCAACAGCTAACGTAGAACAAGGAGTAAGCATTTTGAGACAATAATAAGTAGTTGAGCTTAGAGGATTAGTTTTTAGATTTACGAACCCAAAATAATGTACCAAAAACGTGGAGGGAGTGGGTCCATCAATACATATTTTAATGATATATTTGGGGTTAAATTTTTTGTGGGTTTTTTGTTTGTTTGTTTGTTTTGTTTTGTTTTGTTTGTTTGTTTGTTTGTTTGGGTTTTTTTTTTTTTTTTTTTTTTGGGGGGGGTTGTTTGTGGGGTTTTATCAAAGTAAATTGTCTTCAATTAAATGATTGTCCTGCCATTGTATTTCACAAGTCATTTTTTCATATCAAAGGGTTGTTCGTGTTTTGTTTTGTTTTGTTATTTTCGGGGATGGACTTTTTTTCAAATCTATGAATGTTGTGAGAAATTGCACAAAGTTTACAATGTACGTGATTTTTTCCCCAATAAGAATTAGTGTTTGTCTTGCCATTGTATTCGAGAAATCTTCTTTTTCCCATATCAAAGGATTGTTTGTGTTTGTGTGTGTGGGTTTTTTTCGGGTGGATTTTTTTTCCTTAAAATCCATGAATCTTGTGAGAAATTCCACAAATAACTGACTTGAAGCCCTTCCCTGACCGTTGCTGAGTTGACTCTAATTTTTTTAATGAACCGTTACTTTAGGTTTTAAGGAAGGAATTTCTTCCACGGTTTGCGATCAATACATTAGTTTTTTTTAATCTACTCTATCTCACCATTGGAATGTTAGTCAATCTTTCTCAACATTGAAACAATTATTTCATAAGGGGCTAGATCTATAATAAAGTAGGCCTACATGTCCTTGCTCTAAGATTATATAAAATGTTCAGTGACACACATTTTATTTCATAAATGGGGTTTAAATAAAATGTTCGGAACACACACTTCATATACAGTGTACATGTACAAGGGGCTAAATGAGCAAAATGTCCAGAACACCCATTGTATTTCATAGGACCACCCATTAAATTTGGATGCGAGCAAATTAATGTAGTCCACAGCGTTAGCGGGCCAGTTCAAAGATTGTGAGACCTTTATTCCCTTCTCCATGCATGTTCATCAGGCCATAAAGAAAACCCAGCAAAAATTTCTTACAAAGGAGTTTATCTCCGAAACCAAACAAAGGATTAATACTGAGCGATTGCAAATTGGCATCCTATAACCCTAATAAGTTTCAATTGAGTATCTATTCTAACCATTGACTTTTATCGCTCATCATTGTTAGAACTTTAAGTGGAATCTTTACGTTCTTTGAGCTTGTTTATGTTTTAATCTAACGAGAAAAACCAACCATTTGCCCTCTTGTCCGTGAGTTATTTCCTTTGTAAGGTGTTCTAAGGTGTTATTATGCACATAAGCCAACAAACGATCGTAAATGCGCATGTATAGAGATTTTCCTCATATAGTCCTTCCTATTTCTACCTACATGATCGAGAAAAACCAACAATTTGCCCTAATAGCAGCGATTTCCTTTGCAAGGTGTTGTAAGGTGTTATGCATGTAAGCCAATGACCGATCATAACATGGGCAGGTGTGATAAGTAGGCCTGAAAGCGCATGTATAGAGATTTTCCTCATGTTATACCGTGGAGGTAAACTACCTCCATGGTTATACTTACTGAGTACTAAAGTGGGTTCGTTAAATCATGGCCCAGTGCACCTCGAACCTACTAAAGATCATTTGATCAGAGATCTGTTTAAATATTTATAATCAGCAACACAATTCCGTGGCAAGTTGTCAGATAATTTTGCTCAGAAAGCGCACTGAGCGACAACAATTATAATTAGCATGCAGCTAGACCTACGAGAAGTTTGTGCGCTAGGATATCCATAGTTTAAGAAAGAATGATATATCAAAAAAATAAACGACTTGTAACCTAAATTTGTTTAGTTATTTTCATTCTTTATTACAAACTTTATAGGCCCCCTATTAGTTCTCAATTTCCAAGTCAATTGAATTATGCCTATTCTATTTTGGCAATATCAAAAACATATAATAAAAAAAGTATGCTATCAAGAAATAAACCGCATAGAAAACTGACGAGAAAACTGACGGGCGGGATTTGAACCTGCAACCACTGGCTTATCGGTACGTTAAGCCGGTAGTCGCAGGTTCAAATCCCGCTCCAGTCAATGTCTTTGTTCACACCAAATTCGAAGTAAAATATCAAGTATAACATAATGTAACGTGGCCAACATGTTAGAAAATGTGGAGAAAATTGTTCCTTTTTTAATTTGCCTATACATGTATATATAATACAGAAAGAACTTTTAACATGGCACAGGCAGACAATGAGACTGGCATACCAATAAATTGACTCCCCCAAAAAAACAAACAAACAAACAAACAAACAAACAAACAAACAAACAAACAACCCAACAAACAAACAAACAAAAAAAACAAACAAAAACACGGCGTTTTCAAAATACTGCGGCAGAAACTGTTTTCCACAATGTTTATGTCAATTTACCATCAAATGCAATTATAACTCATGACATCTGCACAAAAATCTGACAAAACAAACTACAGTAACTGTCTCTAAAATGTGAGGCTACAAAATGCTCACAATGATTTGCGCTTTTCTTACATATAAAGTTGTCATGGTGGAAAAATATTTCTACTTGAAATACTAGTTTTTTGAGAAATTGGTAAAACAACTACTTTTGAACGCGCGAGACCAAATCTATATATGTATATATATTTAATCACCATCATCATCATCATTATATAGTTTATTTTTAAAAGCCCACGTACATTTTCAATACCCCCCCCCAAAAAAAAAATAATAATAATAATCAATAAATAAAATCACTTTATTACATTAATTGAACGTGACGTTTGTTTTGGAATGACATTTATTTTAAACGCAAGCAACGAGAAATAAACAAAATATGAATTGAGCATTATTGTTGGTTTAATATTAAAACAAATACATATTTAAAAACACACACACTTCATGAACAAAATAAACAAATGCGGGAATAAATTGGGGTACTTTATATTAGTACTTTAGGCAAGGTAAACTCAAGATATGACAGTCATGGAAGCGTTGATCCATTGAGTTCTGGTTTTTGTTTTATCATTGAGTTACTGACAAGGTAAGAGTTAACCTGTTGGTAAGTGGTGACGTTTTGGGGCCGGAAGTGCAATGTAAACGAATGGTATACATACATGTACATGTACAATGTACATGTACACGAACATTCGTTCCACTGACTTCCGGCTCCACAACGTCATCTCTACCCAACATGGTATACTATACACGACAGGGCTGTGTATGTATAATATACATAAGTTAGCAACTATTCTACCGTCGTAACCGGACCTATAGGCGTGATGGCAAACTAGCTTGACCAGGGCTCGACTTCACCCTTGCTCTATGACTTCACAAAGCACTAAGATTCATCTCGAGATGTGTTGTCAATATTGCCATGGTGGTTTGTATGGTGACATCACACTTTCATTTTTAGCAATTAAGATTGATACGCATCTTAAGAGTATAATCTTGCCTCTTTGTGAAATCCAGCCCTGTTTTTTTTTCTTTCTTTTTTCTATAAACTATTTAAATCTGTTTTTAATATAACAACCATTTTGTTCATGTTTGCAAAGAATGGAATACGGTGTGATAACAATGAACAATGTTTTGACCTTTACTGCCAGAACAAATGAAACCAAAGTGTACAGCTTTGTTTTGTGTTATTACGTCCGCAGGATGAGCCTATATCGACAAATCTCGACAAATCTCTTTCGAAAAACCGGATGGACATTACGTTATGGTGTCACCGTATATCCTCCATGGTGCGTGCTTACATACAATTCAACATAAAAAATGTTAAACCGTCATGCCATGCATAAGGCACCCTACCAAGAGAGGACATAATAGATGAAATATTGTTGTCAACGTTAAACTTAAAACAAATCTGATCAGTGAGATAGGTGATTTGCAAGCTCGTGACTGTGAGAAGATTGCGACCTTGAAAATGAGTTCGATGTATCATAAGGTTTGCTGCTTTGTGGTTAAAGTTAAATCGCATACATATTTTGGTTTAGATCAGGCAGATTGTCAGATAAAAGTGAGATGTTCAGATTCGTCAGATTTTCTTGATCCTTAGCAGGGAGATACCCAAATCTTTGCATCATCTCTTGACAGGTTCCGACTTCCTCAATGGTCTTAATAGTTGCGTAGTTCAGTTTAGTGCGCCAAGATTGGTAGGCTTGACTTGAGACCCGTGAGGTGGAGTACGTCCCGGCTACGTGAGCACTCGTGTGTTTATGAATCCAACTGGTCACGGTCTCAGGAACAGCACCGAGACCGGTGAAGTTATAAATGCGGCGAGCCGCTTCATGTGGATCCAAAGAGACATCCTCGTACCTCAGCAGCAAATAGTTGTCTCGGAATTTGGGCAAGTTGGTCCCAGCGTCCTTGTTGAGCAAATTGTTTTGGCAGTAAGCGATCAGTGCTGCCCGCGTGCCGTCCGTAAATGATTCCACCTTTTCAACTCTATTCTTGACTTCGTTCATAGCAAGCACCCGCGAAGCGATCATCCCTCTCGGATCACGAACGAGATGAATCACTTTCAGATTGACCCTTTCGTCTTGGATCAACGGTGACAGACTTCCAATGTCAGAGATACGAATTGATTTGATTGCAACTTTGTTTAAATCCTTACATTTCCACATGAAATTTTCAGTTGACACTTTCCCACACCTCACCTCAGAAGAAACATTTGACTTGGAGCAAAGCACTTTGTACATACTTGGGGCTTTCTTTAACATCTCATCCGGAACCTGCCTCGACAACCACTTTGAGTAATATTCATAACCAGTCAAGTTACACTGAAAAATAGTGTCCAATAAATCAATGTAAAGCGGCTGCAGGAATACAGCACCGCGATTATTCTTAGCGAGTGTACTATGAAGTGCAAGGCCGGGTTCGAAGAGGTAGAAAACGTCACTATTTTGGCCGAACATTTCACCAACGAAGGATGATCCAGTTCGCATTGATGCTAAGATAATAATCTTCACACCACTAGGAGTATCTTTGGTTGTCCTGGACTGGGGTATAGGGGTACAAAGTCGAGATTGTCTGGTCTTCGTGTGATCAATGTGATGAACTGCTCCTTGGTCTTGCAGTCTGCCGAACCCCGTCACTCTGCTCTCCTCCTCATTGCTAACTCCTGATACAGCCCGGTATACGGTAGGAATAATGAGGCTTCCAATTCCAGTACCACGGTCGAGACTCATTCTTCCGTTCTTAACTGACCGTGCTTCAGGTTGGTAAACTGCACCATGATCAAGCCATGCAGCACTCCCAGCGAGCATACATATAAAAGCTGCTGATAAAAAGCCTGCTACTCCGAGTAGGAAAACTCTGCAATTGTAACAGGCTGAGATTTGTCGGGCCATTTCTAAATCCGACTCTAGACAACCATCGGCTTGGGTGTTCTGTAAACACGTCGTGAAGTCTAAAAAAGTGTTTTTATCGGTGAGCGTTGAATAACCTGTATGGGACTTCTCGAAGGAAACCAAAATTGTCTTTACGGGTGCAGAACAGTTCACTTATTTGGAAATACAAACAGCAAATAAAATCTCATTTGTAAAAGCAGCGATGCACTCGGTGGCTTTGGACCAACATATAACAAGAACACCAGCTTGTTCTCGCTACGTCTTTATACAAGGTCTATTCGTGCTCCATCTGGAATCCAAAAACGTGGTGTTGTTTATCTTTGCTTTATGGTTTATCTGACTTGCGCTAAAGCGACTTCATATCAGTACTAATTAACCACCCTCTTTACAGGTGCTTGTTATGTAATATTGTGTAACCAATTAATTGTGATGTGCTTGAAGATACTGCGTAGTCAGCGGCGTAGCAAAGACACTTTCTTAGGGGGGGGGGGGGGGGTGGAAGCCTAAATTTGCCGACTTACATCAAATGAAAGTAAAAGCCCAATGACATGGGACTCACCAACATGTGGGGGTTTGGTGGCATAGCCCCCGAGCACTCATGAGGATTTTCAGTGATTTGAAGGTTTAAATTGGCCCTCAGATACCGATCATTAGACGACTCGTATATTCGAAATGCAAGCTTTGAAAAACGTATTTTTTTGCGAATCCCTTGTTGGAGTATAGACACAAATTCTAGTGGGGGTCCAGGGGGCGAAGCCCCCGGATGCTCTACGGTTTTAAGCGTTTTCAGGTCTAATGAGGACCGTCAAGTTTAAATTGTGAAAAGTTTGACTTTTCACACTACAAGGATTATAACTAAATTTTCACTCGGCAAATCCAGTCGGCAAATCTGTATAGGCTTGCCGCATGGATTGTGTTCAGCCCGAGCCCTTATTCGGATAAGTTTGGTGCTCAATTTTCCGACTGTGGCTCTAAATGCCAACTTAGGAAAAATATTGAGGGGGTGTCACCCTCACCCCCACCCCCGGTCGCTACTCCGCTGTGTGTAGTCGCTCACTCAACGACCGCTGGTACCCGTTCACATGCACTCTTTGAAAAGTGGCTTTAAACGTTCCATGACGCCAATTTTCAACGTTAATATAATTTATGTATTATTATATCTTTCTGTAATGAAACCAAGGGACCCTTAAAAGTGACTAGCACTGTGACCCGTATAGGTGAAGATACCTGTATAGAGAAGATGATGAAGAACTGTCAGTCTGAGATGTGGGAGGAAAACCCCACGCAATCAGGTAGGGACTGAAAACCCAATCCACTTGCATGGCCCCAGTCCGGGATTCGAACCGGGGTCACAGATTGAGGTGAAAGGCAGGGAAAGAAACCACTGAGCCAACCTGAATGCCCTGCAGGAGTTATCTAAATACTTATACATTCTACTGTTCGCGTTATCCCAGTTAATTCAAATTAAGAGGGCAACTCTAACTCTAAGCATGTTGTAAGTACAAGTAAAACCATGAAGGAACCATTGAGATAAAAATAACCCATGTTTCAATTCTCCATGTTAGGACCAATCACGTACACTACCTGTACAATGTTTAACCAGTTTAATCTGAAGAACTGACAGTAACCTTGTATGGACGTGTCACAATTTACTACAGTGTATTTGTTTGGCCAAATTACCGGGTTGTTCTATAGCACCAAATTACCAACTGACGCAGATTTTAAGAGTTTAAATTGAAGCCTACTGTGTGTACATAATATACACGCTAAAACATTCCTTTGTCCGCGGTCAGTCGAAGTGTATACACAGGATGTTACCAAAAAAACACTAGCTGGTTTTTATGAACCTATATTTAGTACAGGCAAACAATGAGTGATGTGTGATGGGGGACAAGGCAAGAGTATAAGATACCGGCCATGTACATGTACATACAAGGAAATCTATTATAGCCTTACTGAGGTATTGTGGACATAATGAGTGCACTGTTTGGTTTGGGTGTGACAGACAAATTTACCCTAACGAAAGAGTGCCCTCGTAATGTGTCCACCATATCTCAAAGTGGCTTATTAACAAGTACTTTATAAAATTACTAAAATCAGCATTTTCAATTTAAGTTCAGCACTGAACAGTGTGTCTATTTACGCGTCATTTTCGTGTCAAGATATAATATATTCATTTACAAATCAACACCAAATCCATGAACATGCACAATGTCAATACAAACACTTTATTGATATTTGATAAAGCAGAACAAACGTGTTGATTGGTACTTATTGCGTTTGATTGAAACCGACATTTGTTGTTTTTCTTCTTGTGTTTTTGTCCCAGCAGGCTTTTGAGTATTTTCGCCGTTTGTGGTATCTCGCTTTACCAAGCTATTTAAAATCATGGAAGAATGAAATAACACCAGAGATTCCAAAAGCAGTAGAGTAGCGTCCATGTGTGCATAAATCATGTCAAAGTATTCAACACCAAAAAGGCTTTACATGTTCATTATCCATTCTTAAACCTCAAACCTTTTGTTGTGATGACATTTAACTTCAAACTTTTGTTGTCATTTTGCTGGTCTTTTACATACTTAAAATGATTTTACCACACTTTGAATGTTATCCCATGTTATCCACAAGCGGTTGGCTAAAAACAAGTCAAATACAAGTTTGTCACCTTCCTCCCCGAACAAAAGACGTAGGCCTACATAATTTTTAAAACAATAATGTAGGTTGTCCTGGTCATTCGTCGTGCCTTACAAGTTAAATTGAATCTTCATATAAATTGGCATGTCCAAAAGTGAAAGTGAATAACGGTTTCGACTGAAGAGGCAAAATCGCTTTAGTACGAATGCCTGAAGTAAAATAGGCCGCCTTATTGCTAAAAATGACCACGGGAAAACCTAAAAGTAGGATCAGATTGAAAACAAAACGAATCTGGAAGACCATATCCTTGCTCCCTTCCCCCTTCATGGCTGGACCGTGGTTATGGTTCTGTTGGTTTGTCGCTGGAGCGAACGCAAGAATGGGCAGACCAGTGTCAAAACCACACAGCAGCATGGTTAGTTTGTCAAAGATCATACATATCCTGTTTTAGATAAGGCAGAGTATCAGATAAAAGTGAGATGTTAAGATTCATCAGATGTTCTTGATCCTTTGCAGGGAGATACCCAAATCTTTGCATCATCTCTTGACAGGTTCCGACTTCCTCAATGGTCTTAATAGTTGCGTAGTTCAGTTTAGTGCGCCAAGATTGGTAGGCTTGACTTGAGACCCGTGAGGTGGAGTACGTCCCGGCCACGTGAGCACTCGTGTGTTTATGAATCCAACTGGTCACGGTCTCAGGAACAGCACCGAGACCGGTGAAGTTATAGACGCGGCGAGCCGCTTCATGTGGATCCAAAGAGACATCCTCGTACCTCAGCAGCAAATAGTTGTCTCGGAATTTGGGCAGGTTGGTCCCAGCGTCCTTGTTGTGCAAACTGTTCCAGCAGAAATCGATCAGTGCTGCCCGCGTATCGTCTGTAAATGCTTCCACTTTTTCCGCCGTATTCTTGATTTCGTTCTTAGCAAGCACCCGCGAAGCGATCATCCCTCTCGGATCACGAACGAGATGAATCACTTTCAGATTGACCCTCTCGTCTTGGATGAACGGTGACAGACTTCCAATGTCAGAGATACGAATTGATTTGATTGCAACTGTGTTTAAATCCTTACATGTCCGCATGACATTTTCAGTTGACACTTTCCCACACCCCACCTCGGAAGAAACATTTGACTTTGAGCAAAGCACTCTGTACATTGGCGGGGCTTTCTTTAAAACTCCACCCGGAGCCTGCCTCGACAACCACTTTGAATAATATTCATAACCAGTCAAGTTGCACTGATAAATACTATCCAACAAATCAATGTAAAGCGGCTGCAAGAACATAGCGCCGTGTTGATAGAGAGTGGTCTGAAGTGCAAGGCCGGGTTCGAAGAGGTAGAAAACGTCACTATTTTGGCCGAACATTTCACCAACAAAGGATGATCCAGTTCGCATTGATGCTAAGATAATAATCTTCACACCACTACTAGGAGTATCTTTGGTTCTCCTGGGTTGAGGAATAGGGGTACAAAGTCGGGATTGTCTGGACTTCTGAAAAACGGCGTCAGAAGTTGCCGTCACCTTGATCTCCTCATCACCAACTCCCGGTACAGCCTGGTATACGGTAGACATGATGCGACGTCCATTGTTACGGTCGAGATCTATTCTCTCGTTGTCATCTTTCCATACATGAGGTTGGTAAACTGTACCATCAAGCCATGCAGCACTCCCGGTGATGAGCACAAATACAAATGCTGCTGATAAAAAGCAAGCTACTCCGAGTAGGAAAACTCTGCATTTGTTAGAGGCTGTGATTTGTCGGGCCATTTTAAGGTCCGGTTTCAAGACCACCAGCTCAATGTAACGTGACCACACGTTCAATATCGAAGTTCAAAATAAGTGTGCTGTTTATGCAAAGCGAAACATCTTGGCGTAATGGGCAGAAATGTTGACTTATTCAGATACACATAAAACCAATAAGATATCAAATGTTTAAGACGTGGTATACGATGGCGTACGACACAAATACGCTCTGTGACAGCTTTTTCTCATAAGGAACATCATGATAAATAGCAGCTGTTGGTGGTGTCCAAGTGGCGTTGTTTATTTGTCCACAGCGTCCATTCACCCACAATAATAGCCAATGCGACGTCACGCATGCACCCAAGTGATCAAAGTGTGCCTACGTCGGCAATCAGGCATTCATGCATTGTACTTGACATCGTGCAATTAAACACCCGGTCACTAACACCTGACATTCTGACGCTATGATGTGGTTGCAACAACACTTCAATGTACAATGTATATTGGTTTGCGATAACATAGAGGCATTTATCGCGAACATTCGTTCGTTGATGTACAGTCACTGCAATAAAGTGTTTATGTTTAGATATCAATATCAATTTGTGTAAAAACATCACCTCGCCTAACCAGCGCCCCCCGGAGAGAAAGTAAAAAGTATAAATAAATAATTAAAAAGAAACATAAAAGACACTAACTTTAATTTTGTATTGTAAAAATAAAATTCGTTAAAAATCATCTCACATCACTCCACAGAAACAATAACAAACTCGCCTTTACTTTAACTAACTATGTACAACATTATCAACACAGAGGGGCGTCCATAATGCAATCGAACATCTGCTCAGCGGCGTAGCGACTGGGGTGTGGGGGGAGGGTGTGACACCCCCAATGTTTTTCCAAAGTCGGCAAATTGAGCACCAAACTTACCCCAGTAAGGGCTCGGGCTGAACACAAATCCATTCGGCAAGCCTACAAATTTTCCGACGGAAAATTTCAGTTTAATCCTTATAGTGTGAGAAGTCAAACTTTGAATTATCAAATTTAATAATCTCGGCAACGTGTGGAAATCTAAGAATGGCCAATTTAGTCTTAATGATTTAACCGGTGTCTACAAACTACGAAGAGGGTTGTGGTGATGATTGTCGCCAACATACGATATACAGATACTCGGGGTAGACAGTGCATTACAAATAGTCACTAGAAGCGATGCCAGTCATGTCGCCCCCTCGCAAGGTCGCCCCCACATTCTCGCCCCCTGACACAGTCGCCCCCGACAAAGTCCCCCCCCCCACAATGTCGCCCCCGACAATGTCGCCCCCGACAATGTCGCCCCCGACAATGTCGCCCCCGACAATGTCGCCCCCGACAATGTCGCCCCCGACAATGTCGCCCCGACAATGTCGCCCCCGACAATGTCGCCCCCGACAACGTCGCCCCCCCCCCCCCCGACAATGTCGCCCCTTTTTGTATTTTACCACCCAGGTCTACCTGAACCCCCAGTTTTACCATTTGGACACACCTTAGGCTAGCATGGTGGTATGATGCGGATAAGTCTTAATGGAGACTGCAGCTGTTCCATTGCTTTTACAATATTGTTGTATTTGTGATGCACCCAAACTAACCAAAACGTAATGTCGTACTGCAGTGTACCTTTTTGAGTCGTTTCCTCCAATGTTATACAAATGTATGTCTATGTCTCTTCTATAATAGTCTCAACCCCTGCCCCCCCCCCCCCTCGCAAAAAACTGTGGTGTTAAATAACTGCTTAATGCTTGTATCCACATTTGGTTATGTATCTGTCTGTCGGTTGGTCTGGGCTTACGAGAGTGCGGCATGAACTGTATACTACAGAAACTGTGGGCTTTTCTTTAATTGTGGGGTGATGCTCACAATGTTGATTTATTTTGAAAGGCAAGGGACATGGCCGGATAAAATAAGTCTCACTGCCAAGAATAAAAATAAGCTTTCCTCAAACACAGTGAAGAATTGCCAAAATAAATTGCAGTACGTTCATGACGATCGTAACAAGGGGAATCAATACAAATCGTTAACAGATCAACCACAAACAGAACGTAGAAGTGGGTGATGAACTGAACATCGGTTTTTAGCTTACATGTTTTCAGGATAAGATACACCATAAACCAAAAGGCTCCGATGGTAAAAGTAACATCAAATCGTGCTACGGAGACCGAGTCAACATGCATTATGTCCTGATGGTAGTATGTATTACGTCAAAGTATGCAAGTGCGAGGGTATTTGGGGTTTACTCACGCCCACTTTATGTTAATTACCCACGTTCGTCCTGGAAACAAATACGGACCGCCCTTGTAGAATTTCCGCCCCTTAGACTTAATCAGGCCATTAGTTTACATGTCCCAAATTACAAAAAAAAAAAAAAAAAATTCGGCAACTTGACGGCCTCTTTTAGCCCTAAAAAAACTAAAAATCTTAGAGCGTCCGGGGAATTCGCCTCTGGACCCCCATAAGAATTGTTGCCCCTCCAAACAGTAAGACATTTGTCCCGAGTCCAAAAGTATTCAAAGTTTGAATTTTAATAATTAAACGTCGGCCTTTTTTAATTCCTGAGCAAAACTTAAAACCGTAGAGCTTCCGGCGGTTTTGCTTCCTGGACCCCACTAGAATTTGTGTACCTATACACCAACAGGGGGTTCGCAAAAAGTACGGTTTTCAAAGCTTGTATTTCGAATATGAGATGTCTAATGCTCGGCATTTGAGGGCCACTTTAAACCTTCGAGTCACTGAAAAACTTCATGTGTAGGTGAGTTCAATATTGTAACGGAAGTGCACGAGTTAATATTGTCATGTGACGTCGCACGTGATACGTGAACGACGTAGTTGGTCAGGCGACCTGGTTGCACCAATGGCAGGGTGCAAGGTGGCAGTTCGCGCCACTAAAGTTCAGGCGCATTTTAATTGTGCGCAATTTATAGTTTAGTTGGGCTGTTTTGAGCATAATCTTTAAGAAGTTATTTAAGTTTATGTAAGATGTTCTGCGCTGTTGGGCGTGCAAATTGCAGGCGAGAAAACGAGATAAAAGCTGCTGTTTTGGGGTTGCAGGGCAGTCTAGAGTCTAGAGGATTTGTTCCAACATTTTGTATGAATTACAAGTTAAAGGGGCACACCGGCTTCGTTGGGCTATTTGGGCTACAAAATAGGCTAACATATGACTTCAAAGGTCTTTCAGGAATGGAGAAGAATGGTTCCTAAAAGAAACCATCAAATTTTGCCGTTTTCGAGCATTTTTCAAAAAACGATTTATCCGAACCAAAAAAGTGGTTCGGATAAATCACGTGATCTTCGGAGTTAGTTTTACTTCCAACCGTATAAAAGTAAATTACTGAACCAAATTTAAATCCTTTTTTTACAATTATTCATGAGTATTTGACAAAAAGACTTATGTATTCAGATTATTGATACAATTTGTAAATAATGATGAAAAATCGAACGTAATATTCACATTCAGAGGTGTCCGTGCAACCGAAGCGTGTTTTACGGCGCACCAGCGTGGGAGCTAGCGGAACGTAAACCTTGGGGCATATCCCGTACAGCCGGTGCCGTCTCGTGGGGCCAGAGGGACAAACTCCGGGGCATGAACTCCCCAGCTTGCCGGTCGGTCTAGCCGTAAGCGTGGGAGCTTGTCGGAGGGGTAGGGAGCCAGACCAACAATTACGTTTTTTACGAGGGTTTTAGTCTGTACCCCTAGCTATTATCCCCTAACTATTGTAACGTGTTGCCTGCGCTACGCACACGAGCGACGACGATGGGGAATGTTTATCCCATACAGCTGATCTATCTACTTCTATGATAGCTGCATAATGTCCACTCCCCCCAATCGCCACAACAAAAAACCGGTGGCGGTGGCCGCGGCTGGCCAGTGAAGTCATTGCCCGAAAAACGGGAGAATGCCTTCGCTAAAGCTGCCAGGATTGGCAATCCGTTTGCAGCGAAAGCGGGAGGCTCACTTGGCACATGATTGTTATTGGCCAAGCCAATGTGAAACTGGTCCAAGATTAGGGATACTACCATTAGTTTTTAGACTGCAGCAGGCTGGTCACGATGAGAATAAGAAGGATGTGGTCTTTGCCATAATTTTGATGGACAGGTTTGTGTCATAGAACTGTATTGTGAATATGCCTCCGTATATTTTAATTCATGAAAACTCACATTTTGACAATATTTATGGTCCACCATGTCCATGATGTCTGTGATGTCCACATTATGTCAAGCTTATTCTCTCCCTTTCTACATTTGAACACGACCTGACAACACAGATTAGTCCTGGACCCAACTGGCATTCGTCCAAGTAATTTTTTACAACATAGGGCCTACTTGCGATATAATGAAGAAACGTTCTCCATTGCAAGTAAGTTCGTCCAGTTCGTCGTACACAATACACTATCTGTTTATGTCTGTTTTTTTATTTACACGTGAATTTGTGCTGGATGGATACGATATCTGGATCCTCATGCCTCGTCATTGTAATAATTCATACATAAACAGAGCACCAGTCTACTTACAACATTGCGCAACATTTGCGCGTAAACTTGACAGTTGCAGCGGCTGGAAAAGCGTATAAGCTGACCTTTGACCGTGTTTTGTTTTTTTCACATTTTTCGTTAATTACGTGATATTTTGATGATTTTTTTTAAGAGCAACCATTTAAAAATTATTGTCTGTCATTCCACATCACTAAATTAGGTAAACAGTAAGCCGGTGTGTATCTTAAATTTCACGGTGCTGAGAGAGCAAGTTTGGAAGCGAGACGTGTTTGTCTGCTTTGGGAATTCAGACTGCATTTGTTGCATTTTTGGTTGTGCAAGCTTGATCGGAGTGGTGCAAGGGTTCGCCCGTATCACAGGGTTAAGTTCTACGACCCGAAGGTTGCCGTCGCTGTGTGCGAGGTAGACAACTACGGGATTTGTGCGAAGGCTGCATTGGCAGAGCGAGTTGTGTGGTTGTACCAGGACCGAGCTGTGTGCTCAAGGCCCAGGGGGCTGGTGTATAACTGTTGCATAGTGTTCTGAATGCCGTTCACACAATATTGATTTAGCAGTAATTATTGTGAGTAACTTAAGTCTCGTTTCAAACTGCTGATAGGCTACATTGTTTTACCCAACTTCTTGAGTTGAAGGTGATTAATAAATAAATATAGGTCAAGGTCACGTAAACTTGTGTCTGATCTGTGTGATTATTTTTTAGGGATCTGTGTGTATTCTGACAGAGAGGTTTACAATTATAATCGGCGGTATACTTCCTCCGAAACGAATCTCGTCCCTCAGCCTTTAGTCCGCTTAGTGACTCTAACTTGAAGGAGACAAGGATCAAGTTAATAATTATAGACAGGATAACTGTTTATGCCCGCCACAGTATATTTTACCGTAAAATACAAATTTGTACAGCGCCATCTATCTATGAAAAACATACTCCGAGGCGTTGGAAAAGGATTTAACAGAACAAAAACAAATACTTAGAACTAAAAATACATACTAAATACAAGGTATGTAGTTAAGAATTACTGACTGAAGACAAATTCACATAATGTACATGTGCTTGTGTTCTTCGTCTCAAGGAAACTTCTCCGGAACAGATTCTTATCCTATGAATTCCATAGAGCCAAGAATGATTTCAATCTCAGTACATTTTACTCACGCTTAGATGATGACATGATAAACGTGATGTCATAATGACGTCACCAGGTCTCAAAATTACGCTGACTACTTTCAAAAATTCTAAACTCCTGAACTACTACTACTGAAATAAAATTTAATTTGGTTTAGTGCAAGAGTATACATAACATATAAATTGTAGCGGCTCTCTACCTTGCCCTATATGCTCTCACTGCTTAAAAAGACATACACAACAGAATTAGAGTTCATTTGAAAATACAGCACTACATGTAAAAATATTAGCCTGAATTATATAAAAAAAAAAACCAGAAAGCAGATTGAAATGGTTAAATATATAAGTAAACATTTACAATTAATAATACATCTTTCATCGAAGAGAAGACGAATTATTTCATATCGTTCAGTTCCCATGATTGCGGTGGGATAAAGACTTAGCCTGAATCGTTCTGTATTCATGTTATTATCCTGTAACGCTCCCCTGATGTTCACAAATCAAACAAACTTATTTCCCAGATGAAATTCGTCACTGATAGCACTTCGTAATCCGGTTGTATAAATGTCTGAAACTGGCGGAAGTTCTCTACCGACGTGAAGCTGACAACAACTCTATGAAGTATACCCTCCGGTCAGCCATGGTCGAACAACCATATACCACACATCAGTGATATATTATTGTGTTACACCGATAATCACTTTCCACCGCTGCACGTTAAAAACTTGACCAGCAGATCACTAGATACGTGGAAGCTCTTGAGGTGTGGGGGGTAAAATATCCGAACTGCTCAACGTTGTAGTCCAAACTTCAATTATTTGATAGCTAAATACCAAGAAATTAACAATAATCAACGATTTCTACATCAGTCCCATTGATACCTTGAGGAGAAATTTCAAAATTTGACTTCAACAAAAATTAACAATCATTGCCGTTCAAAATGTTACCACAGCACCACTGCATTAGATGCTGAATTTGATTACGACAATTGTGTTCATCAATCTTTCAAAGTCAAACAACGGTCTTATCATCAGCATTGGCAAAAGTACATGTCATCAAATGAAGAAACACAATCGTGAGTGTACAGTGAATGGAACAATGGTGACAGCACAGCCTTAAGAAGTTTGATACCAAGGAATTTACTCTAACCACTTGACTGCGATCAGAAAGAAAATCAAAGATCCAACTTCAAAGTGATGAGTTAGTATCAAGAGCAGTAAGCTTATAGTAATTTAAATGGTGATATAGCATTGAATTCATAACTAAAATCAATACACCGAATGATGACATATACTTAGATGATCCATTGTCTATTAATGTTTATCAACATAACGTAGTGTTACAGCATCATCGACTAGACTGGTTGGCACGGTATGCAAAGTGCAAAGAATCCAGTGAATTTGGAATTGCACTTAAAATTATTCAAAAATTCACACTCAAGTGATTTCATCACATGCGACATGAGTGCACTTGGCCGATAATCATAAACTAAACATTTTACGGGATAGACCGATTGCGCGACCTACGTCACGTGACCCCTGTTGGGTTAAAAATGTAAACACACACGTAATCCTCCATAGGAAAGGGTGGTACGGTACACGATGATTAATGCATTTAGTTAATTCGATCGAGGCTTTTGTTGCTCGAAATCTGTGAAACATATTCCAGAGTTTGTACCAAAGACCTTCAAGTGGCTGAATAAAGCCAGTAAGGACACCC
This sequence comes from Marthasterias glacialis, assembly GCA_911728455.2. Taxonomy (NCBI): domain Eukaryota; kingdom Metazoa; phylum Echinodermata; class Asteroidea; order Forcipulatida; family Asteriidae; genus Marthasterias; species Marthasterias glacialis. The sequence continues at coordinate 6,100,980 of OU452219.1, forward strand.
AGCAAGTCTTGAAAATTGTAAAAGTACCGTATAAATGTGCACGATGTGTACAGCGCACGACGGAACGTTAGGCCAGACGACCGCGATCACCACACACTTTTCAACACAAAAATTTCAATGTTTTGAAGCTGAAATCCTCCAAAGAAATTGCTTTCCAAAACTGTGTGCTTCCTTTGAAATTCTGCAAGGCTAATGCTCACTTTTCCAACGTTGTTTATCCTTTTTTACAGTGATTAACATTACAAACAAAATAACAGACGGGTGGCTACATAATAATCGTCCGAAGCCGGTAGTGCTTGGCTTAAAAAAACTCTTTTCAGAAGAATTCCGTTAAAATATGAAACAGAGATGTGATTTAAATTAATGCCAACACCATACTACTTTAAATAAAGGGGCTGATTAACTAATTCATCGCTTAACAAAAGTATAATCGACTGTTTTCGAACTCACTCTGTGTTACGGCCTATCTCTTTTTACGTATTTTTTCACCAGCTGTATGACGTCATACCCGATAAGAGGTCACGTGACCACATGTAAACATTGTCGCGCAATCGGTCTATTGGAACTGTAATAATTGATTTCTTAAAAACTTTTGACAATGACATTACCCCCATTATTGACCTTATCTTCCAGTCTTAATCGGAATTTCAAGGTAAAATATCTGATTGGTTAAGCTGATAGTGCAGTGTTCTTTCTCTGTGTGATTCAATATATGACAAAATAACCCTGTGAAAATTTGGACTCAATCCGTCGTCCGAGTCAGGGGAAATACTGAAAAACCGTGCACACTTTTCAGCATGTAAACACATTGTCCTTAACTTCGATCGCTATACACAGCGCCGTAACTATAGGGTAAAATTTTAGGGGGGCACAAGGGGGTGCACCATTTTTCCTAGGGGGGCACTTAATTTGGCCAATGAAAAATGTAGTTTCTGTTTGTATATTTCATAAACAAGCCTTTTTTCAGTGTTTTCTGACGTGTTGAAGTAAAACAAAATACACTATGTGTGTAAATAAATAAAAACAGTTTAAAAACCATCGAAATTACTACGTAAATGCTCATAAAATGTAACATTTCATTCTGGTAATTTTTAATCTCAAAAGTCCAGATTTCAAATGGGGTGGGCAACCGGAGGCACGGACTTCAGTTGGGGGCACGTGCCCCCCCCCCCCCGTGGCCCCCCCCCCTTAGTTACGCCACTGGACATACAACCAAAATTAAAATCGTGGTCTTCAAAATCTCTTCTCGACTTTGACAATATTTCAGACAGAAATATTGCTATGAAAGATTGGTACTGGTATGAACTTCATAATCAGTAAGCTTTCAGACTGATACTAATTAAAACAATTCTGATGAATACCAATCCTGTATTTTACATTTCAATATAACAAACTGTTCGTAAGAGGGTTTTTTAGTGCAGAATATTTTCTTTTACATAAATATATCACAACTTTGAACGATGACGTAAAACTGCGTCACTGCTGAGACATACCTTAGGTCGAATAACAACTCTTTCTTTATCTCCAACATTATGTTTATACGTACGATTTTGTCCGTATTTAGTATAATGATCCATGTCAAACTATATATAGTTCAGTTCTTTTCAGGTGACCTGATTTACATTGCTTCCTGTCCAAATAGGAATACATAGGAAATAATTATCTGCATTTTTATATAACTTAGGTTCTTCTGCAAGACTGATAAGCAGACATTCTATTTTCCATTTTTACTGACACTTTCAGTTCCTGATACCCGAACCCTTGGTGTTTGTTATCCTAAACAAACACCACATTTCCTTTTCTCTCTTTTTTTCATGGAGGCAGGGCGTGATGGTGTTTGTATCGTGGGGAATAGGATCCGGTTTCTTGCTTTACTGGCCGGCTATTTGAATCACGTAAGAATAAAACAACACCAGATTTCAAAACGTAAGTTTTCTAAACCATAGTCATCACTATTACTCGGTATATTTTGTCCATGTGTGCATATTCATGTCAAGGTATAACCGGTATAAAACACTTATTATTCAACACCGAATCTTACACATGTTCATATTGCATAGAGCAAGGACTGGTTCTTGTGTATTATCCTACACTTTCCTTTTTGTGTTGTGGCAATTTGCTGGTGTTTTGTACACTTGACTTCAAATGATTTCACAGCACTGTGTGTATGTTATTTCCATATTATCCACAAGGGAATGGCTCAAAACAAGTCAAATGTTCGCCAACTGCCTCTTCGAATAAAAGACGTACAATTAAAAAAAAGTTATGTTGAGAATAATAATAGGCCTAGTTATGAGTCTGTTGTTACTGGTTCTGTTTTGGTTGTGGCGAGAGCGAACACAAAAGCGGGCAAATAAAACTTCGAATTTTTAAAAGGTGTTCCCGACGTTGAACAACATGGTTTGTAGTTTGTCATATAGAGTACATATCCTGTTTTACATCTGGCAGATTGTCAGATAAAAGGGAGATGTTTAGATTCGTCAGATGATCTTGGTCCTTAGCAGGGAGATAGCCAAACCGTTGCATCATCTTAGGACAGGTGCCGACTTCCTCAATGGTCTTAATAGTTGCGTAGTTCAGTTTAGTGCGCCAAGATTGGTAGGCTTGACTTGAGACCCGTGAGGTGGAGTACGTCCCGGCCACGTGAGCACTCGTGTGTTTATGAATCCAACTGGTCACATTCTCAGGAACAGCACCGAGACCGGTGAAGTTATAGATGCGGCGAGCCGCTTCATGTGGATCCAAAGAGACATCCTCGTACCTCAGCAGCAAATAGTTGTCTCGGAATTTGGGCAGGTTGGTCCCAGCGTCCTTGTTGTGCAAACTGTTCCAGCAGAAATCGATCAGTGCTGCCCGCGTATCGTCCGTAAACGTTTCCACTTTTTCCGCCGTATTCTTGACTTCGTTCATAGCAAGCACCCGCGAAGCGATCATCCCTCTCGGATCACGAACGAGATGAATTACTTTCAGATTGACCCTCTTGTCTTGAATCAACGGTGACAGACTTCCAATGTCAGAGATACGAATTGATTTGATTGCAACTTTGTTTAAATCCATACATGTGCGCATGAAAATGTCATGTCTCACTTTCCCACATTTTAACTTGGTAGAAACATTTGACTTAGTACAAAGTACTTTGTACATACTCGGGGCTTTCTTTAACAAATCGTTGGGAACCAAACCCGACAACCACTTTGAATAATATTCATAACCAGTCAAGTTACACTGAAAAATAGTGTCCAATAAATCAATGTAAAGCGGCTGCAGGAATACAGCACCGCGATTATTCTTAGCGAGTGTATTATGAAGTGCAAGGCCGGGTTCGAAGAGGTAGAAAACGTCACTATTTTGGCCGAACATCTCCCCAACGAAGGATGATCCAGTACGCATTGATGCTAAGATAATAATCTTCACACCACTAGGAGTATCTTTGGTTGTCCTGGATTTGGGAACAGGAGTACAAAGTCGGGATTGTCTGGACTTCTGAAAAACGGTGTGAGGAATTCCCGTCATCTTGTGCTTCTCATCGTCAACCCGTGATACCGCCCGGTATACGGTAGACATAATGTGACTCCCACGGATCTCAACTTGCCGTTCTTGTGACCACATAACGTAGTGCGCAGAACCATCCAACGATGCAGCATTTCTAGTGATCACAAACAAACACGCTGCTGATAAAAAAAAAAACATTCCGAAGACGAACACCCTGAAGTTCTTGGCGATTTCTCGAATCATGTTAAAGATTCAACGTCAACATCAGTTCAATGTAATTAGCCCCTGTACAGCCACTAGTAATTTGTAAACCATACCTTTCATCTATGCGGAAACGTTAAGGCCTGCTATAGGTTTGTCCTCTGAATTTGTCTCGAAAGTCAGAAACTTCGTTTAGAAAACATGGTTGACTTCATCCACGCACTCACAGACTATACTAGCGTGCGAGTGGTTGTGTTTTTCTAGTACATCAACATTGATAATAATAAATTAGAAGCAGAAAGTATAGAGGTCATGCCAACACCGCACAAGTTCCTCAATGCAGAGCCTGTTAAAGTAATATAGCCGTCTGCAGCTGGTTGTGGATCCGACGAAACATGTTCAGATCGTTAGCGGTGATACGTGCAGTCATTCTCTGCATATTATGACGTTGATGTTCGTTCATATGTGGATGGTTCATCCACCAATAACAGAATTAGTGGCGTAACTGGGGTGGGGTGGTGGTGCCTCCCCCTAAAATTGAATATCCGTGCCTCCCCTTCCCTACCGAGTGCAAATTTTGTTTTCTTTTTATCACGCCTTATTATTTTTCTGCTGAGTTGTTGTTGCAAGTGTTCTTTTTAAATTTGAATGTGAATGTTTCTCATTATTTTTCATTCTTTTTTTCTTTCTTTCTTTCTTTCTTTCTTTTCTTTTTTTTTTTTTTTTTTTTTTGGGGGGGGGGTTAAGGGAAAAGAAGTCAGAGAACCTGTTTTTGCGATGTCGTTTGGGGAAAATAAATTCGCCCCCGGGTACGAATTATTTCCCTGTTTTAAATCTGGACTTTTCAGATTAAGGAATGACCAGAATAAATATATACATTTTATAAGCTTTTATCAAGGTTCTTAAAACTATCTGTCTATTTGTACACAGGAAATGTAATTGTTTTTACCCCTCAGATTATTTTATAAAAATAGTAAATGATAAAAACAAAAGCGCTGAAAAGGAACTTGTTTAAGAATGATGCAATTGGAAACTACAACTGGCCAAAAGTGCCCCCCTTATACAAAAAATGATGCACCCCTATGCCCCGAAAGTTTTACCCATAGTTTCACCACTGAAACCCTTCCTCCATGCTGAAACATACTGTGTATTAGACCATGACTAGCACGCTGCTTTACATGAATCTAAAAAGAGAAGCAATTAAAGTTGTCAGCTTCATGTTGTTGCAAGAGACTTTTACCCCGCCCCGACAGACCTCGACCTTCCACCCCTATGCCCCTAAAAATTTACCCTAGAGTTCACCACTGAAACATACTGTGTATTAGACTAGCACGCTGCTTCACATGAATATAAAAAGAGAAGCAATTAAAGTTGTCAGCTTCGTGTTATTGCAAGAGACTTTTACCCCGCCCCGACGGACCTCGACCTTCCACTATTATTATAACCCCGACACCAACCTAAATATGCCTCGACTTAAGGCAGTAGAATGGTCGTGGTGTGGGTTTGTAGCTCTCTGGTGGGAGTGGGTGGAAGTGGAAGTGGAGGGGGGAGGGGTAAATATTTATAACGGGCAATCTAGTCGGTTCCCCCTCTCGCCTCTCTGCGGTTGAAAAACGCCTCAGTCAACCTATAGAGGGCGTGCTTTATATCATAAGGTCATCGGTCATCCAGCTCTTGTTTACGCGACGGCGGCGCGGCCAGCAAGTAAAAATCCTATAGCGTATTCTAGCCGGCCATGCATAAGTCCGTGATCAGAGAAACAGCCGATTAACAAAGATTGTATGTAGGCCTGGTAAGTAGGCCTGGGGTTCGTTCTTATATTTCACAAAATAATCTTCACGCATAATTAACGACTAACGTTTATGGTCTGAGTTAGACACAGTAACTGGGGTGCTGTACTCCTTTTTTGAGATTTTGACATTATCTGTCGTAGGCCTAGACTACTCCTAGAACTATGAGGTTCGTTCCGCTATCGTCTCCACGAGAGACGATAGCGGAACGAACCTCATAGTTCTAGGAGTAGGCCTAGACCTAGTATAAAATAGTACCAGGGCATGTAGTACTTCTACACTACTAGTACTACTACTTACGACAGAATCATATTGTCAAAATCTCAAAAAAAGGAGTGCAGCGCCCCAGTTACTGGGTCTAGGTCTGATGAGTGAGACTTCCTTGTCGTCGACCTTCGTACCGAGTCTCAGAGTCAGAGACAGAAAGGTACTGTCAAGTGTCGCTGTCAAGACTATGTCTGTGTGTCGCCTGTCCCCTGTGGCTGTGCTTTTTGGCTTGGTGCGTTTTGGCGGCTGGAGCAGCCCCGGACACTATTTTTGAACTCAACCTCATAGTCAGAAGTAAATTGTTGTATTGATCTCCATTTATGATCACCACAGAGTTCGAGTTTGAAATCTAGACCATTTAAAACGTCGTCATCATTGCTTAATAACTACTTTTACCAACAAAAAACTTGCCAGAGCAGAGTCTCAGAGACTGCAGGGTCGTCCGTCTTCCTAGTTAGACCCAGTAACTGGGTACGACTGATAATGTCAAAATCTCTTAAAAGGAGTACAGTGCCCTACTCCTAGAACTATGAGGTTCATTCCGCTATTAGAGTCACTAATTCTTCAATGACACACTATGAGGTTCGTTCCGCTATCGTGGAGACGATAGCGGAACGAACCTCATAGTTCTAGGAGTAACAGCGCCCCAGTTACTGGGTCTACCATCTTCCACTATCTGTTCGCCCATTTGAAATGGTGTCATGCCAGAAAGTGTCCGCTGCTGGCCGCACACGGAAACTATTTGGCACCGATTACTATTCAGCACGTAATATGTGCGAAATAGTGCCTAGCGTCCTCTGTGCATGCTCAGTAGACACTATTTGGCATGCCAAATAGTGTCTATTTGGCAAGAAGAACGGACAGTAATTGGCAGATTTTTGAAAGTATTTGGCAAGAAGTTAACGGACAGTATTTTTAGCAGGTTATGGACACAAGTAAAGTTAACACAAAGTGAATGTCAAGGCCAAACATTCACAAAAATTAACTGAAATTAATGGAAAAAGGTGGTTAAACTTAATGAAAACAATTACCCGTCAGTTTCCCTTGGGATTTATCACTTGAAAATTAAATGATGTGAGAAAGTGCTAAATGTTAAGATGATGAAGTGTTATGAATCATTGTAGTCACGGATAATAAGGAAAGCAAAATTGTAAAACAAAGTTGTCAAACACAAACTCACGACAAATCTTATAATCTGTACAACGTCTAACTGGCAGCTAAACAGCAAGGCCCTAATACGATGCACACTTAATGCGGACACTATTTGGCAAGGCTCTGTAAACAACGTGACATCATACACACATGACCAATCGGATCACAGTATGCTAATGAGCGTCACTATTTGGCAGCAGACACTTTTGGCATGACACCGGCTTAACCATGTTAACTGGACTTGAAATTAAAACGGTAATGAAGCCAGTGTATCACTGTGCCCTCTCGTGGTTATATAGGGGACATAATCTCATGGTAACTGTAATCATAAGCCCCAGCTCAACATTGGTAAGAAGAAAAACATAAATGTTCACAGATTTACATATATACACCTTACAACATGGTATAAAGATAATGATGGTAGAAAACTTTCCTTGAAATATTTCTGCCTGAAGTGTTATCATTTTTAAATAATAAGATCCAAAATTAGGTTTTGCTCAGTGAGACGAAAACCCTTCCAGTTTTCTCGCAAATGAAACAAGGAAATTAGCTGACATTTTCACAGGTTGGCTTTATTACAGATATCTTGGTTTGTGCAAAGAATGGAAGCATTTACAGTCAGTTTACCATTGTTGAGCTGGGGCTTTCATAATGGTTTGTTATATCACGGTAACAGACTGTGAATTATTGGTCATGAACTAATCACGTGATTTGCTACTAAGATGCATGTACATGGCTCGGGGAACAAGACTGATGTACCCCACGGGGTACATTACCTTGATCGTCGCCACCATTGGTCGATTCCACCTCTTTGTACAATATTAACAGTAGCCCCGGGTATGAGGTGGTCCTTTCTCGATCTCTATGAGACTATGGTATGAGATTCCAACTACACTAATACTAGTTAAATTGATTTACAATGCTCAACAATAAACTAATAAAGACAAATAATTTATTTCACTTTATAATGTTTTTTCCTCCACCTGCAATCTATGGAATTAACAAAACAATAGTTGCCTGATGTGTGATGGGGTCCATGGGTTTTGTACACCAGAGGGGGTGAATTGCACCCTTGGCTTTGCCTCGGGTGCCGTTTGCCCCCGCGGGTGTACAAAAACCATGGACCCCATCACAGTGTGTAACAGTTGTATAATGTAACATTCCTGTCTTGGACCATCGGAGAGGAGGGTTTCGATCATTGCAACTGTTAAGTCCCCCCCAAAAAAGTATGGTAGGCCTATGCCTGGCAGTTTTTGAAAGTCTGTTTGTGTTTCTGTTTGGTAACTTTTTAATCCATTATCTTAGATAGCAGCTTTCCCTTTGGTGGAATAACAAGTGAAATTACTTTTACAACTTCACAAATTTCTTCTTGTTTTCAAACAGTTCAACCAGCTGTTGAGCCCTAAAATGATGTTTTTATTCGAGAAGTGTTTCTCATTGGCTGTTTTGAATCTCAAAGTCAAAGAGTGTAAGGACACTTCTGGAGTATTAAAATAACCTCTGGTCCACCTTAAACCAATTTCTATTCTTTTGGCAATTGATTGTATAAGATAGTTGTGATTTGATCACTTTCACAAGAATGGCAAACAAAATATTATAAAACGGTGATTGTAGCAAGCCTGATAATGAATCTGTACAAAGCACTAATTTTTTCTATGTTTTGGTTTTTGTCTTGTCGCAGGTTAATCAACACAGCGATACATTTGTCCTTGATGCATGTGTACAGATGCAAAAGATATTCGCAAACCTGCAAAAATGCCATGGCTCAGTCAGTGTGTGTGATCGTTGTGTGATTTAACAACCAAAATACATCCAAATGACGAGGTATGGGGGGGTGGTGTTACTTCACAAGCAACAATTATTGAGATTATTATTGACAATATCAATTTTTCTTCTCTGGACAGAGCATTTTCACATGATGATATAATGACCTAGACAGTATGGCAGAGGTTCACGTTATCGGTGAGATCATCGGGGCCAGTGGCTTTCCAAACCATAGTCTGTTCTGTAAATGGGGAATACATGCAGGTAGGTTTCCAAATCCTCAATTGCTTAAATTCATCTTGTTTGCCCTACTCACCCAGGCCTAGGGCACTGTTGAGATGGTAGCTGTGTTGAAGGTACAGTTCTGCCTGTCCTCTGCTCAATTTAACAAAGCAGATTCATCATTAGATGAATAAAATAAAAAAAACAACGCAGGCATATTCTAAGATTGATACACCTTAGATCAACCTTAGCTCTTTGTGAAATTGAGCCTCGCTAGGCCTTCTGTTTAGCTTGGGTCAGTGAAGCCTAGCCTTTGGTAATGCATTATTTCCTCAGGCAGTCTGCCCGGGAGGTACCCTCTGAGGTTGAGTCCATGGATTTGTCCCATTGTAATTTTTCATAAATAATAATAGCCTGTATTTATTATGCACTTTATCAATCCAGCTAGGCCACTCAAAGGGCCTTACAGTGTTATTACCCCTGTTCATCAGGCCCTAATCATTCCTAAAACTATCTCAACTCCTTTGGAGTATGTAGCATCGGCAGCCAAATCAGCACATGTTGCTTATCATTGACATAAACAACCTCTACCCTCCCAGGTACCCATTTACTCCTGGGTGATCACAAGCAATTATAGTTAAGTGTCTTGCTCAAGGACACAAGTGTCATGACCAGGATTCGAACCCACACTCTGGTGACCTAGCCACCGAAACTTGAATTTGATGCGGTAGACTGTTCGGCCATGGCATGCCACTGGTGGCATTTCAAAACCAGTCTTCCTACTTCGGTGAATCAAGGTTTTGCAGTGAGACAATGAATGCCTCTGGTTCCTCCTGTTTTTCTTAGGTGGTGCATGGAAAATACTAGCTGGGGCTAGGGAGGGGCAGACCCAGGTAGACCTCCCTCAGAATGAGTCTTTTGCTGCGTGGAGTCATCCCATCGACATTCATTTTGCCACCAAGGGTCTTCAGGGTAGGTCAAGAATTTAGGTATAATAATAACAGTGTACATTTATAATGACACTCCTGGCGCCGAATGATCAAATCTGGTGGAGTGGAGATTGTTCCAAATGTTTTTATGAGATGAAGGGACTGTAATACAACACCTTGAAAGGGAGACAAGGTAAGGTTGCACATGTTGCTGCCAGACCATGCCAGAAACACCAGGGCAAACCCCTTCTCTTTACGATAAGTGTACTGGGTTCTTTTACGTGCACTACACAACACGCGAGACCTACGGCTTTACGTCCCATCCGAAGGAAGAATCAATAATGGTTAAGTGTCTTGCTTAAAGACACAAGTGTCACGACCGGGACTCGAACCCACACTCTGCTGATCAGAGCTTGAGTCCAGTGCTCTTAACCGCTCAGCCACGTAGAACATCATTCTACCGTAGTGGAAATGTGGGATTTTATGGCCAATAGTTGGCATGACCTTTTTCCCAAGTTGTTTGCTTAACAAGTTGCTTGGTGTTGTTTCCAATCCTCGCAGGAACTGTACACCTTTAAAAACCAGTCAATATTTAAAATATTTGTGTGAAAACAATTTAATGATTTGAAAGATTTTAAACTAATGATGTCTTATGTTTTTATGAGCACCGCTAAAATTGAATAAGATGCCTTTGCTTTGTTATCATTTTTACCCAAAAAAGAACTTCAAGAAGTTTTATTCAACAGTATGTATTTGGCTGTTTTAAAAATTAGATTGGTACCAGGGTTTCATGGTACGTTGAAATAAGAGATGACCCAGCTGAAAACGGGCAGGCTATTTTGTTCCGCTGTGTGTCAAGGATAAATTTATAACTAAGGAACATAAATTATAAAGGCAACCACTCATTAACAATCAGCAAGGAAAGCAAAATTTGTGTGGACAAATGTCACTGGATAGTATTACAATTTACCTCTTTAACTTTTGTCCAATTTTCAACTTAAAGGTATTTTTTTTTTAATTTCAATTCAAATATCAGGATGGCCAAAGCTGAAATTTGAGGTGTACCATCAGGACGACTATGGCCGCAATGAACTCTATGGGTACGGCTTCTGCCATCTGCCTACATCCCCAGGCACTCACAGCATTGAGTGTGTTACATGGCGGCCCACAGGCACCTCCAGGGAACAGATATCCCAGTTCTTTATCGGCGGAGCCCCCCAGCTACGCAACCCTGACCTGGTGCACAGCGCAGAACGGTATGCCCTGAGCACAACGGCTATGGGAAAAGTCCACTTGCAACTTGGCATTATCTTCAGGAACTTTGATCGGTATGGGGTGGAGTGCTAGGAATGGATGGAGATGCTCTTTGTGAAGATAGCTACCCCACAGTGACTTTTCTGGAGGAGTAGGATTCTCTCACCTTCTGGAGGTGAATTCCAGGAAAGAAAAGCTAATGAAGCTTGGATTGAAACACTTCTACCAGTGACATACCAACCACAGGCCTGATTCCTCACGGAGACAATTTCCTCCGTTGCCCCTGGTCATTGCCTTGGTGCCTCTGAAATGTTCCAGTAGAAATTTACAATTTCATCATGAAGGTGCCCTTTAGCAAGAAGAAAATGCCTTGGTGCCCTTGCCCTTTCAAGAACGAAGCAATCGGGCCTGCAACCATCAGAGTGGTCTGGAAACTCATGGAACGGAAAGCAGATCGATCATGGGCTGAGACGCCGATTGTTGTGAACTGACAAACCCTCACCTCTCTAGAAGTAAATGTCAGAATTGGAGATTGCTAACTGGAATTGTTTGTGGGCTGAAACGCTTACAGAAGTGATGCACCCAGCCAGGTCACATATCCGGGGGGGAGGGGGGGGCTGATAAGGGTCTCTCCCTCTGTGGAAGGAAACACCAGGAATGAAATGCTAAATGATTGTGGTATAAGACACTTATGACAGTGGTATACACCCCCACAGTACCAATCAGGGGGCCTGGACATTTAGGCCTTTTCAGGGTTTGAGTTTCAAGAGAATCCCCACTAGACCACAGGTCTTGGAACACTAAAATGTTACTGGATCAGAAATATTTTTACAACACCGAATATCTTTAGTATTATTTTGTTTTAATGCTTTACTTGTAAGAGGATGTTTGGAATTTTAAATTTTAAGTGTACATTCATGAAGTGTCGTGGATAAGCGGTCTAGTCTACCGAACTTGTGTTCTTGAGCAAGACACTTTACCATAATAGCTCTGTCCTTTGGATGGGACGTTAAGTCGCAGATCCTGTGTACTAGGATGGGTAGTGCTCGTAAAAGAACCAAGAACACTTATCGTAAAAGAGTAGGGGTTTACCATGGTGCTTCTGGTTCAGATAGTGAGCATCCTTATCTATAGGTTTCCTCAGGCTTCTGAGCTACAGTGATTAAGTTCACTTTTGAGGCATCCTTTAATTTATTACCAGAAAATAATAACAATAATAACAATAGTAAATTTCTCAAAATTATGTGTTTGGAAAACACTGGACTGGAGGGCTTGTTTAGTTTGGGTGATTACTGGCCGTGTGCTAAGACTACTGGACTCTGGCCAGTGGTCCAGCGGGTATTTCAAGCCCTGTCTTTCACACTTCAATAATTCTCCAGATAACACAATTAGGTAGAATAGTGGGTGTAGCTGAATTCAAAAGTTCATTTCAAAAATGTAGGCCTATACTTTAAGAGTCTTTACTAACGGCAGGTGCTTCAGCGTAAAACATTCAAAATAATGTCAAGCAGGAAAAGGTTACCTGCTGAAATGCTATGGAATTGACATTGTGTTCCGCATACAAACTGTAAGGTGGCATCTATGGTATAAGAATTGCGTTTTCCTGAAGTATACTTTCTGTCTGACGACCTTTGACCCATACAACTCTTTTGTACTCATGAGTCACATCAAACATGTCGATGAAGTTTCTTTTAAAACTTTTGTTAATAAAACCAAGGGATCCTCAAAAGCGACTAGCACTTTGACCCATAGGCCAGAAAAAAACCTGTGTAGAGATGACGATGAAGAAATTGTTCATCTACATCTACATCTATGACAATTCTCATCAACGCCTGTACATCATCTAGATGAGGGCAGCCAACCAAGCCAGAAACACCGGGGTGAACCCCTTCTCTTAGTCATGTTAGTGATAAGTGTACTGGGTTCTGTTACGTGCATTAATAGTTCTTAATACAACAGACGTGACCTACGGCTTTACGTCCCATCCGAAGGATGAAGCAATAATGGTTAAGTGTCTTGCTTAAGGGCACAAGTCTCAAGACTGGTACTCGAACCCACACTCTGCTGATCAGAAACACCAGAGCTTGAGTCCGGTGCGCTCGGCCACGACATGCCGCATTCAGATTTTAAAATGTGGGAGGAAAACCCTGGGTAATAAGGTAGGGACTGAAAACCAAATCCACATGCCAGGCTCCTTCACAGGTGGGATTTGAACAGGGGCCAAAAGGCCAACAGGGCAAGATACCATAAAGCCAACCTCATCCCCATTTTCACATGTACAAAAGGAACCATGGAAAATGAATCTTCTTTACTATGTTTGTGTACAATATACAAATGTATTTTGCTGATGAGTAAGTGTTACTTTTGTGTCTAGATTTAGTTTTAAAATGTAAAATTTAACAGATAAACTTTACGCTGCTATTGAGCAGTTATTGTTGTGCTACCCTAGGCTATAATATGATGAAGAACAGTCCTACATGTAGATATTGATCTAAAATCTTCATCGTGGGCCTAAACCAATTATTCAGCAAAAAAAAAAAAAAAAACAGTAAAGGTCCTTTATCCTTAAGAGATCATAGCAATGGCAATCAGTTTGTACCAAAATGCCACATTTGCAGCTGTTAGCGGCCACAGGATTTGACTCACTTCCACACTCAACCCAAAAGGTCAAAGTAGAGGTCATGTCTTGAATTGACATTTGGCCAATGTTTCCCATATTGTCACATTTTCCAGTATTTCCTGTGTTGACTTAAATCTTAACAATATTTCTGCAAGACCCGTGTTGTCAAACTAGCTACATTTTTAAAATAAGCAACTAAAATTCTGTTTCAATTTGGGTTTTTTCTGAAAAAAATTGTGAGTTGAAAAAAATCAACAAAAGTAGCCGTGTCTGATGATGATGATACAGATATGAATGGTCTTTTAAAGAGTTTTAAGTGCTCTAGTCTAATACTGGCGAACTACTGCTGGATAGAAACTCAGTAAATGCAACCAATTGTATTTTAGGTATACGTACACTTTGAATTAGAACAAAATAAATATTATGTACAATTCATTTGATTGTGTATTCAAAAGATACAATAAATCACTAGAAATCTGCAGTCAAAGAAGTTATGTGTGTGTTTTTTTTCTGGGATCTTTCTTACGTGGTGTGGCATTTTGTGCCGGGATATTTTTGACTGTAACAATTGGACTTTTAGATTGCTACTAACATACAAGAACATGTCATGCAATCTTTAACATGTACATTCCATTTGTAACATCTAGTGAGAGTAAGTTTGCGGTGACACCATGTAATCAAATCTCCTATGAGTAGTGGCCTGTCTGAGAAGAGCCAGTTAATATCTACAGACCACTACACTTCCTCCATGATCTTGTAAACAGTTTGGGTGTGACTGGGTGTGGGTACTGTCTGCCCATAATTCGCCATTTTTTATGAAAAGATATGGTGCACATTTCATTGCATAAAATGCTTTCTGCACAGTGACACCTCGGGAATCTGACTCAAAACATGGCGACAGCAAGATTAATTGTTCGATGTTGTTGGGTGATTCGGGTAAAAAAGGCCTTGAAGTCCGAATTGGTGGCAACGGTTATATCTGGATCACCATGTCAACATGCGCTGAAGAATAAGGGCTGCCCTTAGCAACACCCTTAGTTCTGATGGCTGAGTCATCATGATGCGGGTTCAAATCCCGGTCATGACACTTGTGTCCTTGAGCAAGACACTTGTGTCCTTGAGCAAGACACTTGTGTCCTTGAGCAAGACACTTAACTATAAGTTTTAAATAGGGGAAGAGGCAGTTATGTTTGTCTCACAACGGATTCATTTTCCCTTCCCTGTTCTTAGCAGTGCTGTGAAGAGACTTGCGTTTATATCTCGCCATGTCTTGTTTCTGCGCATTGGGGCAGGTTTCTATCCCTTCAAAAAGTACAAGTAGCCCACACCTCCAGTGGCCTTTAGGCCTTGTGATTGGCGAATTGCATAATTTTTATTTTTTTTAAACACCCTCAGCCGGCAATTCGGACACAGCCTAAACCTGTTTTTCAACTACTCAAATGACAACCAACTTTCATAGAATGCTCGTAAAGCTATAATTGCTCACCCTCATCCTTGACAGCAAAAATATTGATGTATATAAACCATTTCCATTCAAGGCACTATACAGGATTGACAAGGATAAAAAACACATTATTGTTTAGTTTCAGGCTGAAAGCTTACTGTTTATGAAGTTAATACTAGAACCATTTTTTTCTGTGAAATATTTCCCTCTGAAATGCTGTCCTATTCAAGAAAACTATCTGAAACCTAAAAAACGCAACAGCTGATTCGGTTGTAACAGTCAAAATTAAGGACAATGTGTTTACATTGTGCACGGTTTTTCATAATTACTCAGACGACGAATTGAGCCCAAATTTTCACAGGATTGTTATTTCATGTGTATATTGAATCAGACAAAGTAAGAACACTGCACTATCAGCTTTACCAGCCTTTAATTCACACTCAGATGTAGTATGATATCCCCTCCCCCCCCCCCCTTCCCCCCACCACCCATCCCCACAAAGGAGACATCCACATATTTGTCATCTTGGCAAAATGTTGATTTTTATGAAAGGATGGAAAAACCATAGAGCTAGTCACAATGTATTAGCTATATGGAAAAAAAGCCTACAAATTCTTTGCCAAATTTGATGCAAAAAGTGCCAGAGTAAAGTCCACAGTACTGGAGTAGAGTGTGTAAGTCCACAAACACCCGCACACAACAGTCAACCAATCACAAGAAGGCATAAAACTTTGCTGTTGATCCATGCAGCATCCATCGACATCAGACGTCCGATGTACATCTTTTTCCCGAAACGGCGAAAGGGGTAATGTACTCGTCCGTAAACACGTATTTATTGATGATGGAGAGTCAAAGAAAGAGATAACTTAACAACTACTACGTTTTAAATTATTGTTTACTGCATGTAGGCTGAATCAATGCTTTTTATATTATGGTAAAATGGATTGATAAACAAGTAAGAAGTTTTGAACAAATTACAAAGTATAGCAATAAAAACGTCAGATGTGATTGTGTCGTGAGTACTAACAAACATTATAAAAGATCTGGATGACGGCTGCGTTACTTCCAATTCTTATCAAAATGAGGTAAGTCCAATGAATCATTGAATGTCACACGGTCGCCGACCCTTTCAGTATCACATTCACAGTGTTTCTCGCATTTATTTGCATTTGTCCCGCACTGCCGGCTATTTTTGATGTGGTATAATTGCAGAAAGACTTTGGTCGAGTTTGACTAGAAAGTAATTTTCCTGACATTCTGTCTGTACAGACAGGCATACTCCGTCTCCGTATGTGTTTGGGTAATTTGTACTTAGGAGGAGGAGTAGCCAGCCCACACCAGGTTTAGACTTCCGGTCATTTTTTATGCAACGGAGAAGCCCGTATGTTTTGTTTTGTGTTCATTTTAGGTGATACGAAAGTCATCATTTTATGGATCACACTTTTCAAAAATTCAAGGTCAGTCTTTCACAGTCACACACTTTAAATTTTATTCAAGTCTAAAGCCAGGACTGTAATTGCGTAAACACTTTGCTTTGACTTCAGTTTGGGGACTGCAACTGAAATTTATTCATTGTCTTCTTTAAAAAAGTTTGTGTGATGATGCTTTGCCGTCTTAACATCAATAGCCAGTAGTTGTTATTGACCAAGAGTTGGTGTTAAAAAATAAATTTAAATCAAGGCCTAGTGTTTAAAATTAAAAAAAATAAAAGAAAATAAAAAACACTAACAAATGCTTCTTGGCATTATACATAAAAAAATTCAACATCTGTCATTCCTGACCATGCTGTCTCTTCAGCCATCGTTGTAGTTGCTATGATCGTAACCCTCCATCCTCCCGACAGTCGGACCGTCGGAAGGATGGAGGGTTACATTCATCGCAACTACCATCGTTGTGACCATAGGCCCCTATTTGAGGTATTAACTTTTCAAGTTTTCTTATTGCTTTTTTGTAGCTGGAGTACGATGCTCATATTTGTTGCAATTGCAAGTCTTTTAATGGACTACACGCTAGCAGTGTGCCAGTGGCAAGTTGAAGTAACCAGACAAGACAAGCCATTCATGAAGAGTGCTCTCGTTCAAGACAGACAACCACTAGTATCAATGTCAATGTTCTTGAGCAATATTTCTATCGCCAACATGGAATCAATGGTAAGAATGGCCATTTCAATTAAAAAGAGTTTGTAGGACAAGACTGTTTAGTGAAAAAATCCTAGCCCACTAACAGATTTTAAAAGATAATGCAGTACTCCTCAACCGAGTGGTCCAGTGCATCGGCTCAAATTCTGATGGCTGAATCATCAGGATGTGGGTTCAATTTCCAGTCATGAAACTTGTGTCATTCAGCAAGGCACTTAACCATAATTGCTTCTCTCAACCCAGGTGTATAAATGGGAAGCTGCGAGGGCTGGGATAGTATTGTGTAGGATTGGCCCTAATATTAGCAGCTCGGGTTGTATGCTCCTGGGAGTTAAGAAAGCGAGGAATGAAAGCGCCGAGGAATGACAGCGCCGTAACTAGGGTAAAATTATAGGGGGGCACAAGGGGGGGGGCACCATTTTTCCTAGGGGGACACTTTTGGCCAATTAAAACTGTAGATTGCGTTTGTGTTTTTCCTAAACAAGCCCCTTTTCAGCACTCTTCTGACGTGTTGAGGTAAAACAAAATACATTCTGCGTGTAAATAATAAAAAAATATTTTTAAAACGATTGCAATTACTCATAAAATGTAACATTTTATTCTGGTAGTTTTTAATCTCAAAGTTAAGATTTCAAATGGGGGGCACCCAGGGGGCATGGACATCAGTTGGGGGACATGTGCCCCCATGCCCCCCCCCCCCCCCCTTAGTTACACCACTGAGGAATGATCTAAGATTGCCTGATGAACAGGGATAATATTGTTGTAAAGCACCTTGATCTAGCTATATAAGCACTTTGATAATGTGCGCTATAAAGAATTGCATTTTATTATAGGGCCGATATATATTTTCTTTAACTTAGCCAAACAGCCTTTTTGGTCCAGCTGCTTGGACCATGGAGTAACCACCCCAATATTCAAGTAAAAACTAGCAACCTTTTTCTGCTTTGGTGGTATATTTTGAAAATAAGTAAAATAATTAACAAAAGCAACCCAAAGAAGCCAAATTCCATGACGGAAAAAGCAGGAAGAATGGGTGTTTGAGCATTAATAAATTAAGGTGACAAAAGTATATTTTTAAAATCTGATTGCAATATATAAAAACACACACTTCACATGGATTGATGTTAATATTACCGCATACCACATACCAGGTGGCCTTGTTTGAATATTGTTTGGAGTTTTTTCAGTTTTCTTTTCTTCTTCCCACGCAGGAATATTTGTCAAACCCATATTTTTTATATCTCCAAGTGTACTGCAATGGTCATCCGTCACCGAGCGTTGGCAGAACGATGGCCTCATCCGGCATCAATCCCACAGTAACTTTGACTTACTCTGAGCAGTCTTTAGAAGGCAGTCATGCGAACGTTTTAGAATACACCTTGCGAGGAGCTCTGGTTGATACCAATGACAGTAATCCTTTGGCTGTCTTAAGCAATCCAGCCTGGCTAGTGCCTCTACTATTTAATAACCACACAAGAGTGATACCAATCTATGTGAGGACTGGAAGCTCAGGCTATGATATTGAACCAAAAAGGTAATATACCGTACTCTTCCTAGATGATCAAATTTATACATGACCAGTATCAACATCTTTTTTTCAGGTTTTTGAGAAATAATAAAAAAAAAAACATCTTTTCCCCTTTGACAAAAGTGAATTAACTAGTTATTAAACTACTATTAAAGAGGCTGTGTTGTCATGATCATAGCAGGCCTGTGGCTATGCATGGAAAGATGAACTCTCACCCAGATACTGCACACGGTCAAATTACAATTGGTGCCGTCTTTGTCAAACTGTGATGTGACCGCCGGCGCGCACACACGCGTAGTAACTGGGTTATGCCATTTACTATTATAATCATGACGACACAGCCCCTTTAGGGTATAATGACATTTTTCATCCCAAGTGAAGTTTAGAAAAAGAAAAAATTATATATATCTCTAAATACTTATTATTGTACCTTCCAACAACTTGTGAACTTAACTTTTTACAAAGGGGGTATTTTTGGGGTGATTTGTAATTTCATTGAACCCAAAAGCTAAAACGTGTTGGTTCAACAACTCTGATTATAACCAATGCATAGTGTAATACCCTGAATTTTAAGCTCAGTTACTACATTTTTTTTTGAAATTGCAAGAAGGGATTCTAGAAATAATGACTGCAGTCAAGGTATGTAAAAGCTGACTTTCAAACCTATATTTTGGTCAATTCTGAAATGTTTACAATGGTCATTTTAAGGTCATGTAATGTGTTGTATACAATACAAATGCATTACAAATAGGACCGATTTAATCAAACCTGCCAATACACAGTCCAAAAATTGGGACGATTTATTTGGCCTGGGATGATGCTAGAGCTGATGAGCTCTGAAACTTGCATTTTAGAAAACTTTTTAATTTTAAATAATCGTAATGCCATTGATTGACGCTGACAATTCTTGTAGGCTTGTTGTCAGCTTAGATGGTTTCCATGAGGCCCTACCAAATGGCAGCCAAGACACCACAAGTTTCTTAGGTACTAAGGTACCTATGGAAAACATCTCCAGGGAGCTGTTGGCAGGAAGGCCATACCCTGTCAGTTCAATCGCCAGCAGTACACCGACACATGTCTTTGGTGCTGGCATACCTGATTCCTCAGCTGTGATTCTTAGTAACGATGAGTTGACGTCATTTGAAGCCCTCCAGGTAATGGGGGTGTGGGAGGCACGGGGAAGGGGTGTGACCTTTCAAAAACATTAAATTGAATTCTTTTTTCCACCATGTCAACGCAAAGCAAAATGTGTTATCAAAATCACAAAAACTCACTGAGAAGTTTGGTTTTTTAATGCTATTTTATTTTTCATACACACTAAATAATGTTTCTTTGAACTTTGTGGAAACTTTTTTAGAATCAATTGTACTTTTTATACTTGCATTTGAATTTAGGAAAACAAATTAATGAAACTTTTCCAGCGTGCTAGGTCTTTTTTTCTCATGCCAAACCAACCTTCCCCACCTCCTGAGAAATGTTAGTTAGTACTTAAAAGAAAAAAGCCTTCGATTAGGTATGTATCAATCCAATGAGAAGTCCAATGTAATTTCAATAGGTTTTCATTGACCATAAAATATGTACCTCTTACAGATTTCTCTACCAAATACGGGTGATAACATATGCACCAACCGATCAGTCGGTGCTTCCCCCATCAAGCAGGTCTTAACGCTTCCAGACCGGATCCTCTTCAATACAGTTAGCGGTTTGTACGAGGCGTTTGGACAATACAAGGACACGAACATGCCTTCGGGTGTGTTAAAGAATAGCCCAGCTCGATGCTATCAATGGCTGAAGGCGCCGTCTCAGAGCAGAGCTGCCGAAGTGTATGTACTAGCGGTCTGGAAATCTGAGGACGAACAAAAAGTCTTCGCTGCTCATGTCCAGTCAGGTATGTGCTTCTTAAGTTCCTCTGGGAAGTTCCTAACTGTGATGAGGTTTAGATTGAGAGGTCAAGTACAACTGAAGAACCTTTACCAAGAGCAATCAAGATACTACATATTTATCTTCTTAGATGTGGCCCATCAAATCAACCACTTCCTTTTTTCTGTTTATTTGCCTCAGGCATGCTGTTAGATTTTCAAGAATTGCTGGATGACAGCGGAAGAGGAGTTTGTAGTGTTTTAAATCAAACAGAAAGTAAGTGTGAAATCAGGCCTTGAAAAATCGCCTGTCCGATTGCCCGGGACACAGTGAAAATTTGTCGGGCAACCTGGACGTTTATAGCGTAAATATACAATGCACTATGTCTGTCATAAATGGCACTCCTGGCGTTAAATTGTCAAAACTGGCAAAACATTTTAAGAATGATTTTATAGACAAAAAGCAACCATCATACAATCCCTTGAAAGGGATACAAGGTGAGGTGGAGCATATTGTTGTCAGACCATGCCAGAAACACCGGGGCAAACCCCTCTTTAGGATGAGTGTACTGGGTTCTTTTACATGCAACACCACATACACACAGGACCTACGGCTTTACGTCCCATCCAAAGGATAAAGCTTTGTGTCAACAAATTACGGTGAACTAAATAATGCAAATGTACTGCTAACCCTAACCCTAACCTTTCGATCCCCTGTTTTCTCAAAATATGTTCTTCTTTTAGGGGACGAGAATGGTATCAATGGTATTCATTTTTTAACAAGCAAAGTTTCAGAGCTTCTTTTTGTAAATTTTTCATCTGGTAGATATTTGTGAGATTGTTAGTGGCAGTGTCAGTGGGACAAAGGATAGAGAGGTCTTGCTACTTCTTAAAGGAGACTCCAGATACTACATTGTGACTTATAATGGTAACTATCGTAAAATTCCTGTACTTGTGAAGTTTTTATTACATTCTTGTGCCTTGTCAAGGGGGAAAAAAGCTAAGCTGGTATGTGATAGTAATGCACTAAATATTCTCATAGTGCTGTGATTGCTCCAACATGACGTCACATCACTGGCTTTAGCAGAGAAGCCTGTGTTTTTTTAAATCTTATTTTACCATGCAAAGTTTCAAATAATATCGAAAGAGAATGTAAAAAGTCAAAGTCTCTAGAAAAAACCTTAAAAGGGGCTGTGTCGTCATGATTATAGCAGTAAATGGAATATCCCAGTTACTGTGGCACGTACACACCAGTGGTCACATTATAGTTTGACAAAGACGACGCCCTTTGTGATTTGACCACATGCACGCACATGTGTAGTATCTAGGTAAAAGTTCATATTTCCATGTACAGCCTGCTATAATCATGACGACACAGCCCCTTTAAGAGTTATTGCTTTACCCTGTCATGGTTTCTTGAAGAATACATCAATTTTTAAAAGAGCCATCATAAGCTAACATGTAAGGTGTTTTTAAATGTTAGATTCGATAAAAATCCAAGTGATTTTAAAGATTTTAATATTCAAGAGATGATGTGCTTAACTTTCAGGTGGCACCCCTCCAAGTCATTGGACTGTTCTGAGAAATTTCTCCATTAGCCAATATGCATATGAAGGTATTTTCTCTTGTTGTATTTCCAATGATTATTATGTCATTGTTTTTAAAAAGCAAGTTCATCATTGTTTTTAAAAGTAACTTCATCATTGTTTTTGTAAGAGTCAATCAAGAGTCAATGTAAGAGCCCATCTTCAAGTGTTGAATAAAAACACCATACAAACATCGATGTGTGTTAAACACTTTATACTTCCTGAGTCCTGTGAAAAAAAATCCACAGGCATATTACTCAGATGGGATTCGAACCCGCAACCTTAGAGCAGATGTCTTACTACTAGATCACCAAGATTGCCTGTTAGCGAGAGGCAGTTCGGATCCTGTAACTTAAGCTGCGGGTACCACAAAGATTTTAATAGATTAATTTGCATCGGGTTTAAAGAACATTATTTGTGTTTTACCCATAATGATTCAATTTTGAACTGCCTCTAGCTACTGAGCAATCTCGGTTGTCTAGTTGTAAGACATCTGCTATAAAATGGCAAAGGTTGTGGGTTTTAATTCCACTTGAATAATATGCCTGTGGATTTTTTTCACAGAACTTGGGAAGTACTGAGTATACAGTGCTTAACACACATCGGTGTATGAATAAAACACAATTAATAACTGTACAGACAACGAGTGAACATTTTCATATTTTGGTCACATTTAAGAGAAAAAAAAACAAAAAACGGTTTATGTTGTGTCAGGGATTCATCAAGCTTATTTTGATTGCACCAATCAAACTAAGTCATGGGGTCTTTAAATACTGTGTCCTTGATTTAGACAGTATTTCAGGCTCGACTGTTTCTCTGGAGGACTGATACTGGTATGATCTTGATAATCGATATTTACCAAGTATTTTTCCTCAATTAAATTGGCCCAATTTACAATGCATTTGTATTGTCTCAAGTAGCCACTTGGGTCGACTTGCAGTGGCGTAGCAAAGGGGGGGCCTGGGGGACGTGTGTCCCCCCACAAATTTCCAGTAGCCACCCCCCCTCAGGTGCCCCCCCCCATAAAAAAGTTTTTGATTCCTTTAAATAAAAAAAAAACATGGTACCTGCCCCCCACTGAAAAGCCAGGAAATAATTCAGCTCTCAACGTTAAAAACTTTCCGTTTTGTTCGTTCTCTTAAACATGCCTTTTTTGCGTACGCGAACCTAGCGTGTTGGCGCAGGACAGTTGCGCGCATTTCATGTGGCCATGGGATATTAATCTGTTGAGATTAGTAGCTTCTTACAGGTAAGTTTTGAATTATGGAACTCTGAAATGTTTCCACCCCAGAAATGGGCCCTCACTGCTAGGACTCTGTATCTGTGTACAGCACAGAGTAAGACTCCTACATAGGGCTAAGCCAACCTTTATCTTTTCATTTTTCTTTAAATCAAACTGCAGATTATCCTGTCCATTTTGAATGTTTACGATAAATTATTATCTATCCATACATCTAGGTACTGGCGATGATCTCATCTTTGATTTTGATGCTTTTGAGCAGTTGGAGTCTCTCGTTGATAGAGAGTCCATCCCATTATACCTGACAGGGGTAACATTCAGCGGAGTCATCTCCTCTCAATTGTTTCTATGGGGACGGAAACTACTCTACAGGTAAGTAAGAAGAAACTACTGCTTACTGGTTTTCAATTAAGAATAATAATAAAAACAATAATAATAATATTGATAATAATGATAACAATAACCAGTGTCCAATTTCATAGAGCTGCTTAAGCAGAAAATATTGCTTAAACATTTCTGCTAAGCAAAAAATTAGCAGGATACCAATCAGAAATGGTACATGTCACATGGTATTTTGGCTGGTAATTTTGTTATTCTGGTAAGCATAAATATTATGCTTAGCTACTTTTTGTACTTCACATGCTTAAGACAGGTATGCTAAGTTATATAGCATCTTGTAAGGATTTACAAGGTGATGCAGTGCAATCTGCTGCCAACTTAGCCAGAAACACCTTCCTTAGCTTTAATTGAAACTGGGTTCTTTCACGTGCATTACACAACACACAGGACCTACGACTTTATGTCCCATCCGGCATGTCCGGAGGACGAAGTAATGATGGTGAAGTGTCTTGCTTAAGGACACAAGTGTCACAACCGGGACTCAAACCCACACTCTGCTGACCAGAAACACCAGAGCTTGAGTCCGGTATGCTAGACTGCTCAGCCGTGACACGCCAATTCAATTCAATGTCCATACTGCAAAATATAAAATTGCAGCCCCCCCCAAAAAAACACGAACAAACAAACAAAAACAAGTAAAATGGTCTAACTATGTAAATAATTAGACAATGTACAATTGAGATGCGACAACAGCATGGATGATGATTAGAGATACAAAGCTTTTAAAAGAAACAGCCTTTTGACGGACAACACAACCCACATGGACAGAAGTAACAATGAGCAAGAATGGGCAATTTCAACTAAATTTACACCTTGGATTTTTATGTCTGCATTAAATATGATTTATTTTTTGTTTCAGTCCAAACGCAGGGGAGTCTTTACAAGTCATTTCACAGTACACATCTGATTCTAACATCACATTGTTGACGGTGACACACGATACAGGGTTTGCCCTCCTAAATGACCTGGATGAGGTAGGATCTTTCAATCACTTTAGAAAGTTATAGTAATTCAAAGACTGAAAGTAGATCTGAGATTTATCGCAGGTCAAGTCTGTTTCATTTATATCCTGGACATCATGTCTTTAGGCACCAAGAAACAAAGGTGAGATTTGGGAATCCTTTCTTGTAGGGACGTTTGCCTCCCTCCCCCTCCCCCCAACCCCCAATATTTGTTTGGGGTTCACACAATTATGATCAGTGCAAGGGTACACACAAGCTTACACAGCTTTGGGTACACTCTTATAGTGCTTGGACATTTTTTGTTAGTTTTTGTGGTGCAGTTTTACCTAAAAGTAATTCTTAATTATAAAAGTACAACCTGTGTTTCATAATACTTAAGAGAAACGAAATCCCTGAGTTGAACGAGTGGAATTTTAAGTTATAAAAATGTTACTTATGTTTCATCTAGATTTGTTCTTTAAAGGTATCGCGTTTAAAGAGTTTTCGTAAATTTATTCCTCAATGTAGATTTGGTATGGTGTGGCAGCAGAGACTGTTGTCCTCCAGCTTCTGAGGCCCTCGTCAGGATTTTCTCTTTGTTCTTTTCTCCGTGGACAAGTTACACCATTGGACTCGCAGGAGGAAGAACAGACCCTCAGTATCTTCTTTGATATAGACAATCAACTACAGGAGGCAAGTGCCTGTAACCAGCCCTGGTAGGATGTCAGTCTCTCTTACACTACCACCGATGTCCTTGGTATAAAGGTGTTAACAGAGGCTGAAGTCCTACCAGGGCTAGTGCCTAATTTGACATTGTACTCAACAGTCATGCCATGGGCCGATCAAACTTTAAGATAGGCTGCCTTGATCGTTGGCTTCTTGTTCACAAACGCATCACCTTCAAAATTGTACGGCTTGCCTTCAAATGACTCATTCACCAGACTCCCAGCTACATCTCTGGCTGTCTGGAACATGTTTTTTTCGCACTCACACTACCTGTTCATCATCTGACCTATAATTTATTTGCCCAATCACCAAGAAGCATGCTGGGGTTGGGCCTTTTCTTCCTTGGTTCCAAAGCTCTGGAATAGTCTACCACAACCTCTGAGGAACTTCATCTCCATTTCTGAGTTCAGAATTCATCTATTAAGTTTCCTCTTTTATGTTGTTTGTATCCCTGCGTTTTATCAAACCCTCTGTTCACATTATTATAAGAGATTATCCCAGAGCAAGACACTTGACTATAATTGCTTCTCTTTCACCCAGGGGTAAATGGGTACCTGTGAGGGCAGAGATGGTTTATGTGAATGAATTAGCTTTAATTTGTGCTGTACTTTGCAGCACAGGCTGTATACTCCCCAGGGAGCTGAGATGGTTTAAGGAATGACATAATTGGCCCAGTGACCAGGGGTAACAATGTTCGAAGCTCAGTGATCATACTTTGGATCTGCACTATATATTAATTAGTTTCAACTGGTAGACCATGACGAAATTTTTGAATAGGTATTGGCTCAGTGAGGAGTCGATTGGTTCTCAACGTTTCGACAAGTGTGCTCTTGTTTGTCGACAGAAGACACTTGTGGAGAACAAAGCAACTGGTTCTCAGGCCTCGAATTAACCCTACGGCACCAACAGCAATTGCCGTGGTGCCCTGTACTTTTGCCGTGGTGCCCTTTGCAAAGTTCCAATACAAATTTACATTTTCCTGATAGAAGTGCCCCTTACCAGAGGAAAATTGCCGTGCCCCTTCAAGAGCGAAGTTCAAGGCCTGGGTTCTTTTAGAGTCAAGAAAGAGATTATTACAAGATGTATCCGTATGAGCAAAGCAACATCAATCAATCCGTCAACTGACACATCTACATTTAGAATGCAATATTGAGAATATCTCAAACACACTCAGTAGAAAAGCTAAGAATACTAACGGCCAAAGATTGGTTTTTACAACTTGTGTTTCAGATTGTAGCCCTAGTTAACAGCAGTACGGGGAGTCTGATCCTCGTTAAGCGAGGTCTTGAAGTAGCAGATATAGTAGAGCATGAAGAATGGCTTCTTGTTCGGGAGGAGTTGAGCCAGGATGACACTGGGTGAGAGCAGCAGTAGTGCTATGATGAGGGGCAAAGAAATGGTTTGAGCTGGAGGAGGGGGGGGGGGGAGGCAATCAAGTATCTGACTTTCAATGTATCAAATACGTAAACTTCAAGACTGGTTAAAATAAACATCATCGGCAGTGTTGGGAGGTTTTTGTCTGGCATGGTTCGTTATAAAACAATAAAGATAATAGTACAATCTTATTTAATACTCAGATTTAGTGTATGTGTGTAGGGGGAAATGCTCTCTTTTGCACTACCCCTCCCCCCCCCCAGTCCAGTGCTGCCACTGAAGGTGAGTACGGACTGCATCACTCAGAAAAACAAATTGCTGCACATTAACATTTATGACATCGACGATCTTAAAATTAAACCATGCCTTAAGTGATGTTTGAAGCTTTGCATGGTGTGGGAAATAGGAAGAAACTATTACTAGTAAGCTTGCGGGTACAACCATGTAAAATAACTCTTTTGTGAGATGTGTTGGCTCTGAAAAGAGCCGGTGTGGTCTCGACGTTTCGAACAGTATACTCTGATCGTCTTCAGGAGAATGCTGGACTGCTGATGATGCTGAGGCTTAAGTATGGCTGGGAGGATGCACATGTTGGCGGGAAGGATCCAAGTTATTCTTGACCTCCAGAAGAACGACCACAGTTCAAGTCAACCATCACCCTACCATACATCGGCCACGCATCCCACAAGCTCCAGCGTATCTTCACCCAAGCACAAGTCAAGATCTTCCACACGGCACCCAACAAGATTCAAGCATCACTTCAAACACACAAGGACCAACAAGACACACAGGACAAGGCTGGGGTTTACCGCATTCCATGTGAATGTGGTAAAGTATACATCGGAGAAACCGGCCGCAACTTCACCACAAGAATCAAGGAACACCAAGCACACGGCAGACGAGGTCATCTGGACAAATCAGCCATCATCAAACATTCACACGAAC
Source organism: Marthasterias glacialis (assembly GCA_911728455.2). Classification (NCBI taxonomy): domain Eukaryota; kingdom Metazoa; phylum Echinodermata; class Asteroidea; order Forcipulatida; family Asteriidae; genus Marthasterias; species Marthasterias glacialis. The sequence goes on from OU452219.1 coordinate 6,128,851, forward strand.
AAGACCATCGCATTAACTGGAAAGACACCAAGCTCATCGTTCCTGTCCAGCACTGGCACCAACGCAGAGTACGAGAAGCCATAGAAATACAAGCACACAACACAGTTCCACAAGACATCGGCTTTTTCATCAACAACATCTGGTCACCACTACTCAAGCCCACTCTTCCACCAGCAGCCCAACACAACACTGACACACCCCAGCGCACACACATTCAGCCAGCAGCCATCCGCCACACATCACCGGTCAAGAATAACTTGGATCCTTCCCGCCAACATGTGCATCCTCCCAGCCATACTTAAGCCTCAGCATCATCAGCAGTCCAGCATTCTCCTGAAGACGATCAGAGTATACTGTTCGAAACGTCGAGACCACACCGGCTCTTTTCAGAGCCAACACATCTCACAAAAGAGTTATTTTACATGGTTGTACCCGCAAGCTTACTAGTAATAGTTTCTTCCTATAAACCATGCCTTGTTTGTAACACTCTAGAATATTATTTTAATTATTATACAGGGATAGCGGGTTCGAATCCCACCCAAGTGGTCTGTGTTTTTGATTTTGTTTCCCCTAAGGACTCAGAGCGCACAGAGTATCAGTGCTCATAACACCCATCGATGTATGGCTCAATCCACAAAATACTACTTTTCATCCCCGATTGCAATTATTACACCTATTGAATTGGCGTTTGTTTGCCGTCCTTTCTCAGTTCCTTTGAGATTCCACCCCCATGTCCCTTTGAGGAGCTTCGGTTTGAATTCACCAACATCCAGCCATACACAAGAGAGAAACAGTATCAGTTGGAAGCACCTTATGTTTCGTTCACCGACAGGCTTCATACGGCCGAGTCCTTAAAGGCTTATCAAGCCGTGGTGCATGTTATGAAATCTCTGGATGAAAATTCACCTCTTGAGGTAAGCAATTGATACCGCATCAGTACACGTTTGGAACAGTTTTGAAAAGGAGGTTATTGGAATGATTTTTGTACCTTGAGATTTAAAAGCTTTAAACACTATTCATTTTTTACTTTTTCTTCAGACTGGTGCTTTGATTCCAATTTAGAATCCTAAAACACTTTAAAAAAAAGATGTAAAAGTTGAATCAACAGCTTTCTTTTCGTTTTGCTCCTTTTCAACTTGACTGCTTCTGTTCCACTAACTTACTTGTGTGTGTGTGTGTGTCGTGTTGTTGTTTAGCCTTCGAGAAAGACTCCGCCTGGGTCAAAAAGTGAGGGCATTAACAGTTTTTGCACAAGAAGATTTGTTACAATTTCTATACATTCCTTAATTGAATTTCCCAGCATGAGTTGAAATATGAGCAGAGTCATGACACTTTTCTCAAATAGATACATAATTTTAATATGAAATATTTTTCAGACCAGTCAGTACCAGTACTCCAATTTTATACCATGTTTTTTTCAATTAAAATAAAATAACACTTCATATTTCTGCTAATTGACAATCCTGTTGTATGTGCAGTTTTCTTACGTTTCTTACATTTGATACTTTTCTTTTTTCATCTTCTGCTTCTGACTGCATTCTGCTCCTTAATTTTCACTCATTTTTCACCTGACTGCTTCAGCTACCCTATTAGAATTGTGAATTTGTAGTTGTCATTTAGCCTTTGAGAAAGACTCTGCAACTACAGGGTCATTAACAGGAGACCATTAACAATTTTTGCAATTTCTCGCATTACAACTTTTTTTCATTTCAGGTGAATGAGTTGACCAGGTTTGATCCTGTGAACACGTGGCGTCAAAGTAAACTTCCGCTCATGCCCTACAATGACTACGTCTTCAGGAACCATCTGCTAGAGTCTCAAATAGCCATATCCCCGATGGAATATCTGAAGGTACTCGCATAACCCCTACATGGTCTCAATACAAGGCCGCAAATTCTTTCCGAAAGAAAATTGAAGCATAAATTTGTCATTGCATTTTGGAAGAGTTCAGTCACATCCTCTTGTCTTCGACAAACACACCATACAACCAACCAGTGAGTGGAACGAACCTGTCATTAACCTCCCTTGGCCTTTGGATCTTCTTGAAATAGGCTAACTCACCATCACAGAGAGGGAAGCACTCAGCTCTTGTTATGATCTGGGCCCAATTTCATGGTTCTGCTTACTGTAAGCGAAAATTCCGCGTAAGCAGAAAATTCCGCACTTACTTAAGCGTATTTCACGGGTTAGCAAGGAATTTTTGCTTGTGTGCGTGCGTAGTTCACGTAACTAAGAATTCCTCGCTTACACAGCTAGCGCAGAAATTCGGCGCTAACCTCATAAGCGGCGAATGGTCTTCGTAAGCGCAGAATGACGCAGTAAGCAGAGCCGTGAAATTGGGCCCAGAGCTGTAGATTTCTACTAGTGGTGAATTGTAAAGAGTCTATAATAATCGATGAAATATAATAATAATAATAATAATGCACAGTTTTTATATAGCGCTTTATCACACCCTATGGGCGTCTCAGAGCGCTCAATATTTTTCTCCTGCGAGGTATGATGAGTTACGTTTTTGAAGTATGAGACCTGTTCCTTTACATAGCACCTTGTAATGGTTTACAAGGTGCTGTGGTGCAATCTGCAGCCGATCAAACCAGGAACACCGGGGCAAACCCCTTCTCTTTGCGATAAGTGTCACTGGGTTCTTTTACGTGCATTACACAACACACGGGACCAACGGCTTTACGTCCCATCCGAAGGACGAAGCAATAATGGTTAAGTGTCTTGCTTAAGGACACAAGTGTCGTGACCGGGACTCGAACCCACACTCTGCTGATCAGAGACACCAGAGCTTGAGTCCGGTGTTCTTATCCGCTCGGCCACGACTCGGCCATACATCCTATGTATTCCGTGAGCTTCATCTCCAGACCAAGAGCATATTGTTAGCCAATTTTCAGGATTTGTCATTTCAAACAATCTCATCCATGAAGCATGTGTTCCTTTTCTTGATGATTCAAACCCCCAAGTAGAAGGTGTCAAATTATTTGTAGTAAATGACTGTATTTGTTGTTGTCGTAGTTAAATAAAGACAGTGATGCTGAGGCGACTTCCGTGATGCCAAAGGAAATCTTTCTGGATCGTCGGGAGACATTTGGGTTTGCAGTTTATCTCACTGCTGCTCAACGAACTGGTAGGGTTCACTTTACTACAAATCTCCCACAAAATATTTGTTTTACAACCAACAAATTGATTGTTTGCGTGTTGCTGTGTTTTTTTTCTGTATAATTCATTTTACTGCATTCACGGTTCTGCCCCGGGACTGCCAGTAGGGATTGCACCGGGATTGCTGGGGTAGCTTAATAATAATTAAGTAACCTGGTATTTTGGGGATCTCAAGCTGCAAGCCGACCACTGGGCATACGGTCAAGGTTTTCCCACAAGTTAATGTGGTATTGGTTAGGCAAAATTGTTTAGATCGGTTATTTGATCAATTGGAGGCCCTCCTTTGTGTTCTGTTATGTGGGAAGGCGCAATTTTTTATTTCTATTAATTTATTTATTTCTTTTTTGGGCGGGGGGGAATTCTCACTTTTGTTGCAGCTCGATTAGGAACAACATCTTTCATTGCAGTAATCCATTGTATTTACATCTTTAATATTGCCTGCATGTCAATTAACAATCAGTTAGTCTGATCACATTAAGGAGCTTATCAAACTTTCTTGTGGAGGTGTTACTAATTTCATAGAGCTGCTTAAAAGAAGAACATCTTGCTTAACCAAAATCAGGAAACCAGTCACAGACGGTATGTGGGATATGGCATTTGAGCTGGTAACCTTATTCTGGTGAGCAAAATTCTGTTTGGAGCTTAGCTACTTTGTGTGATTAAGCAGATCTTTGGAATTGGGCCCCAAAAGTTCTTTGCAGAATCACCACAAGTCAGCAACTCATTAGAGAGAAATTTTTTTTTCCAAAGGCCAGTTTTGATTACTTTTTCCACCATGCAGTGTTTTCAAATCTTATAGACTTTGTTGCATCATTATTTTCCCTGACACAGCCTCTCTAGATCAGCTCCGGCTTTCAGTGCTAGTGTCCGATAGCGATCATCTCCAAGTAGCCACCAAAAGGGAGGTATTCCATCTCAACAATTCGGTGACGTATCAGGTAAAATGGACTTAAAAAAGAAAAATTACAGATGTGATCTTTTGATCATATTTTTCTACAAGGGAAACTAACTGGGTAAATTTTAATTAAATTTTGGGGTGAACGAAGAAAAATTTGAACTTGCAATCTCTGGATTAACTCGCCGGCGCTCTGCAAAAGTTCCTGCCCCGTTAAAGTGATCCCTGTATTGCTGCTTAATTCCCAGGTTGTATTGTAAACTTGGGTGTGATCTCTGGTTATACAGCAGTTTAAGGTTGAATGGCTTCCGTCTGGCACCCTTGAACAAAGATATTGACAAAATAGGGAGACTGCCAACATTAGGGCTAGAGAGCTCAGTTGGTAGAGCGCTTGCACGTTAATCCGGAGGTCCCTTTGTTCACCCTCAAAATTTAATTCATATTTTTTTTACATTAAATGAATACATCATTGGATTTTGCAAGACTACATTCATTCTCATGCAGTCTCTGTTCTTCAATTAGCACACACCTTAAAAACCAACCTCTGAAAATTTCATCCAATTTGGTTGGTGATGTTTTTTTTCAAGAAAACAACAAACAGTGGATGTTTTTTCCAGGATTTTTGTCCACGTGTATAAAGAACATAAATGGGTTTTTACCCCAAAGGAAACTACGTAACACCTAGTGGATACCCACGGCAATCTGGCAATATATTTGCTATCAGACGTATTTGATTAAAAACTGTTTAACAGTGAACTTTGTATCAGGAACTAGACAGCACTTCTTATTTTAGGTATTGTGGAATTTGGTCAGCACAGAATTCAAATCCAAACCCTTCAGGGTCCAATTTCATGCCTCTGCTGACCGCGGATTTCTGCACTTACGGTGCCCTGTAAAGCAAATGAGTCTATGGGCAGTAAGCGCAGATTTCAGCGGTAAGCAGAAGCATGAATTCAGGTCCCCTGATGACAAGTTCTGTAGTCTTACCATTGACCACAGGTGAAACTGCCTTTTTATGAATCTAACAGTATTAAAATCTAATTTTTCTTTCGTTCCTGAGGTGAGTCTAAAAGACAAAGGAATCCTCCAAGACCAGTCAGTGCCTGGTGTCGGCCTACGACCAGTGTCTGTTACATTCCAAGTGCGGAACTCGCCCTTCAACTGCTTCACCCATGATATTTATAATGGCAATCAATTACAGGTAATGTACTGCCTAATGCAACATAAATACTACCTTGTTAAAAAGTGTTTTTTTTTTGTGCATATGAGCAGTCTTGTGAAATTGTGAATGTATACTTTTAATGTTAAATCACCTCAAATTTGTATCTAACGTTTATATTTTTTAACTGTACCGGTAAGTCATCTTCAATTCGCAGTATTTTTGTGAACCAAGTACTCCTTTCATTTTACAGGAGTTAAAGCTTGGAACAATCTTAAATCTAATGTTAAAACAGCTACTAACATCGCCACTTTTAGAAAGCAATACTGGAGGTTGGGAACTAAGGACTAGTTTTAGTGTAGTTTTACTGCTAGCTGAATGTAGTTATAGCCTTGGGTAGTTTTATTGTGGGTCTTGGGAGGCCTAATATGTATGTTTGGCCAAATGTTATGGCCTTTGGTATGTCTTTTAAAAAAAATCAAGATGAGGGTATCGGAAATTGTTTATACAAAGGTCCCGGTGTAGTTTTATTATGTGTCGTAAGGGGTGTTGGTCTTCTAGTTACTTTTGCTTTTTGTGTACCCTTTTAAAATTTTGACTGGATGTTTTTACTAGTAATGTATTTCTATTTTTATTATTGTGTTAAAATGTAGTGTAAAAATGTTGTTTCTATAACTCATAGTATGATGTATTTTTGTAAAATTGTGACTGCATTTATTTGTGTATGTGACCCCAGAGCCCCCAGGGAGAACAGTTCTTTGACAACTGATGGAGCTACCCTGGCTAAACAAAACGAAAAAAAGGAAAAAAAACCAAAAAAACAACAGCGAGTCTGTTAATGAACCAGGCGTAATGCCTCTTGGTATCTGGAACTTACTAAGTACCAGCTAGTTTTAATATTATAAGTGTTCAATATGTCAACTAATAAATAATGTATGAATAACCAAGTCAGGAAAAAAAAACTTGAAACAAAGACGATTTATTTTGAATGTTTTATCCACAGTGGAGTTCGTACGCAGCCATGGTCCCAATTTCATAGAGCTGTTTAAGCACAAAAAGTAGCTAAGCACAACAAAATTATGCTTACCAGAATAAGGTTACCAGCCAAACTACCATGTCACAGGTACAATTTGTGACTGGTATCCTGCTCATTTCTGCTTAGCAGAAAATTGTTAAGCAATTATTTTCTGCTTAAGCAGCTCTATGAAATTGGGCCCAGCTTTTTTACACATTGACAGAATACAACAGACTCATTTACTCTGTAGTGGGCTTCAACAACTGAATAAAATTTACGAAAAAAAAACTAAGGGACTGTTTGCTACAGATCCTGCTACTGAACTGTCTAAGTGTCAAAATAGAACGAATGAAAGAGTGTAATGGTTCAAAGAAAAAGACAATCCAGCGTAAAAATAGGAAAAGCAGAGGCTAAAACTTGTGACTGGTCACCTGTCACATTTAAATGTATATTAGTTGGTAGCAGTATTGCCTATCAACTATTACTTGTATGGGTTGGACAACAAAAACACACAAAAAAAACCCTAAAGTTTTAATGAACTATAATAGTAACAAATTTCAGTAGTTGTGGTCTGCTTTTATCGTTCACAGGGAACCAACAGCCTGAGTGTTCAACTGGGTTGCCCTCCTGGTAGGCATCTAATCTTTGACATTGATGGTACATTCCAACGATTACGGACATCGTATGAGAGTACATACGACTGTCCCATACCAGATCCACAATATCCATGCTTCTATTACAAGCAAGGTAAAGTAGATTTGTAATGACGCCCCATGCCCAAATCAGGCACTTCTTGAGAATAGTCAAATGGCATTAAAAGTGAAGACAATCCGAAACATCAGCCTCAATATCGATGTGATGTGACATCTTAATTAGGTGTTATTTGAAAGCCCTTATTCTCATCTATGTGATGAACAAGCAACTTTTGAGTTGTGGCAGGAAGTGCGTGGTTTTGACATTCAGTGTCCCATTTGAGGATAAAAATATAAATTGTAAGCTATAACTTTGTTTACAAAAATATAAACAACTAAAAGTAACAAAAATTTCATCAGTTCGGGGGTCCATTTCAGCACTTTGGTTACAATAAAGATTAAAATAATTGTTACAGCACATCCAGCCAATTACTGCCTTTAAATTACAAACAAATATACTACAGTTGAAAAAGACAAACAAAAAATAATATTTTACTGGTTTCTAGAGTTAGAATAGACAGAAGTTATTGCTGGGAATTGGTATTTTGTTACTGAATATTTTATTTGGCAAAGTAACAAAATGTGGATAAGTAGATTTGGCCACATTAGACTATGATGCATTTTTGTATTTATACCATAGGTCATTGGTAAGCAGTTTGTAACAGCTAAAAAAAGCCTATAAAAAGTCAGATCAGGAGTTGACATAACTGTTACAAATCTAGCCTGTGATTTATCAGGGTTCACCTGTGAATATGGTATTGAACCATAAACCATAGAACAATTGCTAAGCTGCCCTAAACTGTAGCAGCCGACATAGCTAATGAAGACCTTGCAATTTGATAAGCAAAAATGCTAAGCAGTAAATTGTGCTAAGCATGCAATGCACTTTGTTTTTGCTGAAGCATGTTTTAGCTTGTGTGTGGACACGATAGAAGAAGAAGATCAGGATTTTCTTCCTGATCCCAGGATTTTGTTCATAGATTTTCTTTTTGTCTTCCAACTTTCTTGACAATGTTAACTTATTTCCAAACCTCTGGTTTTTTCATTTGTAGTGATGTAGAGAGACTAGAAATCAATACATGTGTTGTATACTCTTTGCTTTACATCTTATGTTGTGAATGGATAAAAAGCACAGAAAATACAAATGAGGGGGCTTGAGCATGACAAGCTCTGCTTTTGGCAAACCCCCTCCACATCATTGTTGCCTTTTGTTCTTGATTACTTTTCTCTTGTTTAATACATTTCCATAATGATTTACCGTTAATAATTGTCTCATTGTTTCATTGTTTGTGAAATTAAAGAGTACAGTGAACTGAATTGAATTGAGTAGTTGTAACTCCTTGGAGGCTCAGGGAGTTTTTATCTCATAACTAATAAGAGTATTATTTGTAATTTTTACCCCTACACCGATGTGTGTTAAGCACTGTATACTCGGTACTTTCCCGAGTCCTGTGAAAAAAACACTCACAGGCACTTTCCTTGGGGGGGCTTCGAACCCATGACCCCCCGACATTCTAGAGCAGATGTCTTACCAACTAGACTACAGAGATTGCCCGGTAGCTAGAGGCAAAAAATTAACATGTAACTAATAACAGACCGTTAAAATTGTTCATTTTGTTTTTATTGTCTTCACTCACACCCCTGAAAATCGTAATGTTTCTAATCATTGCTTATAAATGAATATATCTGTGTGTGTTTGTCATGTTGCAGAGTTTAGTCCCATCTTCCGCCTGTTAGACCTAGCTACAGGGAGATCAAGCCTATTCACTGGGCAGTATTCATTGACTGTAATTGGTGGTAGTGTGGAGGATCCAACCAATGTGGAATATTTCACCAATGACCAGATCACTCAGTACAATGTACAAAATGGGTAAGACATGACCGACAGATCTTCCGCTTTTCTATCGATTCTGCATTTACTTTTTAAAAATTCTGCAAGTCTGTTTTCCTCCGTCTATCAAAACACAGATCAGAAGTGTATGTTTTTGAATTTCTGTGGACAGAAATACAAAGGAAACTATAACACGCTTGCATGGCCATGTCACACAAGACAAGTTCCACTCACTAGTTCCAGACAATCTTCAAGAAGAAAAAACATTCCTATTTCATTCTTGGAGAATGGTAGATACTGTTGGAAAATTTGTCTCCCGTGCTAACAAATAAGTGCTCTTTTTAAATGCAGTTCAAATGTTTGGTACCTCCGATTTGTTTTATTTTAATTTTTCTTTACACAAAAACCTATCCCGCCAGCCAAAGATGACAAACAGCACTAAATCACACAAATAAGCAATAAATCTGTCTTTCTTTTTTTTCTTTTTTTCTTTTTTTTAAATCAAAATCTATTTTCCCCAATCGTCAAATTGTCAAAAATATTTCCAACCTTTACTACATACATCAGTACACTTGAACACATAATATCATTTATACCTCGCTTAATCACAAATGAGTCCAAGTATCATTACAAACTGCTGCCATCGGGCGGGAAAGAAAATACAAAGACAACTACAGAACGAGAAAAGAAAAGTTAAACAACGTGCGAAAACAGATATGTTTTCAGCAGTTTCTTGAAGACATTTCTATCTGAGTCTATGGTAGAGTGGGAGCATGCTCCACAGCCGAGATCCTATGACTGGCAAGGCTTTGTCACCGATGGAACTATATGATTTAGGAATAGACATTAAGCAAATATTAACATCGAATTGTTATCAATACAAAACAAGTAAAGGGTTTGGGATTTGGATGCCAAACTATACACAACTAAATTATTATAGGTATAAGTTTCTTGCCCAGGTATTTGTCGATCATTCAACTGCAGAAAGAGGAAGGTAGGCAACCAATAAATTCATGGAAAAAAAACCAACAAGCTAGGAGCAACAACAGCAACAATAAATAGGGCTTTAAAGAAAAAAGAAGCCTACAAATGTGCTTGGGCTAATCTGAACTTTAATACATGAAGCCGGGAACTAAGTATGGCTCCTTAAAACACTGAGCCCCCTGCTCTGAAGGCTGCCCAATGACATCACGGGAGGAGCCTATTCCAGATGCTTAAGTTGCCTGTAAAATTTGCCTAGTGTGACCAGGCCTTAAGAAGGCAATTTACAGGCAAACAGTTCCAGGCAATCTCCACCAGGAAAAACATTCACCTTTAATGCGTCATTTAATTCTCTTAGTGAGAGAGACACGGACAGAAAAACGGATTTGAAGCCCATATCAAACGGGCCAATTTTCTGGCAGTTTTGTGACATGCCGTGGCCGAGCGGTTTAATGCATTGTGCTCAAGTTTTTGTGGCTCAGTCATCAGGATGTGGGTTCGAATCCCAGTCATGACACTTGTGTCCGTGAGCAAGACAATTAACTGTAAATGCTTCAAACAGTGGATGAGGCAGTTATTTTGTTGTTGTCTCATAACGGATTCATTTACCCCTCCCGGTTCTTAGCTGTGCTGTGAAGAGACTTACGTTTATATCTCACCATGTCTTGTTTCTGCGCACTGGGGCAGGTTTCTTTTCCTATTAAAAATAGTCCACACCTCGAGTGGCTTTTTGGCCTTGTGATGAGTGACTTGAATAACAATTATTTTTTTAAATAAACAAAAGTTTCCAGCAACCACCAGGTTGCTCACAGATTGCCGTTTGTGACATGTCGCGCACTATTAAAAAACAACACACAGACTTTGAGTGCAATGCATTTCTACTTCTATGCTACCAAAATGTTCCTTTTGCATGCAGTGAAGTTGGTTGCCAGTAAAGATTGCCTTGTGTGACTTGGCCCATTTAGGAGCAAAAATAACTGTCAAATGAAATAAGAAAAACACTCATTTAAAATGCTTATAGATTCTAGAGGTTCCTAGAGGTGCAAAATGAAGGTTATTTTTTTTCTGTCCACTGATTTATTTTATCATACTTTCTCTTGTAAAAATTAATTCTCCACATTATGTTAATTATTTAAAAATGAGATTAGATTTACAATGCAACCCTTTGTAATGTACACCAAGTCATGACTCTATTTCATGCTTATTTAAGTGTTCTTCTAAACTCATTTATTTGTACCAAGTTTTCTTTCTAATTTTCCCGATGTGTTTCACCGTTTTCCTCTTGTCCCCAGATCGGGACCTATTATATGGAAACCAGCAGATAAGAGCAGCCATGGCAATGGTTCGGTGCCGATCTTTACTCATGAACATAGTGGGATTTTTTGGCACTGTGAGCAAGGTTCACCATGCAGCAGTCTTCCCATGAACTTCCCATGGCCACCAGAGTACTACTTTGTCATTCAAGTCACAAACAGGTATTATATATTGCCTTGTCCATATATTAGATTAGAGTTGGTGAATCCCTTTGACATATTACGAATCAACAAACAGGCGTTGCATGGACATGTGCATTTCAACAAGCCTCGATCCTTCAACTTATGAAAGTGCCCCTGTACTGTTTTGGTTTCTTATTTATTACTCTATTGTATTTTTTTATTTATTTTTTTATCTTTGCTTAAAGTTTGCTGTGTTTTTTTCTAAATTTCTAAAAACAAATTGCACCAATATGAAAATAAATGTAGTGAATTAAATCCCACTTAAGTTGAACTGGAGTTTCGTGACAGAGCAGTTGAGTACACTGACCTCAAGTTCTGGTGTTGTTAGAGTGTGTCAGGCCCCGTTATGGGGCTCGTGTCCTTAACCTGTTGGCAACGGCTGATGCGTAGCCACTACAATATTTTCAGAATATAAATCAGAATACCAGAACAAAGGTCGCCCGTGTTGAGCGTGCACAGAGAACGCACACGCAGTCTAACGCTTTGTTTCACCCACACAAAAAGGAAACATGGTCTTGAATATGTTGCCAATATTTGGCTATAGTGTAGTGGTTTTGTGTAATCCCCGATTCAAGACCTTTGCCCTTTCATTCCACAAAGAGGATTATGATACATTGGGCTAGGCTTCCACCATTGTTGATTCATTGTATTTCGGCTCAATGGAGGTAAATCAGAGTGAACCCGGGATCCAGCCATGGTTCCTGGTTTAGTACCAATCCTATGCTGTAGCTGTTGGCCAAGGTTTTGCAATTCACGGTGCATCAATTTTGACATTTTTTCGGCAGAGAAAACAAAAATCACGGCGCAACAAAGAAAATCTCTGTTCTCTTGGCTTTGTAGAGTCAAGGTTTCTCTGGGCCAGCGGCACTCTCAAAGAAAAATGATTCCGGCAATTCCAAGAAAATAACTCCATCAGGTTGGACGGGAAAAAATGGAGGAATGGTTAAGCAAAGCTGCAGGCCCCATGTGTTGTGTGATCTCCCTGAAAGAACCCAGTACACGTCTTGTCAGGAGAAGGGGCTTTCTCCAGTATTGCTGGTATGGTTGGCTGCAGAAATGCACCCCATCACATTGTAAACTCTTACGAGGTGCTTTATAAATGGGTCTCATGAAAAGAATGCGCACTTTGAGATGCACATCAGGCATAGATAAAGTGCTACTCCAAAATTGGTTCTGCCATTTTAGCTCTTGGGACTTGACCCAGTTGAGATCGTTCATTTTTCCCCTCTTTTTTCCCCCCTCCTTTTCCTTCAGAGATGTGAACATTGACTCAACCTACTGTGAATATACAACGCAGTTCACGATAAAAGTTCACGGATTAGAACTCAGTAAAAATGATTTAGTGATCATAGTTGGGGTAAGTAGCGGTCAAATCCCAAAGGTGCATCTTCTTGGTGTCTTCCGGCTCCAAAGCTGCCGTACGTTTGAAGTAGTTGTTGCTACGAACGCTCATGCAGTTTTTTGTAATTAGTTAGTCTTAAAGTGCTATCACTACCTTTGTTGTTTTGTACGTTTGTCTGTATCTGTGTCTATACAAAAAATTGCCCATTTCATTGTTCAAAAGCATTTCTTATTACAGAAACTTTTAATTCTGAGAAGACCTTGAGTCTTTTAAGAACGTACATAAAAGCCAAGTTCAATTATTAAACTTTTCTTGCATAAATCATCAAAAAAATACTAGCTCAATGCAACTCCTATGGGCTTCTGGTAATCAGTGGAGCCAGTTTGTGTGAAGTGGGCGTGGCTTACAGTGGAATAACATCATACTTAGGTACAGGTTGGGGGGAAGTTGTTTTAGTATGATGTAGTTTCAATCTAAAGAAGTGGAGCTGACACATTTTTTTGGGGGAGTGTATATTTACTAAAAGATTAGCAAAGATGATTTACTGATCCTAGCTGGGACTGTCAAAACAGACGGACCCATTGGCGGATCCAGGGTTGGGGAGCTTAGGGGGAAAAAAGAGAGAGAGAAAGAGAGAGAGAGATAGGGGAGGGGGGGGAGGAAGAACAGAATCAGATACAAACAGTAAGAGTCAATCAATCAAATGGAATTCACATTTTACTCCACCAACAATTTTGCTCAAAAGAAGCACAAACTTTATTAGAATTTGTTGTTTGTGTTTACCCATACACTGATATGTGTTTAAACACTGTAGACTCGGTACTTTCCCACTGAGTCCTGTGAAAAAAAAAACACGGCTTGTTAGTCGGGTGGGATTCAAACCCAAGACCTTTGCCATTCTACAGCAGATGTCTTACCAACTAGACTACCGAGCTTGCTCAGTAGCTAAAGCGGCAGTTCAAATCCAATATTTTAGCAAGACTTAATAGTGAAACTCTTTTTTTTCTTCTTCTTCCTGGTAATGATTTCTCTTTAGTGGTCTTTTGGGATATCATTGTTCATCATCCTTATCTTCGTCTTCTGTAATCGTAACAAGAGAAGACCCAAGAGGAAGCATCGTCCACAAAAGAAGAGGAGTAGTAGAGTAGCCCCGATGCCAACGATCCAAGAGGTGGAGATATCAGGTATGATGAGGACTCCAAACATCGAATATTCCCAAAACAGACTTTTTTAGCTAACCCTTTTTCACCAAAACCTTGTTTTTAAAAGTTCGAGCATGGAACATGTTATTAAAATAGAATGGTCAGGGGTAGTGAGTTCAAATCCCACTCGAGGAATATGCCTGTGGATTTTTTCACAGGACTCGGGGAAAGTACTGAGATAACACGACAAGTAACACGGCATACACGGCAAATAAATGAAAACAATGTTTAAATTTTGTCACATCCACTAAAAGACCTGCATTCCAAACTGATCATAATCACTGTCTGTTCGGATGGTGATGAAACCCCGAGGATGATACTTGGTTCTAGACTTGATGTTCTTGCATGTGGAGAAGGGATCTGTTTTGTGGATACACAATTCTTGTTTTTGGTTTTGAATATTTGCAGATGACAGCGAGACAGATGAGGAAGTAATCAACATAGAAGAAGGCTTTGGATTCGGGGAAGTCTTGGATGTTAACATCGGCAGATCTGGTAAGTCTTTTCCGTTTCATATGTTTTTCCAGTTTACCTTACACACATACATATGGGAATGTCAGCTGTTGCCCTTTCTCTGGTTAGTTCTCAATGTTTCTTTTTAAAAATATATATATATATATATTTTTATTTCTTATAACAGGTTTTTAAATATTGGCTCCCAAGTTTTTAAAATACTACCAGTATCTTTTTTAGTAATTTGAATTTCAGTGGTCGTTTTTAAGTTGAACATGAGTCCAACCTGTCTGGTTGACAATACATTATCTTTTACCCGAATCCCTGGGAAATTTCAGAGACAGAGACTCCTTCACCCTAAGGTAAATATCTCGGTAGCCACCCCCCCCCCTCCCCCACCACCACCTTCACAAGGGGGACAAGTCATAGGATCCCTCCCCCTTTTTACAAAGAGCTCCCCCTGCCAAAAGTGGAAAGAGCATAATATACGCTAAGTATGGTATATCCTAACAAATAGAAAGGTTGTAATTTAAGCTGATTTATTATATACACTTTAGTAGTTTACGTGATGTGCACCATATATAAAACAAAAAGTTGGGGAAAAAAAGAAGTACCCTGTCATTTGCAGCCAGGTTTTTTAAACATTTGTTGGCTTATTTATTGGTTCATAAAATGTGTCAAACTCAGAAAAACATTTAATTTATTTAGGATGCACATTATAAAAATGTACATGTTGAGCATTTTTAACCCATTTCTGTATTATCCTCACTGAACACCCAATCATGGCTAATATTGTTCACTTTTTACTGAAAACCTTTCAGTAAAAATGTCTGGAGATATACTGTGAAACGGAAATGTGGTTTCGTTTTGATAATGTAGATACTATGTTAACACAGGAAGCATTGGACAATGTCATTCAGGACATGACCTTTGTGTTGACCTTTTTGGTTGAATGGAAGTAGGTCAAATCTTGTGGCTGCTGTAGACTCTAAAGCCGTATCCGACTTGGTGGCTATGGCTAGGACTGTTGCTAAGGGTGTTGCTAAGGACTTAGTATACTTCAACGCAAGATGACACGGCGATCGAGCTGTAGCCGTAGCCAGAGCTGCCAATTCGGACATGGCCTAATCTGAGGGGCTGCATACATTAGTTGTCTGATAAAGAAAACAAAACAAAACAGATGTTTTCTGTTGGATTTAGAGACTGATATTATTACATTTCTTTTGTCCTGGTTACAGGTGTTTTGAACATGCCATCCAGAAGTTCGCATCAATCTAGCCTTCAGATTCCAATGGGAAACACCATCAGTGCAAGACATGTAACATCCGAAAGATTATGAAACTAACAAAGACAATGGGATCAGTCTTAACAACCTCCACCAAAAATTGATGAGTAGAAACTTTTTGTGATAGCAGGGACAAAAGTCACACGAAATGTACATCACATGGAATTGTGGCTGGTAAGCAATTTTATTTTCTAAGCAAGATTTTGTCTTTGTTAAAATAATCTTGCTTCTGAACAGCATAAGTGTAAGCTTCAGTTGAGGGAACCAAATTTTATTTTGTTATTTTTTACAAACCATTTCAAAAAGTGGTTAATGGCCTCATTTTCTGACCCTAGCACAGTCTCTCTCATAGGTCTCTTTGGTTGGTAAGCAGTTTGCAACAGCCTTCACAAAAATGAACTCATGTGAGTTTGCTACCCCATACTCAAAGAGGATCAAAATTAAGGAAGCCGTCAAATTCTCAGGTTGAATTTGACATCCGTTTTTTTGCAGAGGTTTGTCTTCACCGAAGGTCTTGTATTGATTTACTTTACAAGTTCCTCAAGTTGATGTAAATACTTTCAATATAAAGCTAATAGTTTGCCCTGAAATCATCGTTTTCAAATCTTATGTTCAATTCTGCAAATTCTTCAAGTGAAACTTCAATTTTAATACCGATCAGTGGCATAGCCAGTGGGGGGCAAGGGGGCCCTGTGGAACATCTTGCCCCCCCACCTCCGTCAGCCTCTGGACACTGTGAAATTTGCTACAATCAGTCATTTTTTACTGAAATTGTCCCCTCTACAAATTTCTGTTCCCCCCCCCCAACCCTTTGCCCCCTGCAAAAAAAGATTCTGGCCATGCCACTGATACACATGTATAGAGTAAATATGCTTTGCCAGTGTTCAGAATTTGAATAAATGTTGATGGAATGTCACTCACTTCTCATGGGCCTTATTCACGAGTTAGCCATTTTAAGTCTTACTCCCCGACTACAAAGGTTTTTAATGCGTATAATCCTGTTGGTGCATGAAGCGTCATTCCATGTAGTCAAGAGTCTGATTGTGCAACCAATGAGCCCTCGTATGGCGCAGACTTTCCAGTATACTCATTCAGGTAACCAGACTAATTTTGTCTGTTTGCAGGGGCAACCTCACTTGTAAAAAATCTTTTGGTGAATAATATGAAAAAGCTGCATCTAGTTCTTTGTTCTTGATGTCAGGAATGAAAAGGTGCTTGTTAACTTTCAGACAATTGGTAGTATTCACGGCTGGAGGAAAGCTTGTTAGCTACAGAGGGTGGTTATCTAAAGGATGGCTTTGAAATCAGCTGCGAATATGCCAAATAAAATGTTCCCCCGAGTCGTTCATGTACAACAAAACTGAAGAGAAAACAAGTTACAGTATTCCACTTTTAATACAAAAGCCTATCAACCTTGTAAAATGTCCACCTGCATGTCTCGGGCATGTACTAAACTGTCTCCGTAACACATGCAATCTCCAACATGTCACGCTAGTCAAACAGAAATGATTCCTTTTTTGCTTCCATTCTGACTGGGTAACTTGGGAGTATCATTTCCTACAAACTCAAACAACAACTTGTTTCTTTTCATAAGAATGAAAAGAGGAACCGGGTTGTTTCTTTCAGAGAGATTTACACAACCATTAGCTATTAATTAAGTTGATAAGGATACAAAGAACATCCATATGATCAATTTTATCCTATTAGTTTACAAACAACAGCTGTAACGTTCCATCACAGCTGTCTTCCATCCACACAATAAAGACGGAAATATTGGTCTAATAACTTAATACCCTTGCCCAAGAACCAACAACAGCTGCCACTATTAACTGACAACAGCTGTCAATATTAGTCACGTAGATGTACCTACCAGTTTCTTGCAGATAACAAACGACCCAAGAAGTTCGACGCGAGCCACATGTATTAACTCAAGGCAATTTATTCAGTCAGTTTTTGGCTTCTTTTAAAATAAACTTCTTTACATTCTAGCATTAGCTGATTACTTTACATACAGATAGTTATATGATGATAAATGCTGTTTTGTAACTAGCTTTTTTCCCTTCTTTTTTTTCTTTCTTAATAAGACACCAAAGAAATGCAAACGGGGCTCGTCTGCATCCAAAGAACTAAAGCTTTGTAACTACTCATGGTTCCTCATAGAGAACACCAGTAATAAATAGCAAATACTCATACATCTTGTATATTACATTTGCCGTATCTAATACTCAGGAGGCCCCCGAGTTCACACTCATATAGAAAGGACAGCACCATACGAATACAAATCCAAACTGTTTCGTCTGCTGCAAAACAAAAAGGTTGTCATCGAGATCATTAAAACCTACCTAGTGCCTCGGCAAAACTCGAAGCAGTTATTAAATTTGTTCATCAAAAATTGACAATACTTAAGGTGTGACATACAGTATGTTGATTAAGGAGTTAAAAAATCAAGTTAATTCTGCCTGTGGATGGCTTTTTTTTTTAATAGGAAAACTTACATTGGTTTCTTAAAAGATTGACTACATAATTCAGCACCACAGTTACAAAAGTAAGAAATCAACATCTTTGGGATAGCCCTTGTCATAAATAGGGAATAAAAATGAGAGAGAAAAAAGAAGAAAGAAAAAATGCAAATTGAAGTGGACATTTACAGTACTGAATACAAAATAGGGCAATTAAATGAATGGGTCATGAAACAAAACGAGGGACGTTCAATTATGATGCTAGATTAAAGGCTTGGCCACTTTTACAAAAGCTAGCTAAGTATAGACAAGTTCTACACTTCAGCGCATGATAATGCTACTCCTCCCATCTCAAAACACATCAAGAGAAAAAACAAAAATGGGAAAATGAAAGGGAAAAAAGTAAAAAACACAAAACAACTTGTAGTTTATATTGGATTTTGGTAAAGTTAAATCATTGTTATCACATTTTATAAAAAGGAGGGAAACTCCCCCCGCCAAAAAAAAATAAAATAAATAAAAATAACAAATAAAAAAGGAAAAAACAAAAATAATAATAACAAACAAAAACAAAATAAAACAGTTGGTTTTCATCAGCCTAGGGCTCTGCTACAGAAGTGGCTATGGCAATTTTTTTATTATTTATTTTGTTTGGTGGGGGGGGGGTGTTGGTTGGTGGGCGGGAACTATTTATGTGCGCCAATCTTGATAGTCTTCAATTTTATGTATGAAAAGATTTTAGCAAAAATTGTTTTTTTCTTTATAGTAGAATGACAAATTCTAACCCTTCCAGAAAAATTGATGGCAATCAGATTTCTCGCAGATGGGCAACACCTCATCATCGCTTTTAACTTTAGTTTCTACTGTAAGCTGCCATTGGTGTAAAAAAACAATCTTTGGACCTTGTATGAATAAATGCAAGTAAACATCCATCCTTCTGATACCCAAATTTAATCCTTACCCACTTCAATAATTAGGTCAGAACAGGCATCTTTCATCTGTCTCATCGTGTATGACCATCCAACCCACACACACAAAAAACATTTCACACTGGATCATCATGAAAAATAAAAACTCGATCTTAGTTTTAAAACAGGAAAAACAGACAACCACTTCAACAATTAGCACAGAATTTGAAGGGATGCTAAAGTCTTCGTAGAGCTTTGGTTTGCGACTTAAAGCATAAAGCACACACTCGTTGATTGTCAATCTACATGACAATATTAAACATTTGAACTATCTCAGCAACTTCAAATCCATTTGTGCGTAGATTTTATTTGGCTCACAAGATTTTACACATGATGCCGTTCCAAAATGCTTCGGCAGCCTTTTGATACAAAGGTCGAGTGGCTGTAGCTGCTAAATTTAATACTCTTCAATTTGTCTTAATCTCACAGAATTTCCCCAAAGGGATTTAACATGGTCTCACATTTAGCTTTCACCTGGTAGAAACAGTGGAGGAAACTCTCACTCTATTTTAGTGACGGAGACGATAAACTAAAATTGGTTCTTATTGCTGCACACTTGATGTGTCAGCTGAGAGATGTAAGTCACAATAAATATCTATTCACAGCCAAGCCTCTTTTCTCTGTACAGATTCCACGGACAGCATTTTAGTATATACAATCAGAGGGCAGTTCATTATTGGGTTTTTTCCCCATTGATTTAAAGACTCAATCTTGTTTTAGCATCCTTCCTCATCCAATCCAATCTACAAAGACCCCACATCACAGGAGCACTCACTGGAGAGAGTACTTCATCTAGTGATTCCACTGAGTGATTTCACACGGTCTTTCACGGGGGTAATTCACTGATAGACCGGCCCGAGTAATGGCTTGTTCAAGCATTGGAAAACTTTCACATGATTTAACCAAGTTCTGAGTACTTCTGAGACAGACCTCACAAAAGTGCTTTCACTGAGTGATTTCACAGCCTGTTCCAAGCAATAAGTAACTTCTGAGAAACTTCAATGAGTATTTCACTGATAGATCTTTAGTGTTTTCACCAAGTAATTTCACAACCCCTGCTACAAGCAGAGAATTAATAAGTGATTTTCACTGAGTGATTTCACAGAATGAGTATTTCACTCATACATTTAGATTTCACGCAAGGTTTCACACTGAATGATCTCATACAGACTGCCCCAGTGATGTAAGTTATGTGTGATTTCACTGAATGAGTATTCCACTGATAGATTTCACAGGGTGGTTTTTCTTTCACTGAGTGATTTCACATAGCCTGCTCCAAATAGAGTAATTAATCAGTGATTTTTACAGAGTGACTTCACTGAATGAGTAAATTCACTGATAGATTTCACAGGGTGTTTTTTTTGTTTTCACTGAGTGATTTCACACAGCCTGCTCCAAACACTTCATCAGTTGCTCAATGCTCCGAGCAAGCACATCCACAAAGTTCTGCTGCCTCGACGCAGAGTTTGACAACCTCCTGACAGGGCCTTTTGAGTCAGCCACTGCGGCACTGGCAGTACTGGTGGATGGCACATCTTGACTAGACGTCTCGTTCCTTGGTTCTTGTTTCTCTTCATGGAAGGGGGACTTCGGCCTCTCATTCTCTGCAGTCTTGGTGTCCGATGAGGAAGTCTTAACCCCTTCTGCATCTGATGATGACTGCTTCTTCTCTTCTGTTGTCTGCTTGTCTTGTGCATCTTCCTTGACACCATTGTCATGAGGGCTGGCTGAATCTCTTGTCTCCTGCTCGGGTTTGTCATTCTTCGGCGGGGTGACGTCATCGGCATCCTTCTTCTCTTGGTCTTTGGTGGACGCTTCGGGAGAATGTCTCTCTTGTGTCTCTGCATTTTCTGGACTTAGCTTGATTTTCTTTCTGGGGACAGCCTCCGAGTCAGCATCTTTGATAAAAAAAAATACAAATAAATGTTATCAAGCTGTTAGCATATATTAAACTTTCTGGTTTAAGTTTTTTCAAAAATTCACATTTGAGAGGAACCTCTAACAGAAAACAAGGAAGTGTTTAACGGAAGTTTATAAAAAACAATTCTTAGAAAAAATAAAACACCAAAACAAAACACACAATCAAAACAACTTTCAATTCGTAAAAAGTCAGCCCATCATTAATGAATCTCCAACAAAATACAGCTTGAATTTTGTCAGAAATTATAAATTGAGTAACTTCACACCTATAATACATTAAAAAAAAAAATTTTCATAAAGAATTCTTTTTAAGCAACCACAAAAATCACCCAAGATTCTTTCCGTACCTTGATCGCTCTCCTCACCGTTGACCTCCTCCTTGTCATTGACCTCTGGTCCCGACCTTTGAACTCTACTGACCTCAGCCAACCTGGCTTCTCTGTCTCTTCTGCAGGCTGTCAGGATGTGTTGGAGGGCGGGCGGGAAGCGTGGGTCCATGGCTCGCGGGGGCACCACAGAGAACATCAAGAGGAGGGCTCGGATATCCTGATACACAGCAAAGAACAAATCAATTAATGTTATCTTGTCAAATCTAGTAGATGTAATAAATGCATCAGGGATAAAGAAGAATATTATTTTGGTTTGACCTAACACTGACCTGTGACTGTATACCCCGTGTTTTTCGAGTCCCCTTTTTCGAAATGTAGTTCCATATTCTTAAATGGCATATCCCTTTCAATCAAAGAAAACCAATCAATTCGATAAGTCATAAACAAAAAAAACCCTTGAGGATTTGCACAGTTCAGTTCAGAGTTCTTTATTCACATAACAAAGAGGGGGGAGCAATCTTCCAGCGAGGTACTTACCCCATTGAGTTTATAAGCCATGAGCTTGAGTTCATCTTGCTTGTAGCGATCAACGTCTTCCGTCTCCCCTAGTATGCCACAGATGATGGAGTCTACTACAGACTCCCAGGTATTGCACAGGATTTGTTTGTATACCTGTCATAACAAGAATAACATGTCAAGTCATCTCAGATAAACAAATCTGCTTGAGCAGAAAATGTTGCTAAGCAATTTTATCTGCTAAGCAAAAAATAGCAGGGTACCAGTCATCACTAACTTAATTACACTTTACTTTATCCATACTCGTTTTTATTGTTTATCTTTTACTTATTGTTTATTTTTTCTTTTGGACAAGATGCAGGGTGTTCCCATTTTGTGTGTTTCTTACATTAGGCCTATTATTGAGTGTAATTTTACATGTTTGTGTCTTTTATTGACTATTTGTAAGTGCCTGGGAGCTTTTTAATAAAAGGATTTGGCGTTATATAAATTTTTAAATATTACTATTATTATTACTTTGGCTGGCAACCAATTTCTTCTAAGCAATAATTCTATGTGCTCGGCAAATAATCCTTGGAAGACCTCATTTGCAAGTTGTTATACAGATGTGTTCAATCAAGCTATATTAACAAGCAAGCATTACAGCAAAGCAAGCAAAAACAATAAAAGAAGGAACATAAATACCCAGGTCATGTACCTGGATTAGGTGAACTAGCCCGAATGCAGTGCAGGGCTGCACGCACGCACGACAACAACAACATCAACAACAACAAACAATCAATAAATGATTTTTAATAGGCTAAATGCTATACAAGAAGGAAAAGACAATTTTATGACAGCCAAAAAGCAATGAACTGTACTGTGGAAAAGAAAAACATTTTAAACCGAACTTTTGTTTCCGATCTGAAAGACCATACAAAAGGAGCAATAAACAAACAAAATACAACAGGAAAAGACACATAGTGCCATCGACACATAGTGCCACAGAATGCAAATTAAAAAGTTTCACCAACAAATTGCTAAAATACAAAACCTGTAAGAAAAAAAAACATACAAGAGCCAATAGGAAAAGAAACAGAATACCATATAAAACCGCAGGGAAGCCAAATAATACACTGGTTATTCCCCTACAAGTGGCCTACATGTATACATTCTCATATGATATCATGACATTGTTTCATCAAAGAAATGCAACCCATAGGAAAATACAGAATACAGAACACTCTTACAGAACACTCTTACAGAATACTCTACAGAATACTCCACAGAATACTCTACAGAATACTCTTACAGAACACCCTACAGAATACTCTTACAGAATACTCTACAGAATACTCCACAGAATACTCTACAGAATACTCCACAGAATACTCTACAGAATACTCTTACAGAATACTCTACAGAATACTCTTACAGAATACTCTACTCACCTTAGGGAAGAATATACAGAAGAATGAGTTGATGTCTGGATTGTTGAAGGATGTCCTCTCATCTAGTAGGATACCATCTACGTAATCATGGAATGTATGGAGGCTACAGAGGAGCTGCACACCAGTCTTATCGCTTCCCTGTCAGGAAATGACATGAGTAAAGAATCAAGATAGAGCAGAAATGGAATCTCATGCACTGGTAAATTATTTATATGATAATGTTCACTTTTCACTAGGATATTCCAAGCAAACCCGTAGTCCCAACAACAAGTTCTATTCGGGAATGTATTTGGTATCTTAAATTTTGGTACTTATCTAAAAAGATAACTTTGGTTTTTACATGTACAGCATATAATCACTTGGTGAAATCTGGCTTTTCCAGATGGAATAGTCTAGATTTTACCAAGTGATTATAATCTCCGACAATGCGCTCATCATATACATCCAATATTTGTATATTATTCACTATACCTCAGAATGGTAGATGAGTTTCCACAGCTTGGCAAACCAGTCAAGCTGAAGGGGTACACCTTCCAGTGCAACCAACCCACCTGCAAAAAATACACAACAATAACACCGTCAATGACACACACACTTTTTCTTGAACTTTTTAAACATCCTGGAATAAATTGGGGACATGTTTATTCGGAAAGGAGAGTACACATTCCATTACTTAACAATTCACTGCTTTTCCTTAAGAAATAGCATGGTATAAATCTACATAGATCAAGTATACAATTGACCGTGCAAGTCTTGCACATACTGTACGATGTTTCGTTCACACTGTAAAGCAATGTACGCGGAACGACAAATTTTGAGTTCACACAAGACCTGCGTATTCTATTCAATCAAGTTTAGTTTTGCCCCTCTTGGTAAAATGAAGAGCCAACGTAAATTAAATCTTCCTAACATAAGAATGGAGGTTGCTGAGGGAAAAAAAGAGAGGTGAGGAAGTCTTAAATGACTGTTACAAGACCGGGTTACCACTTTTATTTTTCCCATTCATAAATACCCTTTTAGTTTGAAAACCTAAGATACAGCAGAACCTTTGCTTTCCTTATTTCTTGAATTTTCCATTAACCTTCATGGGCACCATTTTGCAAAACGCTCCACTGTTTTGCAATAGATTTTAAACGAGTAGCATTTTGTTGTGCGTAACGCATTTTCAGCGGCTGCGAAAAACATGTGCACCAATACCCACACGGATGGAGTGGTGAATGAAGGTTTGGCCTCAACTGACTTCAAACAATTCCAGTAAGCGTTTTACCAGGTAAAACATGCTGTGTGACAGCCCCTGTATCAACACTACCAACTCTACCAAACCATAGGTTACCGACTACTTACTGAGGTTTATGGTATCCTCCGTAAAGAGGTTGACATTGAGGGCAGTGTGACAGAGCGTCTCTACCAGCTGATGATACGGTAAGAAGTACTCCTTCAAGGCTGCATCATACGCTGGATCAGAACCCTGTTAACAACAAAAACAACATCATTATTTCTTTTTTTATAATCATGTTTTTTTCCATATTTGCAACAAAATCATATCGTTCTTAAATATACACAAAACCAACAACCAGACTATGTTTGGCAACACCAATTGTCTGTTTGTTTGTGTACAGGATACAACAAAGTCCCCTAAACCAAGTTTAAAACCTGGCTGCAAATGTTCTACTCTCAATGTATGTCTACTGATGAAAAGTTTCAAGGTTGTTAAAGCCTTACATGAGACGTCTCCAGTTGGCTGGGGTGAAGGAACATCTGAAGCTCTGGTCTCGGAGGCCTGATGCTGGTCTTGTTAGGGGCAGGCTTTGGCATACGTCTTGGGAAATACGGACCAGTGGACACTGACATATGGAAACAAAATAAGGGTTTTTATATTTATATGAAAATTATAATAATATTCAATAGTTTCAAAGTGAGTATTATCACAAGCTTCCTTCCTGTAAGTGAAAGCAGGGCAACCATAAATAAACAAGTTTATAAATGGTGATATAAAAAAGTGTGCATTAAAATGTGTCTGAAAACACCACACAAAATATATAAATACATATGCAAACTCAAATAACCTTGTTACTGTCTGACCACTCAATATCATCCACTGTGGTTTTGAATGGTCAACTATGCCAGCCTGCAATATGATATCAAGTGATGAATGCATCTACACAGTACACAGTCAACCCTCCTACTATTTGACCACTCAATACCATCCACTGTGGTTTTGAATGGTCAACTATGCCAGCCTGCAATATGATATCAAGTGGTGAATGCATCTACACAGTACACAGTTAGTTCTGTCTACAGTTGTGTCACCATACACAACCCATGCAGTTGAATGGTTTCAAATGGTTGAACAACCCACAGGAAAATGTTACCAAATGTAGGATCGTTAAACCAAAACAATTTTTTTAAAGGCCTCTTCTTTTTCTTTGAATTGTTACCCAATAGCAGTATCTGATATGGATGTGGCAGTAAACTTACACGGGATGTTATTTGTCTGGAAGTGGTGATGAGCATGGAGAATGATGGGTACCAGTCTTTGTACACATTCCCTTGGGTAGAGGGTTACCAGTTCGTTCAGTAGGGCTGCAAATCAAACACACACAAAATGGAGTAATTCAATTTTTTGAAATTGCATGATCCGTTAAAATGGTAGAAACTTGACAGAGCAAACACAATAATGTCTATAAAAAGAACATAGGATTGGAACTGGCCTCTAGCTACTGGGCAAGCTCTGTGGTCTAATGGTTAGACGTTTGCTCTAGAATGGCAAAGGTCATGGGTTCAAATCCCACCCAAGCAATATGCCAGTGGATTTTATTGTCACAGCACTCAGGAGAGTATACAGTGCTCGACACACCTCGGTGTATAGATAAAACTCAAATAATAATTAGATAATTGTAAAAAATTCAAGAAACATGTGGAGTAAGAAAGCAAAATTTATCATAAAATTTAATACATCAAACACAATGTAAATAAAAACGTACAATATAATGGGGAAACATGTAAAAAATAAAATAAAATATTTGTATCAATCAATCAAATGCAATGAAATTAACACACATGGAAACACACAGCAGAGAAATATCCAAACTACACATAAAAACATAACAGTCCAGAGATATACACTCCTTCGGAAATGGGTCAACTGGAGTATAATATCATACAGAACAAGTTTCAGTCCAACTACAAACATGAGAAAAGAAAGATAAGTTGTTTTAGCAAATAAGCCCAGTAAAGCTGCAGAGAAAACGTCACAATATTCAAATATGAAACGAGACACAATGGTAGTCAGGGTTCAAAATGGAGCACTGGACAGAGTCCAGTCATTGGACTGATGAGCCAGTCCTGCAGTCTAGCATTTTTCCAAACACATACTTGGTCTATAAAACTATTTCCACTACCCTACGAGCCAAATTCTGCTAGGCGTTTTGACCAATTATCATCATCAATCCATACCTGCCCACCAAAAAAAATGAAAATAGGAAATAGGAAATAGGAACGCCTTTAGTCGATCTACAAGTCACACCAACAGACCTTGCAAAAAGCAAAGTTATCACCCTTTCTTGATCTCGTTACACATAGAAATTGTTGCATTCATTCCTCCCGAAATTGTATGTAACCATTTTGGGGGTTGCTTTTTCCCATCTTGCTTAATTAAATCGCATGACACTTGCATCTCAGAAGAAGAGAAATTCTCTATCACACGTCGTTTATGTTGTCGTTAAAAACTAGAGAAGCAACCTTGACTAAATGGCGCCCTCTTTTGTTAATTATTCTCCAACTGTCGGTGAAATAGCGCCCTATTTTTTCCTCCGCGTTTTCAGAAGTCGGAGTGGTCTGATTTTTTTAGGATTTTAGAACTTAAAATTCGGGACGTTTCCGATTAAATCGGAAGGGTTGGGAGGTATGTGACTCACTCCCAATCACCTAGTGGTACATCACCACACAAGCCTCTTGACATTGGTAAACCTGGCCTCATGCAAAGCGCAGTCAACTTACCCAGACTTTCTTTCCTGACATTATCCGGCGTGTAACAGTTGAGTAACGTTAACAACTTCTGGGCGAATTCCAACCGCTCCTGCCACTGTAACAACGACTGCTTCACGTCTGTCAAACACA
Organism: Marthasterias glacialis; assembly: GCA_911728455.2. Taxonomy (NCBI): domain Eukaryota; kingdom Metazoa; phylum Echinodermata; class Asteroidea; order Forcipulatida; family Asteriidae; genus Marthasterias; species Marthasterias glacialis. Next base: position 6,156,105 of record OU452219.1, read on the forward strand.
AATGTTACAATCTTAGTTTGCGGAGAACAAAGTAGACATCACAAGGTCGAGCATGTAGATCCCTTGCGTATGATGTCAGGGACTCAAACAGCGCCCTCACTTGGGGGAAAGAAAGACCTCTCATTGGCTGAGAGTTGTGGGTTACTCATACGCAGGTGTATGTTACCATTGTTTGACCCCAGCAATGGGGGCACATGCAAGGGGTCTATTAAATAACATTGGAAATAAACTAGGAATTGAAGCAATACTCGGCAGAAAGTATTAAGAGCCTAATCTACAAATTATACACCTTTTTCATAATTTTATAAGCAAGGTATAGTATTTTTGGTCCCGGGCTTTTAGCTCATGATGGCGTTTTGTAAAATTGCCTCAATAACATTGGTCAGAAATGCATGTGATGTGTACAAAATATGAAATGAATGCTAGGCATGTTCCCTTCTTTCCCCCTAACATTTAAAAAAGAAATATTTAGCTGAGGATGACAATTAACCCTCCTACTCTTGGAAACATTTTCCAGCGAGTTGACCAATCATTTGAAATCATTCAACTACATGGGTTGTGTAGGGTGGGCAACTGTGCACAGAACTGACTGTGTACATGTGTGTACTGCATAGATGCACTTACCACACAATACCATATTACAGGCTGGCATGGTTTATCCATCATTCAAAACCATGGTGGATGATATTGAATGGTCAGACAGTAGGAGGGTTAATGAAATCTTCTCTCCAAATAAAATTTGTTAAAATAGAATAAAATGTGAGGTTAGTCTCATCCCTTTTGCTTCACAGAGTTGCTTTCTGTCATTTACTGCGCTACCCCAAACCTCCTCAGCTAGTTGACTATAAATCAGGAAGCTGTGACTCTAGATAGCCTGACTACCTACCTTTTCTATCCCTGTACTTGACGGCACATTGTAGAGTCAACAGAGTGATAGAGAGAAGCTCTACCAGATCCCCTGTGACGTGACAAGCCGTTGCCTCTTGGTACATCATGTGTAATGTGTTGAATGCCTAAAAAACAACAAAATGAAGTCAAAGCCTGTATAACATCAGGACTACACTTTGATTAAACTTTCCAAGACATACTGCAAGGGTAGCAATGCCATATTTTCAGTTTAACTTTTCTTGCTTTGCTCCATCAGTTTTTTTTTTTTAAACAGTGCTAAAACATTGGTATGTAATAGAGTAAAACCAAAACAATATTCTTTATTAATCCCTGATGCAATCATTACATCTACTAAATGGTTTGCGGTATCTCCTGCTAATAACAGGATTGGAAATAGCCTCTCTTCACTTGGCATGCTCAGTGGTTTAGAGGTCAAGATATCTGTTCTAAGATTGTGGGTTCGAATCCCAACCGAGTAGCCTGTGGATTTTCCATGCAGGACTCTTGAGCATATACAGTGCTTATCACAGAGGGTTTGTTGAGACTTACATCAGCCAGTCTGCTGAGCCCATGGTACGTGATGACGCCCAGTCTGTCTTCATCATTCTCCAGCAACACACGGAACGCACTGCAGGGAACAACATCAAATTTCACTCAACGTAAGTAGGATTTAAAACTTAGCATGGTGGAAACACAATCTAGTAAAGTTTGCGGTACCACCATGAGTTATGGTGGTTCATTGAGTCGTCACACCATCGGTTCTTGTCAGAACTTTGTAGCCTGTCGTGGCCGAGCAATTTAGTGCCCACTTTCATAAAGCTGCTAAGCACAAAAATTGCTTAGCACAGAAAAAAACAGGTTACCAGCCATAAAACCATGTAATGTATATTGTTCGCTACTGGTTCCCTGCTAATTTTTGCTTAGCACAATAATTTACTAAGCACCATTTTCTGTTAAACAGCTTTATAAATTTGGGCCATGTTCTCTACAGATCTTTCCCCTTTGACGTCACGCACAGTGTAAAGTCGGCCATCTTCATGGGCAAAGATAGTCACTTTTTGACCGCACAACCTTTCCCTTATGCGTAAATACTGCATGAGGCACACGGGAGTTGCATCAACTTCCTTGCATAATTGGTCAGTAAACCACTAGGCTGCGTTGACAATTTAGAGCACTTGACGCGGCCCAAAGCCAAAACCCATGTTGCCATAAAGATGGCGTCTATCGGGAACAATGTATAATTAGTGTCTGACCTGATGAGAGTTGTCCAACATGAGCTTCTTTCCAGGCATTCCAGGTAACACTTGAGCGTCATTCTCTTGAATTCCTGGATCTGTGCACTCTCCTCGCTCGTTATATCCGGCTGACGAGACACAAACAACTTCATCATGCGGAACAGCTCATCCACAACCTGAAGGACAGAAGGAAAAAAGTGCCTCAGTATATCTGTCTCAGTCTCACTTACGAACAAAATGGACTTCTTAGAGAGCTAATTGACCCCACAAAAGTCACTGCAAAGTCTACTTCTCATCTCACTGTCAAGAAGGAAACTATAGACCCCTTGAATACGCCGCCATCCCGGAGGACAAACAATGGAAACGCACATGTGTACGTAGTAGAAAAACGGATACCATTTGGCAGAATTTTAGTTGTATATTTGTCCTGGATTAACAATTCTCACTAGATTGCTTTTAATGGTATCATCCGTAATATATTATACAAATAATGTCTTCATTGTATTTTCAAATTCAATATGTCGTACTTCATTTACTCCCCAGGTGTTGCCATGTTGAACACTAGCGCCCCCAAGTGACACATAACTCTTTGATTGCAAAACAAAATCTGAAGCGTGTCCAACGTGAACGATTACGGTTATCATATCCGTACCCGTAGAGTTGCGAAACCACTCTAATACCAAAGGGAAGCCCCCCAACGTCCCCAAACAACTCTGTGTTCTTACCATAGGGTACTGGCTGGCATAGGGAGTGAGAAACCTGAATGCCCACTGCATGTTTTGATGGACAGCAAGAGCTCTGGCAAACTGTGGCGACTGTTGGCAGCAGAGACGTAGGAGACCGTAGTAGGCAGGTAACATGATCCTGTTGAACATCACCACCTCTTGGTCGTCATGATCCGCTCTGAATCAGAAGAAAAAATACAGAACAAATTCAGTGCAAGGGTTGAACATGACCCATTGATAGATTCTGAAAGAGTTGTGAAATCTCTTCTTGATTGTAATTAAACACAGGAGTGACAGCCATTGCTAACAAAAAAAAAGAAACAGACTATGATACAAATTTAAGGAGGTATGTTGAAATGACAGCAGTTCAACTTTTCAGTTACCCCTGAATGAGTTATAGAACTGTATCTTCAGCATTAAAGGGATAAAAAAACATGATCTCTCTGTATCTGAAGAAACTAGCAGCTTCTTTTTTTATTCAAAATGCAGACATAAAAATGTCTGAACTCCGATGAGAGTCTGAAAATCCCTTTAGACACTCTATCAAAGGTTACGATCGTTTGAAACTAGGATTTGCATTAATTCAACACCATAACATTACTGAGTTTGTTTTAATGATCATGACCCAAGGTCACTTTTGTCTGAACACACACAACTTTCTAGCATGCATGATTGAACGACACTTTGATATTCCTTTTTCTATGAGAAGAATTGATGGAACAAGGAGCAAGTGACATCAAAACCACTTACAGGATGTAGTTATATGGCAGGTGTTTGACTACAGTTGGATTGCTGATGATCAGCTCCACGTTCTCAGGGACGTCCACGCAGGCATTGTACCAGAACTGAAGCATTGCCTAGACAACCGGGAAAGAAAGAAAAACAAAATTCAGTCATGATCAATGGACCTTATGGACTGACATCATCCCACCGCCATCTTACGAGTTTGAACGAGGATGACACAATGGAAAGGCACATGATGGGCAAATGAGCAACCTTCTTTTGACCGCTACATGAGGGCGCTCTACTCCAGTGTCATCAAGTACATGAGTACTATTGTAATGTAAATTTGAAATTCAATATAGAATCTGTTAATTTTACACAATAACTTCCATTCAATTTTGTTACATCACTAGCTCTTTCATTAAAGCTAACACAGCTCTAATGAGGTATTTCCACCGAGAAATGGAAAAGATGCCCAGATTTTACTTCTACCATGCAAAGTTTCTAACTCATGAAAATTTTTAGGGCATGTAGTTTGTCAAACATGAAGAAAGTGGCAGGCACATCAAGACTGTATACTGTGTTTTCCAAATGTCAATGAAACAGCTGGGAAACGAAAAAACAAAGGAAATCAGCTGATTAATTGAAAAGTTGCATGAATGAAAACGAAACAAGTTTAAATTAGGGTTAAACTCTGTGTTACCACATTGTACCTTGGTAAACTCCAGGGTAATATAAGGTTCAATTCTGAGTTACCACTCATTTAACTTCGCAATCCTCCCTTACAAACCTGCTTATTGTGATTGCATGGTATCGGAGGCTCAGATAACTTGGGCTGGTACAGGTTCCACAGATCCATGAAAAACTGGGAAAACTGTCAACAGAAAAGTAATATTGAAATATGTAAATAACAGACTTGGGATCAAGCTGTTAAGAAAGTAATACCGAGAAGTCAGATGAGGTGAGGTGCTATATGCCAATGTCATCAACCCACTTCTTTGTCAATTTTGGAGTATGAACTTCAACCAATTTCATAGAACTGTTCCACTGAAAATATTTTGTAGTAGGTTTTATAACGATTAAAACAGAAGCTATTAAATAATTCACAAGAAATATACAATCATCTAGCATTGTAGCTTGTACCATAATTTGGCTAGGCAAGACTTGTCCGCTGTCAACTGCACTATGATTATGATTAAGATTAGATGAACTAGGATCAATTTCATTGCCTTTGCTCATTGTGCAATTCTGCGCATACATTCACTATTCACCCATTATAGGGTTAGTGCCAACTTTCTGTGCTAGCTCTGTAAGCGGACAATGTTTAGTCATTTGAAGTACAAAAAACACTAACCAACGTTCCTTGCTACCATGAGGTGAAATATGTTACATTCTTTCTCAATTGAAGCAGAATGTAAACAGTTTTCTTCTGGCCTAATTTCTTCTGCTTTCTTTCTCGTTTCCTTGAAGCCCTCACCTAGAGTGGCCTTGTGCCTTGTGATAGGCGACTTACATAAAAGTAATTTTTACTTTAACTAAGAATTTTGTTTTTTTCAAACTTTATGTGCCATTTTTTCACTTATAATAATGAAAGGCTATAAATTGGGCCCAGATTTGGGCCCCAGGTTAATATTTTTACTTACAGTGGCATTTTGCACAAAATGATCATTAACTTTGGCCCACAGCATTAACGTTTAATTTCTGCTCTTTCTGTGTTAGCAAAGAAGTATACACGTAAGACAAAGACTCTTTGCTTATCAGTGAAACGAATTTACCTAAGAGAGAAATTTTCCGCTGCCTTAAAAAGATTTGCTTACGCTAAGCAGAATTGAGGATATGATGGTATACAGTATGGATAGAGTGATACTGAATCACAGTCTGGATCCCTGACTTACCATTCTCTTCTCTATTCTGCTGATGATACAGTGACTGAGTACAGAGAAGTAAGCAACCAGCTTTGTGGTCCCATGGATAGATGCATCTGATGATAGACAACAATGTTAGTTATCACAAAAGCAAGAGTGGAATATGGAAAACTGTTGCCCTGCTGCGTCCCATATCCAACAAGGATATGGGAAACAGGCGCTAAATTTTACCGTATTCCACGAGTGTGTGATAAAAAATTTATCTTCAAGCAAACCTGATGCACAGCTTAAAATAGAACAATAAGCAGGGAGTGATATGGACCGTGCAATATGGTTTAATATCACAATGTTGTTGTCATGGATCGACCAATCAGAATCAAGGATTCAAGTTTGCTTGAAGATAACAAACATAATCACCCTGATATCTATTTCTGTTTGAAAGCTTTACAGTTTTAAATTAAACAAAATTACAGGAACATAGTAAAATACAAAATACACAAAAAGTTGAATGGAGTGAGAAAAAAACCCAACATTTTCACAGTTCATAAAAACAATACTGAGGTGTAACAGAGCACACATATCCCAGAAGCTACATCAAGGCGCTCTACAATCTAAATAATCCAGTATAACAAAGTTGAACGAAAAGGTTGTTCTGAAGTCTTGCACCGGTATAGCCAAAAGTACCAACAATCAACATACAACATTTAGTTTGGGGAAAAGAAAACAATAACGAGGAAGAAAAAACAACAATAAAGAACGACTGCAGAATACTGCAAAATGTGCTTCCAACGATTGGAACGACTGGAACGATTGGAACGATTGGAACGATTGGAACGATTGGAACGATTGGAACGATTGGAACGATTGGAACGATTGGAACGATTGGAACGATTGGAACGATTGGAACGATTGGAACGATTGGAACGATTGGAACGATTGGAACGCTTGGAACGCTTGGAACGATTGTAGCATTTCTTTTGGCCAAACCATGAGACACATAATAGGTTTGACTTACCGACATAATGCCTTGCTCTTGGCAGGTGTTTGAGTAGGATAGAGTAGATCTGCTGAAGGATTATCACAGCTTCTGGATTCAACTGAAAAAGGGGGAAAAAATATTAAAAACTTAAAGATTTTCCATAATGTGGATAATAGGAAATAACTATTATAAGTTATCACACAAGCGCAAGTGGAATACAGACAAATTTAGCGCTTCTGCGTCCCATATCCCACGAGGCCACAGGCCGAATGGGATATGGGACAGGATGCGCTATATTTTCCCGTATTCCACGAGCGCGAGTGTGATACCAAATTTATCCTCCAGCCAACTTCATACCTTTTTCATGTGCGACGCAGGAGGTTTATCAACTTTGAGCGTTATTTCATTAAGAGCAGTATATGTAACGCGCAAAGTTTAGAATGTTATTTTACACTGTCCGTATACGGAGCGTGACGCATGATACTCACAATACGCAGAGTGCAATTATAGACTACTGGTTTATTATCACACTCCCGTTGAGCAATCTGATTGGATGATTAGCACGTACTGGAAGATAATACTAGTAAACTTTAGCAGGTCTGAACCATACTCAGATACACCATGATTCCAACATATTTGCATGATTTTGACAGCTTAACCAAGTTCCAATAATCCCGAGTGACTTACTCTAATCTCTTTCTGCGGACTATGAACTGACCGCGCTGACCGGAAGGACTGTCTGAAGTGAGCGTCGGGAACCAAGGAGATAAGCAAGAAGGCAGCAGCTGTGAAGAGAAAAATATCATTTATGAATTGATAAAACTTAATCACACTTATTATTTTTTTTTACCCAAACACCGATGTCATACCACTGTCAGCAGATGTCTCACCACTACACCACCGTGCTTGCCCCGGGGCTAGAGGCAGTTTAAACCCTATATTTTAGCATCCGGTACCGCAATGATTTAAAAGATATTAAATTTCCATCAGGGATAAAGACATCTGCTCCAGAATGGCAAAGTTAGTGGGTTCGAATCACACCTGAGTAATATGTATGTGGATTTTTTTTTCACAGACTCTGGAAAGTACTGAGTATACAGTGCTGGTCAGATGAGGGGCAACAAAGGCAACTGTCATTGCCTTGGTGCCCCTTGGAATGTTTATTAATGAAAAACTGACTTGCCCTTACAAGCAGGAATCATCAGGCATATCATAACCAATAAAGAGCTGAACAATTGTTTAAAATAAACCGTTTTTTCAGGACTTGGAAAGCACCGAGTATTCAGTACTTATCACACCACAGGGTAAAACCAAAGTTGCATTCTTTTCTTCAAGGGAAATGTTCGAGTTGGAGTTGAAAATGCATGAGAAAGGCACTGAAAGTAACAAGGCAACCTGCCTTGTGTCTTGAATGAGCCGCAGAACGCCGGGGTGGAGGGGAAGGGGTGGTCGGAGAATTGAGCAAAGAGTATCACTTACCATTCCTTACTCTGACGTTATTATGTGCCAATAAGAAATGCTCCACCCATGTCTTGACCCCCTGGAGGACCCAATGATGCGCCATCTTATTCCTTGGGGTTTGAGCGGCTAACCAATCCAGAACTTGGATTGGGTTGAACTCCGACACCTAGAATGCATAAAAACGAGTACACAATTCAGTTTTACAGTTGACAGGGTAAATTTGTAAGCAGATCAAAATGTTTGCCTCTAACAGTGTAGGTAGTTCCCGATATATGCCATCTTTATGGGCAACTTCAACTTTGGCTTTGAGCTGCGTCAGGCATTCTAACTTTTCTACGCAGTCAAGTGGTTCACTGACGAATCATGCGAGGAATTTGATAAAACCTCCGCACGCCGTATGCGCTATTTCGCATAACGCATAGTTGTACATTCGAAGTCCGTAAAGATGCCTGACTGTACACTGTGTGATGTCAAGTGGGAACTATCTATTGGTTTGCAGCAACAACAACAAATAAAAAAATTGCTATTTCTATTTGTCTACTGCTTGCTTTGATTAAAAAAGCAGACATACTTTCAATGTCGTATCAATCTTTTCAAGTATTCAATAAAAAATAAGAATAATGGAGTCTTGTTAAGCACATGAATCCATCAACAGAGCACTCAGGGACTTAGAACAGTAATCATAGAGAGCAAGGAGAACAGTGAAGTAAATTCCTCTGGCACTGAAATGTCTTTTGAGAGATGTTATTGAAAGATTGAATGGCTTGTTAGGCTCTGATGTGTAAAAGGTAGCTGGTTCCTAAGACATGGTGCAGCAGCAGAAATTGACCTATATTAAATAAATATAAATAACGTACCTCCCATATTCTCTGGAGTATAATGGGTGTAAATGGAGGCACACCCGGTGGCCCTCCTGCCGTCTCAACAAGCATGGACAGGATCTTGAAGAAAGGCTGGCCAGCCTAGTAACAATAAAACCAATAGTATGAGAACATGTTACAAACCTCCATCACGGACAATAACTTCAATGATTGGAAAACTTTTCCACTAGTATCACAATTTAAATGTTTTGAGTAAAAAAATATATATTTATAAAAAACACACGCTGAAATAACAACTTTAATTTAATAAGTATTCAGTTGACAATTTAAAAAGAAACTCAGGAAACAGCTCTACCAGCCACTCCTTTCCAACGAAGTTGAAAAACTGAATAAAACCATAATTAAGTCAAACTGGAATCTTATCTTTAAAAAAAAAAAAAAAAAAAAAAAAAAGACAAACCATCAGCAACCCAAATTCCACAATTATTTTCATTCTTACCTCTGGATTGAGTTTAGCGATGGCGTTGAAGATCATGGCTACAATCTGCTCGGCTAATCTGGGCTGGAACCTCGTCAGGCTGATGATGAGGTTGCGTGTCTGCTGCAGATTGATGCAGTCTCGAATTTGTTGAAACAAGAATGGAAATCCCTGAAAAAAATACACAGATATCATCCATTTAATTCAGGACATATGTATATATGTGACGCCCCACGCCAATCAGGCACTCCTCAGAAATAGTGAAATGGCACTAAAGATGAAGACAATAAAAAAATCCACCCTGATTTATTTATTAACTTACTTATGACATGTCTTTACCCAGGGTATGCCCAATCAGTTAAAATTGGTTTCCACTGGGGCCCTGCATATATTTTTAGATTGATATCAATGCAATGCGACATCTTAAAGATTCTATAATTGGGGGAAGACTTATATTATATGCCCTTATTAGGTGTTATATGAAAGCTCTTAGTCTCATCTATTTGATGAGCATATAAGCCCAGTTTTGAGTTTTGGCAGGAAGTGCCTGGTTGTGGCATGGAGAGTCACATATCTACTATAACCAATTATCCCTGACCACCTCAACCATTCAAAAGCCAACTGCATTCTTGGATTCTGTTGGACTTGAGGACGGCACAAGTCAACTTATCATGCTTCACATTGGATCAGGCATCTGACTCTAACAGTTTAGGTGCTGACTTACATCGTGTTGGATTTTGTTGGAGTGAGGGAGAATCCTTATAAATAAGTCAAGGGTGTTAGGGTTAATAGTTGTAAAGGATGATTTTTATAAAAAGAATAGGGTTCTAAAGTGTTAAGTATATAAAAGAAAAGGGCTGACCAATAAGGCCTGTTGAGGCCTAAAACAGATGAAACAGTGTTTCAAAATTCCACCTCATCAGTTCATCAATTTACGAGGCAATTAGAACAGTGATTGGCAAAATGTTTGTGCACCTACCTTGCCAGCAACAAGCACAGCGTAGTCCGTCTGTGACAGCATGAGTTGTCGATCAGTCCTCGAGGAGTCTACGAGGTATGCTATGAGTGAGATCATCTTCTCTAGGGACGTCGGCTTGTACTTGTCTTCCGTCAGAGAGATGATATCATCCTCATCCTCATCATCTTCGTTGTCATCGTCTGAGACGACCTCCACCTGAATGCGGCAAGTAAATCATTTGTAATCCATTTCTGCCCGACTCATCAGAGTACATTACAAACACTGTTCCTGCTTAAGCCCATCTTGCGCTTACTGTTGCATAACCATAAATAATAATTATTTACTGCCTTGCAAATAAACGTACCCCAACAAACTGCATACTGTTGGAAAGAGCACATAATTCTCTTTAACATGATATTTTGCCATGTTTCCTGTCTCATGTAACCAGTAAAGAGAGCATACTGAAACTAACTTTTTATTTTGTATTGTATTGTATTTTATTTTATTCCAACCTGGAACAAACCCCGTAATCCTGGGGAGGGTAACAACAAAGAATATACAATCAATAGTGTGTATTTGTAGGTAGGCGTTTACAGCATTTGCATGTTCTATGGAAAAATCCTGTAGTTAGGCTGATATGGGTTTGATACTTACTTTACTAGATATTAAGGAACATTGTCAAGCTAGAGTAAGTTTGTTGGAAACGAAAAACCCAGTCGGTTAAAAATACTCACATAATCGGCAGCTTTGGTTCCGAGGTAGAAATTGGTCATAATTGAGATGGCTTCAACAGATGTAAGGAACTGTGCCTGATGAAGAAACAATGAACAGAATAAATAAACAGTTTTAACAAATAATTATTTTCGTTCCTAACATAAACTAAACATGTTGGGGGGGGGGGGAGGGAGTTATGGTCGGATTTCATTAACATCAATGGGTTTAAAAAAAAAAAAAAAAATGTCATGCGTCATTTATGTATCTAGTTGGGTGACATTTCTGCATCTATATGTTTTAACCCTCCTACTGTCTGACCATTCAATATCATCCACTTTAGTTTCATATGATAGATAAACTATGCCAGCCCGTACTATGATATCCTGTGGTGAATGCATCCACACAGTACTCACAGGTATACAGTTAGTACACGGTGTAGTTGCATCGCTCTAAATTGTTGGTTACCTCATTGGTAAATGTTACAAAGGGTAATAGAGTTAATGATGAATGTCATCAGGTTGAAGGCTAAGATCAAATTCCACTTTTTGAAGAAAAAAAAAAAAGAAGAGATCCTGTCTTGCAGCACTTTTACATGGTTTTACATGTGTGGAATCTTGGCTTGATTTCACAAAGCACTAAGATTCATCCTTGGATAAGTTGCAAATATCACCATAGTAATTTGTATTGTGACATCACACTTTGCTTAGCAATTAAGATTGATACATAGTTCAGATCAATCTTAGCTTTTTGTGAAATCTGCGCAAGGGTCACTGTGCATCAGAATTAACTACATGAAAAATGCTAATCTGACCCAAGCAGCATTCCCGCAAACAGTCTTAATCCTCTGTGATAAAGTCTTCAGCGATAAATACCCCAGGCGAAAACAAAAAAGAAGATATATATATAAGGGCTGGTTAGCTCAGTTGGTAGAGCGCTCGTACGGTGTTCGAGAGGTCGCGGGTTCGAGTCCGGCATCAGCCAAATTTTCTTTGCTCACGCTATTTATTTATAATATTCTCCCAGTCAGTTTCTCATGTACTTTCTCTGTGTAAATCCACGTAAAAAGCTGTATCCATTCGTTGTGTATCCCCGCTACTGCCGTTTACCAGGTTGTTTGCATCTTAACCGGGGTAGTGATCCCTGGCTTATCGGCAGCACGGTTTGGCTTCTGACTGGTCCCCCCGAGCAAAGTGGATTTGGTATTGCACATAGGACCGCCCACCAACTATAAGGGCTGGTTAGCTCAGTTGGTAGAGCGCTCGTACGGTGTTCGAGAGGTCGCGGGTTCGAGTCCGGCATCAGCCAAATTTTCTTTGCTCACGCTATTTATTTATATATATATATATATATAAATAAATAGCGTGAGCAAAGAAAATTTGGCTGATGCCGGACTCGAACCCGCGACCTATATATATAAAGATAAATTTGAGAATATACAGAGAGATAATCACCAACCTCATCTTCATCAATCTTGGCAAAGTCATAGAGGACTGAGAAGTACTCCGTCAGGTGTTTGGACTGTGGGCGTACACCGTGCTCAATCTACATGCAGAAAATAACATTAAATTCATTATCAGGCAGAAGAAAAAAAAAGAGTTGGCTTTTCAAAAAATTCATATCCCAGACTCCATTCTCCTTTCCCACACCCTGAACACGTATGACAGTCTCTAATACAAAATCTACTAACTCTGTGATGAACCAGTCTACATATTCCAAATGTTTCAACTAATTTGGTGCAACTGATGCCTCCCACCCACAAAATAGTTTAATATCTGTGACTTGAAAAACTGAGTGAAAGACTTGAACTCACGATGGAGAGGAGCTTCTTGATGAATCTCGTCACACAGGAATAATTGCCAATCTCATCCGGAGGAATATCTACCTCGTCCTCCCTGCCCGAGTAAAAAATACATCAATCAAAATAACTGTATCACAGGTATTCAAACTTGGGCTTGCCATTCTCAATCAGGTACAATAGAAATAAGAAACAAGACATGATATGGACGTGTCTGAACTAGTGGCTTCAGCTGTGTCTACGGCTGAAAAAGCCTAGTCTCCAACATTGTTGCTGCGGCTAACGGACATAGCCATAACCAACCTCGTTTGATTCGTACACGGTCCATGAATATGTATTCTTTAATCAAACTTATGATCAGAAATTTGTCTTTCTAATGTCCAGAAAGAGATAAACCTGCCAAGCATTCAACACTTTTTAAAATTCTTTAAATAAGTTTTTAAAAACCCCAAACAAACCAAAATCATTTGATCAGCTGAGAAGTTGCAGGCATGCTGCCTTGGGAAAAATGACAGATAAGTCATTTTGGGTCTGGCTTTAGCATGATTACTTGGTGCAACCAGTTGCCCTGCCATTAACAGCCACATAGCTGGGGGATAGAAGATAGAGGGTTCATTTTCCCCAGGAACATTGCATCAAGTGTGAAACGAGCATGGGGGTGGCGGTGGGGTTAAAAATCCCCAGGAATTTCCTGGGGATTATTTCCTGGGAATTGGCTCCGTAATGTGAAAGGGGCTTTAGTATCTCCCGTCTTCCCCTAACCCATGACTCACCCATCTACGATGGGATGAAGATACAACGGAGCGTGTTTATCCCTCAACTGCCTGATCACATGTACACAAAGTCTCTGGAACAACTGAATTAAAAAACATAACATATTATGGTAACTTCATTATTAATAACTCCACACCTTAAGATAAGCTGCTTAGCTAACAAATTTGTTCAGCACAAAAATGTTTACAGAAAAAGGGTCAACAACCAATTTACTTTGTAATGTACTTTGTATCAAACTGGTTCCCTGCGAATTTTCGATTTGCAATTAAAATCTGTTCTGCAAAGTTTTCTGGGCCCAATTTCATAACGCTGTGGAGCAGAAAATTGTACTTAGCTTATTTTTCTGCTAAGCACAGTCACACAAAATATAAATAACAAGGTATTCTGACTGGCTGAGCAAACTTTGTCTGTGCTAAGCAGTTTTTGTGCTGAACAGCTACTTTAAGACATTTTGGGGAAGTGTCTTAAAGTTACAACTTTATCTGAACACCAACTATTTATACATGTACAAGCATACTCCTGAAATATACTTAACTATCAAATCAGAGCACACAGACACCTGCTTTATCTTAACACTGGTTTCAAGACTCTTTCTTTTACACTTTTCATTCCCTTTTAAAAATGATGTTTTTTTACTTTTCTTTTACATGATGTTTAGTTTTGGACCTGGGATTGAAGTACTTGATAACCAAATCTCAATCTAAATCTATATCTCCAAAGAATATTTGACCCCTGACCCTTGACCTAGCATCTTGACTGCTCACCTGTCTGCATGTCTGAATGGGACACTTGATCAGAATCTGCTGTGGCCACCAGTCGTCATTTGCCATGTAGTCCAGAAACCACTACAAGTAAAATAATCATTCAAAATGTAAAGTTTCAAAACACAACACCTATTGACTCCTTGCACTGACGGCACAAGCGACTGCTGTCTGCCCATGGTCTGCCATCTTGGAAATCAAAATGGGGGCAAAAATACTGGTGATAGTTTGTTGGATTAGCTCGTGGTATGTTTGTTGTGGATCGTGGAATATAAACAACAGGAAAGTCTTGAACCAAGACGAGGGCAAAATATGATTGTCTTGAGAAAGGGAAAAAAAACAACAACAAAACATTCTGTTTAACTTATTTCGAACTGAGAGGTTAAAGCACTTAACGGACAATTAGTTGTATATGCATGCACTAAGCAAATAATAATTTTATCATATTAAATCTTAGAAACACCATCAAGCAAAAAGCAACATTGATAATAAATTATTAAAATGGATAAATTAACCAAATGAAATCAGGCACAATAAGCACATTCATATAAAATGCACATTTGGACATACTGAGTATGGAATTAATATAATATAAATGAACTGGTACTATTACTATTAGCAAAGATTATAGAGCGCCGTAGGCGCAAGATGGGGAACTCCGGCTGAAAATGTGAAATCTCACTGGACGCCATTTCGGCAAATGAGCTCCATTGATACAGCACTGAAACGTGGGGACCAGTGTAGACAATGACAATTGCTATTAATGGGAAACATAGGCAATCACTTGCCAAAATGGCGCCCATGCGAATTTCACTTTCCAACAGTAGATAAAGGCCCAGTTCCCCATCTTGCCCCTACGGCGCTCTATAATCTTTGCTATTATCATTATGCAAGCCCACATAGCTTGCCTTTGGTTAATTTAGAAGCTTTATTTATAAAGCACTCCTGAACAACTGACATCTTAACCTCAATTACACTGAACAGACAAAAATCTTTTAAACAAACTTCACAAATCATTTATATATTTTTAATGTGTTATGATGAAGAAAATGTTTAGTTTTAGATCTGAGAGGAAAACTAGAAACAGGGAAAACCCACTCAATCAGATAGGGACTTAAAAAAATAATCCACATGCAAGGCTCTAAGACGAGAGTCAAACCGGGGTCCACGCAGGTGTAAGGCAGGCAAAGAAACCACTAAGCCAACCCGATCCCAACATGACAGGCCCCGGTCAAAGGTGGTATATGAACTGGGGTCCACAATGGAAGGCAGGCAAAGAAACCACTAAGCCAACCCGATTCCAACATGACAGGCCCCGGTCCAAGGTGGGATGTGAACTGGGGTCCACAATGGAAGGCAGGCAAAGAAACCACAAAGCCAACCCGATTCCAACATGACAGGCCCCGGTCCAAGGCGGGATTCGAACAGGGGTCCACAGAAATGGAAGACAGTGAAAGAAACTACTAAGCCAACCTGACTTCCCTAATACAGTACATTAAAACTTACAGAAACGCATTTTATACTGACCTCACAGGCTGCTTGGCATGTATGGAACTGCTTAGTCATAAGTTCCATCCATTGTAACATGGTGGGTTTCTCTCTGGCATGAATTAACGTCTCTAAGACAAAGGTCGTCGTCAACTACAGAGGAAGGAATACACTTCAATAATAAGAGAAAGTTTACATGACGGTTCTTGATGGTGACTGTCTTCTCATGTATTTAGTTTAATTCCTAAATTGCTGTCATTTTCTATCCCTCTAGTGATCACTTAAGCAATACGCCTTGTGAACTATTTTTGACATAAGTATTTATAAGAATGCTTTCACTCTATCTCTTGATGACATTTAAGTACCCATACACCGATGTGTGTTAAGCACTGTATACTCAGTACTTTCCCCCAAGTCCTGGGAAAAAAATCACAGGCATTTTCCTCAGGAAAGTACTGAGTATACAGTGCTTAACACACATTGGTGTATGGGTAAGAC
Organism: Marthasterias glacialis; assembly: GCA_911728455.2. Lineage (NCBI taxonomy): Eukaryota > Metazoa > Echinodermata > Asteroidea > Forcipulatida > Asteriidae > Marthasterias > Marthasterias glacialis. Next base: position 6,172,268 of record OU452219.1, read on the forward strand.
ATAACAAATAATATTCCTTATCCCCGATGCAAAAATCGACATCTATCATAATGGTTGCGGTACCCGCTGCTAATAGGATTTGAACTGCCTCTAGCTACCGGGCAGTCTCGGTAGTCTAGTTGGTAAGACATCTGCTCTAGAATGGCGGGGGTTGTGGGTTCGAATACCACCCAAGGAAAATGCCTGTGATTTTTTTCACAGAACTCGGGAAAGTGCTGAGTATACAGTGCTTAACACACATCGGTGTATGGGCAAAACATTACAAATAATGATCAAAACTAAGGTCTATTCTTTATAAGTTGTGGCTCCAGCTAACAGCCACAGCCATAGCCATAGCCGCATGTGCTCATTCCAATTATTTTTGTTTTTTATTTACTTTATAAATCCAACAGTGCAACCGCATGTTACAAGATGAACAGCACACAAATAAATGTTGAGTTTTAGATGTGGGAGGAAAACCCTAAATAGGGAAAACCCACGCTATCAGGTAGGGACACAAACCCTACATGCAAGGCTTCGGTCCAAAGCAGGATTCGAACCAGTGTCCACAAAGGTGAAAGACAGGGAAAGAGATCTATGAGCCAATCTGATTCCCAATTTTGGATTAGACAAATATTTCTAAAAGTAGCTATGTCTTTGTTTTTTTTTACCTTTGAGGCCATGAGTTGCACTTGTGAAGGGTCAGGAAGCGTTGACGGCAGATAACTACATACTTGCCACATGAAGTTCATGTAGGAGTGATCAAAGATTGAGCGATCTCGAAGGTAGTTCTTGTTGTCCTGCCAGATCCACTGTTAACATTAAAAGATGTCCCCCCAAAATTGATTTTAGTCTTTGAGAAAGATTCTGCTAGGGTCGAGGCATGAGGCCATTCATTTTTTTTTGGGGGGGGGAGGGGAGGAGGGGGGGGGGGACGGCATTTTATCCACAGGTCAATTTGGTTTGTAAGCAGTTTGCAACAGCTAATTCTATTTTTCTAAACAAAAAACCCTAAGTAGTACAAACAAACGTAATGGAGGGCGTAGATCAGTTGCAATAAAATGATTTAAAGTAAATAGAAAAACATGCTTGTCTAAAATGAAATTCATTTTACATAAAGAAATTTTAAGAGAGTTTAAGTAATTAAATAAGTTTTGGGGTGTCATTGGTTCTCTACATACCTCAGCAAGTTCTTTGGGTAGCTCTATGGCAGGCTGGGTGGGAGGTTCTTGTTGGATATCTTCTGGTAAACATCGCTCATAGAATAACATATAGGCACTGTGGGTCTGTAGATGCAAATAATAGCCATAACAAAATAAACAATGGCACAGTGGGTCTGTAGATGCAAATAATACCATTACAGAATAAGATATGGCACTGTGGCTCTGCAGATGAAAATAATAGCCAATTCAGAATAAAATATGGCACTGTGGGTCTGCAGGTGTAAATAATAGCCAATTCATAATAAAAAATGGCACTGTGGGTCTGTAGATGCAAATAATACCATTACAGAATAAGATATGGCACTGTGGCTCTGCAGATGAAAATAATAGCCAATTCAGAATAAAATATGGCACTGTGGGTCTGTAGATGCATAGACAAACCAACATAGTATAGAAATATTGACTGTTTCGAGTGCTGTGGTTAAAACTACGACTCCAGATGTGATCTCCGGAGCGTTGTATTTCCAAAAAGGTTCGTAGATGCAAAGAACAACCAATTCGGAACAACATATCAGCACTGTGGGTCTGTAAAGGCAATAAATATTCAAGTAGGCACTGCTGGTATGTGCATAACATTAGTGCAGGCACGGTTTTTGGACAAACGAAAAGTCCTGTCGATATTTACCTTTTCAAAAGAGAAATCCATGTACTTGTCTGTAACTGAATCATATGTCTTGGTCTGAAACAAGAAGGAATATTTCAGGGTAGTTAATTTATTATTATTTTTTTATTGCTAGTTTATTTATTTCTTACTTATCCTGGAGAAACCCTTCAGTGAAACACTGTTTTCCCAAAGGTGCCCAGCAAGAACAAAACATTCATTAATAAATAAAAAAATCACAATAAAAACATTTAAGTAAGAATCTAACAGCAAATGCCAACCAAAAGAGGAAAAATGGGGGAAATATTAAACCAAATGGCTAGGTGAAAACAATAATTCTGGGCCACCCAGTAAGCACAAAAAAACATACATCGTTAAAGAAGAAGATAAAACAAAAACAAAAACAAGAAAGGAAGTTGAAGATACATAGATACATAGGCCGTTTTCGAAACCACGGCTTGGGTTTAGGCTCAGTCAGTTCTTTAGAAAACGTGTGCTTTCCTTATGGGCTTTGAGCAGGTGGCCCAAGCCCAAGCCCAAGCCCAAGCCCAAGCCCAAGCCCAAGCCAAAGCCCAAGCCCAAGCCCAAGCCAAAGCCCAAGTGCAAGCCGTGGTTTCGAAAACGGCCCTTGACAGTAAAAAACTGAAATACGACCTCGGGAAATGAGCCTGTACCACACATTACAATCTCAAATTCTCATAAAGGCATATACATAACTGGCTACAGGAGTTGATAAGTGACGGCGTTGGTAAGAGTAACGAATGTTCATGTACATGTATGTATTATGTATACCATTCGTTTACATTGCACTTCCAGCTCCAAAACGTCATCACTTACCAACAGGATAGAGTGGGAGGGAGAGGGTGTTTAAAACAGGTGTCAATTACAGATGCTCACCGTCATTTCTCCACCGAAGCACTCCCCAGCCAGCTGCGAAGAATCAAAGGGTTTGACCTCAGCATCGTTGAACATGTACCATCTGTCGTCGGAGCTGTGCATACGATCCTTGATGAAGCTGTAGTAATGACCCCCGTCCGCCGTGCCGGTGTGTACCGTTACGCCGATCAGGTTATAGATGAAGGAACTATCGTCAGATTGCTTGTCTGTGTATAACCAAGGGGGAAAACAAAATTGACCTTGCCTGCGAGATCCCTCACTCGTCTTACACATAACTGATTAAGGGCTTGACAAGTTTATAATAATACGCAGTTTTTATATAGCGCTTTATCACACCCTATGGGCGTCTCAGAGCGCTCAGTATTCTTTTCTGCAAGGTATGATGAGTTACGTTTTTGAAGTATGAGACCTGTTCCTTTACATAGCACCATGTAATGGTTCACAAGGTGCTGTGGCGCAATCTGCAGCCGATCAAACCAGGAACACCGGGGCAAACCCCTTCTCTTTGGGATAAATGTCACTGGGTTCTTTTACGTGCATTACACAACACACAGGACCTACGGCTTTACGTCCCATCCGAAGGGCGAAGCAATAATGGTTAAGTGTCTTGCTTAAGGACACAAGTGTCACGACCGGGACTTGAACCCACACTCTGCTGATCAGAAACACCAGAGCTTTAGTCCGGTGTTCTTATCCGCTCGGCCATGACACGCCACTAGTTTACTGGTAAACAAAGAGGTATGTTCAAAATTAGTACAGAATCACAAGTAAAACTCGTCAAGCAATTGGTACCCTAAAATGGCTGTTTTGACAAACAACCTCCTACATCTTGACTGATGTGTCAAGGTGTCTGCCGAGACATTTGGAGATTGTTCGGCCAAAACCACTCACATCTTAACATCTTATCTGCCGCTGTAAGACATGTACCTTACAGCAAAAAAAAAAACACCAAAAAGTCGAAAGGCAGTATGCCGTTGAATATCTCATATTTCACACATTTATTGTGACACAAGACTTAAATCCTGGTTAAACCCGATCTCAGTGCTCACTAGCACCTTTCACAGGAACAGCACAGATTTGAGGGCAACGGATCTTAAATAGATGCAAACACAAATTGTATTTTTGTCCCGACAATGAAAACACAAATGAAGCCACTAATCTTGTATAAACCATCCATGTGATTCCAACAAAGAGTCTACTCTACCTTGCCTACCTTTGTCGGACCCCATGAGGGCAGCCTCAGTGTAACCTGCCATGTCCAGTTTGAGAGGGAATGAGAAGTGGGTGTTGACTTTCTCCTTCATCATGGTCACCATGTTGAAGGTGTAGCGCATGGTGTTGAAGGATAAGATCTTGGGTAACGTCTTGAAGCATGCTCTGTCGGGAAGACATGAAGCAGTTAAGATGAGGAAGCTCAATATTTAACCTATATCCACCTAACTACAGGATTTACCATAGAACAGATAAATGCTGTAAGCACCTACCTATAGGAAAACCTATTGATGTACAATAAGCTAATATCTTCCTTTTGTTTAAGCAATTCGCCCATCACAAGGCCCAAAGGCCGCTCAAGGTGTGGGCTCCTTTTTGAAGGGATAGAAACCTGCCCCAATGCGCAGAAACAAGACATGGCAAGATATAAACATAAGTCTCTTCACAGCACAGCTATGAACACGGAGGGGTAAATGAATCCGTTACGAGACAAAAAACATAACTGCCTCTTCCGCTATTTGAAGCAATTATAGTTAAGTGTCTTGCTCAAGGACACAAGTGTCATGAGTGGGATTCGAACCCACATCCTGATGAATTAGCCACCAGAACTTGAGCACGATGCACTAAACCGCTCAACCACGACACGTTATTAAGGATTATGTGTTATTTCCAACGTATAGTTTGTTACGATAAGTTTCTTTGCAAGGCAGTAAACAATGAACGTTTATTCTGATGCAGCAATGAGCACTACAAGGGCTACTGCAGGAACAGTAAGATGGGTATGGGTGAACAGCCTGTTAAAACCTGGCAAGGTTGCCGTCATTAATTTTTAAGCCAATTTTCTGCTGACAGTGCCTAAACTGGAGCTTAGTTTTGCCAAAGCAGAGTATTAACATGAACCATCCACAACCCTTCATAGCTGCGTATATATTGTTTGATTCTGTTGGACTGAGGACTCCGAATGCTCTGATCTTCTGAAGAGGATTAGATTAAAACATCAAGCTGTTACACCATTGGTTCTTTTCAGAACCACCACAACTAATAAGAGAGATTATTTCATGTGCGGTGTGACCGCAAACCTCACTAGAAGAAAGATACTGGTTTCACAGGTTTGATGCGATGCTAGTATTCAAATGGCATGCTTACCTCTTCTCTGCCCTGACTTTCTTGCCGCACTGTGAGCACGTGTACATGTTGTCTCCCTCTAGGGTGTCTTTGACTGTCACTTCGTCTAACGATTCCTGTCAGACCCCAACAAATTAACAAAGGCTTATAAAACTCTCATAGGTTCAAAATGTCACACCGACATAGATGTCAAATTGATACAAAGTAAATGTTATAAGGTCCTCCTGGAAGTTTTAGTCAAACGGTTTGGTTGCAATTGGGAAATTGCACTGTGCAAGAAGGTCAAATCTACCAAACCTACGATGCTGTTTCTCTGAGGTGACGATTTAAAAGCTTTCCAAATTCTCCAAAAGCTCATTTAGGCTTCATCAATGATCAAAAATGAACAGCTAGAGATAGAGAAACACATAGGCTATAGACCACTTGCACTCTCGTCACATGCAGCCGTCTGCCATGTAAAAATGACGGTAAACGTGTAAACCCAGTGTCGCATAAAATGCGCCCCGCACTGTATCACCCATAGGGACATAGGACTCCCAAAATGGTGATTTATTATCCTACCAAGAATTACAGTGATAATAAATCGATTCTGAAAGAGCCCCATTCCACGCTCCATTGCCTTGATTTTAATTTTTCTGCAACAGTGTGTATTCTTGTATGATTTTTTACCCATGGTGGCTGTGCCCTTCCTTTTTAGTGTAGTACCATTTTCTTTTTTTTTCCCTACAGTCTTTATTTATTCTAGTGCACTGTTTTACTTTCTGATGTTTGTTTTGGCAGGACCATAACTAAATGCCTTCTTTCAATCATTTTGTTTCAGCTCTATTATTATGTACTTTGGATTATTATTTTATTATTTATTATTTCTTTCTTTCAGGTGATGAAACCAAGGGACCCTCAAAAGTGACTTGCAATGTGACCACATAGGCCTGAAGAACTGTCAGTCTGAGATGTGTGAGGAAAACCCCAAATAGGGAAAACCCACGCAGTCAGGTAGGGACTGAAAACCCAATCCACATGCAAGGCTCCAGTCCGGGATTCGAACCGGGGTCACAGAGGTGAAAGGCAGGAGAAGAAACCACTGAGCCAACACGAATGGATGTTTTCTTATTGTAACTTTCTCGCAATTTGGCCTGCCGGCCATAAGTTAAACGAAATGACCGAATAGACATACATATAGTTATGATTAGTTCACTCACATAGAGATTTTTCATATCAGCAACCTGACATCTGACTGTGCAAAACTCTTCTGTTGTACTACTCACATGAGGGCAGTCCTGAAAAAACAAAAAAACAAACAAACACTGGAAGACGTAAATGTTTGTTACTCTGCACTCGGAACCATAAACTTCATGATCCAAAATACTGACTCAACATTATAATAACAAATTCTTTTATATCGCCAAAGTCCATGTATAAAAATAGATGCTCAAGGCACTTCACAAAGAAACAAAAAAATAAGGCAATTGGAATTAAAGATAAAAACTACACAAGTGAACTAAACAGCAAGATAAAAGCATAAAAGTGAACCAAACATAAAACACTCCTTATAAAGCCAGGGCCAAGCGAAAACGAATACGAAGCGGATTTTGGTGACGCAACAATTCTGTACGCGCCGCTGGGGAGTTGTGACGCAAGAAAATTCACTTTGCTGTCGCAATTCACCTGAAGTATGAACCGGATTTTATGCTCTCCATGGGTGGCTTATCAGAGTCTCTTTGATCTCGCCCATGGTTGATGGATGATGATGATGATGATGATGATGATGATGATGATGGGATTGGTGAAAATCTGAACATGCCTTAAAGTTATTTACTTTTTTAAATCTTCTGTAATAAATGAACTCTGTGTAAAATCAAATAATCTATGTCTTCAGGACACGATATCTTGCTGCATTAGTCAAACTCTATACAAGTCAAGAAGAGGTTAACCAGCAGTTTATCCTAGAACATAACCAAAGTGTCTTAAAGCTTGTGAGGAAAAAACAGAAAGTGGTTAACAACCTGATGGTTGTTGTTAGGGTACTGATTGTCTGCTGGACACCAGCAGTTCTTTGGGAAAAGTTATGGTTTTGGGATTGGTGCGGATCTGAAAATGAGTATACATTAGTGACTTTTTTTACTCTTCTGTACTACATGAACTCTGTGATAAATCCCATAATCTATGTCTTTAAATACAAGAAGTTTCGCAAAGGTCTTCAAGACATGATATGTTGCTGCATTGATCGTGCTCTCAGGCCAAACCAGATTGGTGTTGAGATTGCTATGGATGAACATAATGCATAGAGGAGCATTACAAACCAACACCTACAAGAACCGAAAAACAACGCTGATTATTCTGAATCATGTGTGCAATTAAATGCTAGTCAGGAAGAGGACAACCAGCAGTTTATCCTGGAACATAACCAAAGAGTCTTCAAACTTGTGATGATAGAAACCTTTGAAAACTCAAAGTTCCAAACTTCAAATCTACTCATTGCCAACTTCATTATGGTTACAGTTGTTGTGGGAAGTAATGGAAGTAATGGAAGATACAAGAAACCACCGTACAGATATATCCCAACAACAAAATATATGGCTAAATCATTGAATAACTTCAATGAGATTACAAAAAAAAATTGGGCAGGAAAGAAGAAAGGTAGAGAAACATTAGAAAACCAACTCTCATGTTCCCTTGGATAGCATCAGTACTTTTGTCATAAACATAAACCCCAATTAAATGTACAGTTGCTTTAATAATGCATTCGAATTTCCAGTTAGGAGACGATCAACTGACACATCAATTCCTAAAATGTCCAAACCAAGATCAAGAGTGTCACATGATGTCAAACCAATCACTCATACAGCAACAGCTATGAAATGCTCCAAGGGTATCTTAGTCATTACATTGTCTGTTTGGTCTTTATCAGTCTATCTTTGGTTTTAATTTGTGAACACTTTTAACTTTGTTACATACTTATTTTGTCCTGTACCATGCAATGTTGTATTTTAGAATTTGTGTTGATACAAATATTATTATTACATGAAAAATGCACACAGTTCACTGATTTTCATGTTTTAGATTTTTACTGCCTGACAAATGAATGAACGAATTAATCAATGAAAAAAACAAAGAAAGATTGAGTGTGTAATTTTAGTTTCTTTCTTTTTTTGAGGGAGAGGGGGAAAGGACTAGAACAGGAATTGAACCTGTGACCTCTAATTATTATTAATGTGCCAGTGCTCTACCAACTGAGCTCTCTAGCCCTAATGTTGGCGGTCTCCCTATTTTCTCAAGATCTTTGTTTTGGGGGTGCCAGTCTGAAGCCATTCAACCTGGAACTGTCTTATAACCAGGGATCACACCCAAGTTTACAACACAACCTGGGAAGGGGCAGGACAGGGATTACCTTAAAGGGATGCGACTTTCAAATATCAAACAATAAAACACAACAGCAACTGAATGGGTAAATTCTAATTCAAATTTGGGGTGAACAAAGACAAAATGACTACAACAATTGTTCTAGTCAATTTTTCTTCGTTGAACCCCAAACAATTAAAATTTACCCAGCCAGTTATTATTGTGGTTTATTGCTTGATATGCATGTTTTTAACTGCATCCCCCACCCTCTGAAATTATCTACTTCTGAAAATAAAAACCAAAATCTGGGACATGTTCAAAAGAGAAAGCAAACAGAAACATGACATTGACCTGTCACATAAATGGACTGAATTAAGTTACTGAATTCATTACCATGGTTTCCAGCTGAAAATGTTTAATTTGACTTTGAATTATTGTTATGAAGCATGAAATGCGATGGAGTGACGTCCCATCAATATATTTTGACTACTCTTCCCTAAATTTTCCTCATTACCATTAACAAAGAAAAGAGTCCTCAGAAACAACAATTCATCTGCTAAGCAAACATTCAAAGAGAACCACTCACAGACAATATACAATACATGTACATGGCATTTTGACATATTCCTGCTCTCAGATTCTCCTGCAAGGCAACTGGCCATCACAGGCAGTTTCAAATAATGGCAAACATTGCAGCATTAAACAGCAGTATTTATGATTCTAAAGACAGTGACAATTTGGAACAAAATGATGTTGTGAATGAAATAATCTACAAGTTTTGGATTGCAGAAGGTATCTTTGGAATGGTTTGCAACATTCTAGCTTGGCTTGTTATCCTTCGAACCAAAAACCTCCACAATATGACAAACTACTTGCTGGCATATCTTGCCGTCATTGATAGTTTAACTTGCTTTTTTGTATTCTTTTCTTATGCTTCATCTAAAATCGTACTTCACTCAACTTTAACTGGGCGAGAGCTTTACTGTCGACTTTTCGGCAATATCTTTTTACAGGCAGTAATGGCTTCTGTTTCAAGTCATACTCTGTGTGTGGTGACATATGAACGATATATAGGAATTGTGTATCCACTGCACTATCAACACATGATATCGAGGAAGAAAGTCAGAATGATCGTTTTCATTACATGGGTGATATCACTTCTCATATCAACTCCTCGTCTTTTTTCAATACCAGCCAGTGAGGAAGCAACCAGTACACCGTGTATTTACAAATTTAATGCAGGCGCATTGAGGGTCATATCAGACAGTCTGTTCTTTCTCTTCAGCTACCTGCTCCCCATCCTTCTCATGAGTTGGGCTTACTACAAAATTCAAGTCACTCTCAAGAAAAATGCTCAGCAACTCCACCAACAAAATGTGCAAGCAGCAGGAAATGAGCTTTTGAGGGCAAGACAGAAATGATCAACATGCTGATGGTTGTCATTGGGGCAATGATTGTTTGCTGGACACCAGCAGTTCTTTTGGGAACATTCTGCTTTTGGGATTGGTGCAGATCTGAACATGCCTTTACATTAGAGACTTTTTTTATTCTACTGTACTACATGAACTCTGTGATAAATCCCATAATCTATGTCTTTAAAAACAAGAAGTTTCGCAAAGGTCTTCAAGAAATGATATGTTGCTGCATTGGTCGTGCTCTCAGGCCAAACCAGATTGGTGTTGAGATTGCTATGGATGAACATAATGCATAGAGGAGCATCAAAAACCAACACCTACAAGAACCAAAAAACAACGCTGATTGTTCTGCATCATGTGTGCAATTAAATGCAAGTCAGGAAGAGGACAACCAGCAGTTTATCCTGGAACATAACCAAAGAGTCTTCAAACTTGTGATGATAGAAATCTTTGAAAACTCAAAGTTCCAAACTTCAAATCTACTCATTGCTAACTTTATTATGGTTACAGGTTTTTGGGTCGGAGATCACATGGAGTTATGGAAAATACAGGGAAAAAAAACATAGAGATATATCTCAACAAGAACAAAAAATCTGGCTAAACCACTGAATAACTTTGATCAATGAGATCACAAAAAATAAACATCAACCTCAATTAGTTCTACAGTTGCTTTAATAATACACTTGAATTTCCAGTTAGGAAGCGATCTACTTTCACATCAATTCCTAAATTATCCAAACCAAGAGTGTCACATGATTTCAGACCAATCACTCATACAGCAACAGCTATGAAATGCTCCAAGGGTATCTTAGTCATTGGATTGTCTGTTTTGTCTTCATCATTTTATCTTCAGTTTTCATTTGTGGACACTTTCCACTTTGTTGTGCACTCATTTATCTTGTACCATGCAATGTTGTATTTTAGAATTTGTGTTGATACAAATATTATTACATGTAGAATGCACACAGTTCACTGATTTTCATGTTTTAGATTTTCACTACCTGACAAATGAATGAACGAATTAATCAATGAAAAAACAGAAAGAAAGACAGAATATGTATTTTTAATTTTGGGGTAAAAAAAATTACTAGAACAGGATTTGAACCTGTTACCTCCGGATTAATGCGCCAGTGCTCTACCAACTAAGCTATCTTGCCCTAATGTTTGCGGTCTCCCTATTTTCTCAAGATCTTTGTTTTGGGGGTGCCAGTCTGAAGCCATTCAACCTGGAACTGTCTTATAACCAGGGATCACACCCAAGTTTACAACACAACCTGGGAAGGGGCAGGGCAGGGATTACCTTAAAGGGATTCGACTTTCAAATATCAAACAATAAAACACAAGAGCAACTGAATGGGTAAATTCTAATTCAAATTTGGGGTGAACAAAGACAACATGACTACAACAACTGTTCTAGTCAATTTTTCTTTGTTGAACCCAAAACAATTTAAATTTACCCAGTCAGTTATTATTGTGGCTTATTGCTTGATATGTGTATTTTTAACTGCATCCCCAACCCTCTGGAATAATCTACTTCTGAAAATAAAAACCGAAATCTGGAACCAGGTCAAAAGAGAAAGCAAACAGAAACATGACATTGACCTGTCACATAAATGGACTGAATTCATCACCATGGTTTCTCGCTCAAACAGTTTATTTGATTAATTATTGTTATGAAGCATGAAATGAAATCGCTTGATGTGATGGATTGACGTTCCATCAATATATTTTGACTACTCTTCCCTAAATTGTCCTCATCACCATTAACAAAGAAGAGAGTCCTCTGACACAACAAATCATCTGCTATAAAGCAAACATTCAAAGAGATTAAGTCACAGATAATATACAATACATGTACATGGCATTTTGACTGGTGACCTGTTCATGCTTAGCAAGGTTGTGTACTGAGTAGCTCCATGATAAAGGCTCAGAACGTCAGTCTGACAATCTTATTCAATCAATGTAATGATGTAAAGTGCAGTGATGCAAAGTGATGAACAGTCTCAAACAAGACAGACATTCAAATACCAACGGCAGGTAACAACCTGAATCTTTTTGTGAATCACTGAAGAGAGTAAGGTGAGCAAAGCCTTCAGAGCTTCAAGAAGATCCTTGGACAAACACCATCTTTAGATCCCAAAAGTCAATTAGCTAATATCATCAAGATTTGTATGACATATTCCTGCTCTCAGATTCTCCTGCAAGGAATCTGGCCATCACAGGCACTTTGCAATAATGGCAAACATTTCAGCGTTAAACAGCAGTATTAATGATTCTTACGACAGTGATGACTTGAAACAACAGGATGACGTGATTAAATTGTTTTACAAGTTTGGGATTGCAGAAGGTATCTTTGGAATGGTTTGCAACACTCTCGCTTGGCTCGTTATCCTTCGAACCAAAAACCTCCACATTATGACAAACTACTTGCTGGCATATCTTGCCGTCATTGATACTTTATTTTGCTTTTTTGTATTCTTTTCTTATGCTTCACTTGAAATCGTACTTCACTCAACTTTAACTGGGCGAGAGCTTTACTGTCGACTTATCTCCAATGTATTTTTAGAGACAGTGATGGCTTCTGTTTCAAGTCATACTCTGTGTGTGGTGACATATGAACGATATATAGGAATTGTGCACCCACTGCACTATCAACAGATGATATCGAGGAAGAAAGTCACAGTGGCCTTTTTCATTACATGGGTGATATCACTTCTCATATCAAGCCCTCGTCTTTTTTTAGCATCAGCCAGTGAGGAAGCAACCAGTACTCCATGTATTTACAAATTTAATGCAGGCACATTGAGGGTCATAACAGACATTCTGTTCTTTCTCTTCAGCTACCTGCTCCCCATCCTTCTCATGGGTTGGGCTTACTACAAAATCCAAGCCACTCTCAAGAAAAATGCTCAGCAACTCCAACAACAAAATGTACAAGCAGCAGGAAATGAGCTTTTGAGGGCAAGACAGAAAGTGGTCAACATGCTGATGGTTGTCATTGGGGCAATGATTGTTTGCTGGACACCAATTGTTCTTTTGGAAGACCTCTGTTTTTGGGATTGGTGCGGATCTGAACATGGCAACATATTAGAGACTTTTTTTTATCTTCTGTACTGCATGAACTCTGTGATAAATCCCATAATCTATGTCTTTAAATACAAGAAGTTTCGCAAAGGACTTCAAGACATGATATGTTGCTGCATTGGTCGAGCTCTCAGACCAAACCAGATTGGTGTTGAGATTGCTATGGATGAACATAATGCATAGATGAGCATCACAAACCAACACCTACAAGAACCACAACAGAACGCTGATTGTTCTGCATCATGTGTGCAATTAAATGCTAGTCAGGAAGAGGACAACCAGCAGTTTATCCTGGAACATAACCAAAGAGTCTTCAAACTTGTGATGATAGAAATCTTTGAAAACTCAAAGTTCCAAACTTCAAATCTACTCATTGCCAACTTTATTATGGTTACAGGTTTTTTGTTGTTGTGGAGATCACATGGAGTAATGGAAGATACAGGAAACCATCGTACAGACACATCCCAACAACAACAAAATATATGGCTAAATCATTGAATAACTTTGATCAATGAGATTACAAAAAATAATATGACAGGACAGAAAAAGGTACCGGAACAGTAGAAAACCAACTCCCATGTTTCCTTGGATGACATCAGTACTTTTGTCAAACTTAAACCTCAATTAGTTCTGTAGTTGCTCTAATAAAGCATTTGAATTTCCAGTTAGGAGACGATCAACTGACACATCAATTCCTAAAATATCCAAACCAAGAGGGTCACATGTCAAACTAATCACTCATACAGCAACAGCTATAAAATGCTCCAAGGGTATCTTAGTCCTTAGATTGTCGGTTTGGTCTTCATCATTTTATCTTCAGTTTTCATTTGTGAACACTTTTAACTTTGTTGTGCACTCATTTATCTTGTACCATCGATGATGTATTTTAGAATTCGTGTTGATCTAAATATTGTTATTACATATAATTGCACAAAGTTCACTGATTTTCATGTTTTAGATTTTTACTACCTAACAAATGAATGAATGAATGAATGACAGAAAGAAAGAAAGACAGAATATGTATTTTTAATTTTGGGGGAAAAAATTACTAGAACAGGATTTGAACCTGTTACCTCCGGATTAATGTGCCAGTGCTCTACCAACTGAGCTTTCTAGCCATAATGTTGGCAGTCTCCCTATTTTCTCAAGATCTTTGTTTTGGGGGTGCCAGTCTGAAGCCATTCAACCTGGAACTGTCGTATAACCAGGGATCACACCCAAGTTTACAACACAACCTGGGAAGGGGCAGTACACTGATCTCCTTAAAGGCAAAGTATACCTTTGGTTTTTGAAACCGTACATTTGCCTTAAAGCTATATAATTGTAGATATCTGCCATAAAACTAACCTGTGTAAATTTCAGTTCAAAAGGTGGCAGCGTTTTTGAGATATCACCAAAAATCTGGAGCGGTTGTGTTCACGCAGAAGAAATATCCGTCACTGGAATACACATTCTGAGAAGCGTTACGGCCATAACGCTTCTCAGATTCAAATTTTCGGGGGATAAAAAGTGATGTATTTTTCCATAACTGCAGTACTTCAAAGTGAAACGTTTCTCAAAATTCATTATACTATCCAAAGCTGCTGTACTTCTTACCAAGTGAGTTATTATTGCCATAAATTTTCAGAGTCATTACCAAACGTATACAGACCCTTTAAAGGGATGCGACTTTCAAATATCAAACAATAAATTACAAGAGCAACTGAATGGGTAAATTTTAATTCAATGTTGGGGTGAACAAAGACAAATTGTTTGTGATTTTTACACCGATGTGTGTTAAGCACTGTATACTCAGTACTTTTTGAAGTCCTGTGAGAAAAACAATAAACTGGCATAATCCTCCAGTGGGAGTCGAACCCATGACCCAAGCCATTCTAGAGCAGATGTCTTACCAACTAGACTACCGAAATTGACTGGCAGCAAGAGGCAGTTCGAATCATATCCTAAAGATACAATTGTTCTAGTCAATTTTTCTTCGTTGAACCCCAAACAATTAAAATTTACCCAGCCAGTTATTATTGTGGTTTATTGCTTGATATGCATGTTTTTAACTGCATCCCCCACCCTCTGAAATTATCTACTTCTGAAAATAAAAACCAAAATCTGGGACATGTTCAAAAGAGAAAGCAAACAGAAACATGACATTGACCTGTCACATAAATGGACTGAATTAAGTTACTGAATTCATCACCATGGTTTCCAGCTGAAACTGTTTAATTTGACTTTGAATTATTGTTATGAAGCATGAAATGCGATGGAGTGACGTCCCATCAATATATTTTGACTACTCTTCCCTAAATTTTCCTCATTACCATTAACAAAGAAAAGAGTCCTCAGAAACAACAATTCATCTGCTAAGCAAACATTCAAAGAGAACCACTCACAGACAATATACAATACATGTACATGGCATTTTGACTGGTAACCTGTTCATGCTTAGCTGGATTTTACTGTGCTTAGCAAGGTTGTGTACTGAGTAGCTCCATGATAAAGGCTCAGAACGTCAGTCTGACAATCTTATTCAATCAATGTAATGATGTAAAGTGCAGTGATGCAAAGTGATGAACAGTCTCCAACAAGACAGACATTCAAATACCAACGGCAGGTAACAACCTGAATCTTTTTGTGAATCACTGAAGAGAGTAAGGTGAGCAAAGCCTTCAGAGCTTCAAGAAGATCCTTGGACAAACACCATCTTTAAATCCAAAAAGTCATTTAACTAATATCATCAAGATTTGTATGACATATTCCTGCTCTCAGATTCTCCTGCAAGGAAACTGGCAATCACAGGCACTTTGCAATAATGGCAAACATTTCAGCATTAAACAGTAGTATTAATGATTCTTACGACAGTGATGACTTGAAACAACAGGATGACGTGATTAAATTGTTTTACAAGTTTGGGATTGCAGAAGGTATCTTTGGAATGGTTTGCAACACTCTCGCTTGGCTCGTCATCCTCCGAACCAAAAACCTCCACAATATGACAAACTACTTGTTGGCATATCTTGCCGTCATTGATAGTTTATCTTGCTTTTTTGTATTCTTTTCTTTTGCTTCAACTGAAATCGTACTCCATTCAACTTTAACTGGGCGAGAGCTTTACTGTCGACTTTTCGGCAATATCTTTTTACAGGCAGTAATGGCTTCTGTTTCAAGTCATACTCTGTGTGTGGTGACATATGAACGATATATAGGAATTGTGTGTCCACTGCACTATCAACACATGATATCGAGGAAGAAAGTCAGAATGATCGTTTTCATTACATGGGTGATATCAATTCTCATATCAACGCCTCGTCTTTTTTCAATATCAGCCAGTGAGGAAGCAACCAATACACCGTGTATTTACAAATTTAATGCAGGCGCATTGAGGGTCACATCAGACAGTCTGTTCTTTCTCTTCAGCTACCTGCTCCCCATCCTTCTCATGAGTTGGGCTTACTACAAAATTCAAGTCACTCTCAAGAAAAATGCTCAGCAACTCCACCAACAAAATGTGCAAGCAGCAGGAAATGAGCTTTTGAGGGCAAGACAGAAAGTGATCAACATGCTGATGGTTGTCATTGGGGCAATGATTGTTTGCTGGACACCAGCAGTTCTTTTGGGAACATTCTGCTTTTGGGATTGGTGCAGATCTGAACATGCCTTTACATTAGCGACTTTTTTTTCTCTTCTGTACTACATGAACTCTGTGATAAATCCCATAATCTATGTCTTTAAAAACAAGAAGTTTCGCAAAGGTCTTCAAGACACGATATGTTGCTGCATTGGTCGTGCTCTCAGGCCAAACCAGATTGGTGTTGAGATTGCTATGGATGAACATAATGCATAGAGGAGCATCACAAACCAACACCTACAAGAACCACAACAGAACGTTGATTGTTCTGAATCATGTGTGCAATTAAATGCTAGTCAGGAAGAGGACAACCAGCAGTTTATCCTGGAACATAACCAAAGAGTCTTCAAACTTGTGATGATAGAAATCTTTGAAAACTCAAAGTTCCAAACTTAAAATCTACTCATTGCTAACTTTATTATGGTTACAGGTTTTTTGTTGTTGTGGAGATCACATGGAGTAATGGAAGATACAGGAAACCATCGTACAGACACATCCCAACAACAACAAAATATATGGCTAAATCATTGAATAACTTTGATCAATGAGATTACAAAAAATAATATGACAGGACAGAAAAAGGTACCGGAACAGTAGAAAACCAACTCCCATGTTTCCTTGGATGACATCAGTACTTTTGTCAAACTTAAACCTCAATTAGTTCTGTAGTTGCTCTAATAAAGCATTTGAATTTCCAGTTAGGAGACGATCAACTGACACATCAATTCCTAAAATATCCAAACCAAGAGGGTCACATGTCAAACTAATCACTCATACAGCAACAGCTATAAAATGCTCCAAGGGTATCTTAGTCCTTAGATTGTCGGTTTGGTCTTCATCATTTTATCTTCAGTTTTCATTTGTGAACACTTTTAACTTTGTTGTGCACTCATTTATCTTGTACCATCGATGATGTATTTTAGAATTCGTGTTGATCTAAATATTGTTATTACATATAATTGCACAAAGTTCACTGATTTTCATGTTTTAGATTTTTACTACCTAACAAATGAATGAATGAATGAATGACAGAAAGAAAGAAAGACAGAATATGTATTTTTAATTTTGGGGGAAAAAATTACTAGAACAGGATTTGAACCTGTTACCTCCGGATTAATGTGCCAGTGCTCTACCAACTAAGCTATCTTGCCCTAATGTTTGCGGTCTCCCTATTTTCTCAAGATCTTTGTTCTGGGGGTGCCAGTCTGAAGCCATTCAACCTGGAACTGTCTTATAACCAGGGATCACACCCAAGTTTACAACACAACCTGGGAAGGGGCAGGACAGGGATTACCTTAAAGGGATTCGACTTTCAAATATCAAACAATAAAACACAAGAGCAACTGAATGGGTAAATTCTAATTCAAATTTGGGGTGAACAAAGACAACATGACTACAACAATTGTTCTAGTCAATTTTTCTTTGTTCAACCCAAAACAATTTAAATTTACCCAGTCAGTTATTATTGTGGCTTATTGCTTGATATGTGTATATTTAATTGCATCCCCAACCCTCTGGAATAATCTCATTCTGAAAATAAAAACCAAAATCTGGAACAAGGTCAAAAGAGAAAGCAAACAGAAACATGACATTGACCTGTCACATAAAAGGACTGAATTCATCACCATGGTTTCTTGCTCAAACAGTTTATTTTGATTAATTATTGTTATGAAGCATGAAATTTAATCACTTGATGTGATGGATTGACGCTCCATCAATATATTTTGACTACTCTTCCCTAAATTTTCCTCATCACCATTAACAAAGAAAAGAGTCCTCTGAAACAACAAATCATCTGCTATAAAGCAAACATTCAAAGAGATTAAGTCACAGATAATAAACAATACATGTTTGCTATAAAGCAAACATTCAAAGAGAACCACTCACAGACAATATACAATACATGTACATGGCATTTTGACTGGTAACCTGTTCATGCTTAGCTGGATTTTACTGTGCTTAGCAAGGTTGTGTACTGAGTAGCTCCATGATAAAGGCTCAGAACGTCAGTCTGACAATCTTATTCAATCAATGTAATGATGTAAAGTGCAGTGATGCAAAGTGATGAACAGTCTCAAACAAGACAGACATTCAAATACCAACGGCAGGTAACAACCTGAATCTTTTTGTGAATCATTGAAGAGAGTAAGGTGAGCAAAGCCTTCAGAGCTTCAAGAAGATCCTTGGACAAACACCATCTTTAAATCCAAAAAGTCATTTAATTAATATCATCAAGATTTGTACGACATATTCCTGCTCTCAGATTCTCCTGCAAGGCAACTGGCCATCACAGGCACTTTCAAATAATGGCAAACATTGCAGCATTAAACAGCAGTATTTATGATTCTAAAGACAGTGACAATTTGGAACAAAATGATGTTGTGAATGAAATAATCTACAAGTTTTGGACTGCAGAAGGTATCTTTGGAATGGTTTGCAACACTCTAGCTTGGCTCGTCATCCTTCGAACCAAAAACCTCCACAATATGACAAACTACTTGCTGGCATATCTTGCCGTCGTTGATAGTTTATCTTGCTTTTTTATATTCTTTTCTTATGCTTCATCTGAAATCGTACTTCACTCAACTTTAACTGGGCGAGAGCTTTACTGTCGACTTTTCGGCAATATATTTTTACATGCAGTACTGGCTTCTGTTTCAAGTCATACTCTGTGTGTGGTGACATATGAACGATATATAGGAATTGTGTATCCACTGCAGTATCAACACATGATATCGAGGAAGAAAGTCAGAATGATCGTTTTCATTACATGGGTGATATCACTTCTCATATCAACTCCTCGTCTTTTTTTAATATCAGCCAGTGAGGAAGCAACCAGTACACCGTGTATTTACAAATTTAATGCAGGCGCATTGAGGGTCATACCAGACAGTCTGTTCTTTCTCTTCGGCTACCTGCTCCCCATCCTTCTCATGAGTTGGGCTTACTACAAAATCCAAGCCACTCTCAAGAAAAATGCTCAGCAACTCCAACAACAAAATGTACAAGCAGCAGGAAATGAGCTTTTGAGGGCAAGACAGAAAGTGATCAACATGCTGATGGTTGTCATTGGGGCAATGATTGTTTGCTGGACACCAGGAGTTCTTTTGGAAGCACTCTGTTTAGAGGATAGGTGCGGATCTGAACACGCTTTCACATTAAAGCTTTTTTTTTATCTTCTGTACTACATGAACTCTGTGATAAATCCCATAATCTATGTCTTTAAAAACAAGAAGTTTCGCAAAGGTCTTCAAGAAATGATATGTTGCTGCACTGGTCGTGCTCTCAGGCCAAACCAGATTGGTGTTGAGATTGCTATGGATGATCATAATGCATAGAGGAGCATCACAAACCAACACCTACAAGAACCAAAAAACAACGCTGATTGTTCTGAATCATGTGTGCAATTAAATGCTAGTCAGGAAGAGGACAACCAGCAGTTTATCCTGGAACATAACCAAAGAGTCTTCAAACTTGTGATGAAAGAAATCTTTGAAAACTCAAAGTTCCAAACTTTAAATCTACTCATTGCCAACATTACTATGGTTACAGTTTTTTTTTTGTGGTGATCACATGGAGTAATGGAAGATACATGAAACCAAAGTACAGATATATACCAACATTAACAATGGCTAAATCATTGAATAACTTTGATCAATAAGATTACTTTTGTCATAAACATAAACCTCAATTAAATGTACAGTTGCTTTAATAAAGCATTCGAATTTCCAGTTAGGAGACGATCAACTGACACATCAATTCCTAAAATGTCCAAACCAAGATCAAGAGTGTCACATGATGTCAAACCAATCACTCATACAGCAACAGCTATGAAATGCTCCAAGGGTATCTTAGTCATTACATTGTCTGTTTGGTCTTTATCAGTCTATCTTTGGTTTTAATTTGTGAACACTTTTAACTTTGTTACATACTTATTTTGTCCTGTACCATACAATGTTGTATTTTAGAATTTGTGTTGATACAAATATTATTATTACATGAAAAATGCACACAGTTCACTGATTTTCATGTTTTAGATTTTTACTGCCTGACAAATGAATGAACGAATTAATCAATGAAAAAAACAAAGAAAGATTGAGTGTGTAATTTTAGTTTCTTTCTTTTTTTGAGGGAGAGGGGGAAAGGACTAGAACAGGAATTGAACCTGTGACCTCTAATTATTATTAATGTGCCAGTGCTCTACCAACTGAGCTCTCTGGCCCTAATGTTGGCGGTCTCCCTATTTTTTCAAGATCTTTGTTTTGGGGGTGCCAGTCTGAAGCCATTCAACCTGGAACTGTCTTATAACCAGGGATCACACCCAAGTTTACAACACAACCTGGGAAGGGGCAGGACAGGGATTACCTTAAAGGGATGCGACTTTCAAATATCAAACAATAAAACACAACAGCAACTGAATGGGTAAATTCTAATTCAAATTTGGGGTGAACAAAGACAAAATGACTACAACAATTGTTCTAGTCAATTTTTCTTCGTTGAACCCCAAACAATTAAAATTTACCCAGCCAGTTATTATTGTGGTTTATTGCTTGATATGCATGTTTTTAACTGCATCCCCCACCCTCTGAAATTATCTACTTCTGAGCATAAAAACCAAAATCTCAAACAAGGTCAAAAGAGAAAGCAAACAGAAACATGACATTGACCTGTCACATAAATGGACTGAATTAAGTTACTGAATTCATCACCATGGTTTCTAGCTGAAAATGTTTATTTTGACTTTGAATTATTGTTATGAAGCATGAAATGCGATGGAGTGACGTCCCATCAATATATTTTGACTACTCTTCCCTAAATTTTCCTCATTACCATTAACAAAGAAAAGAGTCCTCAGAAACAACAATTCATCTGCTAAGCAAACAATCAAAGAGAACCACTCACAGACAATATACAATACATGTACATGGCATTTTGACTGGTAACCTGTTCATGCTTAGCTGGATTTTACTGTGCTTAGCAAGGTTGTGTACTGAGTAGCTCCATGATAAAGGCTCAGAACGTCAGTCTGACAATCTTATTCAATCAATGTAATGATGTAAAGTGCAGTGATGCAAAGTGATGAACAGTCTCAAACAAGACAGACATTCAAATACCAACGGCAGGTAACAACCTGAATCTTTTTGTGAATCATTGAAGAGAGTAAGGTGAGCAAAGCCTTCAGAGCTTCAAGAAGATCCTTGGACAAACACCATCTTTAAATCCAAAAAGTCATTTAATTAATATCAACAAGATTTGTACGACATATTCCTGCTCTCAGATTCTCCTGCAAGGCAACTGGCCATCACAGGCACTTTCAAATAATGGCAAACATTGCAGCATTAAACAGCAGTATTTATGATTCTAAAGACAGTGACAATTTGGAACAAAATGATGTTGTGAATGAAATAATCTACAAGTTTTGGACTGCAGAAGGTATCTTTGGAATGGTTTGCAACACTCTAGCTTGGCTCGTCATCCTTCGAACCAAAAACCTCCACAATATGACAAACTACTTGCTGGCATATCTTGCCGTCGTTGATAGTTTATCTTGCTTTTTTGTATTCTTTTCTTATGCTTCATCTGAAATCGTACTTCACTCAACTTTAACTGGGCGAGAGCTTTACTGTCGACTTTTCGGCAATATCTTTTTACAGGCAGTAATGGCTTCTGTTTCAAGTCATACTCTGTGTGTGGTGACATATGAACGATATATAGGAATTGTGTGTCCACTGCACTATCAACACATGATATCGAGGAAGAAAGTCAGAATGATCGTTTTCATTACATGGGTGATATCAATTCTCATATCAACGCCTCGTCTTTTTTCAATATCAGCCAGTGAGGAAGCAACCAGTACACCGTGTATTTACAAATTTAATGCAGGCGCATTGAGGGTCATATCAGACAGTCTGTTCTTTCTCTTCAGCTACCTGCTCCCCATCCTTCTCATGAGTTGGGCTTACTACAAAATTCAAGTCACTCTCAAGAAAAATGCTCAGCAACTCCACCAACAAAATGTGCAAGCAGCAGGAAATGAGCTTTTGAGGGCAAGACAGAAAGTGATCAACATGCTGATGGTTGTCATTGGGGCAATGATTGTTTGCTGGACACCAGCAGTTCTTTTGGGAACATTCTGCTTTTGGGATTGGTGCAGATCTGAACATGCCTTTACATTAGCGACTTTTTTTTCTCTTCTGTACTACATGAACTCTGTGATAAATCCCATAATCTATGTCTTTAAATACAAGAAGTTTCGCAAAGGTCTTCAAGACATGATATGTTGCTGCATTGGTTGTGCTCTCAGGCCAAACCAGATTGGTGTTGAGATTGCTATGGATGAACATAATGCATAGAGGAGCATCACAAACCAACACCTACAAGAACCACAACAGAACGTTGATTGTTCTGCATCATGTGTGCAATTAAATGCTAGTCAGGAAGAGGACAACCAGCAGTTTATCCTGGAACATAACCAAAGAGTCTTCAAACTTGTGATGATAGAAATCTTTGAAAACTCAAAGTTCCAAACTTTAAATCTACTCATTGCCAACTTCATTATGGTTACAGGTTTTTGGGTCGGAGATCACATGGAGTTATGGAAAATACAGAAAAAAAACATAGAGATATATCTCAACAAGAACAAAAAATCTGGCTAAACCACTGAATAACTTTGATCAATGAGATCACAAAAAATAAACATCAACCTCAATTAGTTCTACAGTTGCTTTAATAATACACTTGAATTTCCAGTTAGGAAGCGATCTACTTTCACATCAATTCCTAAATTATCCAAACCAAGAGGGTCACATGATTTCAGACCAATCACTCATACAGCAACAGCTATGAAATATTCCAAGGGTATCTTAGTCATTGGATTGTCTGTTTGGTCTTCATCATTTTATCTTCAGTTTTCATTTGTGGACACTTTTAACTTTGTTGTGCACTCATTTATCTTGTACCATCGATGATGTACTTTAGAATTCGTGTTGATATAAATATTGTAATTACATATAACTGCACAAAGTTCACTGATTTTCATGTTTTAGATTTTTACTACCTAACAAATGAATGAATGAATGAATGACAGAAAGAAAGAAAGACAGAATACGTATTTTTTAATTTTGGGGGGAAAAATTACTAGAACAGGATTTGAACCTGTTACCTCCGGATTAATGTGCCAGTGCTCTACCAACTAAGCTATCTTGCCCTAATGTTGGCAGTCTCCCTATTTTCTCAAGATCTTTGTTCTGGGGGTGCCAGTCTGAAGCCATTCAACCTGGAACTGTCTTATAACCAGGGATCACACCCAAGTTTACAACACAACCTGGCAAGGGGCAGGACAGGGATTACCTTAAAGGGATTCAACTTTCAAATATCAAACAATAAAACACAAGAGCAACTGAATGGGTAAATTCTAATTCAAATTTGGGGTGAACAAAGACAACATGACTACAACAATTGTTCTAGTCAATTTTTCTTTGTTCAACCCAAAACAATTTAAATTTACCCAGTCAGTTATTATTGTGGCTTATTGCTTGATATGTGTATATTTAATTGCATCCCCAACCCTCTGGAATAATCTCATTCTGAAAATAAAAACCAAAATCTGGAACAAGGTCAAAAGAGAAAGCAAACAGAAACATGACATTGACCTGTCACATAAAAGGACTGAATTCATCACCATGGTTTCTTGCTCAAACAGTTTATTTTGATTAATTATTGTTATGAAGCATGAAATTTAATCACTTGATGTGATGGATTGACGCTCCATCAATATATTTTGACTACTCTTCCCTAAATTTTCCTCATCACCATTAACAAAGAAAAGAGTCCTCTGAAACAACAAATCATCTGCTATAAAGCAAACATTCAAAGAGATTAAGTCACAGATAATAAACAATACATGTTTGCTATAAAGCAAACATTCAAAGAGATTAAGTCACAGATAATAAACAATACATGTACATGGCATTTTGACTGGTAACCTGTTCATGCTTAGCTGGATTTTACTGTGCTTAGCAAGGTTGTATACTGAGTAGCTCCATGATAAAGGCTCAGAACGTCAGTCTGACAATCTTATTCAATCAATGTAATGATGTAAAGTGCAGTGATGCAAAGTGATGAACAGTCTCCAACAAGACAGACATTAAAACACCAACGGCAGGTAACAACCTGAATCTTTTTGTGAATCATTGAAGAGAGTAAGGTGAGCAAAGCCTTCAGAGCTTCAAGAAGATCCTTGGACAAACACCATCTTTAAATCCAAAAAGTCATTTAACTAATATCATCAAGATTTGTACGACATATTCCTGCTCTCAGATTCTCCTGCAAGGCAACTGGCCATCACAGGCACTTTCAAATAATGGCAAACATTGCAGCATTAAACAGCAGTATTTATGATTCTAAAGACAGTGACAATTTGGAACAAAATGATGTTGTGAATGAAATAATCTACAAGTTTTGGACTGCAGAAGGTATCTTTGGAATGGTTTGCAACACTCTAGCTTGGCTCGTCATCCTTCGAACCAAAAACCTCCACAATATGACAAACTACTTGCTGGCATATCTTGCCGTCGTTGATAGTTTATCTTGCTTTTTTGTATTCTTTTCTTATGCTTCATCTGAAATCGTACTTCACTCAACTTTAACTGGGCGAGGGCTTTACTGTCGACTTTTCGGCAATATCTTTTTACAGGCAGTAATGGCTTCTGTTTCAAGTCATACTCTGTGTGTGGTGACATATGAACGATATATAGGAATTGTGTATCCACTGCAGTATCAACACATGATATCGAGGAAGAAAGTCAGAATGATCGTTTTCATTACATGGGTGATATCACTTCTCATATCAACTCCTCGTCTTTTTTTAATATCAGCCAGTGAGGAAGCAACCAGTACACCGTGTATTTACAAATTTAATGCAGGCGCATTGAGGGTCATACCAGACAGTCTGTTCTTTCTCTTCGGCTACCTGCTCCCCATCCTTCTCATGAGTTGGGCTTACTACAAAATCCAAGCCACTCTCAAGAAAAATGCTCAGCAACTCCAACAACAAAATGTACAAGCAGCAGGAAATGAGCTTTTGAGGGCAAGACAGAAAGTGATCAACATGCTGATGGTTGTCATTGGGGCAATGATTGTTTGCTGGACACCAGGAGTTCTTTTGGAAGCACTCTGTTTAGAGGATAGGTGCGGATCTGAACACGCTTTCACATTAAAGCTTTTTTTTTATCTTCTGTACTACATGAACTCTGTGATAAATCCCATAATCTATGTCTTTAAAAACAAGAAGTTTCGCAAAGGTCTTCAAGAAATGATATGTTGCTGCACTGGTCGTGCTCTCAGGCCAAACCAGATTGGTGTTGAGATTGCTATGGATGATCATAATGCATAGAGGAGCATCACAAACCAACACCTACAAGAACCAAAAAACAACGCCGATTGTTCTGTATCATGTGTGCAATTAAATGCTAGTCAGGAAGAGGACAACCAGCAGTTTATCCTGGAACATAACCAAAGAGTCTTCAAACTTGTGATGATAGAAATCTTTGAAAACTCAAAGTTCCAAACTTTAAATCTACTCATTGCCAACATTACTATGGTTACAGTTTTTTTGTGGTGATCACATGGAGTAATGGAAGATACAGGAAACCAAAGTACAGATATATACCAACATTAACAATGGCTAAATCATTGAATAACTTTGATCAATAAGATTACTTTTGTCATAAACATAAACCTCAATTAAATGTACAGTTGCTTTAATAATGCATTCGAATTTCCAGTTAGGAGACGATCAACTGACACATCAATTCCTAAAATGTCCAAACCAAGATCAAGAGTGTCACATGATGTCAAACCAATCACTCATACAGCAACAGCTATGAAATGCTCCAAGGGTATCTCAGTCATTACATTGTCTGTTTGGTCTTTATCAGTATATCTTTGGTTTTAATTTGTGAACACTTTTAACTTTGTTACATACTTATTTTGTCCTGTACCATGCAATGTTGTATTTTAGAATTTGTGTTGATACAAATATTATTATTACATGAAAAATGCACACAGTTCACCGATTTTCATGTTTTAGATTTTTACTGCCTGACAAATGAATGAACAAATTAATCAATGAAAAAAACAAAGAAAGATTGAGAGTGTAATTTTAATTTCTTTCTTTTTTTTTGAGGGAGAGGGGGAAATGACTAGAACAGGAATTGAACCTGTGACCTCTGGATTAATGCGCCAGTGCTCTACCAACTAAGCTATCTTGCCCTAATGTTTGCGGTCTCCCTATTTTCTCAAGATCTTTGTTTTGGGGGTGCCAGTCTGAAGCCATTCAACCTGGAACTGTCTTATAACCAGGGATCACACCCAAGTTTACAACACAACCTGGGAAGGGGCAGGACAGGGATTACCTTAAAGGGATTCGACTTTCAAATATCAAACAATAAAACACAACAGCAACTGAATGGGTAAATTCTAATTCAAATTTGGGGTGAACAAAGACAAAATGACTACAACAATTGTTCTAGTCAATTTTTCTTTGTTGAACCCAAAACAATTAAAATTTACCCAGCCAGTTATTATTGTGGTTTATTGCTTGATATGCATGTTTTTAACTGCATCCCCCACCCTCTGAAATTATCTACTTCTGAAAATAAAAACCAAAATCTGGGACATGTTCAAAAGAGAAAGCAAACAGAAACATGACATTGACCTGTCACATAAAAGGACTGAATTAAGTTACTGAATTCATCACCATGGTTTCTAGCTGAAAATGTTTATTTTGAC
The DNA here is from genome assembly GCA_911728455.2 of Marthasterias glacialis. Classification (NCBI taxonomy): domain Eukaryota; kingdom Metazoa; phylum Echinodermata; class Asteroidea; order Forcipulatida; family Asteriidae; genus Marthasterias; species Marthasterias glacialis. The sequence goes on from OU452219.1 coordinate 6,199,553, forward strand.
TTTGAATTATTGTTATGAAGCATGAAATGCGATGGAGTGACGTCCCATCAATATATTTTGACTACTCTTCTCTAAATTTTCCTCATTACCATTAACAAAGAAAAGAGTCCTCAGAAACAACAATTCATCTGCTAAGCAAACATTCAAAGAGAACCACTCACAGACAATATACAATACATGTACATGGCATTTTGACTGGTAACCTGTTCATGCTTAGCTGGATTTTACTGTGCTTAGCAAGGTTGTGTACTGAGTAGCTCCATGATAAAGGCTCAGAACGTCAGTCTGACAATCTTATTCAATCAATGTTATGATGTAAAGTGCAGAGATGCAAAGTGATGAACAGTCTCAAACAAGACAGACATTAAAACACCAACAGCAGGTAACAACCTGAATCTTTCTGTGCATCACTGAAGAGAGTAAGGTGAGCAAAGCCTTCAGAGCTTCAAGAAGATCCTTGGACAAACACCATCTTTAGATCCCAAAAGTCAATTAGCTAATATCATCAAGATTTGTATGACATATTCCTGCTCTCAGATTCTCCTGCAAGGAATCTGGCAATCACAGGCACTTTGCAATAATGGCAAACATTTCAGCGTTAAACAGCAGTATTAATGATTCTTACGACAGTGATGACTTGAAACAACAGGATGACGTGATTAAATTGTTTTACAAGTTTGGGATTGCAGAAGGTATCTTTGGAATGGTTTGCAACACTCTCGCTTGGCTCGTTATCCTTCGAACCAAAAACCTCCACATTATGACAAACTACTTGCTGGCATATCTTGCCGTCATTGATACTTTATTTTGCTTTTTTGTATTCTTTTCTTATGCTTCACTTGAAATCGTACTTCACTCAACTTTAACTGGGCGAGAGCTTTACTGTCGACTTATCTCCAATGTATTTTTAGAGACAGTAATGGCTTCTGTTTCAAGTCATACTCTGTGTGTGGTGACATATGAACGATATATAGGAATTGTGTATCCACTGCACTATCAACAGATGATATCGAGGAAGAAAGTCACAGTGGCCTTTTTCATTACATGGGTGATATCACTTCTCATATCAAGCCCTCGTCTTTTTTTAGCATCAGCCAGTGAGGAAGCAACCAGTACTCCATGTATTTACAAATTTAATGCAGGCACATTGAGGGTCATACCAGACAGTCTGTTCTTTCTCTTCAGCTACCTGCTCCCCATCCTTCTCATGGGTTGGGCTTACTACAAAATCCAAGCCACTCTCAAGAAAAATGCTCAGCAACTCCAACAACAAAATGTACAAGCAGCAGGAAATGAGCTTTTGAGGGCAAGACAGAAAGTGGTCAACATGCTGATGGTTGTCATTGGGGCAATGATTGTTTGCTGGACACCAATTGTTCTTTTGGAAGACCTCTGTTTTTGGGATTGGTGCGGATCTGAACATGGCAACATATTAGAGACTTTTTTTTATCTTCTGTACTGCATGAACTCTGTGATAAATCCCATAATCTATGTCTTTAAATACAAGAAGTTTCGCAAAGGACTTCAAGACATGATATGTTGCTGCATTGGTCGAGCTCTCAGACCAAACCAGATTGGTGTTGAGATTGCTATGGATGAACATAATGCATAGATGAGCATCACAAACCAACACCTACAAGAACCACAACAGAACGCTGATTGTTCTGCATCATGTGTGCAATTAAATGCTAGTCAGGAAGAGGACAACCAGCAGTTTATCCTGGAACATAACCAAAGAGTCTTCAAACTTGTGATGATAGAAATCTTTGAAAACTCAAAGTTCCAAACTTCAAATCTACTCATTGCCAACTTTATTATGGTTACAGGTTTTTTGTTGTTGTGGAGATCACATGGAGTAATGGAAGATACAGGAAACCATCGTACAGACACATCCCAACAACAACAAAATATATGGCTAAATCATTGAATAACTTTGATCAATGAGATTACAAAAAATAATATGACAGGACAGAAAAAGGTACCGGAACAGTAGAAAACCAACTCCCATGTTTCCTTGGATGACATCAGTACTTTTGTCAAACTTAAACCTCAATTAGTTCTGTAGTTGCTCTAATAAAGCATTTGAATTTCCAGTTAGGAGACGATCAACTGACACATCAATTCCTAAAATATCCAAACCAAGAGGGTCACATGTCAAACTAATCACTCATACAGCAACAGCTATAAAATGCTCCAAGGGTATCTTAGTCCTTAGATTGTCGGTTTGGTCTTCATCATTTTATCTTCAGTTTTCATTTGTGAACACTTTTAACTTTGTTGTGCACTCATTTATCTTGTACCATCGATGATGTATTTTAGAATTCGTGTTGATCTAAATATTGTTATTACATATAATTGCACAAAGTTCACTGATTTTCATGTTTTAGATTTTTACTACCTAACAAATGAATGAATGAATGAATGACAGAAAGAAAGAAAGACAGAATATGTATTTTTAATTTTGGGGGAAAAAATTACTAGAACAGGATTTGAACCTGTTACCTCCGGATTAATGTGCCAGTGCTCTACCAACTGAGCTTTCTAGCCATAATGTTGGCAGTCTCCCTATTTTCTCAAGATCTTTGTTTTGGGGGTGCCAGTCTGAAGCCATTCAACCTGGAACTGTCGTATAACCAGGGATCACACCCAAGTTTACAACACAACCTGGGAAGGGGCAGTACACTGATCTCCTTAAAGGCAAAGTATACCTTTGGTTTTTGAAACCGTACATTTGCCTTAAAGCTATATAATTGTAGATATCTGCCATAAAACTAACCTGTGTAAATTTCAGTTCAAAAGGTGGCAGCGTTTTTGAGATATCACCAAAAATCTGGAGCGGTTGTGTTCACGCAGAAGAAATATCCGTCACTGGAATACACATTCTGAGAAGCGTTACGGCCATAACGCTTCTCAGATTCAAATTTTGGGGGGATAAAAAGTGATGTATTTTTCCATAACTGCAGTACTTCGAAGTGAAACGTTTCTCAAAATTCATTATACTATCCAAAGCTGCTGTACTTCTTACCAAGTGAGTTATTATTGCCATAAATTTTCAGAGTCATTACCAAACGTATACAGACCCTTTAAAGGGATGCGACTTTCAAATATCAAACAATAAATTACAAGAGCAACTGAATGGGTAAATTTTAATTCAATGTTGGGGTGAACAAAGACAAATTGTTTGTGATTTTTACACCGATGTGTGTTAAGCACTGTATACTCAGTACTTTTTGGAGTCCTGTGAGAAAAACAATAAACTGGCATATTCCTCCAGTGGGAGTCGAACCCATGACCCAAGCCATTCTAGAGCAGATGTCTTACCAACTAGACTACCGAAATTGACTGGCAGCAAGAGGCAGTTCGAATCATATCCTAAAGATACAATTGTTCTGGTCATTTTTTCTTTGTTAACCCAAAACTGAATTCAAATTTACCCAGTCAGTTATTCTTGTGGTTTATTGCTTGATATGTGTATTTTTAACCGCATCCCCACCCTCTGGAATAATCTACTTCTGAGCATAAAAACCAAAATCTGGAACGAGGTCAAAAGAGAAAGCAAAAAGAAACATGGCATTGACCTGTCACATAAAAGGACTGAATTAATTTACTGAATTCATCACCATGGTTTCCAGCTGAAACTGTTTACTTTGACTTTCAATTATTATGAAGCATGAATTCCAATGAAATGAATGGCTTGATATGATGCAGTGACGTTCCATCAATATATTTTGACTACTCTATCCTAAATTTCCCGCATCACCATTAACAAAGAAAAGAGTCATCTGCTAAGCAAACATTCAAAGAGAACCAGTCACAGACAATATATAATACATGGCATTTTGATTGGTAACCTGTTCATGCTTAGCTGGATTTTACTGTGCTTAGCAAGGTTGTGTACTGAGTAGCTCCATGATAAAGGCTCAGAACGTCAGTCTGACAATCTTATTCAATCAATGTAATGATGTAAAGTGCAGTGATGCAAAGTGATGAACAGTCTCAAACAAGACAGACATTAAAAGAAGATCCTTGGACAAACACCATCTTTAAATCCCAAAAGTCATTTAACTAATAATATCATCAAGATTTGTATGACACATTCCTGCTCACAGATTCTCCTGCAAGGCAACTGGCCATCACAGGCACTGTCAAATAATGGCAAACATTTCAGCGTTAAACAGCAGTATTTATGATTCTTATGACAGTGATGACTTGAAACAACAGCTACCTGCTCCCCATCCTTCTCATGAGTTGGGCTTACTTCAAAATCCAAGCCACAGCAATGAAATGTTCCAAGGGTATCTTAGTCCTTAGATTGTCTGTTTGGTCTTCATCATTTTATCTTTGGTTTTCATTTGTGAACACTTTTAACTTTGTTGTGCACTCATCACTCATTTTATCTTGTACCATGCAATGTTGTAATTCAGAATTTGTGTTGATACAAATATTATTATTACATGTAAAATGCACACAGTTCACTGATTTTCATGTTTTAGATTTTTACTACCTGACAAATGAATGAATGAATGAATGAATGAAAAAAAGAAAGACAGAGTATGTATTCTTAATTTTGGGGTGAACAAAGACAAAAATTGACTACAACTGGATTTGAACCTGTGACCTCTGGATTAACGTGCCAGTGCTCTACCAACTGAACTATCTAGCCCTAATGTTGGGGGTCTCCCTATTTCGTCAATATCTTTGTTCGGGGGTGCCAGTCAGAAGCCATTCAACCTGGAACTGCCGTATAGCCAGGGATCACACCCAAATTTATGACACAACCTGGGAAGCGGCAGTACAGGGGTTACCTCGAGGAATGTGATTTTTTAATTTCAAATCCCAAGCAACAAACCACAAGGGAAACTGACTTGGTAAATTTTAATTCAATTTTGGGTGAACACAGAAAAGTTGACAACAACACTTTCTTTAGTCAACTTTTCTTTGTTGACCCCAAAATTGAATTAAAATTTACCCAGTCAGTTTCCCTTGTGGTTTATTGCTTGACATGTGTATTTGTTACTGCTTCACCAATCCTCTGAAATAATGTACTTCAGAACGTTAAATCAAATCGGGAACACGGTCAGAAGAGAAAGCAAACAGAGATGGCAAGACAAGACGACGACCTGTCAACATTAATGGACTGAATTAATTTACTGAATTCATCACCATGGTTTCTACCTGAAACTGCCTATTTTGAATTTTAATTATAGTTATGAAGCACAAAATGCAATGGCCTGATATGATGGAGTGACGCCCTATCAATATATTTTGACTACTCTTTCCTAAATTTTCCGCATCACCATTAACAATAAAAAGAGTCCTCTGAAACAACAATTCATCTGCAAAGCAAACATTCAAAGAGAACCAGTCACAGACAATACATAATACATCAGGGATGAGATTTGATAAAAAAAAGTATTAAAATTCCTGAAAATGGCTTGCAGGCACGGATTCACCTTGATTCTAGAGCTGAAACCTCCTAGATGCTACAATAGACCGATCCAGTAAGCCCCGCCCTTGCTGTATTGACCAATCACAGACGTGATTGCGCACCCAAAAGTCCGACACACACGCTGGTGCATATGGTGCGCGTGCACAGTGGGCGGGGTTTAATGAATCAGTCTATCCAGGAGGTTTACAGACTCTGTGCATCACCAGCAATACAAAACTGCAGGTTTGGACACGATGTGGACATTTTCTTTCTCCCTTTTGGTGACTGTTTCACTTCTTTCAAGAAAGTTTGCAGGCTCGAGGACATTTTGAGAGAATCCTGAAATCCTGAGAAAATCACAAGCTTGGTACATGGTATTTTTGTGGGTAACCTTTTCATGCTTAGCTAGAATGTACTGTGCTTAGCAAAATTGTGTACTGAGTAGCTGCATGATAAAGGCTCTGACAACCTTAATCAATCAATGTATTACATTGACTGAATAATAGTAACTACAATAATAATACTAATATTAATAATTAACTTACCAGAGAAACAACATTGTTTGTGAGCTCCCCCTTGAATAGATTGCTTACTAAATCATTCTGAAACGAAAAAAAGTAACAAGAGAAATTATTCCAATAGAATACCAATTGATTCTGGGGTAACAAGGAAAAATTGGCTAAGTTAGGTCCAGATTTAACCTGCGACCTCTGGTTTTACAGGCCGGTGCTCAACCAACTGAGCGATCTTGCCCTGTGAGGGCAGTCTCCCTATCTTGTGAATATCTTTGTTGGGGCTTGTTACGGCCAGACGTACATTTTTTTTGTTAACGCATTTGTATTGGTTATGACACACCACGTGACCTTTGTGGAAGTTCAAGGTCTGACAAAAAATAAAGTTTGGGAAGTCAGCTTTGAACTTGTGTATGCTTTAAGCCCGGTTCATACTTCACGCAAATGCGAAGGCGAAGCGAATTTGATGTAACAAATTCGCGATGAACAATTCGCCCCAGTTAAAATGTGTTCAACTTTTTGTAAAATTCGCTGTGAATGTAGGAGAGTGACGTCAAATTCACTTTGCGTTCACATTCGCGTGAAGTATGAACCGGACTTATGTCAACATTTCTATAATTTTCATTTACTATTAAAAAAAAAAAGCTGCAATGTACAGCTTAATATGCATGACATTACATGCATCCAATCCAGGGCATTGCATGGGTTAACGGACTCCAGATATAATAACTCTACGGCGTAACTAGCATCTCAGTAACTTGACTTACAAGTTGCGGTGTCATCTCCTCCATCTTACTGATGAGATCCGTGAAGAACTCTGTCATATCCTTCTGCTCCCCGGTGTTAAGAGGCTGCTTGTCCATGGTGTAGACCTTACAGAAGCTACGGGGGTTGTAGGCTTTCCTCTCGCTGTCTTGGAGGAAGGCAAACATTCTCTGTAGCTCCATCAGGATGTTGGCGTGGTGAGTGTCTTCGGTTATCTGCCACAATGAGGTGAGTGGTGGCAGTTTAGGAAAACAGTCTTAGCATACGACATGGGAAGTATTTGAGTCAACTTGGAACTTAAATTTACAGTGAAGTAATTAAGTCTTTGATTCACTTTGCTACTAAAAGGGACTTACATCTTTGCTGGTTTTGCATATTTTGGATCTCCTGGTAAAAAAAGGTCTCCAAACATAAATAAAATTTAAAAAAATTAAACTTATTTTTTTCTTTCTTTTTTTCTTCAGATTTGTAAATATTTTTTATTTAAAGCCCTGTTGAGTATTACACATATGAAATTGCAATTAAGGATTTTATAGCACTGAGCTGACGAATAAAGGATTAGGAATAAAAAAATAATAAAATGTATACAATCAAGAGTTTTACTATTTGTGTTTTTTACCCATACACCGATCGTGTGTGTTAAGAATGGTGGGGGTTGTGGGTACGATACCACCCGAGGAATATGTCTGTGGATTATTTTTCACAGGACTCCGGAAAGACGGAGTATACAGTGCTTAACAAACGTCGGTGTATGGGTAAAAAGCGCAAATAATATTCTTTATCCCCGATGCAAAAATTAACATCTATTATAAGAGTTGTAGTGATTGTTTGCATTCAACCCTTACCATGGCGCTGAGAATGGGGGCACGGGCTTCCGGCATCATGAATAGCTGCTGCATGCAAGATGCCATGTAACAGGTAGCTCCCAGGTTGGTCAGACCAACATAGCCACAGGATGACCGGCCGTCATCTTGAGGCCAATACTGCCATGGATAAGGCCCATGAGAACCTACAGAAAGAAACAAAACACCCAGAAATGACAATAGTATCACCAACTAAGTCTAAATACAGTGGTATTTTTATTCCTAACAGTGCCCTGTATGAGATACACAATATACCATGCACTGTAAGCTATAAGTCTTTTTCTTTCTTTATTTGAAATTGCAAAAACATTTACTAAAAATAACTACTATGGTCAAGGTATACAAAAGCTGACTTCCCAAATTTTATTTTGGTCATAACTTGAACTTTCATAAATGTCATTTTAAGGTCACAAATGTAGGAAACTAAAAGAAAAAAGTTTTAAAAAGGGCCGATTTATTTGGCCTTGCCAATACACAGTCAAAAATGACCCTGCTAGCATTACTTACACTGCTAGGGTTAATCACATTGTCGGGGTTAAACGACAAAATACAGGTCTTCCCTGGGGCCAATTTCATAGAGCTGCTTAAGCAGAAAACATTGCTTAACAAATTTCTGCTAAGCGCAATTTAGCAGTAAACCAGTCACAAATTGTACATGTAAAATGGTATTTTGGCTGGTAACCTATTTCTGGTAACCAAAATTACTTGGTTGATTTACTTGGCTAAAATATCCTCAAAGTACCACAAGTTCATCTTGAGGAAAATGACCAAGGTTGTGCCCGTACAAAATGAAAAAAATAATAAAATAAAATATAAATGCAAAATGGCCGACAGTCTCTTTGTCGGGAGCAAAACTCGGTGCCGCAAAACTCCAGGGTGTTACATTTGAGAAGATTTACAGCCTATGAATGTAGGGGGGTTTGAACATACTGGGCTGCGTATTTCTTCCCTTCAAGTCAGTTAAAATCTTTCAAGAAATTTAAAAAGCACAGTGAGAATCCAAGAAAAACCCCTCATATAACTTACAGGCCTGACTGCCAAGTGTACCTACCTGGGGTGTGTTGTTGCAACATGAGTCGATGTAAGCAAGCATAGCTGTCCTGACATCCTCTGGCAAGCTCAATCAGTAAGTCATAATTAGCCAGCCGACTTCCCTTGGATTTACACTTGGGGAGATTGCGCTCCTCCATGTTGGCTACCGCAAAGAGACACTCAAAGACGTTGGACAGAAACACCTGGGGACATAGATGGTTGTTGCAAGTAGTCGTTTTAACCCAATAATATGATAGAAATAAATCTCAAACTGATTTGAATTAAGGGAATAAAATAGTGTTGATGAGTTCTAAAATGGCCTTACAAGACAAGTAGGGTGGTGAGTCAAAAATCCTGTAGGATTGCTTGATCTTTCTTAAGTATTTATGAATGGCTCAGTGAGGTTGATTGAACTGTCTTGGGTATTTATAAAAGGTATTTATATGTAAATTTGTTTGTGCAAAAACAACAACCAAGAGGAGACTGCCCACCGTACAACGAGTTGTACAGTATTTTTTTAGTTTTCTATGGAACTAAAAATAAAGGGGGAAAAAGATGAAATCAGCTGATCAGCTGAGAAGTTGCATGCATGCCCTTCAGAGACCATAGCTGCCAAAAGTGGCTCGTATCAATAGACTATGCAAGTCAAACTCATAATTAAACTTCCAGAAAGCTTTAACCTAAGCAGTGCCCTGTATTACGTTGTAAGTAAATACTATTTTTAAAAATCGCTAACGAAAATTCTAGACAAAATACTGCAGTCCAGGCATAAACAAGTTAAAAACTAATAATATGCACAGCACTTGTATCCTTTACTGCCTTAGTAGCTGCTTAACACAGGGATGAAAGTCTTTGCTGACAAAAAGGTCTGAAACCAGGACCCACATTTTAGGAGAAATGTTGAAATGGTGCGTTTCCACATTTTGGTAACCCTGGAGTTATAGATTTTATGGACTTTCTGGGTCTAGTATCCTCAGCAGGCAGACATAAAAAGTCTGAATTCAGATAAAAATCTGAAATTTCTCATCACTGTAAAACTGAAGTCCTACCTGTCCCTCTTTGCTGAACTTGAAGGGTGGATTGTGTTTCATGACGGCCGTACAGAGTTTGAGCAGGCCGGTCAATGCCAAGTCCTCAATGGTGTTGTGTCTCTCCTCCAACACAGGGCGGCTAAAGACGGACGTAAATGAAAAAAAAAACCTCATTTCAGGCAAGAACATTTTTGGACAACTACAAAGATCAATCATTGGCTATTGGAGTAACAACAAACTTAGTAATTGATTCCAACTACTCTATTAAATTGAGTGTCGTGGCCGAAAGGTTAAGATCACCGGACTCAAGTTCTGGTGTTGTTGGCAGCAGAGTGTGGGTTCGAGTCCCGGTTGCGGCACTTGTGTCCTTGAGCAAGATACTTTACCACAATTGCTTTGTCCTTTGGATGGGACATTAAGCCGTAGGTCCCGTGTACTAGGATAGGTACAGCCAGACATAAAAAAGTGCAAAATAAGGTCTTCTTCATGTTGTGTCTTATCACCAAGTCTTTTCTTATCTTTGATATCGCTTGAGGTGGGGCTGCCGGTAGGTCTTCAATGCTGCAGTTCTCTCCAGCAAGTTTGCAGGCAAGTAAATGTTGCATAGTCTGCTGCTCTCTACATTCACATGAAGGATCGAATTCTGAAATTTCTCACCCTTTTCTGTCGGCCACAACCAGGAGAGGGATGAGGGGTGGGGTTTTAGGTGTTCAGGTTAAATATATCAATCCTGTGTACCTTTGAATGCCCTCTGCTAGATGTCTAGCTATGGTGTTGACATTAATGACCTTCTTCTCTTGATCCAGACCAGGGGAGCTGCTGCCACTACCGATGGACCAGTCGTGCTGTCTGTCAATGTTGTCCACGATGGAGCACAGCAGCCAGAAGTAGTTCCTACAGCCAGGACCGTAGTCATCCACATTCTTGCTGTAATCCTGGGGGGGGGGGGGGGTGGGATGGGGAATTAAAGCCATGTACTCTTTCCGTCAATCAATTTTGAATACTGAATTTTACACGGGAACAGACTCCAGGTAGTACTAGGTTGGTTCCTTGGGTCTCAGCAAAAGCTGTAGATCATGCGTATTTTCTACAAGTGTGTTTAAATTAGAAGTAATCTGACCTCTGACTCATAAGGTCATCAAAGAATCTTTATAATTGTTAGGGTTGTGATCATTACACCCTGGGCTGGAATGCACAAAGAGCTAAGACTGATTTTAAGATGTGTATCAATCTTAAGTTCAAGGCAAAGTGTGATGTCACAATACAAATCACTATATGAGATAACCAATATGAGATAACCAATCACAAGATGAATCTCAGGCCCTTTTTGAAACCACACCTCAGGCTTTGGCTCCGGCTGAGACACCGTTTGAAGTCCTGTGCCGAAAGTGTACGTTTTCAAAACTACCGACGTAGCCCAAGCCGGGGCCTAATCCGATGCCCTGGTTTTGGAAACGGCCTTTGGTTTGTGAAATCAAGCCCTGGCATCTAAACATAACTCCATCAGAAAATGTCTGGAATGAGATCTACATGGGACCAGGTACTGATGAATGACGTCGGCCGTACTCCTTGACTTACCTTCTTGGGGCGAATACTCTGAGCTAACGACAGGAAGCTGAGGAGACTGGAGAGTAGTGCCCATGAGAAATGCTGACATGGGAGGCTACTACCTTCACACAGTCTGTAGAGGGAGTCACACACCTCTCGTCTCACGTACACCTTAAGATGATAAGATTAGACCAATCAGATGTTATAAGGATGGGTATAAGGATGGAGGTACTGGATTAGAGATGTAACTGACTTAAACAAAACTGTGATCCCTGCACTGTCACTTCCCAGGTTGTATCATAAACTGGGTCAGTCAGTTTTCCTTGTGGTTTATTTAAAAAAAAAAACCTATTTCCTTCAGCGGCAAACCTGAGCCTAAAACTAAGTCGGATTCAACTGATCAGGGCCCAATTTCATGGCGCTGCTTACCAAAGAATTCTGCGCTTACGGTGCCCTGTAACTTCTGTGGGCCGCAGCAGAGCGTAAGCGCAGAATTCTACGGTAAGCAGAGCCATGAAATTGGGCCCAGGGATGAGAGTGGATGATATTGTTGCATTGCCTGATTTTTGCAGAAAATGTTATTCTTCAAATCTTTTCCCTGAATGAATTTTGACAGATGATGCCGTTTCAAAACAAAAAGCAGCATACAAAAACTTTCGCATATGCCATGTACAATGCACAAAAATACATGTAACATGCAAAATTGTTTGTACATGGCTAATGGACATGAGATATTGTTATACCATGGTATTAGATTGTGAATTTGTATTGGTAGAGAACCAATCAGGTGACATAATAAAAAATTTCATGTCTTCCCAAAAAAGTGATGATGTTCGGGGTCCATTACCTAGATTGTCCTCAGAAAATTAATTTCATCATCCCCATTGATATGTATATTAAAGTTTATACCCCCGAGAAAGAGGTAGGTCATGTCACCCGCGTCCATTACCTAGATCGTTCTTAGAACATTATTTCATCGTCCCCATTGATCTGTACAACCAGATTAGCGGTATTACTGAGAAAGAGGTTACTTTGTAACCACTGGTACTATACACGCTACTGTACTTTCGATATGATGCTCGTGATAGGGACCAGTTGATACATTTTGGTGAGTGGAAATGTTCCACCACTTTTGCTTTATTGTCAAAATAAATTATTAAGGGCCTTTATAACAATCCTGCAATCAATACCATGGTATAACAAAACAATTGTTGTCTGCTGTGATATGTGGTCCATGCTGTTTTGGACACCCTCGGGGGGCCGATGGCACCCTCGGGTGTCCAAAACAGCATGGACCACATTACAGCAGACAACAATTGTATAATGTTGGGATCCCAATAACACATGTTTAGTCATTAATTAACTTCAACTTATCATTGGCAGATTTTTTTGTGTAATACCTTAAATGAAAGCTTACAACTTTCTTGAATCTATCAAAATAGCTATTTTAAATTTAAATTTGTGGTTATTGGTTGATACTAGTCTTGATCCAAATGTGAAAACTTCTTCTGTATTTTCTTATTAGGAGCATATTTAACTAACAGACAGTTACAAAAATGTCATGATTTCTTTATGATATTGATACGTACCTCACTGGTCTGGAGCACCAGTCTCTGCAGCCACTTGTCAAAGAGTTTATTCTGGCAGAGTAGCACCCTGACTTCAGGGTCACTGTAGGCCCAGGAGACCAGTAGCTTCATGGCATAGTGGATCACTGTAATGCACAAAAACAATAGTCTAATATTCCATTGGGTTTCATACAACGTTGCTTTCTGGCAGAGTACATCCAACAAGAAACAGACCTTGAAACCAAACTGTAAAAATATCCTTAATGTGAGTGGGAAAGTTTTCCAGACAAGAGCATACAACTATTACAATTTTCATGATGTTTTACAGTGTTTTATACTTGTTTCTCTTGCCAGACAACTCAAATTCAACAACTATTTCTTCACAGACTGTGTACTATTAGATTGTTGTGCAAAAGCCAATTCATATTATCTTCATATTTTGTCATGCCCACTGTCTCCTGGAACATGTTTAACCCTAACCCTCACACATCCTCAGAAATCCTCAAAAATCCTCTTCAGGAAGTTCAAATCAATCCATTTTATTTGGCAGATCTTATAAAAAAATTGAAAAAAATACACTGTAAATAAAAATACTCTGACTACAAAGCCAAGGATAGCCTCAAAAAGCTGTTCAAACAGGGCTCATTGCCATCAGGGCCCTTCAAAGGAAAACACAAGGCAAACAGTTGTCTGATTAAGGCTGTTAGTCCAACTAACAATAGGCCTTATTTTTGACTGCAAGAGGGCACCCTTTGGGTTAGATTGAGGGTCAAACCATAGAAAACAGTGTGGTAAACCCGATGCAATTAGACTTCTAATAAAGCAGCTAATATGTGACTTTTGAGGGTTTTTTTTATTTACAGTTTTACAATGTTATCAGTGTAAGATGTTTGCCTGAAAATGTTGTACTTTTAATGATTTTAAAATATTTTTGTACTTTCAAAATGGAATTGGTATTGCGCCCTCTTGCTGTCAAAAATACGACCAATTGCTTATCACTGGGTCAGGCATATTAATCTAACCCAAGTCCAAACACTTTGGTGTTGAGTGATCAAAGAGTGGAGGATTTAAGTAGCCTGTGGGTCAGTGGGCCTAGGGTGTATTAGGGTTAAGCCAATTATTTCTCATCATCACAACAGCTGTCGTCTGGCCCGTAGGCGACCACTTCTACAAACTGGCAGTGTTGAAAGTTGTTGAATTTAAATTCTGCACAGCCCAGCGTCCTTTAATTCATCAACTGAAAGACCGCTCTAGTCTACTGTGTCAAGTTGTTCACGCAACTGGCTCAAGGTCGTCCAGGTCCTCTCCTTGTATGCGCTGGAAAACCCCGGGATCACTACAGCTGAGAGATCACCACTTTGCACCGCATGACCGCACCAGCTTGCTTTGCGCGCATACACTGTGTAAGTTATTTCTGTAAAGACACAATCTGTACTCCTTACCCCAGTATCCAGCACGGACTTGTACAGTATCAGACGGGGCAGCTGCCTCATACAGAACCGTCATCAACCTGTCAAGAACTCCTTCCTGAGACATCAACTCCAAGAGTTGCTGAACAAAGTAGCGAGGGAAAAATAATTCATCAGGTATGAAAACTATAGACGGTACATCCAAATAAGCTCTACAATTATGTTAACTATGGCATGGGTTCGAATCCCGGTCATGACACTTGTGTCCTTGAGGAAGCCACTTAACTATAATTACTTAACTATCTCTTTACCCACAAGTAAATGGGTACCTGTGAGGGTAGAGATGGTTTTATAGTAACTGACTTAGCTTGGTGCACTACATACTTGGCAGCACAGGCTGTAAACGCCCCAGGGAGCTGAGATGGTTCTATTTTCTTCCTCCATGGTTTCAGGAATAAAATAAACGGCCCAATGGCCATTGGTAATAATGTTGGAGCAACATGAGCATCACTGGGTGACCGATTTGAGGGCTATATAAGAAGCCACTATTATTATTATATATCCAAGCTCCCATGAGTCCTTTGAAGTCTTCCCACTGGTTTTGATAGAGTCAATACAGCCCAGTCAAACCTAACTCTTAGCATAAAGCCAGGCACCTTATAAGAATAATGTCTGAGTTGATGCTAAGGGATTCTGATGGATATTTTGTTTGTGAGTGTGGAACTGTTCCACTGTAAGCCACACCCACTTCACACAAACTGACTCCAACAGTTATCAGAAGCGATCAGGAAATGTAATGAGTTATTTTTCTTTGAGGGTTCAAGTCAACAACAACTCTTTGACTTGCCTCTCACATGTTTTGAAAAGACTAAAGGTCTTCTAAAAATTGTCTGTTTCTGTTGAATGAAATTATGCTTCTGAACAATGAATTGGAGGAAAAAAACTTCTGAAACTCTGAAACACAAAGTAGCTAACATTTTGTGCACGCAGGAGATGTGACATACTGCCTTACCAACAGGATAGAAAGGACTGAAGCAAAATTCCCGTGGGAGAAATTGTCCAGCGAAATACAACCCTTGCATATGACGTTGCACACTCAAACAGCGCCCTCACTGAGGTCAAAGGAAGACCTATTATTTGGCTTAGAGTTTGGCATGGCACATACACATACACACCTGCATGTTTCAATCGGAGACTTTGGAACGCTAGGTGGCAGCAGACTAACCAGGTAAATTTCCATTGTTTGCATAATAATAATAATAATAATAAAGGGACTTGTAATGCGCACATATCCACCCTGCTGGGTGCTCAAGGCGCAGCATGTGCACATATCCGAGAACAATGGATTTACCTGGTAAGTCTGCTGCCACCAAGTGATCTCAAAAGTCTCCCATTGGGTGACTTCTCAGCGATACCAGCCTATGCAAGCGGTCCATACATTGCATTCAATATACTCTTACCTGAGACAGCTTGGTGGTGATCCCTCCCACATCAGCGCTACTCTGTCTCGTCCTGCGAGGGCACTTATGCGGGGCTTCTTCGCTGGAGGAATGCGCCTCAAAGACGTCATCTTGTCCCTGATCTAGGGCTGCCTGCTCGATGGCAAACTCATTGATGAGTTTCAAGATGCAGGCCAGGCAGTCTTGTTGCCACTGTCATGAAATAATGCAAATAGGATTAATTTCCCTTCAATACCATACAACTTGCAGAGTGTTAGTTTGTTCAATATATTATTTGTGTTTTACCCTTTCACCGATGTGTGATAAGCACTGTAAACTCAGTGCTATCCTGAGTCATTGGAGAAAAAAATAAATAAATAAAAAAAACACGAGCATGCTACTCGAAGCCACTACCCTCACATAGACCACAGAGTGCCCTGTGATGTGGGTTCGACTCCCACACAAGCCTGTTAAATTTTTTTATCACAAGACTTGGGAAAGCACCGAGTATACAGTGCTTATCACACATCGATGAATGAGTCAAACCAAAATAATATCATTACCCCTGGTGAAAGAATGACATCTTAATTTGGACTTGTGCACATAACAATGATTTGCTGCTCTCCAAAAGACACAACTCTGTGTGCTGACCCCTTGCATACACATCATATGCGGAGACTGTGCCTTGTTCACCATTTTGGGAGTCAAATGGTTTACATGTGAACGCCGCGTCGCCTAAAATACGCACCACACTGTACAACACACAGGGACATTGACTTCCAAAATGGCGCAACCAAGATTACTGTGATGACGTCAGGCGAATAGGGTCAATAGGCTGCATGAGTGAATGGCCATTACATGTACAAGATGTGTTCTTCAAAAGGAACCGCAGTAAAAATTCACTCAATTTCCATAGTTTCCTTTACGCAGGCTTTCAGTGTTGATATCTTTAGGGCCATGTCACAGGAGGCAATTTACAGGCAACCAGGTCCAGGCGATCTCCACGAAGAAAAAAGCATTCACATGTAAATTTACAGAGAATCTAATTGGAGGTAGTAAGACACTGTTAAAGTAATGTCTCCTGTGCTACCGAAGTGTTCCGTTTGCGTAACAGTGCAGTTGATTGCCTCCAAGCTGTCTGTAAAGATTGCCCTGTGTGCTGTTTGACATGGCCTCTACATTTGAAAAATAGTGTATACAAATAATAAGCTTGATGTGTTTACAATATGGCAGCAACATCTGCATAAAAAAAAGGATTGAAATAAAGACGTCGGGGACACTTATCTATCAACCCTAAAACAATCTGTCGATTCAACAGAAGAAGTTGTTGGCAGAAAAACCATAAGATGTCATAGAATTCTGCTCAACCTTGCAATTCAGTCAGATGGGATCACGCAATGTGGAAGATTTTGGTTGGGGGGGGGGAATTGATCTGATAGAATGACGTACCAGGTTCCAATGCTGTCCACTCTTCGCTTCCAGGTTTCCAGACATGAAGATGTTAAACAGGTGTTTCAGACCTCCACTCTCAACAAACTGAAATAAGAAAACATCAAATGCATCGACACAACCTCTTTCAAATAAGGATGTTGAGAGCTGGGCCCAATTTCATGGCTCTGCTTACCGCGGATTTCTGTGCTTACAGCCCTCAGAGTTGTGTGTTTTAAAGGGTGCCGTAAGCGCAGAATTCCACGGTAAGCAGAGCCATAAAGTTGGCCAAAGATGTGCGATTGTGCCACTACTTTTTAATCACAGAATCAAACATTTTAGATTAGAAAAATTAACCATAAAGGGCTGTAAATAAAATCTGCATGTGATTACACCACAGAAGGAAACCCACAAATTGTACAAAGCTATGGGATGTGTGCATGGTATCAATATGCCCCCATGTAGAATTCAGTGGCTGTGTAAAATGTGACTCCATGTCTAATCTTCTTGGACCAAGTCACTCCGTTTATCAGCCCTGGGGGAAACCCTGTTTCACTGTAGGTTTATTTTATAATTTTTTTATTTATTTACCATTACGTTCCATGACTCTCTCCCATCATCTGATCCAGCAGTTGACAGGCATGGCTCACTTTGACTCAACTGTATACCCTAAAAAAGGAGAGGAAAAAAAAATAAAAAATGAAAAGTCCTCTTGTCAATGTTGGAACAGAAGTCCTTTGCGTACGCTTGCACAACTGATGACACGCAGTGGAAATGTGCGTGTGGTTAAGGGTCTTGTATGACTGACAGCCAAGAATATGCCATCATTTGACCTCGGTGGAGGCACTCTAAAACTTGTGACATCATTATTATCATTCTTAATTTCTGGTAATAAAGGATGCCTCAGAAGTGAACTTAAATTACTCCAACTCAAAAGCCCGAGGAAACCTGTAGACAAGGAAACTTGCAATGAACCAGAAACAGGGCGGTAAATCCATTTATATCCCATCCCAAGGAAAAAGCATTATGGTAAAGTATCTTACTCAAGGACACAAGCATCGTGAACAGCCAGGCTGGGATTCAAACCCACACTGTGCTAATAACAGAACTTGAAAACAGTGCACGAGACTGGTCGGCCATGATGCTCCAGAAACAAAGAACCATTCAAAAGTTTATTATAATCACTGATCTTTTTCCGTTTACTCTATCTGCTCGGTAATTATAACCATTTAATAACTGAAATTACAGTACCTATGAATTTTACATTACAATCATATCGACCGATATAAACCCACCTTAAGATCAATGGTGCCAAACTCAGAGGAACTGGCTGGGGGACTGTGGTCACCTCTTCCAACGCAAGCCTGGGTTACAGTTTCAAGAAAAAAAAAAAAAATTACGAGCTTTGATTGAAATTTCAAGCATGTAGATTTCGACCATTAACCAATACAGCTATGCAGTTTGAAGTGTGTCTGTGTATTGCAAAATCATATAAACTTTTCAGCAAAACCATTTCTAACTTCTTTTTCTTCAAAGAACAATTAGGCTAGTTTTTAGTGATTTCATTTGTCCATTTTTCTTTCATCAGAGGATCTCTGTGCCAAACTTACCAGAGACTTCCCACGTTTTTTCCGGTCTGGTTGGCCAAGAGACTCCACAATCTGGAGGGAGTACAGTAACTTATGCGTGTTGCTGACGTCCAGAAGCTCTGGCCAGTTGGCTTGGGTGGCTGTTGGGGTAGCCGAGATGTCATCTTTGGTGGTTGCCTTCTTATCCGCGAGGACTTCTGCCTGGTCTTCCTTTAAGTCCTTGTCTGCTTCCTGTTAATTAAAAGACAATGATTTGGTTTCATACAAGAAGATACAGTTGCAATTAACACAGTCAACCCTCCCACTGTCTGACCATTCAATTTCATCCACTGTGGTTTTTGAATGAAAGATGGACTATGCCAGCCTGCAATACAATATCATACGGTAAATGCATCTTCATAGTACACAGTCAACCCTTGTGATCTTTCAGTGTGGTTTTGATTAATGGATAAGCTATGCAATCATCTGTGTTTCAGGCTGTTCTGGCCCATGCTATTCCTCGGGTTTGATTTTACTTCTACCTCTTCATCTTCTGTGTCTACCGTTTTTGTTTCTCCTCGTTCTTGGTTGTCAATCAATTAAAAGGACACATTGCCTTCAAATCTCTTACAATTTTTGCTTTTTGAAAATTGCTCCTTGATCCTTTTTAAGAGTTATTGATGCAATAAAAAACCTACAGTGTTTTATAATTAGTAAGTAGAGATTAAAAAAAAAAATACATTTGCTTCTGGAAATACAACCAGTGGAACCACTAAGAATAAACTATTGCTAGTAAATTTGCGGGTACAACACCCTGATCGTCATCAGGAGTATACTGATTGAAACGTCAAGACCACTCCGGCTCTTTTCAGAGCCAACACTCCTCACAAAAGAGATCTACCCACATGGTTGTACCCGCAGGTTTACTAGTAATAGTTTATTCTTAGTTTCCTACACCATGCAAAGCTTCAAACATCACTTCAGTGGAACCATACTCTACATAGAAACATACGGTCCGCCATTTCGTGGAGTCGAAAATATGGTTCTACAAAATGGCAGACCGTGTTCTGTCACAAAATTCAACAAGAAAAACACAACTGCTAGGGATATTTATGTAAATCATTATATTCTTTTTTAAAGTATCTATCCAACCATATTTACTTCATAACAAATGCTCTTTGTAGCCTGAAAGCGTCCAATCCGAAGGCAATGTGTCCCTATAATTAACATACCTTTAATTTTAAACAAAAAATCTGAGTTATTTAAAAGAATTTAACCTATTTATAACTGAAAAGTCCCACACATGAATGACGACCATCAAGTAAATTAATCAGACAACGAAAGGCTGGACTATAATTATGGTAGTCATCTATAAAATTAAACTTTCCAATGAATACCATATCAGGAGTGAGTTTATAAATATCCTGATGGATTTAGACAGCTTCTTTACTTACTGATGGTGAGACGAGCACTTTGAATTTGTTGAGCATATCTGAGCTGGTTGGAAGAAGCATGAGTAGATGCCAGACGTTACGAGAGAGCATCTGAGTCCGCCCCAAAAGCTCCTGGGCTGTCTCCACATCCTGGAGTAGAAGGTGAAAGAGGTATGAGGCAGGTCAAGACTTGATTATTGATTTAACTGATGTAATAATTGCTTTGAGATAAAGAATATTATTTTGATTTTCGCAGGGCTTGCAAAACACTTGGTACACAATGCTCATCACACTAAAGTGAAAGGGTAAAACCAAACTAATGTTCATTAATGATGTTACTGTTTTCAATATCATTAGTTTCTATCGGTCATATCAAATTCAGGGGTGTGGCTGTTTCCTCTTCTATTGGAGATGAATCCAGCCCAGGATGTTACATTTTAGAGGTTAACAGACTCTAAACATCACCTCAACTAACAACCTGGAGGATTGGTCATAACGAGGGTTGAGTCTTTCATCTTTGTGACGGCAATTTCTGCAGGCACAGGCAGATCAAAGAAAAATCCTGAAATCAGGAAAACACTTTCTCTATGGGCGCCAAGTGAACTGCCATGAAAAAATGTTTCTCACTCAGAAAAGGGATTTCACAAAATCTAGTGATGACTGTCAAGAAGTTTGACAAAAAAATTCCCAGAGGTTTTTTCACTTTGTCCAACTGACCTGTTTCTCCCCCTGCAGTTCATTCAGCTGCTGTAAGAGATGGAAGAGGCAGCCAAAATGAGGTTCTTGTAGAAGCAGCATCATGGGGAGTTTGGCTTGAGGAGGAGGGGGCAGACACGAGGCCGGCTGGTCCATGCCGTCACGTTTCCTCTCCCGTCGTATTGCACCAAATGACACAAACACAAGCTGAAGTCGGGGGAGACAGAAGACCACATGAAAATGGTGGTCAAAAACAAATGACATCATTAACCAAGCCAACAATAACAGTTTAACAAAAGCTAATCCAGGTCTGAAACTAGCAAATGTTACAAAAGCCAAGTCCAGCCCATTAAATGAAAAAGAATAATCCACCTAGTACAGAAACTACTTGCCTGGAGGAAGGTTGCGGTTGCTTGCTCTGCAACCAAACATTAGTATGCTGAAAAGTTTCATAAGGTAAGTCATTCCACCTTGCAAAGTGTTCTCAGGGTAAGGTAATATTTACCTGAAGATCACAGAATCCCATCTCTTTTAGGTTCTTCTCATCCAGGTCAGGGGTCAGCTCATGACCTACAGAGATCATTCTGACCGGCCTTTGACCCTGCAGTGTGGTCGCTGACAGGGCCCCTGTCAGACCAGCAAAGCCCATTGCAGGGGGTGGCTTCTGTGGGGCGTCTTCTTGCTCTGGGCAGGCCTGCTGCTGTTGCTGTTGCTGCTGCTGCTGTTGGAATTGCTCGCTGATGTGCGTGACCTCTGCCCTCAGGTCAGCGACGAGGTCAGATGAACTAAGCTCTACTGTAAACTGAGAGTAAAAATGAGTAAAAAGGTTTTAAGACGATTGTCTGTATTTTTGACCACATGAGTGCACTTTCAACGACTAATTTTCTTGCATCACAATAACAGTTTTATCTTATTTTGACTGCCTGTATGTTTTCTTGTATCAATGGCCAAATAAATAATAATAATGGAAAAAACAGTTCACTTTACTTATTTTATACCCTGCAAATGTGGTTCACACATGCCTTCACATGGTTAAAAACACTGCGAATGGATCAAAATGTCAATACACAATTTTTATACAACCTCTTAAAAGTTATAATTCTAGTGACTTGCAAAATTAAATGTTGCTGATAGGATGCTTGTGGATAAAATCCAGGAAAAAAACATGGATCAATGTCTAGAGCTCATTGTCAACCTGTCTTGTTTGCTCCAAAACGACGATACTATCAAAAGACTTCTCTGGGTGTTTGATTATACCTATCTTTTATTAAACAAAGATTTTTTCAAGACAATTCATACAAAAAACATTTGTACCAATGTTGCATGATCTCTCTTAAGAAAGGATAAATTTCTCTTGTATAATAAAACTGTCCACTAGCCGAAATTATATTTTGAAGAGTCACCTTTTCTGTCATGCCAGCCAGCTGGCATACTACTCTCAGCGTCTGTGAATGCCCCTCTAGGAGATGTCTCTTGTGATTCGTGATTCCCCGTCCCTGTAACTGCCACTGACGAAGATGATACGCATACCTGTCATTCCATGAAAAACAATAACGATAGTCAAATTGCACCTGATGGATGAAAGAGTTCTTTTCTAATCCGTTGCTCAACTTTGGAGAATTCAACCTTCAATTTTCATTGATACAATTTATACAAAATAGCCTAATTTACTGACGATGACTAGAGCAGGCTAGTCGAATCGTTGAGACCAAACTCACACCCACGCGTTGACGCACACGCACTGTGAATCCTCCATGCCAGTTGGTACGTATGCATGGATGACGCACTATTGTCTTGTCGCACGCATGTGTGGTGGCCATAGCTGCAGTGGTGTAAACCACCATGAACGAGCTAGTCGGATTAGTCTATAGAGTCCTTATGAAAGTGGAAATAAAAATCTCTAACCTCATGCTGAAACAGTGTCAATATTATATATTCTTTCAGAGTGAAATTTCAAAGATGATGTAACTGGCTGTGTCAACAACAAACAGGTCTGTACATTCCACACAGGAATTCTTTGCTAGTCAAAAGCTTAACTTCAATGCCATTTTGATTGAAATTCAGGAATGAACTACAAATTCCCAGTACAATTGGAAAATGCGTGTATCACAAAACTGAATTTGTCCTTAGAGCCCCACTTGAAATCTCTCCTTGATACCTTTTCCTGAAGGCCTCAAGATGCGTCTTGAGGAGGATCAGTCCTCTCTGTAGCACCAACAGACTAGAGTCTTGGGAAGTGTCCAACTGAGCAGACGCCTGAGATAAACTCTCCATGCAGCGCTTTATAAACTCCTCCTCCTTCTCCAATGAGCCATTACCAGCTGCAACGGACCAATCAAAGTAAGGTAAAGTGTCATGAATATTTATGGCTCAGGCAATGTCATGAATATGTATAGATTTGGGAAGTGTCTGTGGAGCCCCATAAGAATATATTACCAGTTACAATGAACCAATTCATATTATGAATATTCATGATGAAGCAGTGACTTAAATCAAACAGAGATAACTTATAATGAATAATCATTAAGCTAGCATGGCTATTGTCTGCTGATGATCTGGCATTTTGGAAGCCAAACTGCATGTAAAGCCATGGTGACAGTCTAACCACGGGCCCATCGCCTAAAATGACACTGCATAGTAACACACAGGGAATCTGACTTCCAAAATGATGCAATCAAGATTTACTGTGGGTGATGACCTCAGGTGAATTGGGTCAATAAACTCTACAGACTTATTGACCAGTTACAAAGAGTATACTACAAATGCTAGCTCATAAAATAGAGCAAAAAGCAGCAACTTTTGAAGTTTTAAATGATATGACCGACCATTGATGTAGTAGGAGTTGATATACTTGATTGCAGATAAGCTGACGTCGGTATTCTTGGCTCGTAGAGCAATCTTCCATAGATGATCTATTCCAGGCATCTACAACACAAGTATAAAATCTTGAAAAAAAGTATTCTTAAAGCCCTAGCTCAACATTGGTCAAGTGTCTGTAAATGCTTTACACAAATCAAGATATATGTAATAAAACCAACCTGTGAAAATTTCAGCTCATTTCGTTGTTTCGTTTGCGGGATAATGGTAAAAATGCAGTCAGCATTTTAGAACGCATTCTTAAGCAGAGTTTAAAAATTAATTTTGGATCTTATTTCATTTATTATTCAAAAACGATAATAATTTAGGCAGAAATATTTCAAGGAGAGTTTTCTACCATCATTATCTCTGTACCATGCTTTAAAGTTAAATGCAAGCTGTAAACCAGTACTGAAAATAATTAGAGTACTCGATCTGTGCTTCTCTTGTCCGGTCCAAGAAAATAAAGCCCCATCTGTTATGGCAAATCTCTTTCTTACAAGAAAAGTTCAGAAAGCAAGAGTTGTAACAACAAAAGAATCAGGAATCAGGAAAACTCCAAAACGTGATGAATAAGTTAAGCTTAAAAATATTGAGATTCAAACAGAAAGACATACAGACAAAGGCATTGTAACTCTTCATGAGGGTTCTCTAGGTAAGCTATTCAGCTACTGGACAAACAGATAAACAGAGAAACAGAGGCAGCCACAACGGACAAACAAACAGACAGAAATACCACTACAGGTGGGCTATCATAAGACGATGAGCTTGCTGGTCTTGCTAAGTTACACAGCTGCTGGACAAACAGATAAACAGAGGCAGCCACAACGGATAAACAAACAGACAAATATACCACTACAGGTGGGCTATCATA
The DNA here is from genome assembly GCA_911728455.2 of Marthasterias glacialis. NCBI lineage: Eukaryota > Metazoa > Echinodermata > Asteroidea > Forcipulatida > Asteriidae > Marthasterias > Marthasterias glacialis. The sequence goes on from OU452219.1 coordinate 6,224,003, forward strand.
AGACGATGAGCTTGCTGGTCTTGCTAAGTTACACAGCTGCTGGACAAACAGATAAACAGAGGCAGCCACAACGGATAAACAAACAGACAGATATACCACTACAGGTGGGCTATCATAAGACGATGAGCTTGCTGGTCTTGCTAAGTTACACAGCTGCTGGACAAACAGATAAACAGAGGCAGCCACAACGGACAAACAAACCGACAGATATAGCACTACAGGTGGGCTATTATAAGACGATGAGCTTGCTGGTCTTGCTAAGTTACACAGCTGCTGGACAAACAGATAAACAGAGGCAGTCACAACGGACAAACAAACAGATAGATCCACCTCTACAGGTGGGCTATCATAAGACGATGAGCTTGCTGGTATTGCTAAGTTACACAGCTGCTTGACAAACAGATAAACAGAGGCAGCCACAACGGACAAAAAAAACAGACAGATATACCACTACAGGTGGGCTATCATAAGACGATGAGCTTGCTGGTCTTGCTAAGTTACACAGCTGCTGGACAAACAGATAAACAGAGGCAGCCACAACGGATAAACAAACAGACAGATATACCACTACAGGTGGGCTATCATAAGACGATGAGCTTGCTGGTCTTGCTAAGTTACACAGCTGCTGGACAAACAGATAAACAGAGGCAGCCACAACGGACAAACAAACCGACAGATATAGCACTACAGGTGGGCTATTATAAGACGATGAGCTTGCTGGTCTTGCTAAGTTACACAGCTGCTGGACAAACAGATAAACAGAGGCAGTCACAACGGACAAACAAACAGATAGATCCACCTCTACAGGTGGGCTATCATAAGACGATGAGCTTGCTGGTATTGCTAAGTTACACAGCTGCTTGACAAACAGATAAACAGAGGCAGCCACAACGGACAAAAAAAACAGACAGATATACCACTACAGGTGGGCTATCATAAGACGATGAGCTTGCTGGTCTTGCTAAGTTACACAGCTGCTGGACAAACAGATAAACAGAGGCAGCCACAACGGACAAACAGACAGATATACCACTACAGGTGGGCTATCATAAGATGATGAGCTTGCTGGTCTTGCTAAGTTACACAGCTGCTGGACAAATAGATAAACAGAGGCAGTCACAACGAACAAACAAACAGACAGATATACCACTACAGGTGGGCTATCATAAGATGATGTGCTTACTGGTCTTGCTAAGTTACACAGCTGCTGGATAAACAGATAAACAGAGGCAGTCACTACGGACAAACAAACAGACAGATATACCACTACAGGTGGGCTATCATAAGACGATGAGCTTGCTGGTCTTGCTAAGTTACACAGCTGCTGGACAAACAGATAAACAGAGGCAGTCACTACGGACAAACAAACAGACAGATGTACCACTACAGGTGGGCTATCATAAGACGATGAGCTTGCTGGTCTTGCTAAGTTACACAGCTGCTGGACAAACAGATAAACAGAGGCAGCCACAACCGACAAACAAACAGACAGATATACCCCTACAGGTGGGCTATTATAAGACGATGAGCTTGCTGGTCTTGCTAAGTTACACAGCTGCTGGACAAACTGATAAACAGAGGCAGCCACAACCGACAAACAAACAGACAGATATACCCCTACAGGTGGGCTATCATAAGACGATGAGCTTGCTGGTCTTGCTAAGTTACACAGCTGCTGGACAAACAGATAAACAGAGGCAGTCACTACGGACAAACAAACAGACAGATATATCACTACAGGTGGGCTATCATAAGATGATGAGCTTGCTGGTCTTGCTAAGTTTATACACAGCTGCTGGACAAACAGATAAACAGAGGCAGTCACTACGGACAAACAAACAGACAGATATATCACTACAGGTGTGTTATCATAAGACGATGAGCTTGCTAGTCTAGCTAAGCTCCACACTGGACAAACAGATAGACGGTAATGGACAAACACACAGATATAGCTCTACAGGTGGGCTTAAGATGATGAGCTTGCCATGTAAGATTCACAGCTACTGGACAGACGGACAGAGGCAGCTATAAAGGAAAAACAAACAGATAAACATCTGAAGGTGGGCTATCAAAAGATGATGAGCTTGCTAGTCTAGCTTAGCAAGACAGCTGCTGGACAAACGAAAGACAAACAGTGATATTGGACAAACAAACAGATACATCTCTACAAGTAGGCTGTAATAAGATGAGAAACTTGCGAGTCAAGCTTAGCAAGACAGCTGCTGGACAAAAAGATAAATAAACAACCATATTGAACAAACAAACATACACCTCTTCAAGCAGGATTTGATAAGATGAGAAACTTGCTAGTCTAGCTTAGCAAGACAGCTGCTGGACAAACAGATAAACAAACAACCATATTGGACAAAACAAACAGATACACCTCTACAAGCAGGCTGTAATAAGATGAGAAACTTGCTAGTCTAGCTTAGCAAGACAGCTGCTGGACAAACAACCTTATTTGGACAAACAAATAGATACGCCTCTACAAGCAGGATTTAATATGCTGAAAAACTTGCTAGTCTAGCTTAGCAAGAAAGCTGCTGGACAAACAGAAGACAAACAGTGATTATGGACAAACAAACAGATACACCTCTACAAGAAGGCTGTAATAAGATGAAAAACTTGCTAGTCTAGCTTTTCAAGACAACTGCTGGACAAACAGATAGACGAACAACCCTATTTGGACAAACAAGCAGATACACTTCTACTAGCAGGATTTAATAAGATGAGAAACTTGCTAATCTAGCTTAGCAAGACAGCTGCTGGACAAACGGAGACAAACAACCATACTTGCCAAACAAACAGATATGCCTCTACATAGAAGACAAACAGTGATGTTGGACAAACAAACAGATACACCTCTACAAGAAGGCTGTAATAAGATGAAAAACTTGCTAATCTAGCTTAGCAAGACAGCTGCTGGACAAACAGATAGACGAACAACCATATTTGACAACAAACAGATACATCTCTACAAGCAGGATTTGATAAGATGAGAAACTTGCTAGTCTAGCTTAGCAAGACAGCTGCTGGACAAACAGATAGACCAACAACCATATTGGACAAAACAAACAGATACACTTCTACAAGCAGGCTGTAATAAGATGAGAAACTTGCTAGTCAAGCTTAGCAAGACAGCTGCTGGACAAACAGATAGACAAACAACCATATTGGACAAACAAACAGCTACACCTCTACAAGCAGGCTGTAATAAGATGAGAAACCTGCTAGTCTAGCTTAGCAAGACAGCTGCTGGACAAACAGATAGACAAACAACCATATTGAACAAACAAAAAGATACACCTCTTCAAGCAGGCTGTAATAAGATGAGAAACTTGCTAATCTAGCTTAGCAAGACAGCTGCTGGACAAACAGATAGACGAACAACCATATTGGACAAAACAAACAGATACACTTCTACAAGCAGGCTTTGATAAGATGAGAAACTTGCTAGTCTAGCTTAGCAAGACAGCTGCTGGAAAAATGGATAGACAAACAATCATATTGGGCAAACAAACAGATACACCTCTACAAGCAGGCTTTAAGATGAGAAACTTATTCTAGCTTAGCAAGACAGCTGCTGTGTATTGGACATACACACAAATATATATACCTCTACAGGTAGAATATCGTAAGACGGCTTAGCAAGACAGCTGCTGCACAAACAGCTAGACGAAGAGGCAGCCAGAATGAACAAACAGCCAGATAGATACACCTCTACAGGTAGGCTATCATCAGATGATGAGCCTACATGTCTAGCTTAGCTAGACAGCTGCTGGACAAACAAACAGATGGACAGACAGGCAGCCATAATGGACAAACAAACATACACAAAAAATACCTCTACAGGTGGGCTATCATAAGACGATGAGCTTGCTAGTCTAGCTAAGCTACACAACTGCGTGAAGAGGTTAAGACCAGTCATGCTTATACTCTCTGGCTCAAGCTGGGGCATCTACAAAGACAAAGTAAATCCACTTTGATTAAAAACATTCAGAATAATAATTCCTAAGCTGAATGATGCCTTGGTGACCGTAGTTTTGACCAAGAGCTTTCACCTCACAAAATTATCCAAAAAATGTACTCTTTTTCAATTTTGTGAAAACTCTATATGGAACATACATGAAATATTTAGAAATAAAAACATTAAGGACTTTTGTGGATATGTGTGTTTTGATTGTAGTATCAAGAAAAACATTCAGAAAAAAACAGTGATTTGTAATAAATGACCTCTCCTATAAAAAAATACATATATATAGGAAACTGCTGAGCAAACACTGAACGTTTTCTTCAATTTGTTATCTAAAAAGGAAAAAAAAAGGTGAAAAACCAGCTGATAGTTGAATGCCTCTATATTGCATTAGTACCATGTCACACCGGCAATTTACAGGCAACAACTTTTGAGCAAACTCCACGAAAAAGACAAATCATATTTTAATTTTCCACATAATTTTTGTGCCGACAGTTAATAACACTGGCAGGAAAATATTTCTTGTGCTACGGAAGTGTTACTTTTTCATGCAGTTCATTTGGTTGCCTCTCTCTCTGTTGCCTTTAAAAATTGCCTGAGCTTGATTTCATGAAGAGCTAAGATTAATCTTATACAATACAAAACGCTATGGCCAAATTGACAACTCATCTCAAGACGAATCTTAAGTTCTTTGTGAAATCGAGCCCAGTTTAACATGGCCCTGAAATGGACAATCCAGGCAAAGTGCAAAAGAAAGCGTCACTGTTTCTTTTAACAACCCCCTCTCTACTTAAGAAAGGTTTCTCCATCCTCCATATACGTATATAGATAGTTCTCAATAGACGTCATCTTTATTGGGAACTTGGACTCTGGCTTGAAGATGCATCAAGTGTTCTAATTTTGCTATGCGGCCAAGTGGTTCACTGATCAATCATGCAAGGGCTTCATCAAACTCCTGTGTGCTTCACGTGGCATTTACGCATACCACATAGTTTTACATTAAAAAAAGGATGATCAGTGCCCGTAGAGATGGCCGAAATTTCTATATTTAACTAGTGTAATAATTACATCTGGGATAAAGAACTGTATGATTTGGTTTTTCCCTACATGTAAAAGTTTTGTAAAAAAGAAAACTTGGGGGTACCCTTTTTTCAATGGACAGGAAATTTTGATGTTTTGGGTGAAAGTAATTTGAAAGTAATTTGGGTGGGGGAGGGGTGTGGGTGGGGAAGGGGTGTGGGTGGGGGTATATTTCCTCTATTTCTAGTGCTTCACATACCTTGTTGAAGAATATATGCTTGAACGTTTCTAACCCGAGTGCATGTTGGTCTTTGTTGCCAGCCTGGTTGAGGAACCAACTCAATGCTTCATCACCACATTCCGGGTCCGTGGCCAGACACGTCCACAGGGTGTCGACCTGGTCGAGGGTTAATCCTAAGATGGGCAAACCAAAATTTGTAAATTGAACTTTTTGAACGAAAACGAAGTCATATTTGAATAACTGGTAAGCAACATGCTTGGTTTAAATGAGTCAGTAGAGGTAGCTTGATGGATGTGAAGAGGGAGATGATGGAGCAGCTACAGAAAAGGCTGGTTGAACATAGCGAGTGTAGATATGTGGACCATTAGCAAGTTGAAATTGAGAATTGTTGGAACTTTTAAAGAAATTAAACTGTGAGTATAGGTACATGCGTAGCCATTAACTGTTAAGTAGGTCAGAAGAAGAATCTTGGCAAACCTTCCTAGTGAAAAACAAAACTACAAAGAAAAGAAAGACGTCAAGTTTCAGAGTCCGTATTCTACTCACTGAAGTGATCAGGGGAGCCTAGAGTGGAGAAGACGCACGTTAGGAATTGAAGTCTCGCTTGTACCTCAGTCGTGTGTGTATAGCTGTTGAGAAATTATGAAGAACTAGCGTTACAAAGGACAAGTCTATTGGGCTGGAGCAACACAGGGGAAGTACATACTGAAAGGGAAGACTGTAACATGGGCCACAATTTCATAAAGCCTGTAAGCAGACGTTTTCTGCTGACAAAGCAGCCATTAGTAAAATGTCTATTTTATATCATCACTGCTAACCGCCAGCAAACCAATGGGCAAGCTAGCTTGCTGGCTGTTCTTGTTAGCAGATGAGTGATGCAACAACACAAATCCATTGTGAACGCGCTAATCTTCTCCATCATTTATGAAATACACTCAAGCTAACGCATGTTGTTCTGCTATGGTAAGCACACAAATTTGATTACTAGTAAACACCTTTATGAAAGTGGGCCCTAAATGCTTTCAACTTCAGAAACCATTCATTTCTGTATAATCATCACCCTACGCCCCGACATGGCTAACAATTGTTGATATTTGGACACAATATTTTCCCAGTAAAACTGACCAGAAAAATCATACGAAACAGAAATAAGGTTTTGTTTTAGAAATGTAGTGTCCTTTAGTATGTTAACATGGGAAACATTGGAAGACGTCAATTCAGGACATGACCTTTATTTACCTTCGACCTTTTTGGTTGAGTGGAAGTAGGTCAAATCTTGCGGCTGTTTGTGGCTGTTATGGGCATTTTGGTACAAGCCACTTATGGCCTGCAGCCGTTTGTGGCTGCTATGGGCCTTGAGGTACAAGCCGCTTGTGGCCACTATAGATTCTAAAGGGTTAAGGTCTTTAATATATTCTATTCTTTTTATTGTGCATAAAAAACAATTCCAATATACTCACTTTTGATTTAAGGGATAAATATTTAAAAGTTCCATGAGAATTTTCCAAATTTGTTAAACCAATTTTTTTGCCAAACTTAAATACCCAATTGATGTCATTTTAAGTGATTAAAACAGAAGTGCCTTCCCTAGTAAACCAATTTTTTGTTTAAGCATACCACAAGCTCCCAACAAGTTTTTTTAAAACAGAAAACCAGATATCATGGGTTACCTCACATAGCAAGAGAGAATTGATTGATTACTCACAGTGTTCTGTCTGGGCGTTCACCACTTCTGACCTGGCTGGTATAATGAATGAGATTACTGAAGAATAGCTCCATCATATGAAGCTCTTCCTCTGCCCACCTACAATGCACACATGAAACAGGATCATCAGTAATTCAAAATTAATCATCATTCTGGGTACAATCCGCCAGAGCTCCCAACATTTTTCATCACGCTGAAACAGCATCGTAACGTCTGAATTTCATTACACTATCAGGATGCCATACTTGCACAGATTATCACTGCGAGGGCACTTAGTTTAACCAACTGGTAGTCAGTCCTTCCATTGCTGACTGGGAAATACAGACCCCACAGGAATAGACCATTAGTCTTGCATACAATCACACAAGATGATAGGCAAGATTTTGATTTTTCACACGTTGCACCATACACGTTGGGACCGAATACGCAGAAGACCTGCATGAGATATAGCGTGCTGTTTTTAAATTGAAAAGTAAGAAACAGCATCTTCCAAAATCGTAACAATGAATAGTAAAACTGTAAAAGCATAAATGGGTGAAAAATCATTACAAGGAATATGCCAAAATAATACATGTTGGGAGCTCTGAATCTGGGTCAAATCCTATAAACACTGACCCCCCCCCAAAAAAAAAGAAATCATCATTATTGGCCATTGACAACCCACTCCAAGGTCAATATCTCTAAGAGACCTTATAAATGATTTTAACTTGTGATTCTCCCGACAAGGTTAAGCCCGCAAATTCAGCCGACACTCTTGCTTCCTTGACAGTACATACAACATAACCAGTGGAAGCACTGTAACTTACCAACTTCAAGACATCAAAACATGATTAAGGGATTCAAAGCAGAGCTGGAAAGATGAGGATCTTGTAAGAATTTGTACTTAAAATGCCCACTAACAAATGGCAAGAATGAAGCACGTCACATTACGCAATCTAAAGTTGCTACGGTTAGAACTAACTTTCACAGACTAGTTCCTGGAAACACATTCCTTCAACCCTGGAGTTTGGAATACATAAATGCTTTTACTATAATAAACTTCTTCCTGGGTGAAAAAATTTTTCTTAGACTTGAGGTTTTTAAACTTACATAGTGATCCAGTGGGTATTGTAATTATTACGATACTGTTGAAAGGAACCAAACAGCTTTGGCAAAAGACGTAAAGAAACAACTTCAGACCTGCAGATACAAAACAAGACAGAAGAAAAAAAAAGACATCAAATATCATAAACGTCGAGACCACACTAGCTCTTTTCAGAGCCACCACTTCTCCCATAAGAGATTTGTACATGGTTGTACCCGCAATTACTAGTTATACTAGTTATAGTTTCCTAAAAATCATAAAATGATCTCAAAGACGAGGTAGCAGGAACAAAACCATTCAATGATGCACACAGTTTGCTAGCGCGTCTTCTGTGCTCTCTTTTACCTGTTGCTCTTCAAATTCTCCAGGCAGCCTTCCACAAACTTCATGCGGATTTCTCTTTCTGGGAACCAACAGACGAGTGAACATAGAAGTTTCTCTGCCTCGGCTGCTAGTCCCTCTGCTAGATGAATCTGTGGATTGATTTAGTTTAAACAAGTTTAAATAAATGTCGGAGAAAATATATCAAAAAAGTGGTTTCTAATCCCCAAGAATGCTGATAATGTCGGTTTAATTTTTTAGGAAAACAAAAACAAAAACAAAACAACAACAGAAATTCAAATATTCTAACAAGATTTTCATTTCATCCACCACTGCTACAAGTGTAATTCTACAAGTGAAACAGACAAACCATGACATCAGAAATGAATTTGCGAAAAAGAGCCTATTTCCAAAAATCCCATAAAGTCATTGCGCTGACTCTAAAAGTTATAAAGTAGTCCAAACATAGTAAATTTCATCTCCCTTTCTGATATTATGAGGGTCATTAAACATTGCAGATTTGAAATAAAAGATGGTAATTATCAAGGTATTCATTCAAAAGCATGATTATGCATCAGAGATGAGACAATCTTTTCAGTTTTCTTATTTTTGTTGTTTTCCCTTCAAAATTGAATGGAGTGTAAGGGAAAATAAATGCAGAGACTTTGTTGTAAACAGCTTTCTTTGGGGGTCAAGCCATTGCTGACAAAAAGGTCTGAAAGTACGATCTAAATGTTAGGAGATATGTTGAAATGATGGCATTTCCACCACCTATTGGCAAACCCTAGATACACCCCAAGGAGCTTCTGGGAGCAGTATTCTGAGCACTTAAGAAGTGGATCAAACAGCATGATCTCTTTATGAAGAACATAACAACAATTTTTGTCACCAGGCAAAAATAAAAACGTCTGAATTTTCTCATTCCTGTTTCTTACAGCGTGTTCATCCTGTACTTGGTCCCACAGTAACGTGTGCCCTTTTTTGCAAACTTCCTCAAAGTTGAAGTCCACAAAGGGAGTTGATGGGTCTTCTCTCTCATTGTGGTTAGAACAGGTACCTGGGAGGGGGAGAAAGTCAAAGTCCTGTCAAGACACAGTGCGGCATTCATTACTTTGAAACCCCCAAACCACATAATCAGAAGTAAAATTTACTTGGTACATACACTCTCAGTGGAGTGGCCGAGCGGTCAAGTCAGCCGAACTTACGTTTTGTAGTTTACAGAATGTGGGTTCAAATCCCGGCCTGGCCAGTCGCGGCACTTGGTGTCCTTTAGCATGACACTTTATCATAATTGCTTTGTCCTTCGGATGGGACGTTAAGCCGTAGGTCCCGTGTACTAGGATTGGCAGTGCACGTAAAAGAACCCAGAACACTTATCATGAAAGAGTTGGGGTTTACCCCGGTGTTTCTGGTTCAGATAGCCAGCATCCTTATCTATAGGTTTCCTCAGGCTTCCGAGCTACAGTGATTAAGTTTCCTTTTGAGGCATCCTTGGTTTCATTACCAGAAATTAATAATAATAATAATAAAAACAAGTGGGTGGAGCCTTAACCGGAGCCAAAGCGTAAACTGTGGTTTCAAAAATGCCCATGATGTGATGCACAGCTGAACACTAGCAATTTGCACAATATTAACAATCAATATTTATTAATATTAATGTCATGCATGGTGTTTTCACATATGGAGTTCCGAGTTACTTAACTCATTAAAACCAGAAGGATTTTGGAGTACCAGGGTTTAAACCCCCATGTTATGAATGAGTTCCACACTTACTGGATAGTCTACTGCGGTATACAGGTCCCATGTCGGGCAGGTGATGATGGTGGCGGTGACGATGGGAGTGAGGGTGATGATGATGGTGTATTGAACTAAGATGAGCGCTGAGCTGTAAGAGTTCATCGGAGCAGACAGAGTCTTCCTCCTCTTCTTCCTCGCCGTCAAAGTCGGCCATGTTCTTCTCCGACTTGGCGCTTGCCTGGGAGCTGCTACAGGATCCTTCGTCTGCACTGATCAGCTCATCCATCACATTCCTATATGAATAAAAAAGTCAACATCACTCAATGCAAAAATTCCCCTTTGGACACACTATTAAATATTTCTAAACTAACGTTTGACATGGTCTTTCAGATTGTTATGTGTTATTCATTGTAGTGATACAGAATTTTGATACATTTTTGAATAACAGTACAAACAACAATGTCTGTGTCAACAGAGGGCGCTATTAGTCATTAGTGTGCTGCCACAACCAATTACTTCCTCTAAATTTCCCCATGAATTTTTTTTCTCCATACTGATTCAAAACAAATAAAGTACAAGCAATTTTTCCTCCAGTGATTTGTCCTTTGCTAAATTATTCTAGCTTGTGCAATCACAGCCCCTTCAGAAGTCTTTTTACTCCAAGGTTCTAAAACTTACCCCCGTATTGTATGCCGATGAGGAAGATATCTCCTACAGTCATAAATCTCAGTTTCTAAGCCTCTATTCCTAACGTAGTAATCTTCAGCTTCCTGAGCTTCTTGGGGTAGCTGCCCGTGATCAGACTGAGGAGAAGGGGGTAATGAACCCATGACCCCTTCACACCCTATGCGAGTCCTTTCAATCTCAGCATCGACTGCGTCTCCCTCTCCTTCTTCCCCTTCCCCGGCCTTCTCCTCCAAGTCCCCAATCAGCAGCTGCTGTTTCTTAATGGGAATTTGTTCTCTCCTCGGCCGGACCTCCGCCGGGAAGAAATGTCTGTGCTGGACCCCGCTCTCCTCAGAGGAGGCACTATCGCTGATGTCTCCACCAACAAGGCACTTGCGTAACTGACTGCGCCGACCGAGCATTGTTGACCTGCAGCAGGGATGTCTGATCCCTGTGTCGTCGTCGTCTTCTTCCTCGCTTCGCATCTCCACGTCGCTCTCTTCGCTAACGTCCTCGTACTCGCTTCCTAGTTGAGTGCCGTGCTCCTCACTCTCTTCAGTCACGTCACTGTCACTCTCCGAGTTCTCGGGACTTGTCACCATGGCCTCATTCTCAGAGTCAATGTTATCCGAGTCATGTTCGGTAATGGAGCTCTCGGACCCCTCCTCAACTAGTCTCAGTTTCAGAAGTCTTTTCCGTCGACGACTTGCTGCACTGAGAGTCTTATGTGAACTTTTACCACCACGGGAGCCGTTCTTTGTGGTTTTATTTCTAAGTTCTGTCCGTAAGTTTCCATCATTTACTATCTCCTCTCTCTCTGTAGCGCTTTGAGAATCTACTCTGATAACGTCTATACTTTCCTCCTACATGAGATTGTTACAAACAAGAAATGTGTTAATTATTTGGTTTTACCCTTACACCAATGCGTGATAAGCACTGTAATTTAGTGTTTGACGAGTCTTGCAGAAAAAATCCAAAGGCTACTTGGGTGGGATTCGAACCCATGACCCCCGCATTCTAGAGCAGATATCTTAACCACCTGACCATCGAGTGTGCCTGGTGACAAGAGGCCAGTTCACATTCTGTATTATTAGCAGCGGATACCACAACAAAATTTCACTCTCTAAATTTTCAAGTTATTTTTTTAAAATTGACTTCACTGACAGCTGCTATCGCTAAAAATACAAAGACGATCCCCAGCAAAAGTCAGATAAAAAAATCAAGAAACAAAGCTATTTTGGGGGGTACATATACCTCTTGTGTGTTACTACAATGAGAGGACTGATCTTCCAAGGCACTCCGAATAGTCTCTTCTACGTTATCCTCATCATCATCTTCTAGCTCATAGATCTCCACCATACGACTATTGTTGCTGTTCATCCCACCTGGGTGACCAAACACAAATAACAGGTTGACCACACCAATCTTTTTTCAAGCGTAAATGTGAATATGCCTGTCAAGACTGGTTTATATGTGTGACTTATTAACTGTGAACGCAGCAAGATTGAATTCTGCATCCAAACATGCACGTTCATAGTTGCAAAAAAAAGTGTGAGGCAAAAGAAGAAAAAAAAGGAAACCGGTTTCTACTTCCCACTTGATGTCACAAAGCATAAGGTCTGCCATCAATTTTTATTTATGTATTATGGTTAAGCACAATATGATTTTGTTTTTATCAAGTATGAAAGCTGCCCAAATCCCATTCCTCCAATAGTGCAGTTATTTTGTAAACACAGAAAATGGGCCACTTTCTGCCCTAGTACTCTAAGCAATTCATGGTCTCACCTTTGTCTGGTCCAATTTCTAGGTTGCTTCTTAGCAGAGGAAACTCATGGTGTGAGTGTCTGGTATCTGGTCTCCGGAGTGTGGTGGCACTCACAGCACTACTAGACACCGCACTGGTCCATATACACTTGGTTATGACTTGGGATAGGTATAGCGTCTGCAAGCAAAATTTTCAAAAGTTATGACATAACCAGTTTGTTAATTTTATTGCAGATGCCAAATGTGCACGGCTTCAATCATGGGTTTACCTGGTAAAGTTGTTAACGGATTTAAAAGGGCTGTGTCGTCATGATTAAAACAGGACTGTGGCTGTGCATGGACAGATGAACTCTCACCCAGATACTGCACACACGTGCACTTGCAGTCTAATCACAGAGGCTACCGTCTTTGTCAAACTGTGACCGCCGCAGCACACACGCGCGTAGCAACTGGGTTATTACATTTGCTGCTATAATCATGAAGACACAGCCCCTTTAAATGAATGATGAAATAATAATTTGAAATTATTTTTCAAACAAATCACCGAGCTCTTTGTCAGCTGCATAAAAAGCTTGCTTAAGCTTGTCAAACACTAGGGCAGTGAACAGTTATTCCACATTTTGCCTGATGTTCCTATTGGTATCTTTGTAATGAACAACTGTAAGTTTCCCACGACTTGAGCCACACATTACTGTCAAGTATGGGCCATATTAGGCTGTGTCCAAGCTGGGGGCTGCGGCTATGGCTGTGACTGCTGCTAAGGATGTTGCTATGGGCATCCTATGCTTCAGCACATATTCACGTAACAATCAAGCCACAGCCGCTAATCCTGAAATGTGCAACTGGAAACTATAACTGAGCAAAAGTCACCTGCTCTGTGTGTTCCGATGGGTGCAGCCTCGACACTAGCTTCAGTAGATGGAACAAGGGTCCTGCTTCCAGATTCTTAATCAGATGAGGAAAGAGATCGTGGACGTAACGGCCGGAGTGCTTCAGCTGGGTGGCTGCCCAGATGATATCGATGTGTTTGGTGGTTAGAGCGCCCTCTGCTGCCAGGAAGTTGAGAATGATCTGACACTGCTTGATGATCTGTTGCAGAAAAAAAAAGTTCCAAATTTATATGTGGGTCTCTTTGTCAGCTTATGGAGAGAAGTGTCTTAACAGAAATACACAGTTTTATAGAGTTTCTTTTCACCCACTGGAAATCTACAGCCTGAATGGGAAACCCAATAAAAATGTCAGAAGCAAGTACTGAAAAAAAAAAAAAAAAACTCTTTCAACCTTACCTCTAGATGCATATTGGGTCCAAACAGATGTTCAACAACTTCTTTCTCAAGTAGCCAGGCAGTCAATTGGGAACCAACACTGAGAATAAAGACACCCATCAGTCATTAACCCTAAACCATACTCAAGATGACATTGATATTCTTAAAACAATCAAAAACAAATTCGAGAAATTCTTAATAATAATCCCACTGGTAAGCATGGAAACGTTTAAGAATTCCCGATAGTAAGTGGTTAATAACATGTTTCATTTTAACCAGTTGCCGTGGGGATTTTTTTTTTTTTGTCCTTTGTCCTGTCCCCCTGGCGGGATTGTTTTGGCGGAATTGCCATAATCTTTCTTCTTTGAGGGTACTGCTGGCACAAAGAAACCCTGACTTGACAATGCCAAGAGAACAAAGATTCTCTTTAGTGGATTGTACGTTTTGTTTCTCGACCGAGAAAATGTCAAATTCATGCACCGTGAATTGCAACATCGGCAGTTACCTACGGCATAGGAATGATACTAAATACAGAACCATGGCTCTGCCAGCTCACTTTGACTTACCTCCATTGAAAATTCAATGAATGAACAATCGTGGAAGCCTCTGGATGCCTCATAATCCTCTTCTTGGAACAAAAGGACAAAGGTCTATAATCAGAGATTACACAAAAACCACCTCTCAATGGCCAGAAAACACCAATATATTCAAGACTTTTTTTGTCCTCATGTGGGTGAAACGAAGCGTTAGACGGCATGTGTGTGTTCTGTGCACGCTCCGCAGTGAAATGACCAGGCGACCTTTACTCCGGCGGAACGAAATTACATCATGGCATCTTTACACGGCTTTCGTTTCCAGGCAGGGGAAACATTTGCATGTAAACAGGACATCCGGCACCAACTGGTTATAATCTTCTAATTTCCCAATCTTACCCTCCTATGAACCTTTCTCACCAACACACCATGAAAACGAGAAGAAAAACAATTCTATCATCACTCACTTGTCAATGTCTGCTACAGACTCGTTGTTGCACACTTCATTAAACATGTGAATCTGGCTCTAAAAAGACAATAAAAAAATGTCAAGTAAAAAAAACAAATTAAGATTTGAAGCTTCAAATGTTGAAAAAGTGTTACATATAAACTGGGCCTAATTTCATTTGTGACTTGTTTCCTAACTATATTTTGCTGAGCAGAAAATTGTCTTGTAATACTTTCCCCTTAAGCATCGTTATGAGTCCCCAGGCACAGTTTCATAGAGCTGCTTAAGCACAAAAAAGTAGCTAAGCACAATACAATTATGCTTACCTGAATAAGGTTACCAGCCAAACTATCATTCCCCATGTACAATCTGTGGCTGGTATTCTGCTTAATCTACATGGCATTACTTGTATTTTATACAGTACTGCTAGGGTAAACCATCACATAAAAAAAATGTATAAAAATGAAAAAAAAAATGAAAAAAAAATAGTTCAATAAATTCTTTCTGATTCTTTTCCGTAATGATTTTTGCATCCTACTCACGGTTATCTGACTAAGTCCAGCGAGCCTCATGGTCAGTGTGGACGACATGAAATACTTGAGAGCCAACTCCAGGCTGTCCCGATCAAAGGACAGAGGTGCTTCCATGGGCTCTTTGATTGCACTCCACATCATATCTGCCATACTGCGGGCACTGGCGCGTCGTAACTCCTTATCCGGAAGCCGACACAAATATCTAATTAGGAAATCACAACAGGAGGGAAACAAATTTTACGCACCTAAAATGTTCTGGGTACACTATTTCCATGCCCCCCCCTTTTCTCCTTCTCGTCTGATGACAGATTAGTTGTCATCATCATTCAGTAAATGTGTATTCTTGATGAAGATTGGACACTGACATCATCTCACATTACACAGCTGGAGGGCTTTTCCCACTGGAAGTATCAGATATTCATCCACGCATTTTGTTCTTGATTTTGATGAGGCAAGTCTCACTTTACAAAAAAAAAACCAAACAGTAAATTGACTGTCTCCTCATCTTTATCAAACACCCAAGTTGTGACTAAAGAGAGGCTGCCAGGAAAAATTTTTTTTATATGAAATCTGTGGCTAAGTGATGATGAAATTCTATTAGGAACTATACCTGATTACATGAGTCCTTAATGGGGCAACGAACTGCATCACAGCATGGAGATGAAGCCACAACCGAAGCTGAAGTGAGAAACATGAGCCACATAAAATATTGAAACACATGATACCTTCAAACGGTGCATAATTTTCAAATCAAATTATCTGCAGAGATGAAACGCCGTATCATATTGTCAATTGTTCTCCACAGGAAGATAACAACCAAATTTAATTTTAATGTTCAAATCATAAATAAATAATACAATACACCCATTGAACAGGCCACCAGCACTTGCGCATGTGTGTATGTACCAGGCACAACTCTCAGTCAGTGATAGGTCTCCCTTTAACCTCGGTGAGGGCGCTCTTTGAGCTTCTGGCGTCAAGTGCAAGGGCTCCGTTTACTTTGCAAGATTTCCTCAGAAACTGCACAGTGTCTCCACTTGCTTCTCAAAAGAACTGAAGCTATACCACTTAATACCACTGTTACACTATTCTTCTATCAACAACATTTAAACTGTACAATCCTTTTCATTTTCCTAATATTAAGTTGTCATGAAGTTGTCATGAAGTGTCAAGCTCTACAGAGCCAAGTCTCATTTCAAGATTCAAGTCTTCACAAGCAAATCTAAAGCTTTGGAAAGCATATTTGTTGTAAGGTGCTTCGTGATAATTTCTCATTATCATTACGATTCAAGACAAGTTTTGAGTGTTTATGTAAAATTCTCAAGTTGTTTCACATATACAACAGATCTTGTTGTATTTTGCCACGTTGATCTTAACAACTATGTTAACAAATTTGTTGTTTACAAGTTTTGAAGACCTAATAACTGAGTCATCAGTAGGAAATTTCTTTTGAAAACTGAATTTCAAACAGTTGCGTTGCTAACATGTTATTTAGGGCAAATCTTAATAGAGTAAATTTAACTCCAAGTTCAGTTTCAAATCCCTGGATGATGGGACTTGAGGGCAACTCGAGACCAAGTCTCAAACTCAAGTCACCAATGATGATGTAGCAAAAATTCTTGACAAATATCAAGCGTGAGCATTAACAGCCAGTGCTTGTGCAAGTTTCAAGCCACTAACACAGCTCACATCTCTCTCAAAAATTAAGTTAACTCATTTCCGATGTCTGTCTTTTGGCTGAACTTACATTTGCCACGATGGCAATGATGGCGTGGGCCAAGGAGAAGGGAAGCGTATCAGGTGTGGCTGCCTCGAAGCACTGTCTCATGACAGCCAGCCCGTTACTGTCACAGAAGAAGCACACGTTGCGCAGCAGGTGGATGGGCACATCCAAATCCTAACATAACCAAAGAAATGAAAGCTGATAAGACAAGTAATCCTTTACTAGGGAAATGATCCTCTCTGCTGCTGATGGGGGGGGGGGGCACTCCAACATTTTCAGGGTAGCATATAGGGGTTCATTAGGGGTACAGAGAGTACAGCGAACATGTAGGGTAGGGATTTATACCTCTCGTACATTTGATAACATTGATTTCATGCTACACTGTATAATATCCAAAATGTCAAGATGAATTTAAGAAACAAATTTCATCAGAACACTTCTATTTTGGTTTCAAGCAATCAAACCTATTAAGAATTGATGTTTTGGGTTTTTAGGGAAAAGCCTACAGAAAAAACTTGCATTACCGAAGAATTAATCAAGTTACTAAATCAATTAATCAAGTATAATTACATTTCACAAAATACAAATTAAGGCTCATTAGCTATCGCTTACTAAATACCAAATTAATTGCATAAATCCATCAACATAGTAAACAGTTCTTCTCAGGATACTGTAGTTTGAAATTTCTTTTTACAACAACAAACAATAAAGTGCAAAATCACAGGTTGTCATACGGGAAAAAAAGAAACGAAAAAAAAAGAAAGGAGGATTCCTTCCAGTCCGGGTGTGTCTCTGGGCAGTGTATTTATACAACTCCTGGTCTAAATATAGCCGATTGTCCCGTCCTGTGTAATCAATGCTATGTATGTTTTCTGTCAACTTACATTCATATCGCAGTAATTGCCCAGGGCCTCTGACTCCTGAGATGATGTTTCCTGCTGGAGATAGAAGCAAACAGGAACAAGGTTGTTAGGCAAAACTCTTGCCCGGTCTACTAACAAGCAAACGGCAAGTCAATTCCAATCACTGAAACAGTTTCACATAATTGGGAAGAAGAGAAAAAGATGGGGGGAAAAAAAGCTACCCCCAAAACCAATACAATGGCTAGAGTTTGAGATGATTGATAGATAGCTCAGCATTATGCACAGATGTACTATTGTACTGCTCATATGTTTTTTAACAAATTTTATTAAATAGATGTTAAGTTTGCCCCAGGGATAAAGAATATGATTTATGTTTAACCGTACACTGTTGTGTTTAAGCACTGTATACCGAGCAGATGTCTTACCGACCAGACCACCGAGATTGACCGGTACCTAGCGGCCGTTCGAATCTTGTTGGTCTAGTTGGTAAGACTGCTCTAGAATGGCAAAGGTCATGGGTTCGAATCCCACCCAAGTAATATGCCTGTGGATTTTTTTTCACAGGACTCGGGGGAAGTACTGAGTGTGCAGTGCTTAAACACACTGGTGTATGGGTAAAACATAAACAATAAAAATATTATCATTTATAATTTTATTGGAATTATTGCTTACCTCCCGGAGAAACCAGAATGAAATGTAAAACCATTGTACATTGAACAAGTAGTGTTGGAACAATATTCAGCCAGACAGAAACTAATTTAGATTTGATAATAACACTTCCCCTTTTGTGATTCAGAACAAAATACCACAATCATAACGGTGTGTACACATTACAATGCAGAGGTTTCTGCCAAAATGGACAAAACAACATCGAAAGAATCTATGAGCCAAAAGGTTTAATGAGTTTCTTGGTAGTTCATGAGCAAAAGGTCAACATGTGGTAACCTTTACAGTAGATGATATGACAACTGAACTGACGAAGTACACGTTTGCGTGTACGCGTGAACCAAATTTACATGATGCAAAAAAAAAAAAACCATGGTAAAACGAACTGGTTTTTCCATCATTGTTATTATTGTTATTATTTATTTATTTGGCCGTTGACAACGAGAAAACAACATACAGGGAGTCAAAATAATTGTGATGCAAGGAAATTAGCCATTGAAAGTGCCCTCATGTGGTGAAAAGTACGACCAATGTAGACACCTTATGTAACAGGGCTCATGAACAGGAACTGAAATCTGCAAAACAGGTACAGCAGATTTTTTACAGATTCTCCCTATACTTTTTTAACACAGAGGGTGTTTCTACGGTGTGACAAAGGACCTTGCTGTCGGCTGTCCTTTATCATTTGGCCAAGACCCTGCCATCCTTATGAAACTGCTGTTGAAGAACAAGTTGTGAACATCAATTTTATGTTTCTAAATTATGCAAACTACATACATGTGCACATGTATATGAACATGACATTCGATTTTAAATAAAAAGTGTGTACCAATAACTGTCCTGTCAGCACATCAAAAATACATTTTTAAAATAACTTTTTCTTCATACTCTTGAGAACATGTGATTGATATCCTGCAATACAGTAAGACCTCACCATAGAGAAGTCATTGTTGCAGTAACAAGTAAGAACAACAAATCTCAACTACAGTGTACAACAGTATACATATATAGCACAGCTCTGTTGCGATGAATTGACACAAACTCAGGCCAAAAAGTGAAAATGCTGAATGACCTGAATGTACGCATTATCTGTTTCGGTATAATTTAAGTCGGCAGAGAGTCCCAGGGAAATGTTACACTGACTGATCTCGGAGATCTCCTATCATCAGTTACAATGATAATTTGAGACTTTAGGGCCTACTGTGTCCCACACAGTAAACCTCCACGGAGGTTCCAGCCCAGTGTGGCACAAGGCACAGAGGTGGGATTTTTTCACATTATAAAAACAAAAATCCTGAAAAGTAGGTTTAAAGGTTTGGGTTTTCACTTTAGTCTGGTGGAATATTACACATGTGACCCTCATTTTTAAAGATTTAAAGATTGCTCTACATCAACTTAACTAAAAAGCAGTGAGGTTTTGGCCGCCTTCTGTTCTTTTTTTTTAACTAGGAGGCAACTTAACAGTCAAAGAAACTTTAGCAGCAAAGAGAATCTGTGACAAAATTCTCACATCAGGAAACGAACTTGAGGGTAATTTGAAAGGGTCAGAGTTCAGCAGCTGTATCTACGTGAAGCCTGATGTGCTATTTCTACTGCAGACAAAGTCAGCAATGCTCGAGAGGTTATCCTCATCATGAAAGACCAGTCCAATGAATATATTTACTTGGTCACTATACACTGGTTTGATATTTGAGTTTATAACACCCTATACATAGATTCTGCCTTGTGATTGGTTTAGAGCTCGTCACATGTCTTATTTTAACTACAAAGCCACGTGGACGTGACAAACTAAACCCATAGCAATCAACGTACTATACCCTTAGCTACAGCAGTTTCTTGGGACCTAGACGTATATGGTAGTGTATGGTATGGGGTGCTGTAAAACAAATATTGACTGCTTTTCCTCGTACTATGGTTAAAGCAACAACTCCTTCAGTGGTCCCCGGACCATTCTATTTTCCCCTCGGCTTCACCTCACCTGCTGAGGTGCACCTCGGGAGTTGTAGTTTCAACCAAAGCACTCAAAGCAGTCAGTATTTGTATACTTTGCAGAACAGCTGCTTAAACGAAGTATACGGGTTTTCCTGTGAGCACAAGGACAACATCAAAATAACAAAACTGGTTTGCAGCTATCATACAGTCCTCATCACCACTGCTGCTACACGTATCCCTAAGACACTTCTCAAAATTGAAATACATGCATCTTCAACATAAACAAACCGATCGATATAACAACACCTTCAACCACAAGAGCAGGCCTGATCCTTGACGAAGGCGATGGAGGCAATTACCTTCGCTGCCCCAGGTCATTGCCTTCGTGCCGTCCAAACGTTCCAATATAGAGGTATCCTTAGGAACATAGAGGTGCCCTTTATCCAGAAGAAAATATCTTGGTGCCCTTGCCCTTTCAAGAATGAAGCAATCAGGCCTGCAAGAGACTGTTCCATATTCAAACGTTGTGCCCAGTTAATGTGAAAGATTTTGGTTTGTTACCTTCTTATGCTAAAAGTAATGTACATGGGAGCCTAAGGTTCCCCAAAAAGTTGGAATATGTGAGAGACTTGCAGTCTATAAAAAAAAACCAAACAAATGCTTACCTCAGCGAGACCATGGTAATACTGCTTGTGTGCTGCATACATTGGAAAATTCATCTGAAACACTTTGGCGACAAACTGCAGCAGCTTCTCCTCATCTTCCAAACTCCAAATTTCTACCTCCAACTCCTTTGCCTGCCTGTTTCCTCTATCCACCTCCATCTCTTCCTTAGATGCATTCTCAGAAGTCTCTCCCCTGCTAGGTTCCTCTTTCGAGTCAGAATTACACGCATCTTCTTTGTCATTTGTGTCAACATTTGCACTCTTCAACTCCGAAGAAGGTTCTTCTGATGTTCTGGATGGCTTTGGGGATGCAGGTTTCTTGGAATCTTCCTCGTCCTTTTGTCCAGCATCGTCTTCCTTGGATACATCCTCCTTGGATGAATCCTCTTTAGCTACCTCCTCCCGTACCTTGACGGATGCAGTTTTATCTTGGGTCTCACCCTCTGCAGTGTCTTCCTGGGGGTGCTTAGGGTTAGCAATGATGTTGATTGCGAACCTTAGGATGAGCTGCACCAAATTGTTGAGCCTCTCAAAGTTCTTGTAGTCCTTGAAGAGGCAGCTGCATTGTCTGAAACACACATCAAAATATAAAACACTAAGAGGAAGGAATCTTTACCCAGTTAACGTGGGATGGCGTGAATACACGCCAAAACTTTTCTTGGCACATGGTAGATGACGTGAAAACCAGCTTTTGTGTAAACTTGGAAAACTGGAACGTTAACACGTTAACGTGATCAATGGTGTCGAATGGTGTAGATGACGTGAAAACCAGCTTTTGTGTAAACTTGGAAAACTGGAACGTTAACACACCTAGACATTTCATTGTGTAGCATGTATAGTGCATGCACTCACAGTGCAATGCTTTGTTTTTCCCATACAAAGAAGGATAGATGAATGTGGAGTTCATGCTCAAAATCTCCCTATTTATTTATTTATTTATTTTTTTTTGGGGGGGGGGTTATTGTGTAATCCCCAATCCCAGGCTTTTGTCCTTTTGATATAACACAAAGAGGATTATAAGAGATAAAACCTTGGAAAGGTTTCAGGTTATTGTACTCTTTTCAGAATGAAACCAAGTTCAACATGCTGAAATAAAAACTATCAGCATTTCAGCTCTGAACCTTTTTATTGGTATTTTACTTTTCTCGAAAATTACAACACCGACAGACAGAATACGTTGAATATATTTGGTTTACCATCACCATCCCTCATCCAATAGATTTTAAATAACAATACAACATCTGGGACCATTTTCATAGAACTACTCAGTGTACAAATTTACCAAGCACAGATAAATATTACTAAGCAGAATCAGCACCACATCACGAATATGTTTTCAAGACAGGATCCCTGCTACTTCATGCTTAGCACATTATTTTCTGCTAAGCAGCTCTTTGAAATTGGACCCAAGTAATTATCAAAAGTGTGCTTGCTCTTTCACAAGGAGAGAGTGCAACAAAATACTTACCTCTGACCCCATGTTTGAGAAAACTCTAGTAAAGTCCAAACGTCTTTCTTCCGTACTTCAAATTTGTCCCCAGCTCCACACGTCTCAACATCTGGTGAAGAAAGATCCCATTACTACTTCATAAATAAGGTTTGCAACAATGCTCTCTAATGAACTTTACACAAATATTTAAACCTGATTATTAAAACTAATATTTTTTTTTTTTTTTTAAATATGCACAGTTTTAACTATTAATGAACTTGTAGCAAGTTAAACTTTTTTTCAATCTGTGTACAAATTTGTACATAATTCAGTGGCAGACTGTGACTGAAATTCTTGGTTGTAGGACTATGTATGTATTTTGTTTCCTCCCAAGTCTCATCTTCCCATCATTTCATAATTTAACCGTTGCCCTCTAAAATCCTTCTGTATCCTCTTTGCCGAAATGAGGGATTCAAAAGGACTGAGGGTTGTAGGCCCTTATAACAATTGTTTATCACTGGGTCAGGCATTCCAATCTTATCCAAGCCCAAACATGTTGGTGTGAAGTGACATAGGAAAGGAAGATATTGCAGGGTTGAAGTCACCTGTTGGAATGTGGGCCTAGGGAGTAAGGGTTTGAATGGTTTTGTTTTTAATATATTTTCTGTGTATCTTAAAGAATTTCTTGGTTTGTAAAATAACATTTAGATACAATTATTCAAATAGATCATCACTGAAAATACATATATTTTCACTTGATATGCAAAACCAAGATCACCCATGGATGTCTCAAGTCAAAACTGCAATGGATCAATGACCTTTATCTTGCTTAACTTCAAATCATTAACAACAACTGTTTGGAACCATTGATGCTACAATTCATTGACCCAATATTTAACTTAGTCTTGAGGTAACTGACCAAAATCTTTAGAATTTCTTTCCCAGTTTTGACCGAGGTCCATGGATCATGTAATGCACACATCCAAACAAATCTAGCTTAGCATGGGGCCAAGCATACTAAACTCATCAAAGGTTTGTTCATTTAGTTTCAACCCTAAATTATAAATGATAAAGGGTTCTGCTAGCCGAAACACCTTGAAGGTTAGGCTTAATGAAAATACAAGTTGCACTTTTAATTAAAAAAATTAATAAACACGAGACAAAACGGAACTTGAGTCGTAGTAATTTCCTTTCGACAGTTGTATCAAAAGTGTCAACAATGCCGTTTTTCCAACCACTATAATCAATATTGTTGATATGACTATATTGTTGTTTTTAAAGGACCTTTTGACTAAAAGGAAAAGGGAGCAGCCATTTCAATTTGAACACAGGAAGAGAAACTAATTAAGGACCCTTTTCAAATGCAGAGATCTAGTCACAATGAGATGGATGGGGGGGGGGGGGGGGGGGGAAATAGTCAATGACTAAAATCTATCGGCAAACTTTGACAATTTGTGTAAACAGAGTTGTGCTTTTTCATCATTGAAAGAGACAGCCATGTTTAGGAAGTAATCAGAACTGACATGCTTTGTAACTTAAAACGGTATCATCCTGTAGTCCGTTTTAAATCAAAATTCAAAAGGAAATTTGGTAGAGAATATGGGGAAATTTTTAACACTAAACAGGATATGTTTTGATCTTTCTTGATTTCCAATTGTTGCAGGTTGTTTCAAGTTATAAAGTTTGATTGTAAAGACAGATTATACAGAGCACAATATGACTATTTTATTTTGAAGAAGTTAATTTACTGTACATTATTCAATATCCTCTTAAAGTACAAGTACCATGGAGCAACTTAACATTCTTTACTCTTTAACTGTACTTTCCTTTGCCAATGTCTTTAGTATAACTTTTTTTTCTCAAATATTCACATGATTTTTGTTGAAAGCAAAAGCCGAATACTCACATGCTTCCATCAATCTCATTTTTCACCGGAAATTAAGCATTGGTCATTGACTTTTTGATTTCTAACTCAAACTGTTGTTAAATAGACAAGGTTTTACCAGTTGATGCCAGATGACCTGTATATGACCTGCTCAGACATTTTGTTTCGGAGCATGCACAGAGTTTGCACTCATTGTGCAACTCTTCATTTCACCCACACAAAGACGACAGATAGATATTTCACCAATTTTTGCCCATTATGCAGGGGTTATTGTGCTATCCCGATTCCAGACCTTTGTCCTTTTGTTCCAAGAAGAGGATGTCTGGACATCGAACGGCTTCCCCCATTGTTTATGCATTGTATTTTGGCTCAATGGAGACAAGTCAGAGTGAACCAAGTTTCCAGCATTGGTTCCGGATTGAGTTCCCTGAAACAGATGCTGTTAAAAATAGAGTCTTATTTCTTTCTATTTCAATTCAAGACTTGGCCAAGTTTGTATGAATCTACATGTATCAAGCATCATGTGCATGCATTTTATTTTATCTTAAATCACACTTTGGGTCGTCTTCAGTCACTAATGTGTATGTCGCAGACATGACTGGCACTCGGTAGAGATATGACCTGTGGGGTATGACCACTGTGGGGTCTGACCACTGTGGGGCCTGACCACAAATTATTGCAATAAAAAAAAACTACACGTAACTGTTAGTGTTACTTTTAAGTTAGTATGAATGATCATGCATCGTGCCGTCGTATGTTTTTGATAGACATGTGTTTTCGATCCCCATTTTTATTTTCATTTTCTGTGAGACGGTGCGAGATCCATTGATCAGAAGCTCTGTTCTGACCCACACTCTTTGCTATCATCAGGCCTCAACATGTTGAAAATAAAGTTTCCTGTTGTTAGTGATACCCAAAACTTTATAAAAAGTGTAAATTTCGGTATAGATTACCAATGCATTATTTTACTATTTATCAAATGTGTCAAAAAACACAATCCATGGTCAAGTATTTAGCCCTAAGATGTTTCATAAAATTCCATCAAAAGGATTTAATCGCATCGCATCGCAAATCTGATGTAGTCCAGACCCTCCGGCAATGACCAAGTGATTATTGAGGGAAAAAGTTTGGCAAAAAAATGTAAGTCTCAATTAGAAAGTTGATGTCACTTTGTGGGGGTTTAGGGCCAAGGACGAAGGAGCAGAGGTAGTCCAGCATACTGACTGGCACTTTTACTCCCATCTCCTAGGCATACAATTGTTGGGTAGAGGATCTTTATACCCTGGATTCCATCGCAACAGATGTCACGTTGTATACAATGGAGGAGTCCAACCTGGGCTATATAAGGCTGTGCATGTGTACGTGCATGCGTACGGCTAGCCCCATAAATAGTGCCAATATGCTGGACTACCTCCCCTTTTTGGCCCTACAAATGCGATGACCCACATTCAGACATCAATTTTTGAATCGAGACTTACATTTTGTTGCCAAAATTTTTCCCTCGATGAACTCATGGTCATTGTCCGAAAGTCTGGAGTACATTAGATCCAAGGTGCGGTGAATTATTTTGGTGGATTTTATAAAAAATCTCAGAGCTGATACAGACACATTTGATTCAAACATCGTCAGGGCCATGACGGTTGCTGTTGCGCATGAGCAAAATGCAAGTCTCGATTCGAAAGTTGATCTCTAAATTGTGGGTCATTCTTAGGGCCAAGAAGGAGAGGGAGTCCAGCGTATTGGTACTATTTATGGGGCTAGTGTACGGCGTAGTGTTGATAATGATATTGATATTAGCCTAGCAATCATGGCATATTATTAGCATGCAGTAGCACAGGTTGGACTATCTAAAACGTTAATTTGAACAAGTGAAGTAGGCCTAATTTGATTTTGAAACAAACATGACAAACTAATCTTTTATGTTAAAAATCTAGGCCTACTATTTCAGTGGGTTAAAGTAAAAGTCGAAAATAAGGACTGTATTAGTTAGTGAAAGTATGGCTTTTGACAAATTTACAACAAATTAAAACATCCAAAATCTGCACGAAATGGTTACAAAACATAACAAAATATCCAGATTTTTGTCCATTTCCTATCGTCAAAAATTTAAACAAAAAACTTACACGATGACAGCAGCCGGAATACCTCCCGGCAAGTTTCACAGCCTTCCATTTTAAGCTTTAAGTAATAGAGTACAGCCTAGACATCACGTTGTCTTCCTTGAGGACCACAAACCTTCACAGTTGATTAACAAAAGCAGATAAACTTCACATGGTACAGGCTCACGGCTCAACTTTCGTGACTTCGATGCCCGCCATTTTGGCTCGATGGAATTCTGGGATTGCAGTGAATGGGCTTGCTAGGCTCCACGTCGTGCTGTGCGGGGGAGTACCAGCAGTTAAGTGTACAACTCTGAACGCACGAGAGAGACTACGACAGCATCGTGCATGATAATGAACACACCTGTTTTCACAATCACAGTGAATCGGTCTTTGGAACAGGCTCCTGACCGGGTACTACGTAGTGTACATGTACATGTAGGCATATTCTCTGTCCTTGCTCTATGAATGATGTAGGTAAGTAAACGGTACACCGCGGGGAGTGGGTGAGGGTGGGGGGGGCGTTGCTGCAGCAGAGGTCTTCAGGAATGAGGAGAGTCGGAAACAATTGTTTGCCTCATGTTTGCAATGTACAGTATAAACTAATACAAAGACAATTCCTTGTCCAATAATCTCTTGATTCCGAACTTCGGGCAGTACTGTGGCACCCGGAAGTCGAAAGTTGGAGTTTTGTCTTCTTTTTTTTTACAAAGACTCCTACAAAATAGTAACTATAAATTATAAAGATGTATGGATGGAGGTTGGGGTGGGGGGGGGGTTACTGAATTATTGTACACAAAGCTGTACACCTATAATGCTGTACGCAACCAGACAGGTGTTGGCATATCAGAGAGAGGGGGCATCAGCAGCGGGGGGGGGGGGGTCAGGGCCAATTGGAAACTACTAATTTATGTGAATTTGTAGACATTTTACTTTTCAATCAGTACTGGTGCGTGTGGTTTTTCCAAACTACTACTAACTATTCTACTCGATATAAATTAAGAATAGAGAGTTGTATCAAATAAATGTACATTACATTTTTAGTTTGTGGTACACCTTGCTGAACTGGGTCAGTAGAACCATGGTAAACATAGACCAGGGTTGATTTGAATTCCTGAATCATTTTATTGTCTTGTCTTGCCAGCTCTTATCCAGCTTATAGATTTACCGAATGATCATTGAAAATGATCATTGTTGACTTGATTGATGTTACTCATCCAAAATACTTTTTTTTCCCCTTAAAATTGACGTGTCGTCTCAATCAGTTGGGTGTTGCTGAAAATTAAAAATGGCACAACTTTTTTCAGTGAACTGTTATTGCCGTTTAATTAGAATTGTCATTTAAGGGTTACCCAGCAGCGAAACTAGGGTAAAATTTTTGGGGTGTGGGGCACAATTTTTTGTAGGGGGACCATTTCTGGCCAATTAAAACTGCAGTTTCTGCTTGCTTTTTTCCTATTTAAACAAGCCCCTTTTCAGCACTCTTGTGCCTTTTACTATTTTTTTAATAAAATAATCTGATGTGGAGGTCTGAAGAAAAATAGTTTTAAAAACATTGAAATGACTGTAAAAGCTTATAAAATGTAACATTTTATTCTGGTAAATTTCAATCTCAAAAGTCTAGATTAAAATTTCAAATGGGGCGGGGGGTGCACAGTCATAAATTTTGATTTTGGGGGCCCTGTGCACTCTCCCCCCCTCCCCCCCCCCCCCCCCCCCCCCACCCCCCACCCCAGTATGCAAATGGAGTATGTCTCGTCAGGCTTGTTTTCGTTATTTTGATAATTATCTTTCCCATTTTTTCTCTTAGGTAGGATTTCAAAATGTCAATAACACAAGAAGACTATGGTCATACGAAGGATGGGCGTCTGGTAGTAGAGTATACACTGAAGAATGCAAATGGAATGGTGGTTAAAGTCATCAACTTTGGTGCAGCTGTCACATCCATTCAGATTCCTGACAAAAGAGGCAATGTTGGCGATGTGGTACTTGGATACAAGAACTTTGAAGGTGAGGGTTGGCTTCTGTGAAAAGAGGTTGGCATTGTTCAGAGGGGTCGTCAAGCCAATCAGGTCAACTCCCCAGTCTCAAGTCACTTGGGTGGAGTCAGAGTCTAAGTCATGAGTCACTTGGTTCGAGTCCGGAGTCCAAGTCATAACAGGTCACTTGGTTGGAATCTGAGTCTGAGTCGCAAGTTACTTTGCATGCACTTGTTTGTTAAATCTTAGAAAAATAATTAAACTATATAAAACAAACTATATTAAACTATATAATAAGATTAGTTATATCTTAGTTTAGATAAGTTATATTGATTTAGATGATGGAACACCTTTGTTTAATAACCAAATTAAGACCTACAAATGACATCGCCCATATCCTGTGTAACTGAAATTTATGAATACTTGTGCTCTATGGCAGACATTGTTCCTTTCTATGATGATTGAAAAATAAGCACAGATTATGTATTCAGTCAATATAACTTTGGTAGATTATGTTATTATCACAACTTCATGTCATGGTCAAAAGTATGAAAAAACATGATAAAGTAAAAACACATTTTTAATTTATTTATTTATTTTTGTTATTATTATTATTATTATGTATATATGTATAATATATATGGGGTTTTTTTTTGGGGGGGGTAGGGGTTGTCAGGAACTTTGCAATGTAAAATAAATATTAATTTCAACAGCTTTTAAGAGATAATAAAAAATACAACATCCTCTGAATTTTACTCGCCATTTGTTTATAAAAAAAACTAGTCATCAAATTCACAGATGTCTTGTCATATCATACAATGGATTAAAACATAAAACATGTACATTAAGTGTGCTTGTTGCTTTAGAAAATTCTTTTTGTTTTTCCCCTAGGTTACGAAACAGATACCTTTTATCTAGGGATTATCGTTGGTCGGCACGCAAACAGAATAGCCAAAGGGAAGTTCACAATTGACGGACAAGATTATCAGCTAGAGACAAACAATGGACCGAACCACAATCATGGAGGATTCAAGGGCTTTGGATTGGTAGGTCATCTTTGAATTGGTGACTTTTGAATTAATAGTGTGCAAACGTTTAAAAAGTGTGAAAACTTAATGTTAACTAGTAGCAGTTATCACACCTGTCAAGATAATCTGCTGTCAAATTTTAAATCTTAGCCAAACTGTTTGAAAAGTATTTGTCAACAATCAAAATTTGAATTGACGGTGGAAAAAAGTTCATTCAAGTTGTGGAGAGATTCAAAATAGGTTTGAGGGTCTATACTTTTGGGGTCTAACATCATCCAATGCATTGAGTTCCACACATTGATTCATACCTACAGATCATTAAATCCAAGCTCTCGATCCAGGTTATCTCTCAGTCTCATCACTTCTTGCAATCCATGACTGCTTATCCCCTTCGAAGTTGTGACGCTTTATCCACTGTGGTTTAGCAAATCGAACAAACAGGCCGGCGACAGAGCAATTTTCATTGCTGTCTCCCACTCATGGAGTAGCCTACCTGTCCACCAGAAACTCTGAAACTGTTTTGTCCTTTAGAAAGGCTCTCAAGACCCACCGGTTGCCAACCTGTAGCTGGTATTCCTTTAACCCTAGTGGTGTCTCAGGCTCAATTTTCGTCCTGTGTATTGGCAGGGCTGATTAAATTGTCCATCTTTATAACGCATTTGTATTGGTTAGAATGACCTTTGTGAAAGTTAAGTTGTGACCAAGATAAATTTTGGTCAGCTTTTAACTTGTGTGTGCCTTAACTCAGGGGTGTGAGAAGTCAGCTTTTAAGCTGATTTCAACTTTTTTCATTTAGATTTTTACTCTGAATTTCAGCTTTTTGTAAACCTGCTGTATACAAAACTATGGGAACTTTTTAAATATCCACTTTTTGCCAACTGTTTTCAGATGTGTTTTTGTATTAATAGGCACTCACAGCCCCTGTTAACTACAGTCACTGTTGGTAGAAGTTTTATTTGCAGTTTCAAAAAAAAAGGGGAGTAAAGCTTATAATGCATGTCACCGCTAGACTTAAGTGCCTTGTAGCCATTGGTTATTTGGGGTTATATGAATCCAGTTATTTTTATTAACAATTTTTTCTCACGCTTTCTCTCTTCACAAGATGCTGTGGAATGCTTCAGTGGAGGGAACGTCTCTCAAACTGACGCATATTAGCGCAGATGGAGAACAGGGTTACCCCGGCCAGCTCACCACTGAGGTCATTTATCAACTGACCAATGAAAACTCTCTTGATGTTAGTTTTTCGGCAGTCACGACCAAACCAACACCGATCAACCTGACTAATCATTCTTACTTCAACCTGGCTGGGCATGTAAGTAATCTTGTCCGTTAAGTGTGACGTAATTCCACTGTAAGCCACGCCCACTTCACACAAACTGGCTCCACTGAGTTACCAGAAGCCCATAGGAGTTGTATTGAGCTATGTTTTTCTTTGAGGATTTGATAATGGGAGACTTTGGAGGACACTAGATGGCAGCCGACCTACCAGGTAAATCCATTTTTCTTGGAAACATGCCCATGCTCAGAACTATGCAAACAATGGAAAATTACCTGGTAAGTCTGCTGCCACCTAGCATTACAAAGTCTCCAATTGGACCTGGCTTTTTACATATGATCTTCAAAGACTATAAGGCCTTCTCAGAATTTCTGTCACAAGGAATGATTATGGACGATGAAATAGGGGATTATTCTTGGTGTGAGAATTTGACATTTTCTCAGTCGAGAAAAAAACGGATGATCCAACGAAGAGAATCTTTGTTCTCTCGGCATTGTCACGTCAGAGTTTCTTTGTGCCAGCGGTACCCTGAAAGAAGACAATTGTGGCAGTTTCTGTCAAAAGAATTCGGGCAGGAGGACGGGACAAAAAAAAAGAATCCCAGGGGCAACTGGTTAAGGTTTATAAGGCACTCCTTGCACACAGATATGGCTTAATTTGCAACGACAAAAAAATCCACAAATGAAATAATGTGGTCTGTTTCATTCTGTATTTTTTTTTTATATTCCTAATTCAGAACGGTGGAACAATTTATCAACACAAAATAAGTATAGATGCTGATAGCTACATTCCTGTAGATGATACACTCATTCCACTGGGTAAGATCAATAAGTTTTCACTTCATTTTCTTGACATGTAAAAACAGACAAATTATTTTGAGTTTTCCAGTTACTTATATTAGGACATTAGGGTTATACTTTGGCATTTTGAAAACCAGCTTTTTGACTTCAGCTCTGGCAGTGGTGAAGTTTTTTTCAGCCAATATTATACAAATATTGGATGCATATGAGTGCATTGTCACACAATATAATCATGAGGTGAAATCTGGACTATTCTATTTCAAGAGGCGAAGCCAAACGAAATGGAAGAGCCAGATTTCCATTTCACAAGGTGAAGCCAAGGGAAACGGAAAAGCCAGAGTTATTGTATTCTGCGACAAAGCACGAACGAAATGCATTCAATATTTGTTTTATATAACTCAACATAGATCCTTGTCATTTGAATTTGTGTCACAACAAACACAGAATAGACAAGGAAACTCGTCCAGCCCACACTCTGAAAATTCTAAAAACCACCTCTTAACAAAAGTGGATGACTCCATGTAGACACCTCCCTTGGGACACAGACATGCTACATTTTCAAATATTCCACGAGCATGCGTGATCAAGAATTTATCTCCAAGCAAACTTGCTGCACAGCTTGAAATAGCGAAATACGTGGAGTTAGAATAGTGCAATACGCAGGGTATGATGGTATTCACCGTCCAATAATTATCCATATTAGACGGTCCAATGTCGGGGCAGTAAATACATGGCAAAAGAAAGGATGACACGTGATGTGTGTTCCACTAATCAAATGACAAGGATTTTTTTTTAGCTTGCCAACTGTCTTTGAAAAACCCAGCACCCCTGGGAAAAATGTGTTCCCACAAGTCTGTCAACTGGTTTTTTTTTTTATCAACTGCAGAATAAATTTCTCACGATATCATGTCCAAATGTCTCTATTTTCTTACGGGGTTGAAGATATTTGCTTAATGATGTTGCTCATTACTTTATCTGTCATTTTTTTGGATTCCCTTTGAAGAAAAACAAAATTGACAAGTGTTTTATTTACCAAATGGTCCATCCTTGCCATCATTTTTTTCGCCTTTAGGTCAAATGGCATCTGTGAAGGACACGGTGTTTGATTTGAGGGAGCCCGTCTTCCTCAGTGATCGCATCCATGATGCACCAGGTGGAGGTTATGACAACAGTTTTTGTCTCAACTCACCAGGAATGAGCCATTCTTCAGCAAAGTAAAGCTCCCCGAAAAGTTTCTTAAATGTTCTCCAATGTTCTACAAATATCTCAAAGTTGGAAATAACTATTACTAGTAAACTTTCAGGTACATCACATGGTTGTTACCTGCAAGTTAGTTTACTGGTAATAGTTACTTCCTATTAACCACACCATGCAAACAGATGTGCAACATTTCAGCTGATTTCATCGTTTTGGTTTTCTTAGCAGTGCAATTAAAAATTTAAAAACACAGTTTGAAAAACACATGTAGTTGCATGACTGATGCAAAGCATCAAACGTCACTTATCTCAAAACGGTGTCCATTTCTATGTTTTATCCCAGTCTGACTTTTTATGCTATTTCTGCCTAACACAAGCAAAAGATGTAGTCGATCGATGATCAATGAAGAAGATGACTTTTTTGGTTGAGTTGTCTGTGTGCAAGTAGAATCTTTTGTGGTTATATCCTTGCATTTGTTGATAATCTATCTCAAATGAGTAGTTTGCATGAAAATCTGGAAGAAAATAACAAAATATTGCCTCGAAACCAAGAACATTGGACTTTGAACTAAGTTAGTAGTATGTGTGAGCAAATTTACTGGGAAAAGAAATGAAACCTCTGTAAATGAGCAATTAGGTAAAGTCATAACCATTTTCCTGAAGACAATCAGAGCATAGTGATCGAAACGTTGGGTTGTTATACCATTGGTTCTTTTCAGAACCCTCACAATTTAAAAGAGATGGTTTTCTTGACATTTCAATGCAAAGCTTCAAATCCTACCTAATTAAACTTTTTGTTGACTCGATTATCTTGTTGACTGAAACTTTCGCTGCAATTAAAAATTATCATATTGGTGTGAGTTGGACAGTCCTCATAGAGTTCTATATAAGAACTAGAGGGAGCACTCGCTATGTCACGCACGGAACTCCGCTGACCCACCATGGGCAAAAATCCCTATGAATCAGCTGCATACGAATGTCCACTTAGAAAATGTTTGCTGTGTAAACTGATGAGTGACCAGTGAAATATGATAGGTCAGCGCATTTTCTCAGTGGTAAAAAATGCTTCTTGTCGGGGCCGTGTTGCATGGTTTTGTAGGCCCTCTAGTTCTTTGATATAACTCTATGGTAGTCCTATGGTTTGATGGCAGTAACCTCGTTGTAATTGCAGAGCCTACCATGCAGAGACTGGCCGCTCCTTGGAGGTATTCACCACACAGCCTGGGATTCATTTCTACACAGCTAACTTCTTAGATGGTACCCTAGCAGCTAAACAAGGAGCAAGCTATATGAAACATAACGGTTTCTGTCTGGAGTCAGGGAACTACCCTGATGCTATTAATCAAGTAAGTTCATACAGTCGGGCAGACAGAATTCAGATGACATTGTCATTGAACACACATAAATGCTTAACCCAGGCTTTTTCCTTGGCATGTAATTTTTTGGTAGCTATTTCTTGTAGGCATGAAGAGGAAAGATTAGGAAACCCTCAGGCGAAGATCCAGTGGGTCCCCCCACTATTGACGACTTTACCCTTTTTTCTCTTTTTTTTTAAACCAAGTTTTTCCTTTTGTAAACTATAACAGTGCTCCTCCACATAATATTTATTTATTTTTATTTTTTTGTGTGATTTTGTTTTTTTGTTTTTTGGGGGGAGGACCCTCCCTGGTGAAATTCCTGGGTCCACGCCTGATCCCCCCCAACCCACCCAGTAACCTAAACTCAGCTTCAGTGAACACTTGAAATAAAATGTCCTCGTCTTCCTCAGGATGATTTAAAAAAATAAATAAAATAAAAAAATTACAGGCCCTTTTTCAAGGGAGCTCAGACCCCCCCACACCTCAGTAGTATCCCCATTCCATTATGGGTCTGAGCTTTCTGCTTATTCCACAGAATTTACTTGGTAAGCCAGCTGCCTCCTAACCCATTTCAACATAACCCATATGGGTGTGTGTAATCGTTTACTTTTAGAGACCTTTTTCTTCTTCTGTAATTGCAGCCAAGTTTTCCATGTGCTATTCTGAGGCCAGGAGAGACATACCAACATGCGACCTCTTTCAAGTTTTCTTGGGAATAGAAAGTATCATTTTCCCTCAAATTATATATTGAGGATTTATGTTTTTTCTAAAGCCGTGTTTGCATTGGACTTTTGCATTGGGATAAACTAACTGACCAAATGGGTAACTTGACCATTTTAAGTCCAGTACGAACAGCCCAGGAAAACTTCACTCTGGTAACTCAACCAAGTCCAATGGGTAGTTTAACCAGCCACCTTCTGTCCAGGTAAATTAACCTGGTCAAACTAACCAAGCCAAAAAGTCCAGTGTGGGTGCATTGTCCCGGTAAAACCCGCCAGTAAAATACCACATCCGGTTCACACGCACACAAAGGCTGGTTTACAGTCGGCCACTGGATGGTTGCGCTACCATAAAATCGACGCATGACGCAGCATTGACTATGCAACACAGATGCCTCAGTTGGTTTGTTTCACCATCGTCTTGGTTAGTTTACCCACGTCAAATAATCCTAGTGCGGGCACCAGTAAGATTTACCCATTGGAAGTTACCCATGGTCTCGGTTAAATATTAATTCAATGCAAATGCGGCTTTAGACCTCTTTATTTTTTTATAAGACCATGCCAACCAAAATTGCAATTGGATTAACCAGTCACTTATTCATATAATTTCCTTTACCACAATATTTTTTTATTCAGTGCAAATTAAAAATTCATAGGGAAGTTCCAGGATTAGCATAGTGAATAATTAAGTGCATTTTAAGTCAACATTCATTTCGAGTCCAGTGGTTAAACAAGACATGTACAACACCTCTGGTCGGAGTCAAACCCCCAAAATTAGTGTAACAATCTTAAAAATGTTGAATAGAAGCAAAACCATTGAACAGTCACAGTACTTTCATATCCATTCATTATTCAAATGTATAATACTTTTGTTGTTTCAGGTTTAGGTGGGGTTTTATTTCTACAAATTATCACACACAAAAATTTGCCAATTATAAACAACTTTTCTACCAGAGTTGTCATGGTAAGAAGCTAGTTTTCTATTGTTTTCAGATTAAATGTAAATTTGAAGCAAAAAAAGGTTGAATGTGTTGTGTGTATTCTTGCTAATTTGTTTCAGTGTTTAAAATTATAGAACAGACTTGGATCATCAGAACCCTTATCAGTATGCAAAATAGTTCATTCAGAACTCACTTAAAACCAGGTAAGCTATTTTGACCTTTGAAAAGAAGATACAAGGAAAATCTTATGGAGTACAAGGGTTTACCTACATGTACAAATGGTGTAGGTTTTGATAGGATTTTAAAAAGCTATTTGATAAAAATCTTTGAGGGCATAGAAAATGGAAATCACTTGAAATAGGAAGAATAAGATCTGCTGACGATTCAAACTCTTCTCTTCACTTTTAGGAGGTTAGCCATAGAAGTTCTGAGCTATGCCCATCCAAAATGAAAATAACCCTTGAATTAAAAAAAAAAGGCTTAGAAAAGGGCCCTACCGTTGTGAGCAAAACTGGGTCATTTTTGGGGGACAAGTGTACCCGATGTGCCCCATGTTTAAAGTCAATAACCCCACAGTACAATATTGGAGCATTTTCAGCAATCTCTAAAAGCTATGATTTTCAAATCTTTGGTTTTCAGAAAAAGTTGTGGGCTTACAAATTATTCATGATTTTCTCACTATTTAGTGTGGTTCACCCATTGGAGAGTTCAACCCTGGCTTGACCCTCCTAGATAGACAATCACCCCACAGTGAGGATATTATCAAAAGTAACTTACTAAACAGTTAAATGGATTTGATGAAATTAGGCCAATACTGGGTTGTAGACATGGCAACTAAAGTTAAATGAAGTGGCCACCCGGAACGTTTAGTTACTATCCTTCTAGTGCTTGTTTTTTTTTCCATTACAATTTCTTTATTATTTTCGTCTTTATTTATTTTTTATTTAAACCATCTTTATTGAGGGTGACCCATCCAGCAGAAGCTGATCATTTGGGACCCTCATTAAAAAAAGAAAAGAAATACATCAAGATCGTAATAGAAACAAAAACACAAACACAACAAAAAAATAAATTAGAGTCATCTTACAAAAATGAGATGCCACAACTCATTACATTAAAAATCCATGGAAAAGTTAAAAAGCGAAGAAAAAAGTAAAAATAGCAAAAGAGGGGGAAAAAAGTAAAAGGACATGGAAAAAGACAATTATGGCAAGAAGA
The DNA here is from genome assembly GCA_911728455.2 of Marthasterias glacialis. Taxonomy (NCBI): domain Eukaryota; kingdom Metazoa; phylum Echinodermata; class Asteroidea; order Forcipulatida; family Asteriidae; genus Marthasterias; species Marthasterias glacialis. Next base: position 6,261,070 of record OU452219.1, read on the forward strand.
CTCCTTGTAGTTTTTAGCTTAAGTGGACAGTAGCGTAACTAGGGCCCCCCCCCTCCCCCGCCCAATTTGAAATCTGGACTTTTTAGATTAAAAACTACTAGAATAAAATGTTACATTTATGAGCTTTTATGTTGTAATTTCAATGATTTTAAAACTATTTTTCTATAATTTACATGCAAAATGCATTTGTTTTACCTCAACACGTCAGAAGACCGCTGAAAAGAGGCTTGTTTAGTAAAAATACAAATGGAAACTACAGTTTTAATTGGCCAAAGTGCCCCCGTGAGAAATTTGGTGCCCCCCACCCTTGTGCCCCCCTAAAATTTTACCCTAGTTAGTGAAATTTCTTTTATAAACATAACTGTTCAGTCTTTGGTGTGTGCTGATACCACCTCCCCCTCTCTCTCCCCCTCACTCTATCTATCTCTCTCTCTCTCTCTGACTTATTTGAGTTGAGTCTGAGGGCATTATTTCAACGGTAGTACTGGACTGGATGGTGGGATTTGTTTTTAGTGATATATCACTAGTTATCACAAAGTACACTGTAGCCATACATGCTGTAATGGATGATTAAGTAACTTACATTGTTTATGAAACAGTACTATTAAATATGTGCGAGTCATGAGGTTAGTTGAGCTTTGGGCCTTAGTAAAAATGTGTAATTCTGTTTCGTTCACAAGTGACAGCAATGTGCGAGGAATCTTCAAACAGGTCTCCAAAATATTTTGTCAAACAAGGTACTTACAAATCAAATGTAACCTCTGCACAATGCAGCACAATCAAGAAGTATTCCCATGACTTCATGTCCCTTATGTGTGAATTCCACAACGCACTGCAACCAAGCATTCATCATGCTCAACTCGTGGAGAAATTGGTAAATCGTCTTCACAACTACACTCTAGAAAGTCCATGCAACTTTGTCAATCACCCTGCTGTCAGCGAGTTTAAATTTCAAAGGGAGATGATCTCCAATCATCAACTACAGAGTGCACTAGTGTTCCTGCTAGGGTGTCACCTGTACATGGAACGCATTCAGTAGCCTCTATCACATTTGTCTTTTCACCATGCATGGAATACAACACATTATGAGGTTGATAGGTCAAATAAAGCTACAGTCATTTCAAGCTGAACTTTCTCAAAAACCTTTGTCCAGAATAATACTTCAAAGCTCACAACATAAACTTATTATAAAGATACATTTAAAACAAGCTTTTTAGTGACACAAATGCATACCTTTGCTGCATAAAAACTTAATAATTTATAAAAACTCAAACACCCAGGTAAAAAAAGTATTATTTGGTACAGTAGCAACAGTAGTAGACCGATTCTCATCACACCAACAAGAGGTCTGACTATAATTTTGTCTTTTCTTGCATGACTTTGGTTCCATCGATTTGAATCAACAGTGATATCTGAATTGTTAGGCCTTGTGTGAATTGTCGGCCGTGGATGTGGCTTGTTCGTCGCAGCATGTAGCAGTTGCCACAAAATATTCGAAAGAATTCAATAGAGCGCATGGCTTCACAAAAGAAAAAAGGCCCTTTAGCAAAAATTACCACTCAAAAATCATCATTTGCTGCTCAGTATCCTTGATCATTGTGCACAAAACATGTTCAGTGTCAATATTTTACTCTGCAAAAATGCTTCATGAAATAGTTCCCTGCTTTGTTTGAACTTTTCTCACAGATAAAGAATAAACAGTTCAAGCATGGAGGTAAAAATACAAGGAGACCCAACGAGAAGCTGATCAAAAGTCCCATGCCGCTGCCGTTATGTTACTGCCAATTTAAAAATACAGATTGCGTTATAATTTTACTGGCTATTAAAAAAAAAGGAGGAGTACTATGAAATAACAAGCAAAATGGCTGCAGATATATAGCTGTAGTACTCTCTGGAATTAATTGCATGTATCTGTGCAGGTGCAGACAATAATTGTACATATCAAAAATGTTGGGAAAACTTTAGATGTAATTATTTTGCAGTATGGCACACAATAAGATAACAAAAGACACTTCAACAATTCCGCCTTTTAAATATCATGCTAAATATCACAGTCACATAGTTTCATAGATTCATGTATGTTTAGCAAAACTCTCAACTCCAGTAATGAATAGTTTCGGTGTGGTAACCTGTCTCAAGGCATAGACTCTGCGCACAAAGGACTTTAAATCAGCAGTGATCACCTGATACTTCAACTGGATTTGTATGGCATTCCCCCAAATGCCAATGAGCTGAATGGGTTGTGGTCTTTCATGTATTGTTTGTTGTGCAACAAAAAGTACTGGTGTTGGATGACAAAACAAATGCTGTAAATCTAAACGGCTTGTGTTGATTGACTACTTGGGAATGTGCACCCTTTGCTGACACAGCTACCTTATCTGTCATTTTGGGGGGCTGTAAGTACATCAAATGGTTTCCCATGCGTGGTGCGTTGGTTGAAATGTATGCAAACATATACAAACCATTGCAATTTGACTCCATCATGATGTCACAGAAGGTGATGAATTCCTATCTCAGGGAGATGACGTTGTCCTCTTGTCTTATTTACGAACCATCAAGTTCCCATCGATAAGCTCTCGGAGATATGCTATGCACCCAAGCTTACCTTGCTGTCAAGGAAAAACAAAGTACGGAAACTTTGTAGTTTTAACGAGCCAAGATAAATAAAAACCTTGGAATTCAAACTAAAAGTGAAACAAAAGCTAAGCTGAGTAAAAAAAGGGGGAATATTGCGGTTGCAAACTGCTTTCTGACCAAAAGGACCCCAGATGAATGCCCTTCCCCCAAAAAAAGTCATTGTGGTCGATGCATTTTGATCCAGCAGAGTCTTTCTTAAAGGCTAAATCAAAAGTCAGGCTGATTATAAATTAGGCCAGAGATAAGCAATTTACCTGTAGATCTGTCAAATAATATTATGTAAAATATAAGAGTGGAAATTTAAAGGAAAAAAATGAAAATGAAGAACTTCTACAATAAATCAGATTACAAAACACTGAAGGAAAATTAAACTTTACTTTCTACTTTCTGTATTCATTCTAAACAACATTATGCCAGTACCTATCAAACAACATTATTCTGCAATAAATTAGTAGTATGAAATTTATTCGTTTCACTTCTTAAAGGAAACCAATGATATTCAGATATAAGAAAAATAATAACAAAAAATAATAATTGTTATTGGCAAACCAACTGCTTTATTAGAAAAACAATGCTGAGTATGTCGAATATTTCTATGATCTAAATTTGTTTCATTATACCTCAACCAAATAATTCTGATCTGGTTTCTCCATTTTGAAGTCCAAAGTATCCAGGTAACCAGTGTCAATTCCAATAGTTCGGCCAACATCTCCTGCCTACACAACAAAATGAAAATAAAAAAGTATGTTGTTTTGTTGAGTCATCCAAAATTTGAAGAAAAATTTGTGGTCAGTCTCTGCAGCACAAATGGTTCACCCCTTGAGACACGTAGATGGTAAACGAAACTTGCCAGCCCGACAGCTGTGTGAATCCAAGGTAAACGAATGTGTGCTGTTGTTTTCACACTGTTATTTACAGAGCCTAACCCTTTTTTCTGAATGCAAACAGTCATTGTAATGATATTCCTACAAAAACTATAAATATAAACCAGTGCCCAACCAGATGCATCTTATCTTTGAATTGATCACAAGTGCAATCATATGGCTCTCAGTTTGAACAAGACTGAATGTGTGTTAATTGGCAACCTGAATGCCAAAAGGTTCTGAATGCCATTGATCATTTCTCTGTTGAAGTAAATGACCCTCAAACCTCTGAGGTAAATTCCCATAAATTACTATGGTATTTTGACGATCACATCTCCTGGGCTACTCATGTAGAAAGTGTGTGCTCTAGGCTTAGAGGCAGGCTACACGCCCCTCCTGCCCCTCCAAGCTAGACGAGATTATGACACAGGTTTAGCCACTTACTGATAACGGTTGATTGTGGTTTTACTTTTTGGGTTAATTTGTAGTAAAAAGATACAACTCAAAATTCATGTCATTCGGAAACGTTTTTCTGGGAGCACACTGAGCAATAAACATGGCTGGCTACCAAATGACATCAGAATTCATTACATTGAGATCCTGCTGATGTTCAACATTGTTTATGGTAATGCCCCCCTTCTTATTTGAACGATACTTTGATAAAATATACAGTTCATAGTTAGACTACAACTCCCAGGTGAACACTTACTGGGCAAAGGTCATTCTGCTACAGAAGAGGGGCAGTATTCTGAAATAGGCTAAATACGGGAATAAAAGAGTGGTGTTCCAGGTCTTAAACAGCCATTTAAAACCAGCAGGGTCGTGACCACGACCCTGTAAGGTTTAAAACAACCGTTTAAGACCGAGCCACTACTCTTTTATTCACATTAATATTTGCCTTTTTTGTTAAAAAGCGTAATAATGTAGGAAAATCTGAACTTTTCTGGGGGGTTTAAATTTATTTTTTAAATTCCTGTCACTTCCTCTGGCTCCATTTCGCGAAAGGGTCAAACTGCATGCGACGTAAGCGCGCATACTAATAGACTTTACATTGAGTAACGTTCTGTATTGATTGCGCTAGGCGCCAAACAACGCAACTAACACATAATTTAAGGCAGAGGGGAAGGTGGTAGATTTTTTTTAAAACACAACATATAGACAATACAATTACATCAAAGCATTGAGGTTAAAAATGAGACCAAGACACTACACCACATACTCCAAGGATTACTTTCAGAAGTTGAATATTAACTGGCCTCAAACAAAACATAGCAGGGTCCAATGCAGATGGTATAACCTATCATGGCTATCGCCAACACATTCAAAGCTGGATAACCCTAAGCTGGTTTCAGCATGGAGAATAAGTCTTCCCTCCATGGTTAGAAATAACAACATGGATTTACCTGAATGAATATTCTTTTCATATTGAGCAGCAAGCTTTCCATCATCGTACCAAAGTAGCTCTGTAGATTTGTAATCTCCTGCCGATGGTAGCCCCGGAAGTGTTCCATGATATTCAGCCCGTTTCTCTCCGCAAAGGACATCAGTTCCGTGAAAGTAATCTGTGAATTTGAAATTTATAAGGATAATAAAATACATCCAGTAAGGTTTGCGGCAACACCATGAAAGTAAACTCCAAGAGTTGTGGTGGTTCTGAAGAGAACTTGTGGTGTAACAACTCGACATTTCGACCGTAGGCTCTGATCATCTTCAGGAGAAAGCCAGACTCTGATGCTGCTTGCTGAATGCTGCTTCAGAATTATGGAGGAGGATCAGCTCGGTCAGGTTCGAAGGCAGAGACAAGTAACATCTAGGTAGTTTGCGGTAACCAAGAACATAATCTCCTATGAATTGCAGGATATGTGTTGTAAAATGTCATCCCATTGGTCCACTGAACTGGTACTTTTGAATGAATACTAACTTGATTAGTTTTTCAAAGAATAACAATTCCCATCCTCAGTGTTAATTAAAAAACACCTTACAACTAAAGGATGAAAATCGTATCAAACTCAGTGGTCGCGTACAGTATTTCACACATAATTTTTTTCTGGAGAATTCATACTGGTATGAACTTCATTATCCGTGAGCTTTCAAAAAATTAGATTACCAAACCTGTATTGACTTTAAAAAAAAAAGGCTTTTCTCCATAGGAATCTTCTTCCCCATAACTATACCATTATTTGTTTCACAATTTTTGTTATGCATTAACCACTTTAAGAATACTTACTTCATCATCTGCCGATGCATCTAGTCTTTTGAACAGTGCTTTAGTGTCTCTATAGTCGTCCCCGAATAATCGTTTTTTGTCCTCATCTGTAAACTTCGAAGATTTCTGATTGATAAAGTATAAATCAACAGACAAAAACATTGTTATCTTCTGGGCAGTCCTCGACTCATAGGCTTGATGTAACACTATGACTTTGCCTTGTCAAAGACTGAGCTTTATAGAACTGTAATTACATATTTTTACTCTGTTCAAATTTGTTTTTCTTGAAGTCATGTTATAAAATATAACATCTTTTAATGTTTGTCTGTTTCTTAAACAGTAGCCAGAGGGCGGGAGGGGAAGAGGGCAGGGGTCTTTCAGATGGGGCGTAAAACTATAGGTCGATCCTGTGTGTATTGTAATGCACAAAACACACCCAGGACACTTCTCGTTAAAGAGAAGGGGCCATGCCCTGGTGCTTCTGGATCAGCTGCATAATGCACCCCTTCTCTGAGCATGTTTGGAGAATTAGAGTTTTTTTATATTTGAGAAAATATAACTGGCTGTTGCAAACTGCTTACCAACCAAAATGACCTATGGTATAAATGAAAAAAAAAGTGGAATCACCTCACATTTTGACCCCAGCAGCCCCTCACCCTCACGCACCAAGACTTGGAAGGTCCTGCATTGTTAGACTTATTGTCCCATTTCTAAAGATCTTCCTTGTGGGGTCCATTCTTTCCCCAAGGATTCCTTACAGGTGTCCATTGTTTGTTGCTGTCCTGTTGAATCACCTCACATTTTGACCCCAGCAGCCCCTCACACACCAAGACTTGTATGGTCCTGGGTTGTTAGACTTATTGTCCCTTTTCTAAAGATCTTCCTTGTGGGGTCCCAAAGTACTGGTGAGTAAGGGTATGGCATACTAGTATCCCATGGTCTACTTGACCGCTTCTGTTTCTCCAGTATACGTGTGCGTGCATAGGAAACTATAACTAGTAAAAGTAAAAACTAGTAAAAACTAGTAAAATTGTGGGTACAACCTTTCTCTATGGTACAACAATGTAAAAATCTCTTTTGGGAGGAGTGGTGGCTCTGAAGACGAGTATACTGTTCGAAGCGTCGAAACCACACCGGCTCTTTTCAGAGCCAGCACTCCTCCCAGAAGAGATTTTTACGTGGGTGTCCCCCTCAATTGTACTAGTTTACTAGTTATAGATTCCTGTCTTTCACACCATGCAAAGTTTCAAACATCACTTGTATGTGCATGTTGTGTTGTCGTTTAGCCTTTGAGACTAAAGACTCTGCTAGGGTTGAAACATGAGACCATCAAGCACTTTTTTGCAGGTTTTCATCTTTACACAAACCTCCCTGACAGTTGGATGTGATTACATAATGATTATAAGTGGTGAACACCAGGTGGAAAATATTTATTACCCTGCATCCCAGTGACACAAAAGTAGCAACAAACCAACCCTAAAATGGTTTATAGCATTGGGTATTATGTTATACCATGCCCGATATGTGGCAGAGGGAGCCCCCCCCCCCCCCCAATGTTCCCATTCTCTAACACACTCTTCCCCTCTTGTACAGAAGCACCCCCACTAAAATCTTCAAAAGAATTCCGGAGATTTCCAGAACACAATGAAGACACAATAGGAGGTGGGTACACCTTGCCACATATTCAGCACCAACTGGGTATAATGTTCTAGTGTCCTTGCTCCATGACAAGGTCTTGTTATATAACAACATATAGTTGTTACACAACGTCCCATGACTGAACAAAAGCAGAGTTATTACTTGAATGTGATTCATCAAGCAATACCTCCATGATCTAACAAAATCAGGGGATATAAAACACTCAATAGGTTCCATAAAACTGCTTAGTCACATAAATTCTTTAGTTAACTCCCTGATTCAATTCTTCGTCAATACTGGGTGTTCCTTTTTATGCCTCTCTTTGTTTTGAGCGAGAGAGAGAGAGAGAGAGAGAGAGAGAGAGAGAGAGAGAGAGAGAGAGAGAGAGAGAGAGAGAGAGAGAGAGAGAGAGAGAGAGAGAGAGAGAGAGAGAGGGGGGGGGGGAAAGAATATTCGGGTTATGAGCTTCTGAGCTTTTAGTTTTAGTTTCTGAAAACTAGTAATTAATGCAGTTTGCACCTGGTTTCTAGGTCTCAATCCAATAGCCCGTCATGTCAATTTAATCATGTAGTATGCCACTGGCCCGTTTGATATTTTTGCAGGTTTTTTCAAAAGTGGGTTTAAATAAAATAATGTGCTCTTTCAAAAGCAAGAGGTGCACTACCCTTTATAACATTTGTTTACTTGCCTTTAAGTGGTTAAAAATGAGTGGTTTGACTTTTTTGCAATTTATTTGCAAAAAACAGGCATGCAACTGCAGCTTGTCAAAAAACAAAAGGAAAGTGCAAGGCACAGCAAGACTTTGTACTGTGTTTTTCAATTTTCAGTTGCACATCTGAGAAACCAAAAGTGAGGAAATCAGCTGATCAGCTGAAAAGTTGCATGCCTGAAAAAAGGTTACAAATTGCAAAGCAGCAAGTGGTAGCGTTGTGTTGTCTGGGTGAAATTTAAACCCACCACACAGGCCCAATGTCAAAGAGCTGCTTCAAGCACTAAAATTAGCACAATTGTGCTTACCAGAATTAAAAGCTTACCAGTCACAATACCATGTCACATGTACCATTTGTGACTGGTCTCCTGGAATTTGTTTTCGCTGAGCAGAAATTTGTGAAGCAATAAAATTCTGCTTAAAGAGCTCTGTAAAATTGGGCCCTGGACAATGAGCCACTGCATACCTACCTGACCCATTGCAGTCTCGAACTCATCTAGGCTGATGGTCCCACTATCGTCAATATCACATTCTTCAAGCACTTGCATGAATCTTGACATGGCTGTAACAAGACTCTTATGCTCCTTTGCGGTGGCGTCTTGTTCTCTCAATTTATCGGTGCGTTGGCTGTAGAAGAACGACAAGCAATTAAGGGTTTTTCTCCCATGAGTAAATTTTTTTAAATTATTGCTTGACAAACTATTTGCTTAGCCCTCCAAAACAAAAACGTTACCGATTTCATTTACAATTGAATAAATATTAAATTAGAAATATTAAAAATAGTTCCATTTTGGATGTTACCTGGTTTCTACTCAGTGACTTTGTATGCTCCACAAAAACAAAAAGAGTAAACATTTATCCTTCTATCGTCAAACACAAACAATTTAAAACTCGCTTAAATTTTAAAGGTAAGGGTTATTTTTAAGATATGTCCATTGTCAGGTTACTGAATGTAACCTTCCAAAAAATAATAATATAACCATCCTCCGATCACTTGAAATAATGGATTGTATGATTTCTTGAATGACAATGAGAAATTGTAGAGAAATCTTTGTGCAACAATTGACTCATTTTATCCAATCCTCTCTCTCAAAACCTACCGATTTCACTTTGGTGATGAAGGTGTTTCTCATTATTCTCATAAATTGAATTCAATCCAATTCTGTAACCTTTTTTTGATCCTACCTTATTTTTCTGATGTAAAATAAGACATTCTAAATTCCCCCCAAAACAATCCCCCTGCCCCCCCCCCCAAAAAAAAAAAACAACAGGAACTGCAACAGCAACAGCAAAGTCAACAGCAACAGCAACATCAACAACACTGTGTTTTACTCAAGCACATTATACAACATTGGTAAGTGTCAAAGATCAGAGTGTGCACTTTATATGTGACCAAACATTATAGGCCACATGAAATATCAAACCTGTACAAAGTTAAAGCTCAATCGCCCATCTGAGTCGCAAGGCAAAAATGAAATCGGTCATCGGAGTCACAAGGAAAAAGTGAAAAAAAACCTGTTTTAATCATTTCTCAAAAACTAGTATTTCAAGCCAGTTTTCCATCATGTAAAGTTATTTGCAATTTTTTTTTCAATCTTTACTAATGCAAACTCTTTAACACACATTGGTGGAGGGTAAAACATAAATAATATTCTTTATCCCTGATGCAGGTTTAACATCTTTCAGCACAACTGAATACATTTTTGTAATTACTTGGCAAGTTTTGTCTTGGGAAATGGCAGCACCTCAGACTCCTTGATGTGATTTTTGAATCTTTCCATTAAGGCATCCTTCATTACTTCTTTCTCCCCTCTAGAGTACTGAATATGGATGAAAAGAAATAACACCAAAAACAGAATCAATTGCTTTGTTTCAATTAATACAATTCTAATGGTGTATATACTGCAAAGGTTTGTAATAATGTTTTGGGTTGAACATTTCTCAGTACTTACCAGAAGCATCCCAAAAGTCTTATCATTCCTTTTGCCGAAACGTTCCTGCGGGTCCCATAATTTGGGCAACTCCTCTAACCGTTGCACCTTCTTAAGAAATGAATCTTGATGCGCCATAGACAAATACCAACCTAGAAAATGGCAAACAATGGAGCACAAATTATTGCCGTGATTTAGGCTTACACCTACAAGTAAATCAAATAAAGCCTACAGAAAAAAATTCATTATGCATATGAGCACTGGACACATTGATTAGTTAATCTTGAAAAGGAGTGATGCACAATATTTGTAAGAATTAAAAACTAAATGCTTACAGATTTGCACATAACATACATAGTATAAAGATGGTCACGGTGGAAAACTTCCCTTGAAATATTTTGGCCTGAAATGCTATAGGTTTGATAAGTGAGTAAAACAATTAGTTTTGATCTCTTGAGAGCAAAATTCTATGCTCTAAAAACAGTGAGAACATATAATAAACATTTCCCGCGTTTCCCTGTATAGCGGGAAATAATTGTCTTAGGTATTCGAGTAACGCATAGTGGGTATGCATTCGGGTGTATAACGGGGTCTATTATGTAATAGGTGCTAGTGAGTGAGGTTAAATAGAGGGGACAATGGTCCAGTAAGTCAGTTCTAGCAAGCACTTCAGTCAGTTGCTATCATTAGAAGGCGTCTTTTCTGCAAATATGGATCCACGTGCACAAGCACAGTACATAGATGAACGCGTTCAGAATGCTGTTGCTTCTTCTCAGGCAGTCCTTCTAGACAAGCTAGATGTGCTTATTTCATCAAAGCTATCAAGTTTCGAATCCAAAATTAGTGACTCCCAGAAAGACATTTCCGACAGTCAGTTGGTCAAAATCCAACAGAACATTTTGACAAATGATAGTTACATTTTCAAACGCAAAAGCTGTGAGGATCAGTTTAAATTTAACGTAAAGGTGGCTACTAAACTACGAGATGCAGAAACAAATATGAAGAAGGATCTTTCCCAGTCTGAAAAGGACATTAGCGAAGGTATAACCCTAATCAACCACCGTCAAAAGTTGATTAAAATGGCGGACGCATCTGAGTCAGGCTGGAGAGTGGTGATGGAGTATGAATCACATCCTCTGGCGTCCGACTCGGACGACGAGAAGAAGATTAACCGGGCAGAATCCAGAGCTACCAAAAAGATAAAGCTGGAGCAGTCAAAACGAAGCAAGAAAGCTTCCCGTTTTTCTTCATGGCCAGCGTCACGTCTGGTTGACCGGGCTAGTTCAGCCAGCCTTCAAACCAGTGCGAGTGGCTTCTCCAAATCGACTAAGCCGGGGTTGTGTTTCAACTGTGGCCAGCCGGGCCACTGGAAGTACGAGTGTTCGCAAAACAGGAGACAAACTCCCAAGATAAATGACAAGATAAGTGATATTTTAATTTCAGTTGAACGTGGTACTGAATTTGTTCAGGAAACTGAGTCTATGTACGATCAGGCAGCGGTCAGTCAAAATATAGCCGTGAAAGATTTTGGGGTGGCTTCACCAGTTGGTAGATTAAAGGGTTCTTTGAAACACTGGGATCTTTGCAATGCAAATGCACATATTAAAGCAGTCATCGAGAAGGGGTACATAATACCATTTAGAACCTTGCCGGAAAGCTTTGTTTTAAAGAACAACAGTTCAGCTCGTGAGAACGGTTCATTTGTTTTAGGTGAGATTGATAAGCTCGTTGGAAAAGGTTGTATTGCAGAGGTTGAACAAAGACCAAAGTGTGTCAATCCTCTAACCGTTGCTTTCAACAGGAACGGTAAGGCCAGACTAGTCTTGGACTGTAGAGATATTAATCCCCATTTGCTCCAGTTTAGGTTCAAATATGAAGATGTATCGATAGCTAAACAGATCTTTCAGAAAGGCGACTTTTTATTCGCATTTGATCTTAAATCAGCGTATCATCATATAGAGATTTTCGAAGATCATAAAACTTTCCTTGGCTTTTCTTGGGTCAGAGATGGTATAAATCGTTACTATCAGTTCAATGTTTTGCCGTTTGGCCTCGCTACAGCGCCGTACATTTTCACAAAATTGATGAAAGTAGTGCTCACGTACTGGAGATCATTGGGCCATAATGTAATTATGTTCTTAGATGATGGCTTGGCAGGTTGCAGCAACTTTGTAGATTCTCTTGCATTTAGTAAAACTGTACAGAAGTCTTTGGAAGATTTCGGTTTTCTGATTGCTCACGATAAATGCGTTTGGGAACCTTCACAAATTGTGACTTGGTTGGGGTTCAACTGGAACTTGACCTCGGGGTCATTACATGCTACATCAGCTAGAATTGATAGAGTTACAATGGTTTTAGATTCGCTGAATTATCAGATTGTTTCTGACAAATGTTATCTGGTTCCAGCTAGATATTTAGCCTCGGCAGTTGGCCAAATAATGTCATTGACACACTCAATCGGTAGATTGGTAAGGTTAAAAACTCGAGCACTCTATCGGTGTATTGATGCAAGGGCAAGTTGGAACGCCCCGGTATTGGTTGATCATGAGGCTTATGAAGAAATTAAGTTTTGGAGAAGTGAAGTTCGGACCTTGAATGATAAGGGTTTAAGCATTGAATGCGATATTGACGCTGAAATTGAAGCGTTTAGTGATGCATCCGCGATCGGTTATGGCGGATATGTTTCCCTTGGTGCGGGAGCCTTAATTAAAGGCACAGAGGTCGTAGGTTCATGGGACAGTGAAGAGGCTCAGCATAGTTCCAGTTGGAGAGAGGCTGTAGCAGTCGAAAGAGTTCTCAAAAGTAATATCAAGGTTTTAGAAAACAAAACAGTTAAGTGGTTTACTGATAACCAAAATGTGAAAAGAATAATAAATTCTGGTAGCAAAAAAGCCGATCTGCAAAAGATCTCTCTAAATATCAATAAAGTTTGTGATCAAAGTGGTATAGTTATTGATCCAGAATGGATTCATAGAACAAAAAATGTAATGGCTGATACACTCAGTAGAACATCAGATAGTGATGATTGGCAGATCCAATCGTGGGTATTTGCATATCTTGATGAAGCATGGGGCCCACACTCTATTGATAGATTTGCATCGCATTTGAACACGCATTGCACAAGGTTTAATTCCAGGTTTTGGTCCCCCGGTACTGAGGGGGTAGATGCTTTCAGTCAAAATTGGTCAACTGTGTGTAACTGGCTTGTGCCGCCTCCAAGGCTTATTTTTGAAGTTTTGAAGAAAATGGAAAGTGAAAAGGCGTTCGGTACCCTTGTCATTCCTATTTGGAAATCAGCTCCGTTTTGGCCTGTTTTAGTTTCAGAGACGGGCTCGTTTCACAGTTTTGTTGCCGAAAAGGAAATTTTACCACAGCGGAATTTAATTCGCAAAGGCTGCGGTAATAACGGAATTTTTGCAGTTAACCCGTTGAAGTTCAATTTAATTGCATTGAAAATTGTTTTCTGATTTATGTCAGTGACGAAAGTGAGGTGAAGTAATATCTTTTCTTCGATCTGTTCTGCAGTGTTTGCAGCTCGTTTAGTTTTATGCCCCAATTATGGCATTGACAGCCAGTTGGCCTTGTTTGAAAGTGTTTGGCCAGTTGGCAGTTTTGTTCGATCATTGTTTTCGCCAGTCGGTGACATTTAGATCATTGTATACAGTTCTGTATAATGGGGTTTGTCGATGATTTTACAGGGCAAAGGTAAAGTGACTTCCCTTTGCTTTTTCTTTACAGGTATCCATTTGAAACGAAGCGTCAGTGAAGCACTGAGGAGTGCTGGTGTTGTTGAATCAGGCGTGGCTGAGAGGATATGTATTTTCTCATGGTCAGTCTAGCGGAGAGGAGAATACAATAGAGTGGTAACTGCACAATTAGGCTTGTGCGATCATGCGTGCATTGTGATACAGCAGAAGGTGTGTGGAAAGTCACTTACCGATTTGAAGCACAAGCCGTAGGACGTGCCAAACAACAATTATATGCCGCCATTTTTGAAATCTACGTAAATTACACGTTCTACAGTCATACAGTACAAACAAATCTCGCCTTTAAAGATGTCTGTCAGTGACAATCCTGGACAAGCTAACCCACAACTTGCCTCCCTGACCAGAGAGGTCGTCGGCCAAACCATAAAGGAGGCGCTTGGTGATTTCAAACATTATTTTGATAGCTCTTTGGACTCCTTACGTAGAGAGAACGAGCGTACGCTTGCTACAACGTCCCAAGAAGTGCAGCAGCTCAAACGGGCTTCGGACGTGTCCTTTCGCTTCAAGGGCAATAAGACCCAATATAACTTTAATTCTTCAGTACTAGAGAAGTTGGAAAAAGCTAATACTTACCTAGTTGAGGCTAAGGAAGAGGCTGCCGAAACGTTGATGAAAGAAGCTATCACAGATCTCAAGAAACGTAACAAGCTAATACGGCTGGCGGATAAATCCGACGCCGGTTGGAAAGCTGTCGATGAATACGTAAGTGATGAGTTGGCCAGCGATTCGGAAGACGAAAAGCGGATCCGAAAGGCACAGGCACGTGCCTCTACCAAGAAGAGACAAGAGAAACTCCAACGGAACCAGGTTAATAAACGACAACGCAGTACAACCTCAAGACATGAGTCCCCAGCTAATCCTGATTCTGGGGCTGGTTCTTTTCGCAACAATTTCTCAGCAAATAGATATACGGTTGGGTATCAAGGCTGGCAGCACCCACGTCAGTCATGGGTCAGCAGTGCCAAGCCCACTGACCTCTGCTTCTCATGTGGTAGAGCAGGGCACTGGCGCAAGCATTGCACAGCATCTAAAGCCTCCTCCAGCCTCGGTAGAACAAGCTCACAATGAAGGTATGGATTCTTCCTTTAGCCACATTTTTACAGTCATTGATATGCACAAAATTATCCCTGAATTGCTACAGAAGAGTCTGCATAAATGCTTGGTAATGTGTGTACCTTAATTTCTTGATCTGTTGGTAGTACGTTGTTCGGGATTTTTAGCTAAAGCTGCTTACATTACTGATATTGTACCGACATGCAGATTGTTTTCCAGATTCGTCATTTGAATTACCACCGGTTTTCAGTGATGACAACACAATGGAAAACTCGGGAACTACCCATGACACGGGGTACGAACTCAGTTTAACAAGTAACTATTTTGAGTATGAACAAGGACTAGCACAACCACTCGTCAAAGGTAGACTTATCTCGGCAATTGGCTTCTGGAGAAGTATAAAAGAAAGTCTTTTTGCCTTGGATGTGATTGAGCAAGGCTACAAACTTCCCCTTCTGTACACCCCACCTCCGTGCGTTTTGCCTAATAATAAGTCAGCCTTGGACAATACAGATTTTGTTAACGAAGCAGTAAATGAATTATTAGCAAAGAAATTAATCTTCCTCTGTTCTAAACCCCCAGACATTGTGAATCCCTTGTCAGTTGCCATTAATAATAGTACTGGCAAGAAAAGATTGATCTTAGATCTCAGATATGTTAACCGTTTCCTATGGAAGGAAAACATAAAATTCGAAGACTGGAATGAAGCACTGGCATACTTCCAAACTGGGGACTACATGTTCTCCTTTGACTTGAAGTCCGGATACCATCATATTGATATTTTTCCCGCGCACACCAAGTTTCTAAGCTTCTCCTGGGACATGCACAATTCGACGAAGTTCTTTTCTTTTTCAGTCCTACCTTTTGGACTTTCGACAGCTCCGTATGTGTTTACCAAATGCCTCCGACCGTTGGTACAACATTGGCGGGAAAAGGGCATATTCATGGTACTGTTTCTTGACGACGGATGGGGAAGACATAGTAATGCTGAATTGTGCGCTAAAGCAGCACAAACAGTCAAACAAGACTTGCTGGCTGCAGGTTTTGTACCCAACGTCGTAAAATCCCAGTGGGTCCCCAAACAGTCATTAAACTGGTTAGGACTTACCTGGGACGGTGCTCAGGGATCCATACAAATAACAAATAAAAGAATTGCCAATGTGCAACAATGCATTTCCAAAGTCTTGACAAATCTTCCTACAGTCTCAGCCAGAAGTTTGGCAAAGCTTACAGGTAAAATTATCTCACTTAGTCCAGTCTTTGGTAAACTAACTCAGCTTAAGACTAGGTATCTTCATTATGAGATTAACAGCAGAGTTCACTGGGACAAGTTGTATAATCTGGATAGTGGCCATAAGATTATAGAAGAAGTATTCTTTTGGAAATCTGAGTGTCTAAAACGTAATAACAGATATATTCGAGATTATGTTGTTCCACAGATTCTTGTTTATACAGATGCTTCCAGCACTGGCTGCGGAGCTTGGACGGCTGAATGTGGGGGCATGGAACTCCAGACTACTTGGGAAACAGAACAAAGAGGTAAAAGCTCCACTTGGAGGGAATTACAGGCTGTCAGTTTGACTTTGCAAGCTTTTGCTACCAAGATCAGAGGTAACACAGTAAAATTTTTCACAGACAACAAAGGTGTTGTTTCGATTGTCAAGAAGGGCAGCATGGCGCCTGAGTTACAGTCACTGAGCTTGGATATTTTCGAAACTTGCCAGCAGCATTGCATAAAGTTTCTAATACAGTGGCTACCAAGACTCGAAAACCAAAGAGCAGACGCCCTCAGTCGAATTATAGACTTTGACGATTGGGGAGTTTCCATGACGTTTTTCAACTTCATAGATGGGGTATGGGGCCCACATCATGTGGATCGATTTGCAGATGAATTGAACACAAAACTACCCGTATTTAATTCCAAATACTGCTGCCCCAATACAAACAATGTAGATGCCTTTGCGAGTAATTGGTCAGGGGTTAATAACTGGCTAGTCCCACCCATAAACCTAATCGGAGACGTGCTGAGGCATCTCAAAGCATGTAAAGCTCAAGGAACTTTGGTGGTTCCAGCCTGGTCCTCTGCGCCTTTTTGGCCCTTACTGTTTTCAAAATATAGCTCCTTCAACTCATTGGTAGTGAGTACAATGGAATTTACCAATCCAGAGGGGATTTTTGTACAAGGTAGAAACCACCATTCCGTCTTTGGCTCAACAGATTTCAGAAGTGGAGTTGTCTGTCTCCGTTTATCGGCGCTGCCAAAGTGCTAGAGAATGGCGTTCGCAGCTAAAAGAGATTTACCCACTGGGGTGAGGTTGTCGCATGACTATCTACGCGGTTACTTAATAACCATTGGTTATATTACTACGATTAACGAAGCTTTTCGTTGGATCACAGTGATTGCCGTGTGGCACATTCGATAAAGCACACGGTATAGTATGTCAGCACAGTCAACGGATAAAGGTTTACAGATCCGTACTAAATGCAGCATTAATTTGGTGAGTCAGAGTTATGACTTACATTAAATTTATTATCTCTGTTCATAAATGTTTTGCTAATGTGTATTTTACAGATTAACGGTTGAAGACAAAGAGTACAGCCATACATTAAGAGAAGTTCTGTCAGCGTCTAGAGCCCCTAACACGGTAGCTAAGTACAACAGAGTCTTTACAAATTGGCAATATTGGTGTAGGGATCACAAAGAGTCCGACCTTCCGGCTACCGAGTCATCTATCAGTCGTTATCTAATTTATTTATACCAAACCAGTGCTCCCTACTCCAGAATCGAGTCAACATTCTACTCTATCAAGTGGAAACATGATTGTTTACCAGACGTCAAGAATCCCTGCAGTGGTTCTTTTTTACATACAGTATTACTAGGGCTTAAGAAACTTCTAGCTAAACCAATTGTCAAGAAGGACCCGATTACTCCAGAGATGCTTAAAGCTTTGGTAAACAAATATGGCTATTCTAACAGCCTACTAGACATAAGATTGTGTGCCATGACTCTTGTATCTTTCGCAGGCTTCCTTAGGCATAATGAGTTAATTAATATTCGTCGTTGTGATGTAAAATTATATGTATCTCACACTAATATTTTCATTTCTAAGAGTAAAACAGACATTTTCAGGCAAGGTGCCTGGGTACTTATTGGGGCTACCAATACACCTACTTGTCCTGTCAACATGTTACGCAGATACATGGAAGCAGCTGAACTTACAGAGGAGACGGACGAGAGTTTCCTGTTCAGACCTTTACAGCATCTAAAATCCCAAAACAGACATGTCCTAAAACGAGGTCAGTTATCGTATTCTAGGTGCCTAGAGTTACTAAAAGGTGCTCTTAGCTCAGTTGGGCTGGATCCTAAACGTTTTGGGCTGCATAGCCTTAGAGCGGGTGGAGCCTCAGCAGCCGCCAATTTTGGAGTCCCAGACCGCTTATTTAAGAAACATGGACGGTGGCGATCAGAAACAGCCAAAGACTCCTACATAGAAGACTCAGAACAAAGCAGATTGGGAGTCTCTATGAATTTGGGTATCTAGATTATTATCTAAAGCATCTAATAAATTAAATTTGCTTATTCTGGAATAGCTTAAATTATTGCGAGAATGTGATAAATAAACTTAAAAAGTGTCAAGTATGTAGCACTTACCTATTACTTTGGATTAATTCATATTTTGCAAGGAAGTTATAAGGAAGAGCCCTTATTCCGCAAACAATAAATGATTGTGAACACACAATATGATTCTCACTGGCCCGTTCTTTAATCTTTTACTTAGAAAGGGGACAGTTGTCCACTCCCGGCTCGGCCTCAAGATCGGTGCTCCCCAATACAGGTCTGTATAATTAACATGTTTCCCTTGCAGGTAGGATGATGAAATGAGAAAATATTTTATTCACGGTCGAGGAACGAGTTAGGTAATAAATGTATTTTCTCATGGTCAGTCTAGCGGAGAGGAGAATACAATAGAGTGGTAACTGCACAATTAGGCTTGTGCGATCATGCGTGCATTGTGATACAGCAGAAGGTGTGTGGAAAGTCACTTACCGATTTGAAGCACAAGCCGTAGGACGTGCCAAAAAAAAAAAAAAAAAAAAAAAAAAAAAAAAAAAAAAAAAAAATAATAATAATAATAATAATAATAATAATAGAATTTATGTACTGTATATGTATGTATACATGTATGTATATATGCATATGTGGGTATATGTATGTATGTGCGTGTATACGTATATGTGTATGTATGTGTATATAATTATGTGTTTGTATGTATACATATATATGTATATCAGGACAATTCGATTGAAGTACGGCATCCCGGTGCCGTGATAGGAAAGTTATACAAAAATCTAAAAACGTCTGCAGACGAAATTCTAATCGTACAGGTAACCAATGAAGTTCTTCTTCAAGACGGTAAAATTGCTCGTGTCTTAAAGTACTAAACACGGTTACCCCCATGGACTCGCTTTCTTCATGTGGCGCGGCTCTGGCACTCCCGGCTCGGCCTCAAGATCGGTGCTCCCCAATACAGGTCTGTATAATTAACATGTTTCCCTTGCAGGTAGGATGATGAAATGAGAAAATATTTTATTCACGGTCGAGGAACGAGTTAGGTAATAAGTGCGGCTACATGGTGTCTGCAAGAAGCGACAATACCGTCAGTAAATATTACGGTTCTTTCAAGAGATGGCAGGATTTCTGCAAACAGAACAATTTCCGAGACATGCCAGCAGAGCCTATACACGTGGCAGTTTATCTGACAAAGTTGCTTGACGCAGGTTCGTCGCATCATGTAATTTCGTCAGTAATATACGGCATCAAGTGGGCCCATGATATGAACGGTTTGACAAATCCAACGAACAATGCATTCATCCGTAATCTTCATGAGTCTGCAAAGCGCCTCACGGGTCGCAAAACTGTTAAGAAAGATGTTGTTACCTCGGACATGTTGATAGAGCTTTGCAACAAATTTATTGTTAGCCAAGATGTGTTATTAATACGGGATTTGTGTATGATAACTACAGCTTTTGCTGGTTTTTTACGTTATGATGAGCTAAGTTCTATTTGTTGTAATGATTTGTCAATTCAGTCGGATTATTTTACGATTAACATTAATAAGAGTAAAAACGACCAATACAGAGCAGGCAATCAAGTTTTAATTGCTAAAGGTACTACTTCTGCTTGTCCGTTTAATATGATGTTACGTTTTTTGAAGGTAGCAAACATTAGTACCGTATCCACACAATTTTTGTTTAAACCTGCATTTAGATCAAAACGTGTTTCGAAATTGATCACAAAAAACAAACAGTTGAGTTATTCCAGAGCCAGAGAGTGTATTATTAAATTGTTAACGTCTGTAGCACCTGAAAGTAATTTTGGGATACACTCCCTTAGATCGGGAGGGGCAACGGCAGCTGCTAATAATGATGTACGAGACCGTTGTCTCAAGCGTCATGGACGCTGGAAGAGGGATGAGAGCAAAGATGGGTACATTGAAGATTCGCTGGAAAAGCGGTTAAGGGTTACCCAAGGTCTTGGCTTGTAACTTTTTCATAATTAGATTTCTATTCAAGTAAATGGGTCGGACTTATATTTTGCAATATCCTGTTTTTATTGGCTCTTGCTTTGGCGTGTTCTATTAGGCGTCGCTCCAGGTGCTTCGCTTTCCCCAATTGATACGATTGTGTCTAATAGTGTATGATTTAAGTGTTTAGTAGTACTAAGACTAAACATTTCCCGCGTTTCCCTGTATAGCGGGAAATAATTGTCTTAGGTATTCGAGTAACGCATAGTGGGTATGCATTCGGGTGTATAACGGGGTCTATTATGTAATAGGTGCTAGTGAGTGAGGTTAAATAGAGGGGACAATGGTCCAGTAAGTCAGTTCTAGCAAGCACTTCAGTCAGTTGCTATCATTAATTTTAATATTATGTTAAATATTGCATAATTATATTATTCTGGCATGCCATGGGTGAAGTCCAACATCTGCACGGAGGAGGGCACTGAAAGTTTTTGGGCACAGGTTTTTCAGAGGAATTTTAAAGATCTCTGTTTTTTGCCTGGACGTCGTGTTCTCTGATGAAGTGAGTCGAAATGTCTAGTCATTTGACATTTGGGACGGCTTTGTATGCCTCTACTGTTAGCGGAATGTCTATAGTCATCGACATTTTGGGACGGCTTTGTATGCCTCTAACGTTTTTTAGCGGCGATTGTTACGGTATCCCGATAGTTTGATCGTTGGATTGAAAGTAGGCCGCTGTATTCAAGCGTAAAGATTTATTTACATTTACTTTGTAAATCTCAGTTGTTCTCTGTACAATAAAATGCAGATTAGGCGTCGCTCCAGGTGCTTCGCTTTCCCCAATTGATACGATTGTGTCTAATAGTGTATGATTTAAGTGTTTAGTAGTACTAAGACTGGGTGTTTTCCACTCTTTTCTCGTGACTCCAATGACCGTGTGCCTAAAGTTTCACAACTTTGTTATTTCATGAACATGTAGATGTTGGGTCACACAATGCGCAGATACTGGTCTTTGACAATTACCAAACACACAATGCAATAATCTATTTTGGAAAATATGGTATAGCTCTGAAAAGAGCAGGTTTGTCTACGATAAAATGCTCTCTCTCTTCAGACATCCTGATGATAACTTCAGCACCTTTGTCAAAAATGTGAGGAAAAAAAAAACAGCCAACTCTAGACCACCTCTTTCAAAGGAGTTTATGCATGGTGTGCCCATATATGTAATTAATAAATATATGTGTCCACCAAGAGCCTGCTCAAATCTGACTTGAAAAGACAAAGCTGTCATCCATAAATGGGGATGAATCAACAACAACTCAAAGTATCAATTCTTACCCAACTTTTACAACAATGAAGCAATGTGTTACACAAACATTATGCTATATTAAAATGAAATAACCATTTAGGCTGGCAGAGTGGTAATTCGACAGTTGGGGTTTTCTCCTACATCCAAAACTGACATTTCTTCAAAATCTTTTCTTCAAAGGTTGTGCCTGCAGGCTACAGTGCAGGGTATACTTTTGAGAGTTCATTTGTTTCATTGCCAGGAAGCTTTGTTAATAATAAATCACCAGGAAGGTATGTTAATAACAAATCAAACGGTCTTATCTTGTTGGGTGTCGTAAACTCTTACATCTTTCCACATAAAATTTGCCCTTTGTATTTATACTTCATTACAACTTTATAAATCTGTCTGAGCTGTTCAAAGATATACAATACCTGGTGTGATTTGTTATCTGCGGGTCAGTAAACTAGTTTATCAAGATCAGGTTACGATCATAACATTCTAGTGTAAGTGCCTTCTGGGAACTTATGCCAGTAGGTCATGTACACCCATTATGTCCCAAGCCAAATTCCTGCTTTTGCTTTCGGTGTTCTTGTAAGTTAGTGTCAGCACAGGAGGTTATTCCGGGGTCACTCGGTCAGGTTTTAAAGATAAAACACTATATACTTGTAGCCACAATATTTCGTATACTTTGGTTGTTTTGTCTTGTTTGGGGATTGTCTGCCAAGCACTGCCTCACACACAAAAAACATACTAAAAATAATAGTTCAAATGAATAATAGTCACAAATGAAATGTACAAAAGGAATGAAAATTAGCTATGAGTGAACTTAAGCCCCAAGCCTTTTTGAAAAACGTTATTTTCATTAACATTTATGACAGTGTTTACCTTCACTTTTTCAGTGACTAGCCATCAGGACCAGATAGGTTGTCATTTCACTTGTCCGTCAGCTTTTTCACTAGACCATATTTCATATATAACTATGTATTATATACAGAACTATTTAGAAACAATTCTTTTCAGACTGGGCAGATAACATTGTTCAAAATCCACCTTTATGTACGTATCATCAAAATGTTAATCGTTCATTAATTCACTATTTGAAGAAGGTTGTAACAGACTAGAAACTTTACCGTCGTAGCAGTGAATTGGATAGTTACACAGCATGCCTCCGTCCACAAAGTAGTTGCTCCTTTTGCTAAATTTGTCTGTTACTTTCACTGGGCAAAATACACCTGTGAGAAGGGTGAAATGTAAAAAGCAATAAATTATAATGTGTATAACGTTTAATTCTTCAAAGTCTACAACTGAATGCTCGCTTTGTTTAGTTGATTTTAGGTGGTTAATTCTATCCAATTTACTTTGTATTGTGTTTTGGTAAAATTTTGTGAAGATAGGTTAATGGCTGTTTTACTTGCTTCAACAATGGCTGTTTCATTTACGTATTTTGCTCTTTTTTTTTTAATATATCGCTGGATATTATTTTTGATATCACTCATTTATAGACTAAGTTGCACAATATTTACACATACATTTAGTTATACTTGATTTCATTTTATATTGCATGTTTTGTTTACATATTCTACTACATTTTGTTAAACTATTGGTTATTTATTTATCAACTATTTGTTTTAATTAAATAAAATAATGTGTTTACTTTCTACAGCTATTCATGCACTTCGAATGTTTCATTATCTTTTTAACTATTATTGTTCTTATAACTTATTTAATATCAGTTTTCATAAAATTTTTATAGCTTTTAAGGCCAGTAAAACTAAATTTTAGTTGTTTGTCTTTTAAAATTCCACAAAATTAAAATAGCTCTACTGTTTGTGAGACAATGGGACAAGTCTGGAACGTTGTCTTCTTTGGAGGGGAAAAAAAACGTTCAGAAAAAATATGAACTACTAGAAATGAAAACATACAAATTCTCACAGGCCTGAATTATTTATTTACATAGATCTGTGCGTGTGTGTGTTGGGGGATGGTTATATAAAACTTACCTGGAATGCAAGCAGACATCCGTACAGCCATCCTGATAGGCATATCTGGAGTTGTCTTGACATGGCAGTACGTACAGTCCATACTGTTCATGTTAGTTACAGTGATGCACAACTCACGTTTTGTTTTGCTATACAGCTGCAGCAATAACAAACATAAAACATTGAACAAATTAAAATACTAACTAAGGCCTGACTTCATTATTGACTGGTAATAAAGCACAGAAGTTTGATTGGCACAGTTCATGATCTTGCTGAGCAAAAGCGGCCTACCAACAAAATTGTAATGTGATGTTTTACGCTTATGACTGGTTACCAGCGCTCATTTTCACTTGGCAGAAACATTTTTGTTGAGCACCATTTTCTGCTCAATTGCCATGAAATAAAATGTGCTCCTGGGTAAGAGTTGGACGGGAAATTTGACCATATACCTCAGCAAATGTCAAGTCAGCATCGCCCATTTTTTCCTTGAGTTTCTCACCAAACCAGCGATTGATCTTCTCGCCAGGATTCCAGCCGTAATGGAGCAGCATGTTCGGTAGAAAACTCAGCACGCCAAATCTTGCGTCTGCAACAAGACACAGTGTTTTAATAATTATTTTTTTATGATTAAAAGCAATAAACATGACGAGCAGGTGAGCAGTTTATTGATCAAATCATCACTAAAAGCACGGCAGAAATACATGAAACATATGAAAAATTAGTGACCCCCAATAAAAAATGAAAATAAAATAACGTCGTAAATTGTTAAAAAAGAGTATTCCAACTTGTTCTGAAATTCTGATGGAAGTAAATAATGCGAAGCTTGCATATTTTTTTTATACACTGCCACTGGTGTTTTTCTTTATTTAAAGCCCCAGCTCAACATTATTGGTAAGAAGAGAAACGTAAATGTTCACGGATTTACAAGTAGAAAACATGGTATACAGATAATGATGTAAGAAAACGTTCCTTGAAACATTTCTGCATGAAGTGTTATCGTTTTTGAAATAATGAATGAAATAAGATCCAAAGTTAGTTTTCATCTCATTGAGACGACGTTTTTGCCTGTGTGAGAAATGCGTGCAAAAATGCTGAATGCATTTTTAACCGCTTTCTCGCAAGTGGAACAACGAAATGAGCTGACATTTTCACAGGTTGGTTATATTTTACAAATATCTTGATTTGTGCAAAGAATGGAAGCACGTAAGGTCAGTTTACCAAAGTTGAGCTTTAAGTTAATTCTCAACAGGGGAATTCCTGATGAAAATGGACACGAAAAAGAGCAACAACGAAAGGTCCCCGCAAACCGCATGTGTAGGGATCGGGTGTGTTTATGTGTGCACTGAATACTAACTAACCTAGAAAGACTTTCTGTATGTCTCCACAGAGGAATTCTTCGATGTCATGTGAATTGTATCCAACACAAACCAAAGCGGTGATCATGGCTCCAGCACTAGCTCCAGCGAATCGAGTGATTTTACTCCAATATCCAAGCTCTTCAAGAACCTTTGTGGGGGAAGGGAAACAAGTTTAAATTTAAAGTTTAAATTTTGATTAAATATGAAACCATAGATCAGAGGTAACTAATCAAATAAATAATGTTCAAAAAAAATCCATTAAAGATAACATAGGTCTGGTTTTTGGCCGAGTTTACCGATAATTTAGATTTAAATTTCAAATAGCCATTTACATTGATACAAGTTTTGAATCATGTAATGCATTGCACGAAACAAACTCCGCCAATGATAGTTGATAATTAATTCACAGCTGAAAATAAGTTATTGTCAGGATCCCGACATTAAATCATGTCCATCAGCCACGTACAAACAATTGCATGTTACACTACTATTTTGTGCATTGTCCGTGGCATATGTTTTTCATTTGTATGTTTTTCATTTTGAAACAGAATCGTCCGTCAAAGTTCTTTCAGAGAACACATTCTTTAAAAATAATAATACGGATACTGCGCACGTGCCCGCTTGCGGTCAAATCACAAAGGGTGCCGTCTTTGTCAAACTGTGAGGTGACCGCTTGCGCGCACGCGCGCGTAACAGGGTTATTCCATTTACTGCTTTAATCACGAGGACACCTCCCCTTTAACCATAAGCAGCGGCAATCCAAACTAAAAACACTTTCAGTGTCCGAGAGTAAGGATATCAGAGTCTTGCGCTACGGTTTATAGCTCTAACCGCAACCCAAGCAACACCACAAGTTGTGTTAACTGCTTTCAATTTCAAAAGACTTTGTAGGCCTATACAGCGGAAAGTATTGAGTAACACATAAACACACACACACACACACACACACACGCTATGATCAAAGAGAAAGGGTTGTCGAAGCGGAAGCGCTGCGCAACACATTTACCTGCATTTACCACGAACGGAAATCTTATGTGAACGGCAGATTTTGGAGGGGATATTATTGACAAGAAAACAGCTTCCTTGCTGTACACTTTCCTGACACAAAATAAGGTGATCGGAAAAGCACTTGCTTTCGATGTTTCAATTCTCAACGTCAAACAGTAAAATTCAGTAAACACCATTCCCTGCAACCCTGCCCTTCACGACAGGTTAACAACTAGTACTAGACCTAGTAAATTTGTCAAATTAACAATTGACTGCATTTTTACAGGATGAATTCAAATTCGAAAGCACATGGATATTTAATTTTTAGGATTTACGTTAATAATATACGGGGCCACCGCCAGAGATTTTCTTTCTGGAAGGGCCTGATCTTCTCTTTGGATGTTTCTTTTGAAGCTGACTGAGGCTTCCAATGCAGAGTGTTACTGTTTCTCGAGTTTCGAGTTTCACGCCGACTGAAGCAAAATATTGGGAGTGTCACATCCCCACACCCCTGGCCGCTACGCTGTGCTGCTTGATAACGAAAGGACCATGGCAATGAAACTGGTGTGAGATTAACCAGTCGATATGGAAGAGGCCAGCCAACAAATACCTCGGCCTGATCGGCCTCATTTCCAACGGCATTGTAGCACGGCAGGTTCTGACCCTATAATCTTTGGTTCTGACTAAACATCTCCACAATTATTCTTAATTCCTTCAATGCAGACTGCCTGCAGCAAGCTCTTTATTAAAGATCATTCTGGTTGGAATAGGAGACCCTTCTTGGAATTACAGCAGAAGTTGAGTCTAACCCTTAGCCATATTGGCATAACCTATTTATCTAACTCTTAGTAAACGTGATTGTATGTCTCGTTCATGAACCGAGCAGCCGATCACGCACGTTCGTCTTTCAATTTCTCTTTCATAGAATAATGTAGGCCTACATGTATATCTGTACTATTTCAACCTGGGCCCAATTTCATAGAACTTGCTTAAAGGGTCTTTGTACGTTTGGTGATGACTCTGAAAATTTATGGCAATAATAACTTACTTGGTAAGAAGTACAGCGGCTTTGGATAGTATAAATGCATTTTGAAGTACTGCAGTTATGGAAAATTATATCACTTTTTATCCCCAAAAATTTGAATGTGAGAAGCGTTATGGCCGTAACGCTTCTCATAATGCGTTTTCCAATGACGGATGCTTCTTCTGCGTGAACACAACCGCTTCAGATTTTTGGCGATATCTCAAAAACGCTGCCACCTTTTGAAATGAAACCTACACTATGGTATATCTACAATAATATAGCATTAAGGCAAATGTACGGTTCCAAAAACAAAATGTATACTTTGCCTTTAAGCACAAAAAGTAGCTTACAGCATAACAATAAGATGCGTACCAGAATAAGGTTATCAGCCAAAATGCCACACCGCATCTGTGACTTGGAGTTTGGACATGGAGCATAGCACTAACGCCCCCAGGTAAAACTGGTCAATTACTGGATTAATTTGTGCGACTGTATTACATGATTTTACAGGCGTGAGAATGCCACTCGGGGTCAAGACCTTGGCCTGATCCCATCACCCTGGAACACAGAACTCCCATCTGGGCGCGACATAAATCTCCACCAAGATAAGCACGTGAAACGTAAACTAATATGCCCTCAATGACCCACCTGCTGCCCGTTTCGGTCACCCTGACCCTAAATGGGTATTACGAAAGACACACAAAACGGGGCCAAATAAACACGCCTATTCATCTGGCATTGTGAACTCGCATTTTAAACGCCAGTTCAACGGTTCAAGAGTACAATATTTCAAGAGTTCAAGAAGATGCATTTATTTATCTTTCGCGAAGTACATCGATAATCGAAGACAAGAAAATCAGCACATAGGAAGACAAGAAAATCAACATGAATCGATCCGCCGATAACGCACACGTTTGTCTTTCAGTTGATTATTGTATGGAGAATGTCTGTGTATTTAACCTGAGTGGAATGGACGAAGAAACAGCCGCGGTTAGAATGTTTTCTTTGTACCGGGAAGCTGTGTGTGTCAGCCTTGCTCTCCATGGTTGATTAATCAGACACGGTGTACAAAATGTTGCTTGGTTTAAAGGGTCAAGGTTTGTATCATTTTCACACACCTCTCCAAGAGAAAAAGTTTCCGATTACAGCAAAAGTGTAAAGCCGCCATGTAAAAGTTTTTCTTTGACGTTTTTTGTATTTGTTCCCTTATCATAATAATAACTATTCATAGGAATAGTTAGTCCAAGTCATTCCATGACCAACCAAAATTAACCAGTTATCTCATTGAGATCTATGGTTCGTTTAAAAAAATACATGTACACACAATTTATTTATGTAAACACCAACCTTCAATTGGACCTCCTATTGTCCCTCTTTTGTTTGAACTTTTTGCAGCAGGTCTCTTGGTTTTGTACCTGACTTTCCAAATGGGGAACTTCACCCATGGAGGAATATCTTCACCCAACCGGGAACCGTCCCTTTTGTTCTAGGTCCCCAGTTTGAAAGTATTAGCAGGACTGATTGCTTCGTTCTGTGAAAGGGCAAGGGCACCAAGGCGTTTTTTCCATGGTAAAGGGCACCTCTATGAGGAAACTGTACATTTCTATTGGAACATTTCAAGGGTACCAAGGCAATGATCAGGGGCAACGGAGGCAACTGCCTAAGTTGCCACCGTGAAGTATCAGGCTTGTATACTAGCCACAGACACGGTCGTGTGTAATATCCTCCAGCCATGGACCCTCCTTTGTTCAACTGTTTGTCCTGACAAACGCGAACTCCATCGTATTTTTATCCCTTTGAGATACAAATTGGGGACCTGCATGGAGCATGAATGTCTATCTCAGTGGGTTTTTTTTTTAACTCCTCAGTTTGAATGTCATTACTTCAAGGTCCATAAACTCCCCCCTTTGACCATTACATCAAAGCATCATCTTACCTTGTTCTTCAAAATTATCTTTTATACTTTGATTGAGGCATCACCCACCGTCGAAATGTATCCCCAACGAAATCCCCAATATTTCCGATTTCAACTTTCCTTTTGCCGTGTGCAGCAACCAGTTTGAGATTCACCTCTCACAAGCAAGGTGAACAAAACTTGAACGTATTTAGGAAACGACATAAATCAAACACGTCTTTCATTTTCATTTCTTAATGTTTTATCAATATACAAAACATGAATCGCAGCCAAGAGCTGAACTGCTCATGAATTAGAATAAAAAATTAAAAAAAGGAAATAGAGAAAAACATGTAAATGTAAAATTAAACTGATTTTTTTTAAATTGTTTATTTAATGACCTAAAAGATAAATGTTCAATAAAAATATCAAAATACACGCTTACCACTAGCCAATGTATAGCCTCAAGCCTAAGTTAACAGCTTGTTATAAGACCATGGAGATATGATGAAACCATGTGCCATGTGACAAATAACATCGCATACTTACAAAAGAGCCGAAGAGCATGGACTTCTATGCAGGCACATTTTTACCAGCCCAATGGAAGAATACATACAAATTTTACATTTTAATGTTTGATTTTGAGTGTCATTGTACATAATTGTAATCTGTTACTTATATTATTGATCTGTACAGCGCTGTGATCCTTGAAGGGCGCTTTATAAATGTCTTTATTGTATTGTATTGTATTGTATTTATGGAGATTGCACTGTCTGATTTTGTTACAAACCTTTGATTTGAAAAACACATCTTGAAACTTGTTCAGCTGTTTTTTGTTTTGTTTTTTAACCTCTTTAATGTATGTGGAAGTATTAATGACACAAAGTTAAATCTTCCAATGACCAGTGTGTAGAATCTCGCTTGTCAGAAATGCGCAGGAAAGTACAAGGTCACCCTTTTTTGTAAACAAAGGTGACATACATAGCCATTGAATGCAATAACAAACGGTACAGGGATATTTATTGATGCAATGATATGGGTGCTTGACTTAGGTGCATTTGTTTCAAGTAGTCTTACAATTAAAATAATATATATATAAAAATATATATTGAACTTAAAGTTGGTTCATGCATTAATTTCACTATTCGACTTTCTTCTAATTTTGTCGACACTCTACTTCGTGTGCACGCTTGAAGCATGGTTGGGGCAAATTATAGTCAACGTTTACCAGAAACAGTAAACTTCGTTGAATAACGAGAGTATAACGATTACACCTTTCTTGGATTCGAAATATTTCGAATCCAAGTGTAGGTGTTACTACTTTCGTAAAAATAGGATTGATAAAGATGAAAGTGCAGTGTTCACACTTTGTGTGATTCAATATTTACATGAAAACAACAAACTGTGAAAATTTGGGCTCAATCCGTCATCCGAGTCAGGAGAAAACAGTGAGGAACCGCGCACACTTTTCAGCATGTGATCTTAATTTCGATTGTTACAACCGAAGATTGTTTACAACCGATGTTAAAATCGGGGTCTTCAAATTCTATTTTCTCGACTTTGATAGCATTTCAGACAAAAGTATTTTAATGGAGGATTGCTCATGGTATGAACTTTATAATCAGTAAGCTTTCAAACTGATACTAATAATAAACTAATTTTTGATGAATACTAATCCTGTTCTTTAACTTTCAAAATTTTAACATTTGCGTTAATAATATTAGCTGCAAATAAAGGGTTGGTTAATTTTGTTTATAATTAATACTGACCCGAATTGCCCCAGTAGCGGCAAGACCCTTATTTCCTCCACCCTCGAGGGCGATGTTCTCAAAAGCAAAGTCGTATCCCCCAAACTCCTTAGCCTGGTCGGCCGTGAGAATCGGCGAGCGACCAGCTGGAGTAACTGCCGTCAACTTCATGCCAGGAGGAGTATCGCCATTGGTGGTGATGCAGCCAGCCTGCTTAATGTCTTCATCTCTATTCACAGTTTTGTATTTGCGGCCCGACTTTGACGTTTTCAAGGAATGGCTCATATTTTAATGTTTGGTTCTTGGGTTCTTGAATAACTCTGCACTTATGTAACACTACAGTTTATCAAGAGACCATTCAGCATTGAACTCTGTCATCCAACTCTATATTCGCAGAACCGACCAAGCTACTTATGGCTTCACGCGTGTTCTGCAGTGCATATTGTAGTCGACCGTCAGCAGTAGTGACAGTTCTGTCATGTAGGCCTACATGATGTATGAGTACATGTAGTTAACTTCTTGTACTGTGATGTGGTAATGTCCGGGCCCTTTCCCGTGTAGCGTACCACACGTGGACTTTGTGGGATGCAGCATATATAGCGCGCCGATTGGTTTGATTCTGCAGAGGTATTGCCTTTTAAAATGACGTAAACTTTGCCCCTGAAGTTAAATGTTATTTCATAGTGAGGCATTCCATGGTGAGGTATCAATGAAGATTTGGTTTGCGGTAACACAATGTGATTACTGTATATCTATTTTCCTACATACAGTAGATTGTTCTACTGCCCTTGTTACCTGCAATCGCAAGTTGTGCTTGGTAGTACCCATAGGGTTATATAATATAAGAACTAGAGAGCGTACAAAACCATGCGACACGGCCCGACAAAGAGCATTTTTGACCATTGAGAAAATGGCGCAGACCATTCATTTACACTGGTCACTCATCAGTTAACGCAGCAACCATAGTACGCAATTGACCCATAGGGATTTTCCGTGCGTGACATAGCGAGTGCTCCCTCTAGTTCTTATTGTTATAACTACATGTACATGCAGTACCAAGGTAGTACATGCCTATGGAACGCCAAAGAGGCAATTAATGTGATCATTCGTTTGTCGATGTACTTTTCTCAATCGGTGCCCACGATCGGTGATTGGGTGTGCGATCGGTGGTGCATATTCACGGTCGTTGGTGAACTTTTGCGATCGATGATGCATATTCACGATCGGTGAGTGTGCTTGCATCAGTGGTGATGGTTTTGGGGATGGGTGGTGACTTTTTACGATCGGTGATGTACTTTTGTGATCGGTGATGGACTTCTGCGATCGGTGATCAACTTTGCAATTATTGTTGATTGATTTTCACCATGGATGATAAATTGGTGCATATCGAACCCAGTGAAACCATTGATTACATTATAATGTTTTGCGTTGCGTTACAATTTCTTCCAACGCATCAGAATTGTTTTCCGTCACATTAGAATGCTTTGCGTCGCACTATATTTTTTTGCGTTGCAGGGGACCTTCGAGAGTATTTGTTCCACGTGACTCTCACGTGAGGAGAAAGTTCAACCTTGACCTTAAGTATGCTGCAGCTTTCATGTTAAAATGTACTAGCGGGATGCCGCACTTCGCGCGGCACTCGCTAGGTGGGCGCATTGTTTTCGTATGAAATGTTGCAGTCAATACAATGTGGGGTAAGGATGCAATTTGCAGAGGGCACTCTGGGGTGACAATTTCTAGAATGGGATCGGTAGCGGTGATTTAAAACGGTACATAATGTTGTTATGTCTGAGTGAAAATTTGAGCGAGGGACACCCAAAAGGTCTTGAGTGGGGGTCGGAGCGGCTCCCCCCTTCCCATAAAACGAAGCATGATTTGTTGTGTTTGCATGGTCGGATGCATATGACCAAAATGGCACCTATTCTGAATACGCAATACACTGGTTTCACAATACACAAGGAGGTGATAGGATGGAATTTACAGGTTTATTAGAATTGTTTATTTAATTATTTCTGTATTCTTAAAGTCATGTATTTGTTTAGTTATTGACTTCTTTGTTTTGTTGTTTCTTTATTTCTGTATGTCCTTGTCCTCCTTCTGTTTATTTAACTTAAGTGTATTTCTGCATTTCTTTTCAATCTGCATGTACGTGTTGCTTTATCTGTCTGTCTCTTGTTCTTGATTTGTTTGTTTATTTCTGTATTTGTCACAATGAGGTATTTTTGTTTTTATTGATTGCTGTGTTTTTTTGTCTCAGAGGTTTTTTTTATTGTTTGGTTTGTTATGTATTGCTTTCTCTCGATATTTCCTTGTCGGGTTTCTTTGTTTCCTTATTGTTTCTTTTCACTTTGTTTCTTGCTTTTGAGCTGTTTAATTATTGTGTGTCTTTGTTTCTTTATTTGCATTTATTTATTTCTTCATTTGTTGATTTATATGTATATTTGATTCTTTGTA
This sequence comes from Marthasterias glacialis, assembly GCA_911728455.2. Lineage (NCBI taxonomy): Eukaryota > Metazoa > Echinodermata > Asteroidea > Forcipulatida > Asteriidae > Marthasterias > Marthasterias glacialis. Next base: position 6,294,131 of record OU452219.1, read on the forward strand.
TTATTATTTGTTTTTCTATTTGCTTTCTCGATTTCTTGTTTTGTGTGTTTCAATCAGTACATACACAAAGAAACTAGCCATTTCTAATACAGAATTAACAAAAGGAGAGGGAATAAAGTGGACATTAGGAGGCCATCCCATGTAAATGTTGAAAATTGGCTGGCATTCCGCTATTACATTTTAACTTGAAAGCTGCAGCATAACAAAGGTCAAAATTGAACTTTCTCCTCACGTGAGAGACACGTGGAACAGATACTCTCGAAGGCCCCCTGCGACGCAAAAAAAACTATATATCGCTACGGAAAAAAATATAATGCGACGGGAAAACAATTATAATGCGAAGGAAAAAATGCTAATACAACGCTTATTTTTTTGTAAAAGTAGTGGCACATAATGGAACACCATAGGTGGTGGCGCTGTTCGTGTTGTATATTAGCCGGACAGCCGCGAGCGCTCGAGATCATAAAGCAAGGCCGAGACCAAGGATCCCAATAGAGAGGTTGCATGACCCCTGGAAAAGTTCGTTTTGCAGCCATGTTGGGTACTGCCATGTTCAAACTCAATGGCTGGCGCAGGGGGGGGGGCGGACACGAAAAAGAAAAGGGCGCCATCAACGTTGATACTCGTCTCATTCGTGAGCCTGCCTTACACCAATGCACACACACACGGACGCACGCACGCAGTCAGGGCTCTGTCAAAAGCGAGCATACCCAGGCTGTGTGTGTGTAGCCGTTATTAACATCGTGCAATACACGGTTCGTCACCCTGACTTTTTGGTATACCATACCAACACACACAGATTCCGGACGCCGACTGGTCTACACATGAAACCGATAACGGAATTTACTATTTAATTCAAACGTTACATTTTGAAAATCATAAAAATCGATTGGGTAGAATGGGTGGATTTTTAAAAAAAGCTTCACAATGTTAGAAAACCATATATTAAAAGAAGAACTTGAAAAATCTCAGGGGTAGAATGGGCCAATTTGTCACTTTCGTCACGTTTTGTGACACTGTTTTAGGGGTGTCGGAATTTTCGTTCAAAGCAACATTACACATTGATTAACGGTATGATGATGTTGCCCGGCTACGTGCCTGGTGTTGGAGGGACGAATGCATTTTCCAATTTTTTTATATTGATTTTTGACAAATTTTTGCATTTACTTCCACTCCAAAAATATTACAAATAAACTATGCATATATAATTGGTCAAATACTGCCTTACTTTTATCTAATTAAATCCATTCGTGTTAGAGCAGAAATTATTTACCCCTTTTTTTAAAATGGTATGTTCACACAGCGCCGCCAAAAGAATTGCGCAATATCGTGTCCACCCCCCCCCCCCCCCTGGGCTGGCGCGTCGTCTGCTGAATGATTTTCAGCACCTGTTTGTGCACGCAGCATTAGAAAAAGGTCGCGGGCCCGAGCGGGTGACGTCACGTGAAACCTCTCTGACGTCATTTCAGTACGGCGCCCTCGCCAAGAGGTCAGAAGAAAGTTGCTCATTGGCCTATCCTGGGCGCTCTGTGTTTAAAGACGGGCGTTTCCATCATTGATCTCCATTAATACAGTATTATGGAGGTCAATGGTTTTCATTGTTTCACCATCGTTTTAACTCCAAGATGCCGGCGTGATGACGTCAATGCATAAGGTCTTTTTGCATACGGTCTAAGTTTTTGGGTTTAGACCTGGTCCGGTCTAACTGTTTTTTTTCCGTTCAGATACAAAAGAGTTGAACCAGAACCGGTCTAAGTTGAGTTAAAAGACCAAATTTAGACCAGTTTTAGTTACTGTTAGTAAAAAGTTAGTAAAAGTTGGTTAATTTTGTTCATAATTAATACTGACCCGAATTGCCCCGGTAGAGGCAAGACCCTTATTTCCTCCACCCTCGAAGACGATGTTCTCAAAAGCAAAGTCGTATCCTCCGAGCTCCTTAGCCTGGTCGGCCGTGAGAATCGGCGAGCGACCGGCTGGAGTTACTGCCGTCAACTTCATGTCAGGAGGAGTATCGCCATTGGTGGTGCTGCAACCAGCCTTGTTGTCACCTTCTCCATTCGCAGCTTGGTAGTTGCTGCCCGACTTTGAGGTTTTCCAGAAATGGCTCATGATTGTGTTATTTGTTCAGTTTTTGAACAAATTTGCACTTGTAGTAGTTTATCACAAAACCACTCAGCATTGAACTGCGTAAACTAAATCTAGCACGTTCCGCGGCAGTGGGCGTGCTACTCTGGTTCTACGTGTACGTGTGTCTGTACACACTACAGTGACCTGTATTATAGGTAACTTCTTGTACATCGATCAGACTATAATACTTATAGTACTCTACCCAGTCAACTCTTGCCCAGGAAGATCTGTTAAGTCTTCGCATTATTACAAAAGACCCCTGCCCCAACCCTTGTCTTCTCTCTCTTCATTGTGGCTTCAGCAAATAACTCTTTTGATACAACAATACATCAGTGCAGATTAGTGCAGACAACGACCCGGTTGCTACCATGATAATAGGCCCAACGAAATAATTATTTGCTTGCTGGCGCCCAGGCGTATTTCACGTTCAAACAATAGAGCTCCACAGTAACTTGCCCCTTGTCCTCTACAACAAGGTTAGTCGTAACAAGGGCCAAGTGCCTCTTTCAAGGAAAACTGAATGTGCAGGGTAATAACATCCTGAAGTCAAGAAGAATTCTGATGGATGACGTCATGCCTGACCTACTTGAGCTAAAGGCCTTGTTGGTTAACGTTACAGTCATTCTTTTCAGATAAGAATAACATTTCAATTCATCTGAAAACTGACAGTACCGAAATAGACCGTTCCGGCCTGTCCATCAAACTGTGCGCATTGACCAATTGGATCACGCCTTTTGATCATGTGACCTCGGTCAAACTCGGTCACACATTCAGCATAAACGCACACACCATCACAAACGTAGACTTATGGGGTATCCTTTTGTTAGTTCTATTATCCCTTTTCTAAAGAATCCCCTTGTGGGGTCGAATTGTTCCTATTGAATTTACCTTGTGGGGTCCATTGTTCTATTGTTCTCAGGACCCCACAAGTGCACGTTTACAAACCCACTTAAACTAAGGTGTGTGAGCCGGGCTTGTTGCCGAAGAACTTAGGAAATAACAGTGTGCATGTGAGGACCCAGTCTTCACTGCGTGGTACTGGTAATGACCGGGTTGGTGGCTGGCCGCTGGTAATGGACCGAGCTGGAACTAACAACAGCCAGCCACCAACCAAGGTCACTGTTATTGCCATTAACTTATACATTATTTTAATGAAAAAAGACGGTAAAAATCATCAGAATAAATGTGATTTTTCTCCGATATATTCTATTCATGTTAAAAGGCCATTGTTTCTTAAAGTGTGGAAAATAATAATTTACAGTCAGGTAAAAAATTGTCTTTCTTCTCCAACATTTATGTGTGTGCGTGTTTTTAAGCAGCTGCAAAATGTAATCAGAAACAAAATAATGGTGGTGATGTAGAGGCTGACAGGACTATAAGGCCGTGTCCGAATCAAGCGACGTCGGCTACGGCTATGGCCGCTGGCTGCAACGACAACGTTGAAGAATAGGAATCCTCGGCGTTCCGGCCGTAGCCACTGCCGAAGCCATTCATTCGGACACGGCCTAACATAGTTGCGATAATCGTAACCCTCCATCCTCCCGACGGTCGAAGAGGATGGAGGGTTACGATTATCGCAGCTAGGCCTAACACTGCGTGGGACTATAAAGGAGGGCCCTTTTCAAAACCTCGGCTTCGCTCATGGGCTCAGTTTTAGGCTCCGTCGGATATTTTGAAAACGTGCGCTTTCGGCACGGGGCTTTAAACAGGCGGACAAAGCCTAAACCGGAGCCCAAGTTGGACCCAAGTTTCGAAAAGTCGGAGTTGTTTTTCTCTACATCGTTTTCGTTCAAGTCATGAAGAGAACGATGTAGGGACCGGGAACCAGTCTATCTCTGCGTGAGAGACCAATACGGCGCCCTCTTGTGGCTTGTGGAATTTCCAAAACCCGAGGCCGTGTCCGAGCAGACCGATTGCGCGACCCGCGTCACGTACGTGACCCCTTCTGGGTATAAAATGTAAACACACACGTAATCCTCCATAGGAAAGGGTGGTACGGTACACGATGATTAGTGCATTTAGTTTATTCGATCGAGGCTTTTCTTGCTCGAAATCTGTGAAAGATATTCCAGAGTTTGTACCAAAGACCTTCAAGTGGCTGAATAAAGCCAGTAAGGACAGTTCCAGCAAGTCTTGAAAATTGTAAAAGTACCGTATAAATGTGCACGATGTGTACAGCGCACGACGGAACGTAAGGCCAGACGACCGCGATCACCACACACTTTTCAACACAAAAATTTCAAAATTTTGAAGCTGAAATTCTCCTAAGAAATTACTTTCCAAAACTGTGTGATTCCTTTGCCTATTTGAAATTCTGCAAGGCAAGGTATTAATGTGCTCACTTTTCCAACGTTGTTTATCCTTTTTTACAGTGATTTAGGCCAACATTACAAACAAAATAAGAGACGGGTGGCTACATAATAGCCGTCCGACGCCGGTAGTGCATGGCTAAAAAAAACTCTTTTTAGAAGAATTCTGTTAAATTATGAAACAGAGATGTGATTTAAATTAGGGCCACAACAAATTACTGTAAATACTAGGGGCTGATTAACTAATTCATCGCTTAACGAAAGTAAAATCGACTGTTTTTGTACTCACTCTGTGTCACGGCCTATGTTTTTACACGTATTTTTTCATCAGCTGTATGACGTCATACCCAATAGGAGGTCACTTGACCGCATGTAAACATTGTCGCGCAATCGGTCTATTGGCGGCTATTGATACGGCTACGGCTGGATCACCGCGCCACGTCAACATTCGTTAGGATATAGGAAGTCCTTGGCAACAGCTGCAGCCGTAGCCGTAGCCGTAGCCTCCAATTCGGACGCGGCCTTATATTTGGGGGAAGGTGTGGTAGCTAAACAGAGGCAAATTGCGTTTTAACCGTGATCTCAAATTTGAAATCAAGTCTACAGACAACATGGCGAAATCTCAGCCTCATGGATCCGTTCCCCCGTCAGAGAAACATCATTCGATCTTTCAGATCGGTTGTACACTTTTGGCTTATGTTGGAGGGGAGGGAGTGGCATATTAATATCAGACGTCTCATATAAAGAAGAACCCAGCAATTAAAAATGTATGTTGCCTAATCTATGTTTTACTATTGCAGCACTTTTGCATTAATGTTTTGCTCAATAACTTATTTCGTCACCATTTTCATGAATGACGAATCATGATTTCCCATCCACTTAACTCACTGAAACTCACAGCGCCGGTACGAGTGCCAAACACACTTGGTCTGACTTCCGCGTTTTCGAAGTGACGAATCTCAATATGCATTGGTTTGTAGCGCTCTGCGTGCGAGTCGTGTTTTTTCGTTTTCACAAAGTGACGAATATGTTTAGGAATTAATAAGTCATCAAAACAGCTACTAGATTGAAAACATATTGACAGTTCTGTATGAATAAAGAAGTCAGCTTTATTATGGTAGGAAAATTTAAAAGAAAAAATAGTGAGCAGTCTCCAAAACAGCAGTTTAAAAAAAAGTTTAACGTCAAACGCCATTTTCTCTGAACATGGAATTTTGGCTGTGGTGGTGCAGGTTTGTCACTCCATGAAAACCAAAGATGATAGAGCGCCGAAGGGGCAAGATGGGGAACTGGACCTTTATCTATTGTTGGGAAGTGAAATACGCAAGGGTGCCATTTGGGCAAGTGAATCCTTTGTTTCTCATTGATAGCAATGGTCATTGTCTGCATAGATCTGCACGTATCTATTGTTGTATCAATAGACTCAATGGCGTCCAGTGAAATTTCACATTCCAGCCATAGTTCCCCATCTTGCGCCTTCGGCGCTCTATTATCTTTGGTGAAAACGGCGACGATCTGTTCAAAAAAAAAAATGTTAATGCAAAAAAATGTTAATGGCCTCACGTTTCGACCCTAGCAGAGTCTTTCTCAAAGGCTGAATGACAACACAACACACACATAGGCCTATACTGGAGTAACAGAAGCAGTCAAGTGGAAATAAGTGAAAAGAGAGGCCGAAAGAGGGTTGGGAAAGAGTTCAAACTGGTTTTCTTGCATTGTAGCATTTTTCATTAAGTTTTTGCCACATATTAAGCAGCCAAATTTATTAGCAAACGTCTGAGCGCATGGGACGTACGACCGTGTTTTTCGTTTCTTATTAATTTATGGGCAATCAATTTCAAAGTTTGTTCATTCAAATCAAAATGAATTAACTTGATGTATTTTTCTCTGTTTGCTTTTAACAATTTATAAAGTGTCAAACTAATTGTGTTATGTCACAAAATAATGAAGTCATTAGGTTATACTTATAGTTTTTTTTTCACTGGGTTTTCACTAACTTGTTTAAAAGTTTGAACACACAAACATGTATAAATCTATGAGGGACATTTATATGATCGGGTGCAGGGGGTAATTTCTTAAATTTTTCCCACGGGCCGCAATTTTATAATTGTCTGACAACTTTGAAAGAAAGGTGGGCATCTATGGGCTTAAGTCGTCAGATTATGATTTACGCCAAGACAATCCTTTTATAGGAATACGGGAAATCGGACAGGCGAGAGCAAAAGATGTTTACAACCCCAGCTCAACATTTGGTAAGAAGAAAAACATAAATGTTCACAGATTTACATATACCTTACATGGTATAAAGATAATGATGGCAGGAAACCTTCCTTGAACTATTTATGACTGAAGTGTTATCGTTTTAAAATGATAAATGAAATAAGACCCAAAATAAGTTTTCGTCACAGTGAGACGAAAACTCTGCCTATAGGAATGCGAACAAAAATGCTGAATGCATTTTTACTGTTTTCTTGCAAATGAAACAACGAAATGAGCTGACATTTTCACAGGTTGGTTTTATTTCATATTATTATCCCAATTTGTGCAAAGAATGTAAGCATTTACAGACACTTTACCAATGTTGAGCTGGGGCTTGAAACAAAAGTTGAAATATGTTTATGGAAATGAATGCCCGATCGACCCCTATGCAGCCGATTCACACAAAATTGAATGAACATTGTGATTTAATTACTTTCTATAATTACTTTTAATTTGAATGAATCTTAAAACATAGAATGCTCGGATAGTGACATTGAATGTTTCTTTTTGATTGATGATTGACAAACGTGCGTGATCTTTTAATTTCAATCTAAAACTGAATGACCCGGGCGTTAAATTGACTGAAAAGTTTGTTAAATTGGCCTTTGTTTAAAAAAAATGAATATAATAAAATATTAAAAACTACTCGGCATATTTTGTTGACACACTTTTTGTAAGATGTATTCATCAAAGGCGCCGGCCATGAAAAACTGAATAAAAAAAATGGAAAAAATATATATGCCGGAGTTAACTGCTTTTGTTATTTTCTGGTTCACGCTCCAGCTTCTAGATGGAGCCGCTTATTATCTTGAGCATGCATGGCTGCACTACGACGGCGTAAAGGCAAATTTTGTCGCATTATTATTGCGTTCAACACTGTAATAAAATATAAATTAGACTGTGAAAGGCCGATTAAAAATTCAAAGAACCATTTTGTACCGTCACCAAGGCCAATCTTACAGCTGAACTGGCTCTCTGTAAAACAAGTCTGACCGTAATAAGGGTATATTAACGTTAAATTGTCTTTATGCTAATCATAACTACTTGCAGCTTAGAAGCTGAATTGCTAAGGACACGGCTACACCGTGTTCGAGCTACAGACATACAAGGGGTACCGTTAGGGCCTTGAGAAAGAAAACCTCATGGTATATAGGAGAGAACCAACGCACAACTCTTCTCATATTACGCCGAGAGTCGAACCAGGGCCACAGTGGTAAGAGGCGAGTGCTCTACGCACTGGCCACCCTTGCCACCCATTGGTAAACAAAAATTGATAATTTTTTATTAATTCAAACCTTTCTCTGCAGTTAGTAGTTTGGCGGAGCGTGTTGCTTTTTAATAGATAATAGAAAACTTTGGCTACTGTGCCTAATAAATCAAAGTAACCAAGTAAAAATTACTAAGAGTGACTATTTATTATTATTAGACTGTTTTAGAAATGTACTATTTGAAGGGAGTCTTGTTACTGTGATGTACTTATTACATGCTTCTGCCAAACCAGCACACCACAGCAACAAGAAGATCCCACGTAAGAATTAGTTTCGAGAAATAAACACGAATACACCGCACTGTTCGTCCGCCGTCATCAAAACTAGAAGTGGAACTGGTGACTATTGAACGTGCAACCAAAGATACTACCAACCAAGATAGGACACTCTATATTCAGAAACATGGAACGCAAAATGGGTGCGCCTGCTGTCGTTTGGTAGGTAAAACCAAAGATCGTTTGCGCAATATGTAGGGCCTACTAAATGGAAAAACTTAGGCCAAACGATCCCACCAACTAAAAAAGGTAAAGGCAGATCGAAAGTTTGGTGTTCGGCAATAAATTGTGCCAATAATCCTAGCAAAAATTGACACATGGCGCCATCGCGCGGTTGGTAGGTAAAAAGGCATTACATCTGCTACCGTGCAAAACGGCACAAGTGTCCTATCTTGTGTATCTTTGGTGGAACTTTACAAAATGCACCTGGCGTTATGTAATACAAGTTGTGTGAGCGCCGCCTGGGCTAATTTAAATTGAACAAAAAGAACACCGTACCGGGCTACTACTACAGTAGCCTACTGATAATTTTGTTTGTATCAACTTTTTATATTTAACTGTTCCAAAATGAAACTAGATATTTAGAGTTTGTCCAACCACAAACTCTATAGGTGTTCGGACTCTGGAAGTTAATTGATGAGTTGGAAATTAATGAAGATGTAAAAACTTCAGTTTGGTTTTAAAAAAAATCCAGTTGAGGTCTTTTTAGGGGTTGGGACTCAAACTATTTCATTCAAACGAGATATACAGAAAGTTTATTTGTGTTGGCGGCACATCTAATATGATAGCTCACTGGATAATTTTGTTATCTTCTTTTCAGTGTTTAGCCGGATGGCATGGTCAATGTGGGGTCATGTTGATACAATTTTAGTTCGCTGTTCCAAAAACTTTAAGGGCGTCGTCGTTTTTAGGAAGTGATAAATGTGTTAAAACATCAATAAAAAAAATTGCAATTGTTTTTTTTTTTTTTAATTGTTAAGCACATCTGATATGTGATAGCTCCCTGGATTATTTTGCTGTCTTCATTTCTGTGTTTAGCCGGATGGCATAGTCAATGTGGGGTCATGTTGATATTATTTTAGTTCGCTGTTCCAAGAACTTTAAGGGCGTCGTCGTTTTTAGGAAGTGGTAAATGTGTTAAAACATCAGAGTCAGAAAACGCAGAGTCCATTAGCAACTCATACACTGAAACCATGTCCAAAGCTTGTTTTATACTGACCAAAGAACTAAAAATGATGGCCTTTTAACAATTATTGTTTCCTTCAACATCCAGTTTGAACCGCAAGACAAGGTCAAATTGCGGTCATTTATGTGAGACATTTAAACAGTTTCCAAAGACCTTTGCAGTTCAGGAGTTCTGATTTAACTAATAAACTTTGAATTATTGTAACTCAACATCTGATGACGTCATCTTGACGTCATTGTTTTATGTCCCGTCTTCATATTGAGGTTCAAGTATATGCACAGTTCCAAGGTTCAGTTTAATTTTAATCTTGAGTTATATTTTTGGAGAAGAGTTTTGATGGATGAAACATTTAAAGTAACAATGGTCTCTTTGGGACACCGTATAACACATGGTTTTGACTTTGTTTGATATATTGAAAGTGAAATCAAATAAAACCTTTAATTATGAATATCTAAATAATAAAATAAAGCTTTATCATATGTATTTCATGGGGACCGGTTTGGGCAGCGAGGTCAACTCAGGTCGCTAAGAAATATAAAGAATAGCATACATTTATTGTAACTCGACACCTTTTCGCTGCCAGGAAAAGCAAGGTTTTGTGCTAAGTGTTCCTTTTCCACGCAGTGCAATTGGCTGCCGCCAGGTTGTCTGTAAAAATTACTCAATGTGACAAGGCCCTTACAAGAGCTACGACATTTTCAATTCTTTTTTTTCAAATCACCATTAGAGGGCTTTTATAAATACATGGATGAAGGCTGTGTTGCCTTTTTACATTGGAATTTTCATGTAAACAGCCTTGAAGTGAAACAAATAACTGATAGTAAACAGCACTTTAAATGACAGTCAACATAGTATTCATATTGCCTTTTATCAGAACATTAACCCTATCAGGACCGGGGGGGGGGGGCACAATGTGCCCCCTACCATCTTTTTCCCCGTAACTTTTTAACGCTAAGTCCAATCACCGCGAAATTTTTCTGACTTTTCCTACAATATATCTAGGATCATATTGGCAAAAATTAATTGATACCGGGGGTTAGCTGTTGCCATGGCAACCATTTGTTTGACATTGGGTCACACGATTTTACTGTTTTTTAGTGATTTTTAAAAATCTTTGGACATAATTTCCACTTATTTTAGATTTTTTTGGCCAGAAAAGTGATAGTGGTGAGTCACGTGATAGTCTGAAATGGTTTTGGGAATTCAAAATGGCCGCCATTTTTGGCGGCCATCTTGGGTTTTGTGTTTTCAGCCTGTAATTATGGGGTCAAATTATATCAAGTTTTTTAACAATGGAACATTTTCAACCTGCTAATTTCTTACTTTTCAGACCCCAAAAATGTTCAGATTTGTCAATCAAGCCTTATTATTTCTCCCTGTGCCCTTGGCGGCGGCCATTTTGATTGTTAAGTGAAAAAACGCAAAAAAAAACCTTTTTCCCGAAAATGCTATGAATTAATGAATTATTATGCCCCTAAAGATAACTCCAGTGACTAAATTAGGCTCAAATTATATTTATCGTGTTAACATGTACAAGTATGCCAAGTTTCAAAACATTCGGACAAAAAATACAGAAGTTATGGCAAAAACACGATTTTTGACCAAAAATGGGCAAAAAACAGTGTAAAAAATGCCCTCTAGTGACGATTTGTTGAAATTTTGTGATGTCATCATGTAGAACTCGTTGAAATGAACATGTGTGGCAAGTTTCATCAAAATCGGTCAAACACTTCGGAAAATACGGAGGGGGGGGGGGGACACTATGTGCCCCTCCCCGGTCCCCGTACAACCAAAAAAAGCCCGGTCCTGATAGGGTTAACCCTTGCTGCCCTCCATTTTGTTCGGCATCTACGTGGTGTCAATAAAATAAAGAAGTATGCGTCTTATACACTGAAGGCTTGATGGCGCTATAATAAAATTAACAGTCTTAGTTTGTAAAAAGCACCGTGTATGTGCGCCTCGCACGTGCATTTCTTGGAAGATGCCAAGTTATTGTGCACGCATTACTGTCGTTGACACTACCGAGCAGCGCTGTCCTAGCCTAACGGGAATACTAATGATGGCAAAAACGACGCCTTCTTGTTAACATAACTTCTGTTTGACACGGTCAATGTTTTTCAATTTTCAGATAAATGCTGGTATACATGTTATCTAATGACAAAAAAAACTCGAACAATAACAAGAGGTTTTCGGCTGTTGGCCGAACACCTAATAATAGTAAAAAAAAATACTAGACATAAGTTTTTGTGACATCACAAAAACAAGGTGTTCGGAATATGGTAGTTAAAGATGTTATTTAATGTATCAACTTATAATAAACTTTGATTTAATAAATATGAATATGAAAATAATTAAAAAGAGCTTTATCATATGTATTTCATGGGGCCTTCCGGTTTGGGCAGGAAGCGAGGTCAACTCAGGTCACTAAGAATTATAAAGAACCGCATACATTTATTGTAACTCGACTCCTGGAGGAAAAACAAGTTACCTTTTTGATTTTAACTGCCAGGAAAAACAATGTTTTCGTGCTTTCCAAAGTGTTCCTTTTCCACGCAGTGCAATTGGCTGCCGCCAGGTTGTCTGTTCAAAATACTATTCATATTGCCCTTTATCAAAACATTAACCCTTTCTGCCCTCTGTTTTGTTCGGCATCTATGCGGTGTCAATAAAAAAAAAGTGTGTATCGCTAGTGAACGTTGATGGCGCTATATCAAATTAACGGTCTCATTCTGTACAGTCAATCTGACATTTGACAGATTCAAATTCCGAGCTCATTATCTGTATTAAAAAGTTCCAAAGTTTTATAAAAACTACCCCACTTTGATAAACATCACAAACACAAGTGTGCACGGCTAAAGAAATACTTTACTAAAGTAAAGATGACTAAAGAGATGACTTTACTTTTAACTTTACTTTTAAACAGTTTTACTCAGCGTATCCCGACAACAACTCTCGCGGGGGTAAAGAGCCTCTGGCCCCGCTGTTGCACACTTGTGACTCTCGTACGTAAGCACGTACGTGATCGGTATATATAGAACGAAAGACGATCATTTTGTCAATTGCATTTTCTCCATCATTATACATCAAACAACTCACGTGAGCATGTGATCGTCTCAGTAAAGTCTCCTCTTCCTCTCCCTGTCACAATTAAGCCACCAGAATGACATAAAGGGAAACATTTCCACACTGAACTTGGCAAGTTCAAGTTTCAAGTTCATACAAGCTTAGGAAAAGTGCTTTTGTTAGCGGAAAATCTTCAGGCATAAGAAGAAGAAGAAGAAGAAGAAGAGGAAGGAGAAGTAAAAAAAAAAAAAACGAACAAAAACAGAGGGTCTTCGGACTTGTGTCCGAACACCCAATAAAAATACCGAAATATTCCGTGGTAAATTATGGGGCGAACAGCCAGACTGAAAATACCTTGTTTAGGGTTAGAAACCATCAATGAAAAAAATCGTTATACACGCTCCGTCCAAACGGTAAGTAAAGATTCTTAAAAAGTTCAGCCACGTTGGTTGCTCCCCAGATTGCTGACCCCCGGTTGAAAACGAGAATGGTTGTAGTAAAATGCAGATGCTCTAGCAAAAATGTCGCAGAAAATATACTCACGCCGCCGTCGTCGTACCATCGTCGCTCTATCACGACCGCAGTACCGAAAATCGGTTGATCTTCTCCCAGCTCGTACAGTTAAAAAAAAACACAGCTGCCCAAGTCACGGATTAACTGTATCGTAAAGTCTGACGCCCTTGCGTATCAGTACACTCTTAAAACTCCAAGGTCAGAATTGACCCGGATTCCGGATCCCAGAAGACCTTACCCATTTCTGGGTCAGGTTGACCCGTAAAGTGATTAAAAAAGTTGGGAATTTGATTCGGATTCTGCGTCAGTTTGACCCATTTCTTGGTCATTATGACACAGATTCCGGGTCCTACTGACCCAGATATGGGTTAGGTCCCATATGTGGGTCAGGCCACATGGGACCCAGAATCCGGGTCAATTCTGACCCTGGAGATTTTAGAGTGTATCACCGCGTCGGCGTGCAAACTCCCTGAAGAACCACTCCCGTGGTTTCCCCATCCAGTGACGACAAACTTTACTGTCAGAGGTTTCACGGATTTTCCTTGCAGGAACGGCAGGCCCCACACCTGACGAAACTATCAAACTAAAAAGTCCGAAGACTATAAAACTGCCGTTTCCCTAGTGGGCATCACAGAAAGAAAAAAAACCATCTCCGCCCACGCTGCTACTCTGCAAGTCTCCGGCCCGAATTGAAGAGAACTAAAAATGTGAGGGCCGAGGCTTCTAACATTCTCACTTATATAGCGAATCATGAGTTCTTCAAATACCGTAAACACCAAGAATTCCAAACTATTGTAGATCATCTGGTGGTGGTGCGCGAAACAATAGTTTAAGGCCTAGCGTATTGAAGCTATTATAACCGTTCCCGTGACTGCTCAACCACTTATGTGCTCGCCCCCAAAAAGGTTAAACATCACTTAAAGAATATCAAACAACAGTTACTCACTGCTTGCACTAGAAACATTAACAACAAAAAGACTCTTACAAACGTTAACAATCTAAACCATGACACTAAAAAGAAAACCTATTATTATATAGTTCGATCGAATTAGGAAAAAAATACGTGAATTCGAATGCGTTTTAGTTAAACTGAAATAATTTTTTGCCGACCAGGAAACCTATGTTAAAAAGCATACGACAGAGCTTCAAAAGTAGAGAAAGTTTTGTTTAATAAATATTCTATCCGTCTGACTTCATAGTTCTCGTCATGCACTCGATGAATAATATGGATGCGCTGCTTGCGAGACCATCATGTCGTGCATGTTGCGGATGCGTTGCCCCTCTACAGGCTCGTCTCACTCGGTATCAATGTGGATGGTCAAGTAACCCGCCATGCCCAAAGTTCCAGCTGGAAATATTATACAATAAAAGGGGAGTCAGTAAAGACTAACGAGAACTGTTGGGGAAAATTCGTGAAAATTCGGGCAAAAAAAATGGAAAGAAAAAAAAACCAGACTTTTTATCAGAAATTCGTACTTTTGTTTTTATCTGTGTAGAATTTCGGGCAAATCACCCCTGCTCCCCTCTGCCCCCCCCCCCCTCCGTCTGCCCCCTGCTCCCTTCTGCACATAGACACATGATTACATCGGAACCTTGATTTATGTTATCACTGTTTTTTGTTTTGTTTTGTTTTTTCGTGTTTTTTTCCTTTGAATTTGATATTACACCGAAGTAGATAGCATATTGAAAAAAAAACGCCCAAATGAAATGATTAACAAATTGATGTACCGTATGCTGCATCATGCCACACGACTTTGTGTTGTGTGCCGTATATTATAACAGGGAAACTGCTGAAGGTCTGCACCCAATCGCAAAACGAGTCTGCGTCTAACACCACCAACCAACCAGAATCTTTATCACATCCGCTGTAAACGTTGTTAATGAAGAACCGCCGAAAGTTGGTTCTGGTAAAACAAACAAAATGAAAAGAATTAACATCAAGTACAAACTACAAAGTGGAATGTCGTGACTGCATTATGTTAGGACAGGGTTGCGTCAGGGTGAGGGTTTGAGTGATGGATGCATTTTGTAGGGATGTCGGAACACAAGGGTGTCGGGACATAGGTGTGTTCGGATGGGATGTAAAGCCGTTGGTCCTGGTGTGTGTTGTGTGTAATTCACATTAAAAAAACCCAGCCCACTTATCATTAACCCGTGTTTCCGGCATGGTTGTGTACAGACTGCAACAGCATCAATTTGTAAACCCATAGCTAATAAAAATGTGCTATATAAATGGGTCTCATAAACGTGCACAGACCCACTGTTAAAAAAACATAAGCGCTTTTAAAGGGGCACACCGGCTTCGTTGGGCTATTTGGGCTACAAAATAGGCTAACATATGACTTCAAAGGTCTTTCAGGAATGGAAAAGAATGGTTCCTAAAAGAAACCATCAAATTTTGCCGTTTTCGAGCATTTTTCAAAAAACGATTTATCCGAACCAAAAAAGTGGTTCGGATAAATCACGTGATCTTCGGAGTTAGTTTTACTTCCAGCCGTATAAAAGTAAATTACTGAACCAAATTTAAATCCTTTTTTTACAATTATTCATGAGTATTTGACAAAAAGACTTATGTATTCAGATTATTGATACAATTTGTAAATAATGATGAAAAATCGATCGTAATATTCACATTCAGAGGTGTCCGTGCAACCGAAGCGTGCCTTACGGCGCACCAGCGTGGGAGCTAGCGGAACGTAAACCTTGGGGCATATCCCGTACAGCCGGTGCCGTGTCTCGTGGGGCCAGAGAGACAAACCCCGGGGCATGAACTCCCCAGCTTGCCGGTCAGTCTAGCCATAAGCGTGGGAGCTTGTCGGAGAAGTAGGGAGCCAGACCAACAATTACGTTTTTTACGAGGGTTTTAGTCTGTACCCCTAGCTATTATCCCCTAACTATTGTAACGTGTTGCCTGCGCTACGCACACGAGCGACGACGATGGGGAATGTTTATCCCATACAGCTGATCTATCTACTTCTATGATAGCTGCATAATGTCCACTCCCCCCCCCCCCCCCCAATCGCCACAACAAAATACCGGTGGCGGTGGCTGCGGCCGGCCAGTGAAGTCATCGCCCGAAAAACGGGAGAATGCCTTCGCTAAAGCTGCCAGGATTGGCAATCCGTTTGCAGCGAAAGCGGGAGGCTCACTTGGCACATGATTGTTATTGACCAAGCCAATGTGAAACTGGTCCAAGATTAGGGACACTACCATTAGTTTTTAGACTGCAGTTTTTGATGGGCAGGTTTGTGTCATAGAACTGTATTGTGAATATGCCTGCGTATATTTTAATTCATGAAAACTCACATTTTGACAATATTTATGGTCCACCAGTCTGTGATGTCCACATTATGTCAAGCTTATTCTCTCCCTTTCTACATTTGAACACGACCTGACAACACAGATTAGTCCTGGACCCAACTGGCATTCGTCCAAGTAATTTTTTACAACATAGGGCCTACTTGCGATATAACGAAGAAACGTTCTCCATTGCAAGTAAGTTCGTCCAGTTCGTCTGTTTATGTCTGTTTTTTTTTATTTACACGTGAATTTGTGCTGGATGGATATGAAGTCTGGATCCTCATGCCTCGTCATTGTAATAATTCATACATATACAGAGCACCAGTCTACTTACAACATTGCGCAACATTGTCACGTAAACTTGACAGTTGCAACGGCTGGAAAAGCGTATAAGCTGACCTTTGACCGTGTTTTGTTTTTTTCACATTTTTCGTTAATTACGTGATATTTTGATGATTTTTTTTAAGAAAAACCATTTAAAAATTATTGTCTGTCATTCCACATCACTAAATTAGGTAAACAGTAAGCCGGTGTGTACCTTTAATAAGACGCCCGTAGATAAAGCGCTATTGCTACGGAGCCCCTAAAGGTGGTAGGTAAACAAATAATTAAAAAGGTAAAAACAAGTTGAAATTGCTTCGTTCCATCAATATACTATTTCGTGAGAACTAACATTATTCCGAGGGAACGAAATAATATTTCGAGAGAACGAAATAATTTCAACTCCGTATACTATATTGACCCCTTGCACGCATCCCACACACCGCGACTGTGCAACGCTCACCATACGTGTAAGCGCCGCGTCGCCTAAAATGCGCACAACACACGGAGACATCGACTTCCAAAATGGTGCAACCAAGATTATTGTGATGATGACGTCAGGTGAATTGGGTCCAGTTAAAAATTGAGTAATTTGATTTTTTACTATACGAAACATTGGTATCATGGAAATATTTTGCAGATCAATGTAACATTATAACGCATGACTGATTTTCACGTTACAATAATTATATCAAAGCCTTTATAATCATAAATAAGTTGATGAATCAACACATTTTTGCATTCTTTATGTGAAACATTTCGGAAACGAAAATACAGTAGGCCCCATGACCTAGCTATATGCGGGCCCTAAGGTCCAATTTAGTTTTGTGTTGCAATTTTTTGTTTCTCCAATAGAGTCCTTCCATGAAAGTGGGTAAAAGGTAAAAAAAAAATTACAAGTCCATAACCTCTCACTCGTTAAAATGGTGTAAAATGTCATTTTATTTCATTGATACTTTTTCAGAGCGAAATTTGAAACATGACGTCATTGGATGTCAACAAGTGGGTCTGCTATGGTGTTCCATATGTGCCACCTTAATATCAACTCATGCTTATGTTCATTATAACCGCAAGGTTATAATGAACATAAGCATGAGTTGATATTATTGCATTATAATAATCAATAGAAGTGTTTAAAACTACGGAGAAAGGTTGGCATCCTCACCTGTGGAAGATTGTGCAGGCGGGGAGGATGGGGGGGGGGGGGGTCGCTAGACTTCAAAGGGCGTCAACACGCGTCCTCAGCGGAGAGAGAACAACTTTATATAATGTAAAACAATTAACTAAAGTCCGAAAACAGAGACTCCTCACACAAACATTTTCTTGCAAGCTCAAAGTTTAACAACCTCATCACGTGGGAGTCACGTGCGACGGTAAAAAAAAATGCGACGGGAAAAAAAAATGCGACGGAAAAAAAAAATGCGACGGAAACAAAAAAATGCGACGGAAAAAAAATGCGACGGAAAAAAAAAATGCGACGGAAAAAAAAAATGCGACGGAAAAAAAAAATGCGACGGAAAAAAAAATGCGACGGTAAAAAAAAAATGCGACGGAAAAAAAAAATGCGACGGAAAAAAAAAATGCGACGGAAAAAAAATTCTGAATAAAGGTGGCACATATGGAACACCATAGTCTGCACATTCCTGTTCAGAAATTTTCAGGTCAAAAGGACAAATTCAACGATTGATTTATTTAATTGAATATCATATTCAGGAATGAACTAAAGATTCCATGTACAAAAAATGTACAGACATTATTATGTTTAAAATGTGACGTCATTGGATGTTTTGGATATTAACAGTTCGGTCTCTGGAAGGGTGTCAAAAATAATTTTATTTTACAACGTTAACTTGCTACCAATTTTATACTGGAAAATGAGTGCATCACAAAACTGAATTCGACCTTGGAGCCTCTCTTTAAAATACGTGTGAGTTTCCTCATGTGCTTTTTTCTTTAAAAAAAACCCTTGTACTTTAATCTTTATTCCTGTTTGTTTTTGCTCCGTAGATGCGGCTTAAATCTTTTTATAGACCAAGTTCCTTCTTTCATGTTTACTTCGTGTGACTTTAATGTGAAATTATTTTTTTAAGTTTTGGATGAACAAAGAAAAAAATTACTAGAACGGGACTTGAACTTGCGCCCTCCGGAATCGTGCCTGCGCTCTACAAAGTGAGCTATCTAGCCCTAATGTTGGCGGTCTCTCTGTTTTGTCAATATCTTTGTTCAAGATTGCCAGTCAGAAGCCTGCAAGCCGAAACTGCCGTATAACTTTTATTTCAAATGTCAAGTAATAAACCACAATGGAAACTGACTTGGTAAACTTCATTCAATTTTGGGGTGAACAAAGAACAATTGACTAGAACAGTAATTGAACCTGCAACCACCGGAATCGCGCCTGCGCTCTACCAAGTTAGCCCTATGATGGTGGTCTCCCTATTTTGTCTGGGGTTAAAAGCTAGAAGCCATGCAACTTGAAACTGCCGTATAACCAGAGATGGACCACATCCAAGTTTACGATACAACATTGGGAGCGACAGGACATGTATCACCTCAAGAGGATGCGAGTTTTAGTTTCAAATATCAAGTACTAAACCACAACTGAGCTATACACCTAGTCAGTTTCCTATAGGGTTTATTACCTGAAATTAAAATATGAAGGTGTGTCCAGCTACCCGCAATTAATGTACTTACGAATCGGCATGCCCAGTGATAGAGAAGTAATTTGTTTCCGTCGTTGTCAGGTCACTCCATTGGGAGGATACAAGGCGCTCCTTGGCGAACCAGCTCAAAATGTCTGATTCTGTTCCATTGAATACCAATTCTACATTGCATTTGGTGTGGTTATTATCATACAAGGATAGCTTGACCTGCGTATATAGATTTAAACACTTCAGTTTTGCATCATAATGTTATCGAGGACCGGCGTCATTTGGACATAGCCCAGAATCGTTCATGCGGTGAAAAGAGAAAATTGGATGTGGTGCCAGCAAAAGAGAAGAACCATGTTGTAACGGTGACAATTTTTTTCTGCAGTTCAGAATTGCCATCCCCGAAAAAGGATTCCCTTCTTGGACACGCACTGTGAATCCTCCATGCTGATGTACAATCTACCATTGTACATAATGCGCGCTGACGCGCTATTGTCGCGTGGCGCGCGTGTGCGACCGCCATGGCTGCGGTGGTTTAAATCATTGATATCCATTAATACTGAATTAATTAGACAACGAAATACTAAGAAGAATCAAAGCTGGATGGAAAGTCTATGGAAGATACATCACCATCATGAAAGGCAAGCTCCCAATGTGCCGGGCAAGAAAAGTGTATGACCAGTGCATCCTCCATGCTATTTCTTATGGGCTGAATACTGGCATCAAAAATGGAACGAAAACTAGCAGCAGCTCAACACAGCATGGACAGAAATTTACTAAAAGATCACGGACATCTTAGAAACAGTAAAATACAGAAAATGGAGCTGGGCAGGACACATTAGCCGCAGAACAGATAACAGTTGGAGTTCAGCAATCACTCACTGGACACCATGGGAACAAACAGAACAGAGGACGAAAGAGAAGAAGATGGAGAGACGAGCTGCAATAATACTGGGGAAAAATCAATCGATACCAACAAGCACAAAATAGAGACATGTGAAGACATCATGCTGAGGCCTTCATCCAGCAGTGTGAATGTTAATGTAATGTTTTTAACTCCTTGTACATTAAAACTCTTTTGGCCTTTAGGCCATTTGTTTCAATTTAATTTTGAATAACCAAATAATAAACAAATAAACCAGAAATATAATATACAAAATGGCTGAAAAAAGAAAAGAAAGAAAAGAAAGAGTACTGCCTGGATAGGATACGTCGAGAGCGCGTTAATCATACACGTTCAATGATCAACGGTGCGGTACGCAGTGCGTAGTCGCTCTACTAGGGGGAGGTCGCGCGATAGTCGCGCGGCAGTAAAATGACGCGCAACCATTGCATACAGCGATGATGTGACCACCCACGTTTTGTATTTTCAAACCACCTAGAAAAAACGCGGGCGTTGGCGCACGACGCGCAACGTGTCATATCCAGGGCCCAATTTTACAGAGCTGCTTAAGCAGAAAATAGTGCTTAAAAATGTTGCTAAGCAAAAACAAGCAGGATACCAGTCACAGATTGTACATGTGACACGCTATTTTGGCTGGTAACCTTATTCTGGTAAGCGTACGGTAATTTTGATTGTGCTGAGCTACTTTTTGTACTTAACCAGCTTTATGACATTGGGCCCTGTTGGTATTAACAGAGATCAATGGTGTAAACCACCATGAACGAGCTGCTCGGATGGCCAAACAGTCAGTAATGCTTACTGACTGGCAAAATTAATGTTACATTGCTAACTATTTTACTTACCCATTTGATGCCCAACTTTCCATTTTTCCAAGCCTCGAACAATGTTTCGTTACGAAAGTTTCCGACCCCCTCGGAGCCGCTATCCCAGGTCGGGTTAGTCCACAGATCATACAGCTTCATTCCCGTCCCAGCCACCCCTGTAAACACCAGTTGCCATTCAGGCACCGAGTCTATGAAAGGGAGCATTGTATCTTGTTAATAGAGGAGTACATTTTAGACAAAGTTACTGCATTTTAATGAGAATATAAAGGGTGATGACGAGATAGGCCCTTTTCGAAATCAAGGCGTGGGCTCGGGCTCCGACTTAGGCACCGTCCGCCAGTTGGAGAAGGAACTTCGAGCGCGCATTTTGTCAATAACCAAAGCAGCCTAAGCCCAAAGCCCAAGCCGTGGATTAAAAAAGGGCCATATAGTTTGACATGTTTAGAGACAATATACAGGATTGGTAGAGCTGACAAAACAGGTGATGCACCATGCATAAAATAACAAACACGCGGAAGTTTGAGCTCGGTCATCTGGGTCACGAGAAAATAGTGAAAAACCGATTCCGTTTTTCATCAAATCGTTTGAATTTACCGGCTTGCAAATTTGTCCGAAGAGATTTTTGAATACCGCCACCGTACCGTGCGCAAAAAACTGGAAATCGCCCACTACCGCCTTATCTGAAATACAACGATTCGATCAAAAGTTGTCGATAACTTTACCAGCGTGCACCTCGTACCATGCTTAAACGCGTGCGTCTCCATATAACTGTATTGCGCGTAAAAATAGACCTTATGTACATGACGTCATTGGCGCCCTCGCCTAGAGGCCCAAAGGAGGCTGTTCATTTGCCAATCCTGTGCGCCGTGCGTTTTTGATGAACCCGATCTTCGTAGCTTGTTCCTCCATAAAATGACTGATGATGTTTTGAATAAACTTGTTTAAACATGGAACTTTGCTCCGTTCACTACTATAATCATGTCGACACAGCCCCTTTAATTTAAGAATACACAAGTTATTGTTTCTTCACTTTTTACTTACTGCACGATACTTTATTAGGCATACTGCAATATACACATGACGTATTGAGTCATGATGTGTAATCAATCCCGAACAATGCAATATGGTGAAAACAGAAAAAATGAAATAAACGTTACAAAAAACGTGTATATTCAATCAAATTTCTGTGAAAGAAATCATGGCATCTAATGACAGTAATGGTCAGTGACATGTTTACTTGGGTGAATCCAGCATTTTCAGAGTCGACATAAATTCCAAAATACGAATCACAGGTCCAATCAGATTCAAATCTAAGTTGCTGTACAAAATTGAAAGTAGTACAACGCTGACAGTGTAAAATTGTTACCAATAAACAAATGCAAGAAGACATTTTTTTTTTTTTTTTTTTTTTAAGCAATGCAATAACAACAAGGTGTTATTTTTGTACCCAACATTGGGACCGACAAAAACAAAATACGGTTGAAAAAAGCACGATCGCGATCCAAATTCTTATCGCGATCCCAATTCTCATTTTGGAATCTGTAACAGTCGATTGCAACACGGAATTTAGCTCGGGTCTGGATCTGTGCCTTAGTTAATAAATCCCCCTAAACAAGCAGTGTGCGAATCAAAAACTGTACAAATTCACATGAACAAAAAAAACCTAAGCTCTAAACCAAAACCTTTTCTCTTTTTTTTTTAAATTATAGTATCAAGTCGATTCTGGATCTGCCCTAATTTTTTCCCCACAGTTGTTGTATCTTTCCAAATAAATTTTCAGTTGGAATCTAATGTCTTCATCATTCCCATCATTACCAAAATTATACGTGCAGTACAGCTTTATAAAGACATTATGATTGTGGTTTTTTAGGTTGCTGACAATGAGAACCAACTCAGAACCAATGTCCATTATCCTTCAACGTGCACTCCGAAGAGAACTTATTATTATAAAAATTGATGTTGGAGATGAAAATCCAGGTCAACACAATCGCCCGGCCAAACACAGTGCTTCAATTCTTCATCTTGTAAACAGCATAATCACCTCGGTGCTGGAGTACGTTGAGTGAATACGAGCTGTGCTGTCCACAAAATACGATCCACTTATCCTGATCCATTCAACCATGGTTGGCCTAAATAACCAAACAGTTTATACTAGCCCTTTTGTGTAGATTTATTATATTTTTAGTGTATCTCACCATTTACTTTATTTATTGATTATAATTTCATTTTATTATTGATGTATTTATTTTCTTATATAGTTATTTATTTATGTAAGGAACCCAAGTGCGCCCTTAGTGTTCAAGTTAGTGTGTGATCTAACTTCGTGATTTACATATTAACAATAACAAGTTAAAAATTGTGTCTGCGACTTTTAGACTCGCTCTCTTTTCTGTTAGCTTTCTGATTTCTGTTGGTAATTCTCTCTATTTTGTAGGGACTAGTGTTATTAACGTGAGAGGGTTAGCCTTAAGGAAATTCCCTGTGAACAGATTGTCTTGCTACTGATCATTTCATCAGAGAAAAAAAAATCGTGTTTTTTGGAGACTATCGTTTCTTGTAAATTTGTATTACGGTAGCGTGTAGCAAGCCACGTTTTGACCCTTGACCTTCACATTGCACTTGTACTTCGTTGCATAGAATTTACTGTGTGAGTTGTGACTGTGCTGTGCTATTGTGCACTGTTACTACGTTATTGTGAGCATTAATTAAACTTGTTCCATCATCTCTTTTACATTTGTTGTGCATTTTGTTTGTAAGTATTTGTTGAATGCTCGTCCTTTTTACAAATGGCGTCGTAGACAGGATTGAGCATCCCGTCATTTTTTCATTAATTAGATTTATTTGCACCTCTTCAACTTGGAGTTGATTTTTTTAAGATGTCTGTTTTACCCGGATATGTCGTGCTGGACTTAAAATTTTCTCCCATAAGAGAACCTACTACGTGTTTAATTTCGCGCTTTTTTTTACTGAATTGTCGCGAACGAGGGATGTGATGGTCACCATCTAGTCTTTGCCCTTCCTACATCGACGTGAGGACTTCGTCAACAGATACATATTTTGTTATATCACATTTTGTTCAACTTTCACTGTTAACTTCTATTTCTAGAATTGTATTTAATGTTTGACCAGTTTTATATCCAAACTGTTTTATCTGTTTGGTTTTAAGCAGTTTTGCCAAATGTGGATCTTCTTAAGTTTCAGTAGAAACAGATTTGTAGAGCCATAATATAGGCCTGTGCTTGGGATTGGGTGTTTTTAAGTCAAATACATTTATTGTTGCACACAACTTTAGGTTTGTAGTTAACTGCATTATATATTATATTTTGCACCAGTGTGAAAGGTGTATTTTGTATGACTTCTTGTGTATTTCAAACGTCTTGGCATATTATTGTGTGAGTTTTAAGTCTTTTTAAGACTATGCATGTTAGTTGGAGGTTTTTGTATTGCAATTGCACTTTTTGGTCTACAGTGTGGTTAGACAATAATGGACTTGTGTTGATATTTCAGTTTGTTTGCACACTGCTTTTGTAGGTCAATGATTTGGCCTCATTTTGTATTTTGACAAGTGATATTATTGTGTATGTACATTGCTAAGTAATTTATTCCAACAATGTCTTTGCCAGATTCTATTTTGAAGTCACATAGTGCGTTAGCTGAGACCATAGTTAGTGCATTCGCAAGTATTTTGTGTGAAGATGATGAAGATGTATGTCCCGTAAGAAGTAATGTGTAGTCAATAGCATTGAAGCTACATTGAATAATGGGTTCACTGCCATTTTGAAGCTTTTCGAAAAGCCGAATGTAGACAGAGTTGATAAATTACAGTCACCTGACACAGTTACTTTTCCTCCTGCAATTTCTTGTGAGGAAGATGTATTTTTTGAGGAGGCTAAAATGCTTAATATAATTAAGCCAGTTATTACAGTTGTTAATGTTTCTAGTGTAGAGGTGGCAGGAGAAGTTAGTATCTCTCCAACTGTGAGTGTTTTAGTGATAGCCACCATATCAGCATAAACGGTCACTCGTTTGGTTTGCCAGATGGCAAAGCCAGAGAAAAAGTAGGGAAGTCTCTCTTGCATTTGGGGATTGTGATTTATTTGGACATGTATGTACCTGTATTGGCAGTAGTGGTGACCATTGGTAGGTCCACAGTATATTTTATCTGGGGTCTATGGCCAAATGCCATAACTTAATTTGCTCATTTTCATCGATGCCAAACTATAATGTTAAAAGAGGAACGCCTGTTTCAAAAAGAAAAACACTTTGAAGCGGGATGAGGTCTCTTACGTCTCTTACAGGAATTCCGTACCTTGCTGGTTTAAGCTCAAGCTGCCTCAGAAGCTGTACATATCTTTTGGTGTTTGCTCTTTAAAAATAAGAGAAAGGATTCTTTCCACACCATTGATTCATTTTCATTGTATAAATTTTGAGGTTCCCTTTGTAGTTTTTGGACTTTTTGAGATCTTTATGGTCACTACTTGACGCTCATATTTTGTATTCCACCGTTGTATTATGTTCTACAACTATTACATGCCTTTTACTTTTTGAGTATTTTGCACGATGAATGTGCCTGTATGTGTATTTACTTTTGGATCTCTAAATTTTCATGATTAGGCAGATATTTTGTTCAGGTTTATATGCTGATTTATCAGAGGTTGGTTCATGGAGTTGTGGCATGTTGTGTATTTATCTTTCACTAGTTTTGTTGGGTGGGAATATGATGTCTTTTTGTTTGCATTTCCAAATTTATTCCCTAAGAACGTGTTGTGACGGGATTTTGGGATCCTAATTTTAGTGATAGTTGCTAAGTGAAATAGTTTTGTCAGCAATGTTGTATAGTTTGGTGTATTCCAAGTAGTTGTACTCACCAATTTATGGGATATTTTTATGTAACCTTTCAGAGTGAGACTTTTGTCTGACACTTTCACCATGCAAGCTGCCATTTATAGGACCATTTTCAGGAAAATCTTGTATTGCATTAAATTCCCTACTCCAATATTGTAGTCGCCCTATAAGTACTATTAGCGACGGGTTTTGCTCCTTAACTATGGGTAGAATTATTGTACCTGTTTCCTAGCCTGATATGGTTTATCGAGGCATTTTGAAATTGGTTGTTGTCTAACTAGGTTTTTGTTCTCGCAGTGTGGGTGAGACTTTTTATATTCTACCATGCTTTTTGCCTGGGGTGTACTTATTTTATTTGTGATTGATAATTGTCGTATTGCTTTTGCAAGAGAAGTATGTTGCCAAATGGCAACCATTTAAACATTTATCTCCATTGTAAGCTTTCTTACTAAGCCTTGTGTAGAACTAGAATCAGCCGTTTTGCCTGACTGTTCAGATCCAAACGTTCATTCAACATATGATTATTATTTTTAGTTAACTCAACTGTTCATTCTTTTTTTTCGTATAAAGAGTGAGAGGCTGTTATGCTCACCTGGGTGACAGGATCACGTGTTTGCTACCTTGTAGTGTTATTCATTTGCATTTAAAGGGGCTGTGTCGTCATGATCGTAGTCTGCCTGTTTCTGGGCCCAGAAACATGAACTCTCACCCAGTTACTGTACGCGCCCGCGTTGACTATCATAATCACAAAGGGCGCCGTCTTTATTATTCTGTGATGTGACCGCTACTCGCGTGCGTGTGCGTGCAATAACAGGTTGAGCGGTCATAAGTCAGTCTAGCCACAGACTCGCTGTGATCATGACGACACAGCCCCTTTAAAGTGAATCTATTTTTCACCATGCTGGTTTATTTAAGTCTTATTTTACATGTTTTTTCCAATTTAAAATTTGGATCTTTATACTTTTGGATTTTTTTTTGACAGACATTTGGGTCTCTATTCAGGGTCATCTTTATGTGAACGTACTCTTGGAGTGTCCTTGCCATAACATTTCTCCAAGGCCTTGCAGAACATATGGCATTTTGGTATTATGTACCAATCACTATGGGCTGGAAGTTATATATGTTGTTTACACATCAATTTGAATTTGGATTACCGTACGTACGTTTAGTGACGGGTTGGTTCAGCATTGAGTGTCTGGCAGTTATATTCCATTGGCTTCTCAATTCCTATTTTATGGCCCTATTTACTTTTAGTGATGGGTGTTGCTCCTATTAGTGTAACTGTTTAATAGGCGTATAGTTGATTAATCAGCATCTTTAATCCCTTACATGTACTAGGATGTAATTATAGTTGGTAGTGTATGTTCAGCTCTGTGTTCTCATGTGTATGAGACAGTTTGCTTGACATCTTTTTAGGCTTTCAGTCTCATGTGGGATGCACAGACCAAGATATTTGTAACAACCCAACCTGTATAGGATGGAAAATTGTCAGCTCACTTCGTTGTTTCATTTGCGAGAAAACGGTAAAAATGCATTCAGCTTGTATTACGCATTCATATCATTAGACAGAGTTTTCGTCTCACCGAGACGAAAACAAATTCGTGATCTTATTTCATTTATTATTAAATAAAAATAACACTTCAGGCATAACTATTTCAAGGAAAGTTTTCTACAATCCTTATCTTTATACCATGTAAGGTAAATCTGTGAACATTCATGTTTTTCGTCTTACCAATGTTGAGCTGGGGCTGTTATGCTTATTAATGGCTGTAAACGCTGTAAAAGCAAAATACTTTTAACAAAACAGCGAAGAAAATCAGACTTTACCTTAGTTTCCGGTTATTCAGCGGCGTATTAAAGGCACTTTTACCAAATGAAAGTAACAGTGCCATGACATGGGACTCACTTACTACATAAGGGGGTTATGGGGCAAAAACCCCGAACGCTCATGAGGTTTTTAAGTAATTCCAAGGTTAAAATGACCCTCAGATGCCGAGCATTAGACGACTAATATTAGAAATGCAAGCTTTGAAAACCGTAATCTTTTTGCGAATCCCCTGATGGAGTGTTTGGACAAACTCTAATGAGGGTCCAGGGGGCGAAGCCCCCAGACGCTCTAAGATTTCAAGTATTTTCAGGGACCGTCAAGTTACCGACTTCTGGACTCGGGACTAATGTCAAGCTCGACTAAGGTCGGCGCAAAAGCGATGCGCTATCCTGATCGTAAGTGTGACGTTATTCCACTGTAAGCCACGCCCACTTCATCAGTCAAACTGGCTCCAACCGATTGCGAGAAGCCCTTAGGCATTGCATTGAGATATTTTTTTGTATGAGGATTAACGAAATAAGGTCTAATAATTGGAATAAAAATAAAATAATGTCCAAGGTTTTCGCATCAGATACTTTAAAGGCTGATGTTGGTCCTTTTAATCACAGCTGAAAGGAAAGTATTCTCGGTGCCCATCAGTTGGCTTTGTGAGGAGCTCAAGATATGTCACACATTTTACATTGTTAAGGTGTATAACATAATCACAAAAATGATTTAGAAGGTAAGAAAACAAATCTATTAATAACTATTCAAGTTACAAATTTTGACATTTAGGTCTTTTAAAAAAAGAGCTAGAACCATTTATGAGACTCCAAAATGCCATAAAAAACACACAATTAGTTGTAACCATGGCAACGGGCTACATTTATATTTTATTTCCCTGATCCCTTAGTACTTTCATTCCACAAGGTAAGCCTATACAAGATTAATCTTTTCACTTTTGTCTTCCCATCACTAGGTATAAAAAATTCATTTTTCACCCGTAGTGAAATGAAATGCACTTTTTCTTCATATCATTATAATGTTTGGGCAGTACTGCATGCCACAAGAGGATGATTTTCTCACCAGACATGAAAAGACCAATTATCTTGGCCCTGATCACATCCGAAATGAAATAATTCTGAGACCCCTAGTTGACATTTTGAAGGGCAGAAATGAGAAATTCTATATAAACATGGCTTAACTTGCTTAAAGACAGCATAAGGGTTATTATTTAAAACATTATTTTGCTCAAGTATTGCAAAGATGTTCCTTTGCAATGACGTTGGTTTTGTGACAAAACTTTGCATTTTCGTTGGCTTTTTAACAATGTGCTACAAAAAAAATCGTCCTTGAGACCCAAAAATGACCAACCCATAAAATGACCCGTTACCATGGCAACGGGCCGTACAGACATTTTAAGATTTTTTTTATTACTTGCTCACCACTTTATTCTTCGAGTTAGAACGGCAAATATTTTCGATATTTTTGATATTCTCAACAGAGACAAGATTTGTTTCCTTCCTGAGATTAAAATTAGGTCAGTTTGCCCTAATTAGAACATACAAAAAGGGAAGTTAATGTTTGATCATTTTATAGTCACTGACCAGCCCAAACCGCCACGAAGCTAAAAACTGTAATAAGCGGTCGCAAGGAAAGCTCAGCAGCTTGTGTTTGGGAGTGAAAAAATTCTTAATGATAATTGATTATAATTTTTAGTGTAAATAGTTTCATTACGTTGGGCAATTCAAAGTCAAGCTGCTGTAAACTTAATAGCTCATTTTTCTCCTCCCTGCACAGTTGACATGTGAGCGATAAGAAATTCTCTCTTACCAACGATAACTGCTGGATGTTGCGAAGGTGACTCATAACCAGAATCTTACTTGGTAAAAACTCACTAATTTCACCGGATTAACATTCCATGGCCGCGTACAATTTTTGACGGTAGGTTTTGGACGTCAGATATTCCGCATAAATCCGTCCATTTCGTGAAATAATTCAGCTCTCAACATTAAACATTTTTTCTGCAATATTTAATTATTGACATCACAGTAATTCATCACGTAAACCCAGTACGCGTGCGTTTGCGCATCACTGTACATTGACCGCAAGCACTTTGTTTTTCTGCACCTCAAATTCCAAATATTTCCAAATATTTTTTTAAGGATTCTCTTTTTTGGAATCTATTCAAACATACACGAAATTCCCCATTGAAAATCATTCCGACGGTCGCAATTTAGGACTGCAGAAAAAACGGACCACACAGCACTAATAATACGGACGAAATACGTGCGACCGTCCTGCGCCAACAACACGGTAGGTGTGCGTAGGCGTGTTTGAGAGAACGAATAAAACGGAAATTTTCCGTCTCTGAACCCTCATTGTTATCCAGTATTCTTAGGAAGAGTCCTCCTGTATTAAAACCACGACTCCCTCGGTGATCCCCGGCGCGTTCTGACTTCCAGAGGCAAAGCCGAGGGAAAATAGAACGCTAAGGGAATTACCGAGGGAGTCGTATCCATAGCACGAGTAAAAGCAGTCAATATTTCGTCGGCTAAGAGCAGTAAGGACTTATAGGACCTAGAAAGACCCAGTCTGCTTAGAGCAGAAAGGACTTAAAATACATACACGCACCGTGGGGTATAAGTCCTTTCTGTGCTGAGCCGACTGCGTCTTTCTAGGTCCTATCAGTCCTTTCTGTGCTGAGCCGACTGGGTCTATTTAGGTCTTATAAGTCCTTTCTGCTCTGAGCCGACGATTTGTTTTATAACACCCCATACGTTATGTTGTGCATGGACGGTACCACTAAACTGCCGTTGCTGTGGGTGTCATGTAGTACATTAGTTGCTACAGGTAGGCGTTTTAAATTTGACGTTTGTCGCCAATTGACATTGCCGCGCTCTTGCCGCGTGAAATTCATTGGAGTTCGACGCGGCAAAAGTTCGACGTTTAACGCAGGCCTAACATTCCTGGGCCCTTTCTCAAACCTCGGCTTAGGCTCCGGCTTGGGCTCCGTCTCCACGTCACCATTTTGAAGCCTGTACCAAATTGAGGCTTCGGTTTAGGCTCCCAACTTGAGGCTTCGATTTGGCAAAAAAACGAAGCCAATCGAAGGCGTGACTTCGCTTAGGCTTGATGACGTCACATTTTGACCCGGGGTCATGAACAAGTTTCATGACGTAATTGTTTACAACAAAAGTGTCTGAAATTATTCCGTCGCTGTCGTCTGCTCGCTAAATTTAGTACTATTATAATATTTCGGCGATTAAACAAATGGCTATGGACATGATGGAGGGGAAGTCCAATGCAGTTTTTGAGTGTAAGTTGAAATTATTTCAGTTTGTAATGTAAGAAATAAATTGATCATGTTTTGGAAATGATTCTTGGGAATAAAATCGTGTAAACGTGTTTTCGGGGGGGTTGTCCGGAAAATGGGCACAAATTGGTTGGGCTCTATTTACATAACGTAATTTCTTTAATTGATTTGAACCCTCATCTAACTAACTGTACAGTGTTTGATTGGAATGATACAACGAAAAAAATGCGTTTGGATTTTTTTTTTAACCCATAAAAAAAGAGCACATGTCTCAGTTCTCACTCTCATTTTTCTCATAAATGTTTGTTATAAAAATATAAAAAGTGTGAAATGTTTACTTTATTTCTAAATTAAGCTAACGAAAAATACCAGGCACATACCCCACCCCACCCCTTCCCTACATTAATTATTTTAAACAATAATAGGCCTATGTCTCCATCACAATAATTTTGTTCCCCGATAGCATCCACTATTTCTTCCTCTACAATTAATACTCAATAGGGACAGAAGACATGACAAAGTGTTTCATTCAGCTGAGAATGAAGTACGCCAAGGACTTTCAGGAAGGCAAGAAGGTTCATCGATCCCTTTACAAGTATGTCTACTCATTCATTATGCTTTGTAAAATTTTCATCCAACAATTTGATTTTACATCAAACAAAATAACATCAGAATGTCTAATTAGGTGTTCCTATTTTATTTACACATTTACAATTGATACAAATATAAAAAAGCAGGTTTTGAAAACATCAGTCATTTTAAATTGGTAAAACATTGCTTCTTCCTTTATCTACAAGCACTTGTATAATTATTGTCTTTTTCTATTATCAGGGATATTGCCACAGAGTTGGGCATTGGTGACAAGCAGACACCAGAGCAGATCAGAAAAAAGTGGAATAACTTATGCAAAAAGTACAAGGTAAGCTGACGAGTCTTACATTATGCAAAAAAAGAAAACCACAACATCTGCTTGAATTCATCACAAACATTGAATATTTTGAACTTAAAAAAACAATGGTATAATAATAAATTGTAAAGTCATTTCTAAAATGCTATTACTTTTTCAATATAATACATAGAACTAAAAAGATATTTAATTTATCATGAACCATCGCAGTTCATCTGACATCATTTTGTTTATAAGGCATGAGTACACACTTTGTCATTGTCCTCGACAAAAAATAACAAAATCTGCCCTCTAACCAGAGTAAGTTTCTATAATCGAACCATCCTCTACAACCATTGGGAGGATGGAGGGTTATGATAATCGGAACTAATCGGGGGGGGGGGGGGGGTCCTGTGAACGGTCTATTGTCGTACTCCTTTTATTAAAATGTTTAGACGATTACTGCGCATTTGCACTTTTTATACATTCAAAGTGGTTCAAAAATAATGACAAATGCCTAGGACTCATATGCTTTAAATTTGGATGCATTCAAAATTGTATTTATAATGCAAACCCCGTGTGGCAATAGACAGTCCATTAGGCCTATATATCCCATTTAGTTTTGAAGAAAACAAATGTGTTTAAAAAATGACAAGATACTATTGTCTTGTAATTTTTAACAGGACATCAAGTACCCAGGTACAGGAACAGGAAAAGCGGTAGCATGGAGCATGTACTCATTGATGGATGAGGCACTTGGAGAAAGCCATGCAATTGAGCCACCACTCCTCATTTCAAGTAGTGGTGGCACAATTGCCAAACCACTTGGGCTCTCTCCAAGTCCCTCAGGAAGCCCAAAGCCCAAAAAAGCAAAAAATAACAACGTGCTGGAGTTGATCAATGACCAGATGAACAAAATGGTAGAAACTGATCAAAAACTTGTGAAACAGCAAGACAAAATGATCAACGCTTTTGAGAGGCTCGTGGATATTTTTGAAAAACGTAACTAATTATATTGTAGGAAGTGTTCTCCTACATCATTATGTTTATAGCTGCCTTAGATTAAACAGAGGGTATTCCTTTGGTAATTACTCCAAAAATTAATGACCATAAAAACTTACTTGGTAAAGAGCACTGGAAAGTTGATATTGTTAAACATTGTTAATTATCAGAAATGACATACTTAGAAAAAAGTTTTTTTAGAGAAAGAGGTAATTTTCAACCCATCGTTGAATAATGTGAAAGGCTTCAGGCATGAAGCCTTTCTCGGGCATCTGATCATAACAAAACACAATGCAGCAAGGGTGTTTTTCTTTCATTATTTCATTTTTGATGACCAACTGAACCAAAAATGTTCCCAGGTTTGTTATATTAGGCATATGTTGGGTTACACACCAAGTAAGGATTTTTTTTCTTTGATAATTACCAAAAGTGTACCTTTCTTTAATGGCGAATAACATATATGTACATGTAGGCCTATACTGTTCCTGTTTGCAGTAATGAATGCATTAATTTCCAACTTATTTGTCTTTTTACTCATCATTTTCATCCTATAAAAAAGGCCTACAAGTCAACAACTCTTACAAAATGGCCACTTTTTAAATATTGTTTGTTTAACAGGGTGATAAATTATTGTTGAGACATCAGCAGAACAAAACATTGCTTGCCAAGACCTCAAGAGCAGTGTACAAAACACAGGATGTATATTGTGGGCAAGGGTAAGGCAAGAAATATTTTATTCTACCAGTGCAATTAATTATTGTTTTACAATAGACGACTTAAAGGGAAAGACTGGTTATGTCCACGCAGGAAGAACAATCTGCAATTGGAATACACAATCTGAGAAATGTTTCTGACAAATTTTTGGGGAAAAAAACTGATATCTATTTCCATAACCACATTACTCCGAAGTGAATTGATTATAAAAATGCTTTATACTATCGAAAGCTGCTGTACTCCTTACAAAGTAAGTTTTAGTTGCCATTAATTTTAAGAGTGATTACCAAGCGTATACCTTCCCTTTACCCACACAACAATACACCAACATTCTAATTTCATTTGGATTTATAATCCTTTCATAAAATACAGCAATTTTTCGTATTTAAATTTATGTAAACCTTTAATAAACATACCTGTACATGTACTGATACAAATATTATAATAAATAGCAAACACCAATCTGAACCAGGCCTCAAGTGTCAAATTTGACACACAAATCTGCATACAGTAAACAAATTATAACTGTTGCACAAATTATCATCATATTTTGACAACTATTTACAATTAAAGTATTTTATACATGTAAACCAAAGATCGTATAGCGCCGCAAGGCGCAAGATGAGAAACTTGGACTGCAATGTGAAGTACACACTGGACGCCATTTTAGTAAGCAACTCTTTTGATGCAACAATAGATCAGTGCAGACAATGACCATTGCTATCAATGCTATAACAAAACATTTGCTAACCGAAATGGCGCCCATGTCGTACTTCATGTTTTAACAATAGATAGAGCCACAGTTCTCCATCTTGCACCTTGCGGCGCTATACGATCTTTGATGTAAACCGATGAAGCTGTATACACATGCAGCATGTTGTGTTTTAAAGCAGAGTTGTTGACTCGAGCCATGCGACTTGGACTCCAGTCGCTATTTATTTTACTAGTGACTTGACTTACAGCATGGAGTTGTGACTTGAATTGTGACTGGACTTTATGACTTGTGACCAACTGACTTTTGACTTAAATTGGACTTGCAAAAAATGACGTGCTGCCAACTCTGATTTGAAGGTGCTCTACCTTGCAGAAGAATAACAGTAAAACTGACCATTTTGCTGAACAACCCGCAGGCAGTCATTTGATTGTCTTTAACTAATGTGCAAAGTGGCTTGTTTTAATTTGTATTCTTCTGTAAGTAAAGTATCTTCAAATCAGCTATCCCACAATTAAACCAAGGCATACAAGGGCAAAGCCATTATGCATGGGAACAAAAATGTGATGACATCAAACTTTGCTTTTCTTATCTAAAATGTTTCCATTGCGATTCAATGAATTAATAACCAGTTTTGAATGTTTATTTATTCTAGTTGATCTGTGTCACCCTCACAGGGTTGCCTAGTCATAATAAAGTTTGAGGTAAACTTGACATGAGTCTCTCGTCTTGTCATTAATCATCTCATACAAAGTTACAGTAAGGATTGCGTCACCACACCTTTTAGCCTAAACTGTAACACCTCTTGCTGTATGAGGGTATTAACTTTGTAATTTTACTTGGATGACCAGATTTCCATTTATTTTTAAAACTTGGATCATCATTGATATAAATTTTATGGATCTTAAGTAGGATTTGAAACTTTGCTTGGTGGGAATACAATTTAGTGAGGTTTGCTCTGATTGTCTTCAGGAGAAAGAAGACGATCAGAGCATACTGATTCTTAAGATGATCAGAGCATACATGTAATAATCAAATTGTTAAAACAACAATTTGCTTAGCATGAAATTTCTTCCTTGATAAAAACAGAATTACCAACCAAATTTCAATGTGATTTTGAGGAAAAGCAAACAACAGCTGAATACCAGTAACAAGCAATATGCAACACATGGAAATTTGGTTGGTTATCCTGTTTTTACCAAGGAAGAAATTTCATGCTAAGCAAATTTTTGTGCTTAGCAGCTCTATGAAATTGGGCCCTGGGCCCAATTTCATGGCTCTGCTTACCACGGAATTCTGCACTTATGTATCAAAGAATTGTGTGCTACAAGGGCTCCGTAAGCGCAGAATTCCGAGGGTAAGCAGAGCCATGAAATTGGGCCCAGTTCTTCTCAGAACCACCACAACTCATAGAGAGATTTTATATACAGGCCTTAATTTTCATTTTCTGTTGGACATCCCGAACCATGTAGCATGAAATAATCATGCTGAGCAAGATGCTGTGGGCGCTCAACTGGTGCAGAAATTAATTGTGAAATTCTTGCTCGCATATCAACACCCTCAGCAGCATCATCGATATTTCCAGCAACATCATTAACATTGAACTCATCTTGGTCCAAGTCACCATCACCATCCTCGTCTTCAATCTCTATAACATCTCCTGCAGAATAGATGGAGAGAGATAGAGAGGGGGGGGGGACAAAAAACATGTAGAAAAAGCAAGGGATGAACAATGAAGGAAACAGGGGGGGGGTACAGGGAAGGGGCTTGTTTGACCACAAGAGCTTGAAAACACCAAGGACAAAATCAAAGGTGGATAGAGGGAGAAAGCATAATTAATTAGTGAATGAGACACTCTCACAAGGGTGATATCTGTGGGTAGAGGAAAGGGAAAACAAAAAAGGTGTTAGTCATTTCCTTTTTGGATGTTCAGACCATTGGGTTGAATAGTTTCTCCCTACTCAGACGAACTGTCTATCTGTGATTTCCTTGTGCCTTGTGACACAAAGAAAAAGATGATGGTGAGATGTGACCACTCTTAGCCAGAGCATGCAGCAATCCCTTCCTTTTGGGGAATGTTGGAGTACAAAGAGGACATTTCAACAGTACTGATGATAGCTGTGCTGGAGACCGGGTTATGAATACCTGAGATTTTACGGAAGAAATCTAGAGTGTCATAGTATTATGGAATCTGTGGTATTAATGGCTTAAAAGTACTGCCAACAAAAAGAGATGTACCCTCAGTTGGGGAACCATTTCCAGATATGGTGGTCTTCCTAGGTTGTCTGGTTTGTGTACCTTGGGAAGGAGGTAAAATCTAGCTGTTGTATAGTCGACTGGGAAAAGAAACTTGTGGGCTTCTTGGAGAAGTGGTCACGGTCTTCCAGATATGATGGTCTTCCTAGGTTGTCTGATTGTGTACCTTTGGAAGGAGGTAAAATCTAGCTGTTGTATAGTCCACTGGGGAAAGAAACTTGTGGGCTTTCTTGGAGAAGTGGTCACGGTCATGCATTTCCTCTAACGTTTGTTGAATCTCCTTTGAAAAGGTGCTTGCTGGATCAAGGGGTTTATACATGTAGTTAGTTTGGTTGTTGAGTTGTCTCATGGCTTCATCGATTTATTGCCAACAGCCCATGACAAAAACAGCAGAGCCCTTGTCAGCTAGCCTGATGATGATGTCCTTAGTGCTCGTAGAGTCTTTAGGGCAGTACAAAACTTAATTTGTAACAGTTAAAGAGATTCATATAATGTTGTGACACAACATTTATTGGCTGTGTTGATTTGATGTGGAATAACCTATACAGGACATGTATACTCACCAGAGGCATGGCACAAGTTGTGCATTGCACAACAAGATGCTATTATGTGGGGTGCCATTATCGACCGAAGTTCAATCTTCTTCGTGAAGATACATCGCCATCGAACTTTCAGTTGTCCAAAAGCTCTTTCAATTATTGATCTTGCTTTGCTATGGTGATAGTTGAATCTTGCGTTTACTGGTCGGGCAGCCTCAGGTTGTTTGAATGGTGTGAGCATGTTGTCTGAGGCCGGATAAGCGGTATCTCCAAGAAGATAGTATCCTCTCGGAGGATACTCCCTTTCCATTACAATAGGACTGTTCCTATACACTCTGGCATCATGGACGCTGCCGGGATACCCTGTGAATATGTCTATAAAGACTCCTTCATGATTGCAAACTGCCTGGGTCTGCACAGTGTGCTGGCTTTTCCTATTTGTGTATGCTCCCCGATCATTGGTTGGAGGAGTAACACTGACATGGGTCCCATCTACTGCTCCAAGGGCTCTGTCAATGGTAGGAGTTCCAGAAAGTTCTGCAAAACCATGGGCAATTGTAGCATACTCTTCTGGTCTTGGAAAGTGTATGAACTTATTAAG
Source organism: Marthasterias glacialis (assembly GCA_911728455.2). Lineage (NCBI taxonomy): Eukaryota > Metazoa > Echinodermata > Asteroidea > Forcipulatida > Asteriidae > Marthasterias > Marthasterias glacialis. The sequence continues at coordinate 6,331,806 of OU452219.1, forward strand.
GTTGTTGTTGATAGCTGAAAGTTGTTTGTGCACAATTCTGCAGACAGATGCTAGAGGTATTCCACAGCTGCGTGATACCACTCGGTAAGCACATCCACAAGCCAACCAAAACAGAAAAAGTAGCAGCTCTATTTCGGTCTGCCAACCATGTTGCTTTTCTTCTTCTATTATAGATACGAGCTTGAGAAAAGATCTCCTTGAAACTCGAAAATCTCGCCGTAAATCTAGTCCTCCATCCTGGAGGGTAGTTAGAAGGAATGTTGTGCCGAATTTACAATATGGCCCTCGAATAACCTGCAAAAAAAAGTTTTTAAATGGTAATCCAATTGAAGCAACAATTTTTTATGGGTAATAACATTTTAGTAAAAAGGAAATGTTACCGTAATTGTCAAGAAGAGTAACGTTTTCGTCCCAGCTGCAGTTCTTCCTCATAACATCAGGGGTTGGGCTGCAAGTTTCCTTTCTTTTGATGGACATCAGATACTTGGGGGCCAGGGGACCAATGGATAGAGGGAGGGAGGGAGGGGTGGACAGACAGGGTTTCATTACTGCAAGGGGCTGAACAACTTATCAAGAAAAAGGGGAGGGGTGGCAGGACGATGGATTTATATTGGGCTTGGGCTTGGACTGAAGCCTAATGTAAACGCAATAGACTGCATTAATGCTGACACAGAAACAAAAGTGGGTTTACTTTCAATTCAACCAGTTTTGTGTTGCATCATTTATTTTTCCAATTCTCACAGTAAACTTATATTTTTACAGTATTCATAGCACTTTGCTTTTACCCTGTAATATCATTAATTCTTCACATTCTCCCAGTAAACTTCCATTATGACAGTATGTTAACTTACAATGTACTTACTGGTACTTACTGGTTGTGGCTGCCATTACTAATGTGGAAATCTGTACGACGTAGTGTTCAACAAACGCTTTATCAATTAACTCCCATTAACTCCATTATACACGTGAAAACTTTCAAATAAACCCTCATCAATCATTTTTCACTGTTCCTGTAAACCTTCAACAAACACAAACTAATAATTAGCAACAAAAGAGTAAGCAAGGGTAAGTTATCTTAGAGAATTTTGAAGTCTAAAACTTAAGGTTACAAAAGGTAAGCTCATCATAGTTGCAATCATGACAAATGATCACTTTTCGCCACAATACATTATTCAAAAATAATTTATGCAACACCCTATTTTCTTTTCATGGAAACAGGCTCAGAAATTGGCAAATTTTGTCACTACTCTCTGACATAAATAGTCAATATTGCACATCAGGGCCCAATTTCATGGCTCTGCTTACCGTAAGCATAGAATCGGCGTTTACGGAAGCAGGGAATTCCGCGCTTACGCAAGCGTATTTCACGGGTTAGCGGGGAATTTTTGCTTGTGGGCGTGCGTACTCCACGTTACTAGGCATTCTTCGCTTACACAGCTAGCGCAGAAATTCGGCGCTAACCCTTTAAGCGTCGAATTCCTTGCTTACGAGATCCATGAAATGAACTCTATGCTTACGATGCCCCGCAAGCGTAGAATTCTGCGGTAAGCAGAGCCATGAAATTGGGCCCTGGTGATTCATTACACATACAGTGGGTTTGTCTCGTACATGTAACCCCCCGGTCTGCGACCATTGGGAGGATGGAGGGTTATGATTATCTCAACTACATACCTTTAGTACAATTGTCTACATATCATACATGTGATGTACTGTGGCTAGACAAACTAAGGGTCGAAAGGTAAACTTGAATGTTCTAGTTGAATGGCACAACCATTCTGGGTGAAAAATGTAGATAATCAGGATAGGGCCTGTTTTTTACTGAGTAAATATTGCCAAGGTGGGGGCCCATAATTGCTGTACATGATTGCTGTACATGATTTCTGTACATCGGACCAAATTAATAGCATCACTCAGTCAGTCAGGCCTAGATTTTCATCTTTAAGAGCTGAGGGCATGGTCATTTTTATTTTACAAAGGGCACTTCCAATTCATAGGAAATTATAAAACTTTAGTCTATGTAGCCTATGAGACTCAGTCCACAGGGAAACTTCTGTCCTGAAAGCAAAGAAGGGGCACCGAGGACGAGGTCTAGCCCCATGAATAGGGCCAGTCCATTCCGTATCCTTGGCCCTTGCACCACATTGCAAACCTATTTTTGTGCCCTATATATGAGATTTTTAATCTGGGACGTAGGTTGTTGTGACTAGAAAGCTCTGTCCTTTCTATCTATAAAATATGATGGTGTGTGTACGGTGTACAAACCATCCATGCACTGACGCATATCGTCACAACAAAACAAAATTATTTGAAAAACTCACGTCTCTGTCCTGCATTGTTGTACTGTGTTGCAGTAAAGCCAAAAGAGATCTTTTGCGTTGTCTTCGTATTGAAATTATTTTGTTGGTACCAGTAATTAACAGATGCAAGGCGTTTAAAAGGCTAAACAACTCAAAATCTCCATCCATTGTCACCGTACCTTATCACCAGCTGTGTTTACAATCTGTTCGTCACGCCGCCGACAGTCACCGAAGCCGACCGAAGCCAGCCGAAGCCTTGGTGTTCCAAAACGTTGACTGCTAGCGCCCTCAATTTGAAGCCTGAGCCTGAGCCGCAATAGTTGAAGCCTAAGCCCCCAAGCCTAAGCCGAGGTTTGAGAAAGGGCCCTGATAAACATCTATGATGAAGCCATAGATAAACACGCGCCCATTACTGTGTACACACTAATTCTCCAATCGTTTTATTCTAATCTATTTGGGGTAAAGCTATGGTGCACGTCTACAACTGGTATGGTTAACTTACCGCCGCAAATTGCTAACTTGCCGATATCAAGTCCAAGTGCGAACAGCCGGTAACTTACCGGGGTGGTAAATTACCGCCACAGCACTGTTAACTTAACAGGCCGATTCGAGTCGCGGTAACTTAACAGGGACATGAAGTCCAATGCGAACGCACCACTCCGGTAACTTAAAATTCCTGTCACGTGACTTTCGTTAAGGCTGGTTTATAGTTGGTCACGCGATGATAATCGTCGGACGCTGTGTTCGCTGGACGCTGAACTGTTTCATTGCAGTCTATAGTCGCTGAGGCGTCTGCGTAGACTATAAACTGCGTCGTGCGTCAATTTTACCGTCATGCGACCATCGCGCGACCGACTATAAACCAGCCTTTTATGGTAACCTAGCCTGCGACCTCGAGATCTAATTTGTCAACCTACTGGACACAGATTAATCCAAGTGCGAACAGCTGTTAACTTACCGGCCCGGTAAGTTAACTTACCGGGCCGGTAAGTTACCAGACCCAAAAGTCCAATTTTTTAATAACGTTTGCCGAGTATTCTAATGGTGTAAGTGAAATGGTGAGTAATTGTACAGTAGATGACGCCATGGCTGTCTGCAAAATCTTCGGAGAGAGTGTTCCGGATGTACAATGGTACCACACTGTCACGTAAATACTATGTCCATACAGCATAATGACTACCATGGTATGCAGAGCAGCCCATAATATGATTGGGTGTGTTTTTGTCATCACGACACACCCTTGATCCATCACATGGAGAGAGCCTGATAAGCAGTATCGCTCGCCACCTTCGGGTCAGATCGTATGACTTCGGCAAAAGTATAACAGAAGATCTTCAAGGCCAGTGAGTACGAAGCTTAGCTTGTATTCAAGCAATCTGTGCGACCAGTGTGTGTGTACACACAAGAAATTTCGTTCAGGTTAAAATCGCGATAAAATAAAAATCAAATATAGGCCTATATAAAATTGATAAAGTACAGGCTAACCTAAACGTCAATCTCCTTTGTTTGTTAGTTTGTTTGTGTGGGTTGGGTTGTTTGGTTGTTTGTCTGTTTGTTGGTTTGTCAGTTTGTTAGAAATTGAAGCAACTGAACTCAGCTTTTTTTTCTTGGCCTGTCGTCACATTCTTCATTTCAGTTAGCACATGAGCCAGGTGAAACGTTACTAGTTGATTGTTTAATTTGTAGAAATGTATTGTAGCTGCCCACGAAATTTTTTAGTTGATTGTAAAAGGAAGTTGGAACAACTGCAAATAGTGTGTGTTTTGTTTTCTTGAAGCTAGACTGTGCGTACGTGTAGTTCCGCGAGCCGAGCTTGCGCAAGAGGTCTCATGAGTAAACCGTCGTCGTGAATGACGTCGCTCGGCAAAAAGTGTTAATGGTCGAGGGCCAAATATAACAATCATTTACACAAGTTTGACACGCAGGAAAATGTTGAGAATTTGTCTATACATAAAATATTTCATGCGTTTAACTATTGTCAAGGTAAACAGTTCTTAAAGGAAGGTTAAACAGGTACCTAAGTGAAAAAAATACTGCTGAAAAAAAACACGTTTTTACAATAATAACATAATTATTGTATACCATCGTCTTTGACTGTCTTTTTCAACATAATATACGTAATATTAAAGAATTTTGGGGTGAAAAAGGAAACGTTTGTTTTTCCTGAAATAAAGCATTCTTCATAAAGGTCTACAGATACTTTGCCATGTATGAGCCACACATTTTTGAGAGGCTCAACAAGTCGTCGTTGGCCGACTATACGGCCAACGATCGGCTCCGGCCGCAAAACGAAGCCGACTTCATTTCGCGGCCGGAGCCGATCGTTAACAATACGAAGTCTCTGATTGGTTATCCTTTCAAAGTTGCTCATTACTGAATGTAATGACAAAACATAAGTAAAACAAAAACACAAATCTCTGCAAAATCGTTTCCTTTCACTTGATTTCAAGTTGATTGCCTTATTTTACTAATTCTTCTCAATGTTTTTACAAGTACAATGTCAGGAAAACCCGGGAACATAGACAAATTTGGTTGTAAAGTTTGACCCTTTTGTCACTGTTTTGGCTCGGATTGAACGACGTTTAGTTGTAATTTTCCAGACGGAAACTCCTTTGTGTTATCAAAAACAAAACAAAACTGACAAAAAACCCGTTTTTTAATAATTTATCTTTCATGAAAAAAATTAAACATTAAAAAATAAAGTCGATGTTCATGGATGACAAAAGCAACCCCGTTTTTGTGTAACTCGGTCCGTTTGAGGAGATTGCCGACGTGACAGCATGGTTTTCTATTTACTTGCGAATAGTGCAAGCAATGTTTGTTTATGTGTACATTTTAAGACCTATGTAAACTTAGGCTGGGACGCATTGCCCATTGGTCTTATCATCTGTCTTTATTATTACAGTTAATAAAGTATTTCAGCCCAATTTGTTGCCCCAAAACATTTTTTTTTATAGCGTCAAAATGGATATTTCAAACTCTAAACAATAAATATGAATGTTAGGCGAAGCAACTTTAACGGTGCTCTCTTTTTATTTCATTATTTCATTGACAAAAGGATTGTTGCATTGGACATTTTCAAACATTATTTTCACCGGTCTTCGTTTTTACAGAATATCAACTCAGATCAGCTGTGTGGTGTGCTGTATCTATCAATCTGCTCAGTAACATCTTTCTCGCATAAATAATGTGTCAATCCATCAAATTCTTATGAGACGATCGTTTAATCTGCACCCTACTTGCCAATAACACAAAATTGACATTGTCCAAAAAAATTAATCCTGCGCGTCGCCCCAAGCACGTGACATTTTACTGCGTCCATGGCGAACCAAAGCTTTTTCTACACAGGCAGTGGAGCGCGCGCACGCACGTCCGATCTAGTTATTATATTCTATATCTATGAGTACTAGATACGCGTGCGCTGAGTTTATTTACGCGCATTAACTGATTGCGCGTCTTATTTCTGGTATAACTGATTCCATAACGCAAGGAAAAGGAATAAAGCAGTGGTATGCAAATAGCCGTAAAACCCAGCCGTACAAGATTTCAAGTTTTTCATAGGTTTGTACACAAACATGGATGCGCCCAGGCGGCTTCAACGTACGAACAAAGCTAGCGCTCTAGTATGGCTCTATGGTTAAAATGCAAGCTAAACAGTAACCATGGATCTCAATTATCACTGTGATAGTTATATTGATAATGAAGATCAACGACAGTAACACACGGGAATTTGACTCCCAAAATGGCACAACCAAGATCTATCGTGAATTGGGTCAAAAGTAAATAAAAAGTAAACTTACCTTGAAACGAAGATTTAGAGATATCATCAGTGACACAACCACTCTATGGAAACAAAATAGGAAAAGCAGATTTAATTTATGTCGAATTTCTCATGTTGGATTTCTCATTCTCTATTGGTTAAAATAATGAACGACCCGAAATGTAAATTGGCAAAGTTTGGCCGGAATAAAAAACACTAAATAAAAAGGCTTCCTAAAAAGGTAACACTTGAATGCTGGCAGTTGTATGGTGGCTTTAAAGGGACATCACACATATATGTTGACGCAAATATTTACGCCAATATTCACAACTTATTGCCAATATTGGCGTCAATATTTGCGACTTGAGGTACAAAACGTGAATATTGACGCCAATATTGGCGTCAATAGTATTATGTTCAATGTTCCTTTAAAGCCACCATACAGTTGGGAGAAAACGTGAATTTTCTTTGCAACTTTCATATCTTTCTGTTAGTATTAAGATAAAATGTGGTTCATAAGAAACGTTTACTAATTATTAGTTTAATAATAAATAAAAAAGCACATGATCCCTCTCACTAAGCGATGTGAATAAATAGGCTAGGCCTTTTCTTAAAATCAACACTGTCCATTTACCCTGGTATCATGGACCCCTGTTACAGTTGTGTTTTTAATGCAACGGAGATACCAAGATGAACACTCGATAATTTGGGTTGTGATTAAAACCGTGTTCACATCGGAAAAACTTGTTTTCTGAAATACAAACAATATACAGGCCTAATGGTTTGGTTTACAAAATGGGACATAATATTGAACACCAATGAATATTAAGTTCACACATTGTAATTTGATCCGGACATTACCCATGATCTGATGCAAAACTTACTTGCTCTTCTACCTCCGTGCTGGTTTCCACTGATCCGTATGCTTTGGATACCAATCTGTCGAAATAGGAAAAGTCATCATCTTGTTTGTAACTCTCAGGGAATTCCTCTTTCCTAGCGTCGTTCAGTTGACAAAAGCCCCTTATTTCATCGTGATTAAATGACAAGCAGAGACGGTGCCTCACACAAAGCATCATGCACTGAGTCTGGACTGTCCTGGATTGATTCAGGAACGAGCGACCGATCAGTGCGCGGTACTGGTAAGGGTGAAAAAGGCTTCCATGGGACCGGAGACAACTCGACCTGGTACCTAGCGACTCATGTGACATCAACAGCAATACCACGGCTAGTACAATCGGCAGCGGCATGTTGCCCAACCTGATCGTACCAAGCCTGTCGGTCCACATTTTATCCGGTTTGACATTAACAGTTGGCACCGTTCATTTTCATCACAGGGGTTCTAAAAATCTTTAAAGCAACAAAGTTTTACTCTTCGCAGGCAGGCGCATAGCATGGTGTTCAAAAGTGAGGCAGCCATTTAGTTCAGATCCCTGCGAGCAGTTGCTCTAATCCTTATGCATCTTGAGGAATGACAATAAAATTACTACCCATCAACCGCGGCAGTGATCGAGGAATGGTGTTTTTGACAGAAAGAGGGCGCAATACTTATTCCATTTTGAAAGTACAAAGTTATTTCAAAACATAAAAAATACAAATTTTCGAAGCAAGTATTTTACACTGATTACAACTGTAAAACTGTCAATAAACAAAACCCTCAAAAGTTGTATATTAACTGCTTTCCTTCACAGAGTTCTCATGCCCTCCTTACAAAGAAAAATTAATGCTGTTTCCGAACTACCGAGTGGCATAATTCTAACTACAGAGGCCGTACGGATAACGGCTCTGGGTGCACCACACTAATAATGGGCTTCCCATAGCAACCACTGCTAAATGTTATTCGAAAATACTCAAAAAATATAAAAAATTCTCCCATCCTCTAGAAAACAAATTAATTTTCAATTTTTAGTAGGTTAGTCGTTGAGAACTTTTGATAGGCTCATCAAAAAAAACAAAAAAAAAAAAAAAACTTAAACGAGTAAACTGGCCGGACTCTATCTTTTTAAAAAATGTGGCTTGCTACACGCTACCGTAATACACAAATTTTCAAGAAACGATATAACACTTAGTAACAGAGTCTGCAAAAATACAATCTGCTGAAATGATTAGTAACAAGACAATCTACTCACAGAGTTTCCTTAGGCTCACCCTCCCACATAAATAACACTAGGAGCATGGCCAGAGCCATGCTCTCTACAAAATAGAGAGAATTACCAACATAAATCAAATGTGCTCTTTCCCTGCTGAAAGCCAACAGGAAAGAGAGGAGTCTAAAGGTCGCAGACACAAACTTTAACTTGTTATTAGTGTTAATATGCAAATCATGAAGTTTGATCACACACTTGAACACTGAGGGCGCACTTGGGTTCCTTACATTATCAAAAAACATTTGTTTTTCTTGGAAAAGGGTGTACCCCTCCCCAGCCAGCCACTGCCGTGGTTGATATTGTTATTGTCATCCGCTCAAGATTTGTATACGGGTTAGAGCCACTATTTATATGAGCAATGGTTAGCATTGCTTTAAAAATTTTTTAGAACCCCTGTGATGAAAATGAACGATGCCAATTGTTACTGTCAAACCAAATAAAATGTGGACCGAATGGCTTGGTACGGTCAGGTTGGGCAACATGCCGCTGCCGATTGTACTAGCCGTGGTATTGCTGTTGATGTCACATGAGTCGCTAGGTACCAGGTCGAGTTGTCTCCGGTCCCATGGAAGCCTTTTTCACCCTTACCAGGACCGCGCACTGATCGGTCGCTCGTTCCTGAATCAATCCAGGACAGTCCAGACTCAGTGCATGATGCTTTGTGTGAGGCACCGTTTCTGCTTGTCATTTAATCACGATGAAATAAGGGGCTTTTGTCAACTGAACGACGCTAGGAAAGAGGAATTCCCTGAGAGTTACAAACAAGATGATGACTTTTCCTATTTCGCCAGATTGGTATCCAAAGCATACGGATCAGTGGAAACCAGCACGGAGGCAGAAGAGCAAGTAAGTTTTGCATTATATCATGGGAAATGTCTGGATTCATTTACAATGTGTGAACTTAATAGTCGTCAGTGTTAGTACCATGTACCATCATTGTAAACCAAACCATTAGGCCTATATTTTTTGTATTTGAAGAAACTGAAGTTTTGTATAATCCGATGTGAACACTGTTTTAATTAAAACCCAAATTATCGAATAATCATCTTGGTATCTCCGTTGCAATAACACTATTACAGAAGTTTATGATACCAGGGTAAATGGATAGCGTTGATTTTAAGAGCAGCGTGTTCATTCACATCATCTAGTGACAGGGATCATGTTATTTATTTATTCATTTATTTTTTTAATTACTTTTAGTAAACAGTTGTCCCAACTGCCAGCAATCAAGTGGTAACTTCTTAGGAAGCCTTTCTATTTAGTGTTTTTTTTCTGGTCAAATTTTGCCAATTTACATGTCAGGTCGGTCATTATTTTAAACAATAGAGAATGAGAAATCCAGCATGAGAATTTCGACATTACTAGCGTGAATCAAATCATAAATGAAGTCTACTTTTCCTATTTTGTTTCCATAGAGTGGTTGTGTCACTGATAACATCTCTGAATCTTCGTTTCAAGGTAAGTTTACTTTTTATTTGACCCAATTCACTTTAAGTCATCACCCACGATAAATCTTGCGCCACTTTGGGAGTCAAATTCCCGTGTGTTACTGTCGTTGATCTTCATTATTAATATTACCATCACAGTAATAATTGAGATCCATGGTTACGGTTTAGGGTGCAAAGTTATTTTTTTTTTTAGAAGCGCGCAATAGTTTTACCTCAATTTACTAGAATTAAATGATTTTAAAATAGTGTGTATGTGCACAGTGATGGGTGCGTGTTTATATATGGCTTTCATAATCAGGAATGGTATAGTAGACAAGCATTATATAAAAACTGACATAAAGATCTTGTCATTTGGTGGAACTTACATCACGTGTCGTTCACTATTACTTCCCATCCGCATCCGCATCCGCATCGGCGATCAAAAAGTCCTATTCGCCCATGGGGAATGGTATTTCCCATTCAACGGTTAGGATCATTCTTGTTCCCAATATTTTTAACCAGTAGAGCGCCAGCTGATAAAGCAAAGGAGCACCTGTGCAAAAGGTTGTGTAATAATCACACCCGCGTATTGCGCTATTATTTAAGCTGCGCGTCAAGTTTGCTTGATGAAGAGATTAGCACGCGCGCGTGGAATATGGAAAAATATGGCGCGTCTGTGTCGCAAGGTTTGGTGCCTACAATCATGGAGCCTTCCACGTTCTTCAGAGAGATTGTGTAACTATTGTGGAGAAAAAATCAAATGACTAGGATCTATATGTCAGTTATATATAACGAATATTGAGTGGCTTGAATTCGTGAAATGGGAGGAATATTATCGCTCGGTAAAAATTTTGACTGTTCCATTTCACTCGGCTTCTCCTCGTCAAATGGAACAGTCAAAGTTTTACCTTGCGATAATATTCCTTCCATTGCACTATGAGCCATATTATATTTGTATACTACAGATGTAATAGATATAATACTATTGATTGTGCATATATTGGCTGCGCGTAAATTAGTGCCTGCGTAAGTATAATTGCTGACTGGTTTTAAACACTCTTGGCCATCAGTCGTTTAAACACCCTCATGTGACATGCTCTCGACCAATCAGATTGGATAAACTGTCAGGGGTATTTATGAATAAAAAATAATCATGATAATAATGTTAAATTGTTGCAAGGCATTATTTTTGTCAGTATTATCATATCTTTAAAAAAAATTACATCTTGGTAATATGAGCGCTTGGACTAAAAGTCACCTCCGCAACATCCAGCAGTTATCGTTGGTAAGAACTAATCGCCATTTATTAGCGTTAACATGTCAACTGTGAAGGGAGGAGGAAAATGAGCTCTAAAGCTGATAGCAACTTGACTTTGAATTGCCAAACGTAATGAAACTATTTAAACTAAAAATTATAATCAATTGTCATTATGATTTTGTTTCACCCCCAAACACAAGCTGATGGGCTTTCCCTGTTACCGCGTATTATATGTTTTTAGAACTTGCAAAGTTTTCATTTCTGCCCTTCAAAATGTCAACTAGGGGTCTCAGAATTATTTTATTTCGGATGTGATTAAGGCCAAGATAATTAAGTTCCTTTCATGTATGGTGAGAAAATCATCCTCTTGTGGCATGCAGTAGGCCTACTGCCCCAAACATCATTTAAAACAAAACAAAAATGTTCTTTTTTAAGTGCAAATTTTTCATTTTTTTGTTATTTTTCAAATTTACAGCTTAAAATTATCTTTTTAGTCCGAAAATTAATTTTCAAAAAAAACCCCAAGAATTTATAGCAACGAATTTTATTTCGTTACTGTTTTATCCCCAAAATTGTCAAAATTATGATCCAGATTTTACAAATAAATCTCATTTTGCATGGCTAACAATTTCAAGTTGAACGAATTCCAGTTATTTGTTTGCAATGTAATGCACATTTTCATTCGTTTTGTTTTGGTCATACGATCACCGACAAAATGTCACTAACAGAAGCTTCAATTGAATATTTATTTATGTTTTCTATTTAATCACCACAATAATTTGAGTTTAAAGAAAAAGGGATAACAAAATCTACCCCGTACTCTTCGCCGGCCAGGTTTGAGGAACAAGGGATAGAAAAATCAATCCCCCCTCTTGGACGGCTGGGTTTGAGGAACAAGGGATATAAAATCCTATCCCCTCCTCTTCGCTGGTCAGGTTTGAGGAACAAGGGATATAAAATTATATCCCTCATTAAATACTAAAATTGTTAGCTTTCGATCCACAAACAGACTTGCCAGGACAACATTTTTCCAGATTTCCCAACAATGAAGCATGCATTGTCATTAAAATGTGGGCGTATTTTCTTTTGGTATATTATTATGCAATAATATTCTGGAGTAAAAAATGTGTCACATTTTGTAGCTCAGAAAATGTATTAAATTAAAAGAGTGTAAAACATATTGTTAAAAGTGCACCAATTTCTTAATTTGTTCTTGCGGCAACATTTTATGAAGAAAAATAGCAACTTCAAGAAATGTTGCTACAGATTACAAAAAACAAGTGAAAAATGAAAAACTGTAATTAAAAATGAACGTGTTAACGATAAAATAAAATATCTAAATAATACAATAAAAAATAAGTGCATTATTTTACTACGGCTGAAAAATTTATTTGTATGCCTCGCGTATTAATTTTGTATACATTGTGATGGGTAGACATTAAAAAATAAATGTTGTATAGGCTTACCTTGAGGAATGAAAGTATTAAGGGATCAGGGAAATAAAATAGTCTTTTAAAAACCAAATATAGCCCGTTGCCATGGTTACAACTCATTATGTATCTTATAGGTTATTTTGGAGTCTCAAAAATCGTTAGCGCTTTTTTTTCAAAAGACCTTAATGTCCAAAATTGTTTGGCTTGGCGGTTGTGTTCATCAACATTGATTTTCATCTCCAACGTCAATTTTTATAATTAGAAGTTCTCTCCAGAGAGGACGTTGAAGGCCATTGCATCTAAACCGGTTGTCATTGCCAGCAATTTATAGCCATAATCATAATGTGTATAAAGCAGTACTACATGTGTACTTTTGGCAATGATGGCTGATGGAGACAAATAAGATTCCAACTGAAAATATATTTGGAAAGATTCAAAAACTGGCGGTGGAATCAACTAGGGGCAGATCCAGAACTGACTTGCTGCAATAAAAATAACACAAAAAGCTCAGGTTTTGTGGTTCTTAGATGTCAACATTTTTTATGTGAGTTTGTACAGTTTTTGATTTGCACACTCCTTGTTTAGGGGGATTTATCAACTAGGGCAGATCCAGACCCAAGCCAAATTCCGTGTTGCAATCGACTGTAACCGATTCCAAAATGAAAATTGGGATCGCGGTACCACTTTTTAGGAGAGTCGATTTTACTTTTTTTCACCCGTATTTTGTTTTTGTTGGTCCCAATGTTGGGTACAAAAATAACACGTTGTTGTTATAGCATTGCATTTGTTTACGGGTAACAATTTTACACTGTCAGCGATGTACTACTTTCAATTTAGATTTGATTCTGGAAGGACCTGCGATTCGTATTTTGGATTTCGAGTTGACTCTGAAAAGCTGGATTCACCCAAGCAAAAATGTCAATGAACATTACCGACATTAGATGCCATGATTTCTTTCAAAGAAATTTGATTAAATAATTATTCCCTGTTTTCCTATACATTTATTCCATTTCTTTCTATTTTCATTTTGCATTGTTCGGGATTGATTCTACATCATCACGAATACATCATGTGTATTTTACAATATGCCTAATAAAGAATCGTGTCATTAAAAAGTGAAGAAACAATAATTTTGTATTCTTAAATTAATTTCAGATTATTTTTTACACATAATCTTTGCCGCCTCTGCTCACGAATAAGAATTTAAACCGCCTGGTCTTGTTGAACATTTTCCAACACGATCACGTTATTTTCCCCTGATCGCTCCACAACTAAAACTATCAGTGTTGTATATTGTTTATACTGCATTCAGCATCAACGTTCTCGCTAATTTCCAAGTCCGAGCATAAAACTATATAGCTCTATGGTCAGAGCATGGAGATAGAATTAGAGTGAGATAATCACATAGGGGCGCGGTTTATACATAAAGAAAGGGAGATGGGTTAGGGGAAGAATCAATTGTATTGCCTGACATTGTCCTTCCAATTCTGATGACCACATTTTCTTTATCACCAACCTCTTATGAAGATATTGAACTCATTTTAGCGTGTGTAAATTTAAGAAATAAAGACATTATTTTGTTTGTTTATTTATTTAAACATGCGTGTGCATTGCTCAAAAGCGTTCATTTTGCACGTATAGATAGCGCTAAAAGTTGACTGTTTGTCATTTTACATGATTGTGCATGCGAGGCGCCGGGCATAGGCCTACCCGAACAGGCAGAACATCGCGGGTTGTTCGAGAGAAGGACCAGGTCGACTCGATCATGGCAGAGTGAAATAGTTCTTTTAGATCCTCACAATTACCCAAGTCCTCTCTTGAAACATACTCATGCCATGAGGAGGAAACCTTTCATGGTCCATATTGATGAGGACCGTCATCCAAAACTCTGCTGCGTGCTAGGGGAGGCCTTTAGTACAATATGTATCGTTGTCTGTACAGTGTTAGCCTACATGAAAATCACGGAGAAAAGTTCCACACATAATGAAATAAGTTAAATCAAAGCACAATCCTTGAGTCATTTTATGGGGGAACATTGTGTTGAAGTTACAAAGATCGGGCTTATCAAAAACCCTGATTGGGACAGCCAATACAAGTTACACTGGTGATGGCCGGGGCGTCTTCCTGGAATTGCTTAGTTCAGTCCGTATGATTGAACTCCAAAAACCGTCCGGAATTTGGATTTAAAATTTTCAGAATTCAAATTATACACAAAAATAACCCAAACACCGTTCAAACCTCGATTTCCCCAAAAATGACGATTCGTCACTAAGTCAAAAACCGACGAATTATTATTCGTTCTTCGGTCGTTTAAAACCGGGCAGGATCTTGGCAATGGGATATTGCACCTCTCCTACGACTCGGTCCATAATCCCATGACCAAGACCCTTCACTGTCTTAACGGCCGTTTAAGATCTCGTCATCATTCACATATTAAAATGCAGTAACTTTGTCTAAAATGTACTCCTCTATTAACAAGATACAATGCTCCCTTTCATAGACTCGGTGCCTGAATGGCAACTGGTGTTTACAGGGGTGGCTGGGACGGGAATGAAGCTGTATGATCTGTGGACTAACCTGACCTGGGATAGCGGCTCCGAGGGGGTCGGAAACTATCGAAACGAAACAATGTTCAAGGCTTGGAACATTGGACAGTTGTGCATCAAATGGGTATGCAAATTAGTTAGCAATGTAGGCCTAACATTAATTTGCCAAGCAATCAGTAAAGCTAACTGACGAAAATGAGAAATCGTGCTTCGTTGTTGTTGCTGCTGTTGCTGCTGTTGTTGTTGTTGTTGCTGTTGTTGTTGTTGCTGTTGTTGTTGTTGTTGCGTTGCTGCTGCTATTTCGTTGTTGCTGCTGCTGCTGTTGCTGGTGTTGTATTTGTTTCGTTGCTGCTGCTGCCTCTGCAGTTGTTGTTGTTGCTGCTGCTGCTGTTGCTGCTGTTGATGTTGCTGTTGTTGGTGATGGTGGTGTTGTTGATATTGTTATTGTTGTTGTTTTGTTGCGTTGCTGCTGCTGCTGTTATTTCGTTGTTGCTGCTGCTGCTGTTGTTGTTTTTGTTTCATTGCTGCTGCTGCCTCCGCTGTTGTTGCTGCTGCTGCTGTTGATGTTGCTGTTGTTGGTGATGGTGTTGTTCTTGTTGTTGCTGTTGCTGTTGTTGCTGCTGCTGCTGCTGCTGCTGACAACACTTAATAATAGCGTGATCTTCTAAAAACTGTATAAATTATTTAGTTCTAAAATCAATGTGGCCTAACTTAAAGATTATTATAAATGACCCTGGTTCGCCAAATTGCAGAAAATTTAATGTTTAACGTTGAGAGCTGAGGATTTCCCCAAAATGACGGATTTAGTAGGAATATCTGACGTCCAAAACACAGAGGAAGAGTCCTAGGGCTACTCTTTTGCTTGCCGTTCAAGCACTATACCGTATCCAATATTCTCTTTTCACCGCATGAACAATTCTGGGCTATGATCACATGGGTTCCTTTGTATTGTTTTAATCTATATACACAGGTCAAGCTATCCTTGTGTGATAATAACCACTTCGAATGCAATGTAGAATTGGTATTCAATGGAACAGAGTCAGACATTTTGAGCTGGTTCGCCAAGGAGCGCCTTGTATCCTCCCCATGGAGTGACCTGACAACGACGGAAACAAATTTCTTCTCTATCACTGGACATGCCGATTCGTAAGTGCATTAATCGCGGATAGCTGGGCACACCTTCATATTTTAACTTCAAGTAATAAACCCTATAGGAAACTGACTGGGTATATGACTCAGTTTTAGTAGAGCGCCAGCACGTTAATCCGGAGGTCGCAGGTTCAAGTCCCGTTCAATCAAAATAATTTACCTAGTCAGTTTCCCTTGTGGTTTAATGCTTGATATTTGAAATAAAAAGTCGCATCCTCTTAACAAGGTGATCCATGATTGTATCGTAAACTTGGGTGCGATCACTGGTTTATATGCGGCAGTTTCAGATTGCATAAAATGCTGACTGTTGTTACTCCACACAAAGATATTGACAAAATAGGGAGACCGCGCCATCATAGGACTCTGAACGATTTCGGCACGATTCCGGATGTCACAGGTTCAAGTCCCGTTCTAGTCAATTTGTCTTTGTTTACCCCAAAAAATAAAAATTAATTTCACAACAGTCATTTAAGTCACACAAAGTAAATATGAAAGAAGGAAGTTGGTCTACTAAAAGAATTAAGCCGCATCACAGAGCAAAAACAAACAGGAATAAAGTACGCACGGTTAGACAAGGTTTTTTTTTTAAGATAAAAAAACACAGAGGAAACTCACACACATTTTCTAAGGTCAAATTCAGTTTTGTGATGCACTCGTTTCCCAATAGATAGAGTCCTTATTGAAAGTAGAAACAACTTACAAGTCTCTAACTTCACATTAAAACGATGTAAAATGAAATTATGTTTTGATACCTTTCCAGACCGAACTGTTAACATCCAAAACATCCAATGACGTCACATTGTAAACATAATTGGTCCGTACATTTTATGTTTATAGGGAATCTTTTTCCGTGATATTCAATTAAATAAATCAGTCGTTGAATTTGTCCTTTTGACCTGAACATTTCTGAACAGGAATGTACAGACCCACTTATTGACATCCAATGACGTCATGTTTCAAATTTCGCTCTGAAAGAGTATAAAATAAAATTACATTTTACACTATTTTAACGAGTGAGAGGTTATGGACTTCCATGGAAGAACTCTCTCTTTAGAAAATAAGTGCGACACAAAACTGAATTGGACCTTAGGGCCCCCTCTTCAAGATGGTCGTAGCTATGAGGTATACTGGGGTCTACTGTATATCCGTTTCCGAAATGTGAATAATGCAAAAGTGAAATTGATTCATCAACTTATTTATGGATATAAAGGCCATCATAACTGTTACGTGAAAATAATTCATACATTATAATGTTACATCGATCTGGTGCAATCTCAGTTTTTATACGGCGCTTTATCTATATACGGGCGTTTCAAAGCGCTCATTTTGTAAGGGTTGTTACAGGGTGATGTTGGGCAATCTGCAGTCAACCAGTGTCAGAAACTCCGGGGAGAACTCCTTTTCTTTTAAAGTGTGGGCCTACTAGGTTCTTTTACGGGCATTACACAACACACAGCACCTAGTACACCCCATCCAAAGGACGAAGCAAATATTGTACTTGTGTTCATTCTGTTCACGTGTGTTATGTTTTTTTACCAGAGACCATTTTCGGCGGTTCTTCATTAATAACATTTACAAGGGATGTAATAAAGATCTTGGCTGGCTGGTGGTGTTAGACGCAAGATCGAGCTGTGTCTGGGAGCGATCTTTTAGCAGTTATCCTGCTATACTGTACGGCACACACAACAAAGTCGTATGGCATGATGCAGCATACGGTACAACATCAATTTGTGAATAATTTTGTATTAAATTAAAAAGCAAAAAGAATGATCTTCTCTGACCCTTATAAATAATACGAAGCCTGATGGATAAACAAATCCGTTCTTTTACGGTTTAGTACTCTACGAACGGATTATTAAACTGTTCGAACGGATCACTAAACTGTGCGTACAGATCATTTATAAACCGTTCGAACGGCAAGCAAGCGAGCAAGCAAGCAAGCAAACAAGCAAATAAACAAACAAACAAACAAATAAATGATAAATAATAAAATGGAATAAAAATTACTGTGCCCCTGCTTGCCCCCGCCCTTCCATTATTTCTACTTACACAGTACCTTCCCTATATCCAGTGTTATCTATACATATTTGGCTGAATACCTTCCCTTACATTAAAATAGTAATCGTTGCGTCTGAACAGTGTGCGATCCGTTGATTGACTGTCAAGTATAGTTAATACCCAAATTGGAATTTAACAATCCCTGGACTTGCAATATTATCATAGACTCATGTCTTGTTTACATCAGGCCGACAGTTCAGCTAAAATGTAAGTCCATGACAGACAAAAGATAATTTTATTTATAGTCCTATCTAATTCGGTGTTTTTAACTGGTTCAAAATTTGGAAATGAATAATATAATAAATACATTGGAAAATAACAAATAGTCACAGGAAAGATACCAATCAAAGTTCCATGCAACATGTCTCTTTAATCTTTACTAATCCTATTGTTGTTATTTCCAGCTGGAACTGTGGGCGAGGCGAATTACTTAACCATCCACATTGATACCGAATGAGCTGAGCCTTTGGAACGTACAGGTATCCGCAACGTGCACTGCACCATGTTGTGTCGCGGTTCCACACCTAAGGCCGTTTACGAAACCACGGCTTGGGCTTGGGCTCCGTCCCGTTTGAAGCCCCGTAAGGAAACCACACATTTTCTAAGTAACTGACGGAGCCTAAGCCCAAGCCCAAGTCCATGCCGTTGTTTCGTGAACGGCCTATGTTCCACACCTATGTTCCGACACCTCTGTTTCCGACATCCCAATCCGACACTGGCCCCTTATGTGTTTTCCTAATCCTGACCCAATCCTAACCCTAACCCTTTCCTGTTGGTGATACCTGGTTTTTTTTAGTGACGGTTAACTGTTGTTGGTTATCAATAAAATAAAAAAGTTATGCCTTATTCCTGGCGTGTAGAGGGTTGCATTTCGGAACATAGGGGTGTCAGAACACAGTCACCGGTGTGTCTCGCCACCGGATGAATAATTATAGACCGATCCATTAAGCCCCGCCTACTAACGTATTGACCAATAACAGCCTCAACAACGCCACTGAAAGTCCGACAAAGGTCCGACCCGTTAAAAATCACATTAGAAAAGTAAGCAAACTGCCGCCATTGTTCTGACATACAACTGCACAAACAACTGTGTACTTTTGTTCAGTTTTGTTTTAGTTTTTCGTATTTCGGTGGTGCAAATCCCTTAGTAGTGGTCCCTGTACAGCCTTTGTGTAAAAGTGGTTTAACAGTGTTGTTGTCTGCATCGTTCTTTGGATTCAAGGCAATGCTCAGAAGGCCACGAAACTAAATCCATACCGTTCGCTAAATGTGTGTGTATCCGATATGTGTGGGCCGCAACCGAACCCCCACCGCCGGCCGCGCTGCGATCGTGGCAAGAAAGTCACACGGGCGAGGTATACTAGGCAGTTGCTAGGTAGGCGGGGCTTAATGGATCGGTCTATTGCCGTTCTTTTATAAGTTGAAACTCTAATTTCCAAAAAATGTTAATAAATTATGTGTAACAAAATCAAATAAGAAACGTCAGTTAAGGCACAGTGACCTGGGTAATAATGTTGGAGGCCCATGAGCATCACTACGTGACAAAGTTGAGATTTGATTTTCCATATACAAGTAGCCACTATTACGATTATTATTAAATATTGTGATGTCATAGGTTTTATTTAATTCAATGATTATTGTATACCGCATCTACCATGGTTTAAGCGTTGGAATGTTTTATTACGTAAATTGAATACTTTTCGCGGTATGAAACCCATTGAGCACACTCCCTCGTGGTCTATCACCCAGTGTGGCGTGTGTGCCGGTGTATGGTGGACACATTACCCTAGGACAGAATACCCTATGACACCGGTCATCACATGGCTCTTTTTCCTTGTCCTTAGGGTGGAATGCTTTACCATGGAGTGTTTGGTCGCTTTTTGAGTTGGAGATTCCCCAACAATTGTAAATAGTGTAGTAATGTAATAAACTAATTGAACATGGAGTTGTGCCTGAACGTGTTTTCTTCTGACTTCATGTCTGTCAATGAGATCCCCTATGGTTGGAAAATCCCCAAACATCACAATTATATAACCTGGTAAAGAAAATTGAATGAGACAAATTCCAACAAGTCGTTGAGAGTACGGATTTGAGTGCTCAAATTTATTCTCACTCTCTTTACGCCAAACTGTCTAATTCCCATGGTATTCTCGATCCACTCTTTTGAAACAAAGTAACATTTTGTAATGCTAAAATATAAACACACA
This sequence comes from Marthasterias glacialis, assembly GCA_911728455.2. Classification (NCBI taxonomy): domain Eukaryota; kingdom Metazoa; phylum Echinodermata; class Asteroidea; order Forcipulatida; family Asteriidae; genus Marthasterias; species Marthasterias glacialis. The sequence continues at coordinate 6,352,088 of OU452219.1, forward strand.
AACAAAACATGGGTCCACGTTCTGACATTTCCATGAATCTGAATTCCATCGGATCCAGTTCCACATTTATCTACATTGTTTGTACATAAGAAGTAAAAAAAAGAAATCCACCTTATTCTACATTGCCTTAAAAAATTATTGAAACAAACTCAAGCACTTCTGTTAACAGATAATTTTTAGAAAAATCAGAGCGCGAGAAAATATTTAAAGAGATCTTGCTTCTTCAAATGAAGAAAAAAACCGGATAGGTTTGTATGGGAACTATTATTCAGTGAAAAAACACCCACAGATATAAAAACATGCATATTTTCATGGTCTGTGATCAAAGTTTAAAAAAATGAAATATGTTTAAAACGTTAATTACAAGTTATGGAAAAGAATTCCACCATACCCTTCCATCTACATGTATATTAACAACAATCCTCAAACTGTCTTCTTTTAAAAAGAAAATGTTAATCATTTCTGATTCTTTTGTAATTATCGTTCCTCGTCGGACCAATAATAATCTTGATCTTCATCGGGGTCGGAGTCGGACACTGGGGTAACGTCAAACATGTCGGCCATCTTGCCTTTCATGGCTTTAGTTAGCGAGGCACTACCTGAAGATTTGGCGACTCCTCTGCCGACCTGCTGCAAGAGAAGAAGACGACGTGGCATGAGCCGTTTTATTATAAATCCCTGTCAGTCTAAAAGTCCTTCTACATGTAGGCCTACATCCAATTGCCAAAATGAAGGATTCAGAAGCACTGGGGCCAGTAGGTCCCAACTAACAAACTGCTTATCACAAGGGTCGTAAATACCATTCTTATCTAAGTCCAAACAATTTGGTGTGGAGCGACATGGGAAAGATGATATTGGAGGATTGAGGTCTTACGCTAGCAACAATTCCTACTTTGTATGGGTTGTTTTAATTAATTCGATTGTGAAATATTTAGACATACCATAAGCCATTATTATGTAGCATTACATTTTAAATAATTCCTTTCACTTAACTACAATTTAACTCGTACAACAGGACAATTGAATGTTATCACATTGGAAAGTGAGAAGCCACCCTTTCGTCTCCTTCGTGAAGAGACATTAATAATAACCATTTAAAAGATCAGACAGGAAAAGAGTCAATATCATTTCAAAAAAGGAAGACACACCCACGTGACCGGTCTACGACCAATCAGAATGCACACACTCTCAAAGGTACTTATCAATGCAAAGTAATACAACATTAACAAATGCATGTCCCTTCTCCAGCTGAGAATACAAGGTTAATACAACAAATGTCTTTAAATAAATTCATTAAAAGAAGAAGGAGAAACTGAAAAAACAATTCAACTTTATAAATCATTATTAAGGAACCATTCTTAACTGCGTAGTCATAGCTAAAGGGTACCACAATGCACTGAACTAGTTTTTCATTTGATGATTATTGCAAGAAAAGTTTAATAAATGCACATTTGGCTTTTACATACATTTTTCAAAGACTTAGGTCTTCTTGAAATTAAAAGTTTCAGTCATGAGAAATGCTTTTGAATGATGAAATGGGTAATTATTTGGGTAAAATTACACACAAAAGTATGCTAGCTTTGGAGCCAGAAATAGGACAAACGTTGTGCATGCAGCAGACAGGCACATGTGTGACACAATGAGTTACCAACAGGATAGGCCCTAATTATGTCTTACTGGAAAGCTCTTATTCTCATCTATTTGATGAGCAGATAAACCCAGGTTTGAGTGCCTGGTTTTGGTATGGAGCGCCACATATGACAGAGACCATACCTTGTTTGAGGTGAATGACCTCTGTGTGAATCCACGGGATTTCTTCTTCTTCTGCAAGCCGTGAATATATTGATCAATGTGCTTCCTAGAATTCAAAAGAGGAAATTTCAATTCAACATGAGCACCGAATTCGACGAAATGTTCACAGATATTTGTCGCCAAGCGTTTTTACTGAAAACAAGTGGATGGAAATAGACCATTATCATGCTGCCTCTAAACTTAGTCTTGCTCCCGGTGTGAAATAGCATTACTGCATTACTGATTCTCACTACTACTTGAAAGGTACCAGACTATTTTGCTCTTCCAGCCTCCGTTTGGTTTACATTGATTTGAGTAGTAGGAAAAACAAGATAGTGGCACCATGTTAAAAGTATACTGATTCAATCTTTAAAAAAAAATATAAAAAATAAAAAAAAGCAATGATGTACTTTCCCTTTAAGACAGAGAAAAGTGCTACAAAAGTATCCTTAGAGAAACCATTTCCCATTTTGAAAATTGCATTTGGATGGGAGATTGTTCTTTGTCTAAGCATGGTTTGGGCTGCTAGTCTGGGGTATGTTACAGCTATTTAATACAATCAGTGTCTTCGTCTTTCCTCAAGCTGTTTCGCTCTATAAACAATAAAGAACCCAGCACAAAAATGTTTAAAAAATTAGGGATAAAGACTTCCCAGGTCTGGATGGGATTCGAACCCTGATCCACAAGCTTGAAAGATTAGGGAAGGTAACATTAACACAAGAACATGACGAAAGAGGAAGAATAAAATCCTGACAGTCGCAAGGATTTAAGAGGATTTAAATGGTTTAAAATATACGAAAGACAAAGACAAAATTGCATTGAATTCAACACGATAAACAGTTAAAAATTAACAATACAAAAACTCAGAAGTTGAAGTGGTTATAAACAGAAAGAGCGATGATTTACAATTTCACAAAATACACACAAATTCAAAAGGGTAGTTGAAGGTGAACATGCGATGAACAAATAAAGCTGATGGTTCAAATATAATATTAAACATTAAAAATAATATTCATGAATTCAAAACGTTTCAAGGAGTAAGCACTGAAGAATCCAAGACGGCTTTCATTCAATAGTTTAACCATGTAAGGAAATGCACTATTAGCATTTCTCTGAGTGTGCAAATCTAAGCCATACATGTGTATTAGTACAAAAGCTTCTTTATATCAGTAATAGATTGTGCAAGTCTCACAATATTTTGAAAACTTGAATGCAAGTCGAAATAAGACTACACAAAATTTCATGAAATCATACCTTCTTTTTGAATTTTATTTATACAAAATTCTTGAAAAATAAAAATACTCATAGCAATTTTTTATAAAATCAGTTTGTAACTTTTATGTATTTCCAATAATTTGTTGTATTGAACATTAAAACAATATCAAACTTGGGATGAGGATGCTTCTTCAACCTCAATGATTCTAGGCTACACGCAGGACCAATTGCAAATCATGCACAAAGTTGTGCAACCATCACATAGGTTTAATGATAACATGAACGACAGTTGGGCAAAATTCTTAATTGTTTACAAGTAACTGGTATTTCGTCGACTTGGTCCCGAAGTTCGAACACGCATGAGACTTGCACAGTCTATTCAAAGTTTATAGGATTTCCATGAGTGCCATTGGCTACTTCTTTATCCCAAACTCTGCAGTAAAAGGGAACATTTTTCTGACAAAATCACAGGCATGCATTACACCACCACCAATGCTCTCGCAAAGTGTGGAATTTTGAGCGTCACACAAGTGTCCCTTACCTGTCAACAGAGGGCAGCAGGCCAGGGCTGATGAGGTTGGAGTATGGTGTTTTCTTATCTGATAGGGGAAGCAGTCCCTGATAGCGGACACTTGGCGTCTTGAATCGTGCTGACCCGGGAGTCTTACCGGCCGGTCCTTCTTCTCCTTCTTCATCAATCTCCCACTCTCCAAGGGGTATCTGGACATACCCCCCAAAAAAAGACTCCAATTCAAACCTACATTACCTCAATTTCAATAACATTTTTTCTTCCAGCTTATGATGCATAAATATTAATAATAATAGTGTCCATTTATAAAGTAATAATAATAATAATAATTTGGGAGGCTAATCATCATTAATGGCAGCTGCAAAGCTGAATTGCGAAGGACGCAGCTACACGTGTTCGAGCTGCAGGCATTCTAGGGTGCCTTTGGCAGCCAGCCACATCAACCCATATAAGGCCACTGAGGACAACCCAAGATCAAAAGTGTTAGATTTTTCCGGAGGGAGGAAAACCTGATGGCCTAGAGAAAAACCCTCGTGGCACAGGAGAGAACCAATGCACAACTCTACTTACATGTCCTTAGCCGGGAATTGAACCAGGGACACATTGGTGAGAGGCGAGTGCTTTACGCACACGCCACCCATGCCATGTCTGTCATAAATGACACTCCCGGCATAAAGTTATCAAATCTGGTGCCTTGGTGAAGGTCATTAAGAATGTTTATGAAAAGGATACAAGGTGAGACGGTGCATATTACTGCCAGATCATGCCAGAAATACCGGGAGAAAACCCTTCTCTTTATGATAAGTGTACTGGGTTCTTTTACGAGCATTACACAACACACAGGACCTATGGCTCTACGTCCCATATGAAGGACAAAATAATAACAGTTAAGTGACATGCTTAAGGACACAAGTGTCAAGACCCACACTCTTCGGATCAGAAACACCAGAGCTTTACCGATCAACTAAATATATACTTAAAGCACAGTCAGTGCGTTTTAGAGATCACATTATCATGAGGCTCACTCTGATGCGGACGAAGACCATTTCCCAATCCATTGTCTCACTCATTATCCCTTCCATAAGCACCTTCAGTCACAGCAAACGCTCTGCCTCATCATCTCATCCTTTCACTGTCTGTGTTCCAAAGGCCAGTACTGTGAGATATTCAACTAGCTTTTTCTCCCACGCTGTTGCACCTCCCTACATGTATCTTGCTTTCCACAACTTTACAATCTGCCACAATTCAAGTTGAATGTGAACAGGTAATTCCCCTCACTTTGTCATAATTTTCCTGTGTAGCCCTCACCCTGAATGACCTTTTTGGCCTTGTGTTGGTCAATTTTCCAATAAAATTTCAAAATACTGTCAGCCAGTACAAAATGCAATCATCTGCTGGAACACCGCTTCAACTTTTTTTGAACCAGTTACCTTGACTTTCTTCTGTTTCTTGAACGGCGTGGATTCAAAGATGTCATCCTCATACCCTCGGTTGTGTTGCTCCACCAGGTCCCTCAGCTGTCGTTTCCTCTTCATTGTACCCACCTTGGCTGTCAGAGCTATGGAAGCTGCCGAAGAAATGGTTGGAATAAAAAGATCACAGTTCTTGTGGCGTGGGTGGAAATATGTTGTATCTTGGCACCACTGGACTTGTGTGAACATGATACGGCAGTGGCATAGCAAAAAATTTCTTCAAGGGGGAGGGGTGTTTCCCCTCCCCCTAAGATTGTAGTATGTGTTCGTATAGCATGGCTGTGGCCCCTGTAATTGCTTTAAGACATATAAATGGAACGTGTGGAATGTGAAATACACACACATGATAATATCCACGCCATTGCCTGCTCGATATGTGGCAGGGTGTACCCCCCTTCCTATTGTGTCTTCATTTTGTTCGGGAAATCTCTGGAATTCTTTTGAGGATTTTAGGGGGTGCTTCTGTACAAGAGGGGAAGAGTGTGTTGAGTATGGGAACATTTGTAGGGGTGGGGGTTGACTCCCTCTGCCACATATCGGGCATGGTATAACCTGCCCACCTTTGTGTTATTTTCTTCTGTCGGTAAAGGGGGGTTGGGGGGTTGGAACCCCAACCCCACTCGCTACAACCACTGAGATTTGATATGGTGGTTGTTTCACATATGTGTGTCATGTACAGAATATTTATGGTGACACAAAGATTTCATACTCTATAAGTCAGTCTATATAAGTCGTTTTCAAATCTTATTAAGACAGTATACTCTTTTTTTAAATTTTCTTTCAGTTCAATAGTTTGAAAACATGCTCACTTTTTGCTTGGTTCTCTTGTTGTTTGGATTGTTCTTTTGTTGACTTCATAGTGCTAGAGTTTGCAGTACTCAACTTTGTTGAACTGGCAGGGAGAAGAAAAAAAGCAAAGTAGGAAGTTTAACCGGAACGTAATACCAACGTGAAAAGACAAAAAGAAAAACTACCAACAGAGCGTGGAGTTGAGTAGTCTCCTGGGTTTCATCCTCTGACAACCTACAGCCAATGATAATATGGGGGGGGGGGGGGGTTTGCGTGTTGGAATGGAATCGATGAATGTTGTGCCCCTTTTGGACATTCTTCAGTCATGGTTTCAAGATTGGATGAAAAAAAAAAATGGAGGAATAAAATGTAAATTTCGGCAAATCTCAAACATTTCAATGGTTACTTTTAGTGGCATTTTCATATAACTTTGTAAAGATTTTGGGTATGGCTCATATACTTTAATTTTAGTATAGTTTCGGTAGAGTTTAGGTGGACGGTTATCTTCTGTCGCCAAGTTGATTTAAATCGAATAAGAACTCGTCCTGCTTAGTTAAGAAAATATTGCCATGCTGATTTGGGATCGGGGGGGGGGGGGGGGACTTCTACTATTGCTTAGCCAATCAGTGGAACTCCTCGTAATTTTCTTCACTATCCCCCGAGTGAGATAAGCTGATCTCAAAGTCTTGTCTAGCTCCTCTAGTCATGATCAGATCTTTCAGTTATCAAATTGTTATTTCTATATCTGTCAACAGTTTTAATACTTATTCTTGTGAACAGTCTCCTGACGATGACTAGAGCAGGCTAGTCGAAACGTTGAGACCAATTATTGACTCACTCCGCGGCAGTGAAACTATCCGAGAATGACTCCTCGATCCACTAAGCAAAAGTAGTCGTAGTCACGGCCGATTTCCTACCATCCCAGGTAGTACTTAATAAGCAGGACAGTTCTTTTCAGAACTCAGTTGTCCCCCCCAGAATTCCAAAATCTACTCCGCGGTAGTAGAATAATAAGCAGGACAAGTTCTCACAAGAACAATCTACTATATATAGCAAAGTAGATATAATCACAAGGTGTTACCACAAACCAAATAGACATTGATACCTCATCATGCAATGCCTCAAAACCTATATCTTGTAAACTTGTTCTTTTAGCTACTTCTGTCTGCCCAACTTGATTTTTTTATAATAACCTAGAGTAATTAGAGAAAAAAAAGTTCACAAACCATTCAGGAAAATAACTCACCGCTTTGAAAGTTCTGATTTGTCTGTTTGCAAAATGCTCTCTTCATTTACAGCTTCTATGCTCGGTATTCCATTTGAAGGTCTTTCCCTGGTTTTCTCATTTTGTACTCTTCCCCTTCGCGCGACGTTGGCCTTGGTAGAGGATCCATCTGTTTTCTCCTCGTGGAGCCTACTTCTACCGCCCTGGCTGTCTTGGTCAGATACTTGACTAGTTGCGGTTGTTTTGGAGTGAGCTTTTTGATGCCAAGCTGTTGCTTGGTTTTTGCTTTCAGTCACATGGTTTTGAGGGGTCTTTTTAGTTTTAGAATCACTCTCAGTTTTTAGACAATTTCTCTTGGGTTGATGCCTCTGGATGACCACTGCTTTCTTGCTCAGTCCTCTGCGGACGGGTTGCTTCTGGAGTTTACAAGTGTCGTCAGTGTCGTCTGATGAGGCTTCAGAGCTTGTTAATCGCCTTGTTGAACTTGTTAAGACTTGGGCTACCACCGGTTGCTCTCGGGTTGGGTCATCTTCTGATGTCTGGACGGGTGTTCTCTGGGGCACCCTTCGGGAGCGACTGCCTGAAGATTTTTTGTAGCTTTTTCTTAGAGGACCCAAACTTTCTCCATCCTCTGAGCTCTTAGTGACAAGAGTCTCAGCATCTGAGCTTGAAATATTAACAACATTACGTGAATTGTCACTGTTGGAGACAGTGGTTGTTTCTGTGGTAGTCTCATCAGTGTTGTAGTTCCGATCCTCTAGGGTGCCGTAAACTCGCCTATGGGGTTTACTCCTGGTCACCCACGTCATATTGACACTCTTGTCTCCCTCCTCGCTCCAGTTACTAATCGAGTCTCCCGTCGTCGTTGAGGTGTGAGTGAAGAGAACCTTCTGAGGGTTGGCTTCATCATCGCTCAAGTCATAGACATCTGATGTGCTGGATGAATTGCAGACCTTGATCCTCTCCGCACTAAATGCTGTTATCCTCACGCTTCTTTCTCTCATTTTGGCAATGCGCCCTTGTTTGTGTTTCTCGACCACCGCCAGGATCTCCTGCTGAAGGTTCAACGTCGCTGGTGCTCCACTTGCCTTGGAGGAATGCTTTGTTTGAAAAAGTTCTGGCTGAGACTTCTCGTTAAACAGACCCTGGTCTGAGGACACCTGACTGTCAACACTCCCCTGAGACTCGCTGCTCCTCTCAACACCATTTGGCGTTTTTCCAGAAAAGTCGGACCTAACCTGGGTGACTTCATCTTCTGTTCCTTGATAATACAGTGGTGAAACCGGCGCCCCGCTTTGATGCCGAGCGCTTCTTTCTTCAACCTTCCTGACTCTGTTTTTTCGAGGTGGCGGTGGTTGTTTCTGGCAATCCTGCCGGCTTGATGCATGCATCGTAACTATTTCATGCCTTTGACTACCTTTTCTTAAATTACCGATTGGTTTCTCCACGCATGAATCATCAGTTACAGCATGTTTATGCTTGGAAGTCCGACCTCTTTTTGAGCTGGAAGAATTGCCTCTTCTTTCAGAGCTGAGTGTAGCATCATTTTCAGCCACATATGCATTATCAGATGACGCTGCAGTGTTCCTAGTAATCCTTGTTCCTCTTCTGGCAGAATCTTTCCCCTTGGCTTTTTGGTGATTTCTTCTGGGTGGTACCTTTGTAGAATCAGTATCTGTGTCCAAACACGATGTGCTTGTATTATCTTCGTGGCTCTCCTCTTCATGTTGGTATATGGTCTTTTTCAGCTGTGTTTTGCTTTTCTTCTCCACTGACATGTCCATGGTTTGCTCTTTCTTATACTTACGTCTGTTTACTCGTACTTCTCTCTGAATTGTAGAAAGAAAAAAACATTTAAATTTGTTTGTCGCATTTACTAGGATAGGTTCGATTTTGGGGGCAAACATTGTGAAAATATTAAAACTCAATCTTACTTGATATAATGTTATATCAAATTAATTTGTATTTACCAAGTCAGTTTAACTTGCGATTTATTGCTTGATATTTAAAAGAAATTGATAACCCCTAAAGGTGATCCCCTTACAGGATGAAGCTTCCCAGGTTATATCGTAACCTGGGCATGATCCCTGGCTATAACGGCAGTATGTATGATTTCAGACTGGCACCCCAAAAACAAAGATGTTGACGAAATAGGGAGACTACCAACATAGGGTTCAAGAGCTCAGTTGGCAGAGCACTGGCTCATAAACGTGGAAATCATAAGTTGAAATCTCGCTCTGGTCAATTTTGTTTTTCACCCCATAAGAATAGTTGCTATAAAGTTAGTAAAACAATCAAAGGTTCTTTGAAAAGTTTTCAGCTATTGCTTCCAATACATTTTGCTGTTGTGGAAAAATTAGGAATAGCTTTGAAATCTTTATTTATTAATCAAATGTAATTACATTTTGTAATTGCCATCTTCTAGGTATATTAGAACGGATTGAAGGACTTGAAAATGACTAAAGATCAAAGCGGCTTACTGGTCCGATTTCAAGAGATTCTTGAAGATTGATCTTGGAAGCGGAAACGGACGTGAGGTCCTCAGTTCCCGAGAGGATCTCCACAAAGTCAAGGGATGTATTATGACGGATGCGCTGGCCAGTCCAGTATGCCAGGGGAGGCTTGAGCAGACGACCACTGCTGGAACGATGCAGGTCTTTTATGCAAAGATTCTGAGCTGGATTTGTGGAGTATACAATAAAAGGTTTAACCTTCCTACCACTGACCCATTTCATATCATGTTGTTTTAAAGGATAGATGCACCATGCCAGCCTACAATATGAGATACCATGTGGTGAATGCATCTACACAGTACACAGTCAACCCTCTTACTGTCTGACCATTCAATATCATCCACTATGGTTTGGAATGATAGCTAAGCTTTGCCAGCCTGCACTACGATACAATGTGGTGAATGAATCTACACAGTATGCACATGTTCCCAGTTAGTTCTGTGTACAGTTGTGTGCCACCATACACAACTTGCGCAGTTGAATGATTTCAAATGGTTGGTCAACTCTCAATGTTTGGTCAATTTAACAGAAGGTCACTCCTACTAAAGTTGGAATTAAAACCTTTGTTTTTTAATTAACATCCAAATATTTGATAGCTGAAATGATGAAATAAGGTCCGTTATTCATTACTTCTTTCTCACAATTTTAAGGATTTTAATAATTTTAATGAATGGACTGCTTCATTAACTACGACAAAAAACATCTTATAACAACTTATTTAACCGGAGAACCTAAAAACAGGCCAAACTCTTGTGCAACACATAAACATCTTATAACTGGCAACTGTGTAAAATCAGAATATCGCAACGAAATTCACTTCTAAGTCTCCTTTTTTTCAGGGGTTGTGGCGTAACCCCCGATTTCAGACCTTTATCCTTTTTGTACAAGAAGAGGATTATGAGAGATCAAGAGGATGCCACCATTGTTTATCGGCTCAATGGGAGTAAGTCCGCTTAAACCGAGAATTCAGCCTAGATTCTGGCCATGGGATGAATAACCGTCTGAGGTTTTGCAATTCACCCTGAATGAATCCCATATTTTCTCAAAAGAGACGCAAAATCCCTGTGCTGTCTATAAGAACCTTTGTTGTCTTGGCATTGTTTAATCAGGGTTTCTTTGTGACAATGACATTCTCCAAAAAACTAATACAACAAAGATGCACAGTAAAGACTTTAAATACCAAAGTTAACTGGTCCTTCTCTTTCCATCATTTGAGTCATTGATCTGTAAGCTCCGAGACATAAATATAGACAAAACATGTTGTCAATTTTGTCTGTCTGTCTCTCTGTTAAGTGTTTTTCTGTCACATTATTAGTTTATAAGTCACTAATCTAGCGCAAACGTTAGTTACAAACTAACTCCAATTTCCCTTCGGGAAGCCGGTTTTTACTCTATCAATGGTAGCATTCAATAGAAAAAAAAACACAAAAAACCATTTGATCAGATTAAATTGTAATTTAAGAACCACTTACGTGTCAAATCAACTGGATTTTTCTTCTTGACTTTCCTAATGGAACCATTGATGGTTTGATCAACGAGGTTCGGCACAGGCGAAAGTCCGACAGGCTCCTTCTTATGAGTTGGCTTGTCTGATTTCACCTTAAGTTCCCTGAGAAAAAAAATCACTTATTGAAATTTTATTCAATAGTCGTAACCAAACCCTGTGTAAAATGACCATACAGTACCATAGACGGTAACAAGCAGTGGTTGCTAACAGTAACCATTATTGGGTGTCAATGCCGCGCGGTCTAACATACCGCCCTCAAGGTCTGGTGTTCTAAGAGTGTGGGTTCAGGTCCTGGTCATGGCACTGTCTCCTTCAACAAGACACTTCACAATTCATCCATAGGATTTGAAGAATGCCAGAAGTCCTGTTTGTCCTGTAATGCTCATAAAAGAACCCAGTACACTTATCGTTTAGTAAGAGAAAAGGTTGGCCCTTGTTTCTCTGGCATGGTTGGCTGCAGATTGTGCCAGATCACCTTACAAGGTGCTACATGAATGGGTCTCATAATTCAAACTTAGCTCTGCATACCCGTCGTAAAAATAAGAAGCACTTTCAGACGTCTTGCCAAAAGAAGATGGTAATTAATATATACCCACAAATGAAAACAACAACCATGATTTGCATTCCTTAGGACTCAAGCTCAAACTTGGTATAACAAAGCCTGTTTTTTTCAAGAAATAATCACCAAGAAATGCCCTGGGGCTAATCACCTAGCGTTGCTTACCACAGAATTCTGCATTAACAGTGCTTCTTAAAGCACAGAATCGACTGGGCTGTTAACGTTGAATTACGTGGTAACAAGCGCCATGAAACTGGGCCCTTTGGTCTCGCATTTAAAACATCTACTCTAGAATGTGATTGTCCCTTTTGTAGTGGATTTTTTTCCCCAGCAGGATTCAGAAAGCACTGAGCATTTAGTGTTAGTGTTATTCTTTTTTTTTCTTGCATTTAAACTTGCTTTTTATTTTAGTTTGCTTCCGCGTTTAAGTTCTTGGCTTGTTCTCTGTGCCATTTCAAGTATCTTTTATATTATTTTCAAGTACTATTGTTGCCTGGGTTTTAAAGTTTTCTTGTGAGGCGCTTTGGGTATTTTACATACAGTGCCATATAAATGCCATTTATTATTATCATTTTTATTTTTATTATTATTGTTATTATTGTTATTATTATAAGTGCCTTGTTAAGGACACAAGTGTCAGGACCGGGTCTCAAACTCACACTCTGATGATCAGAAACACCAGAGCCTGAGTCCAGTGCACTTGGCTGCTCGGCCACAACTTGCCAGTAAAATAGTAAGCAAATATAAACTCGTTCCGGCCATCAGGAACTGCAGCTTACCTTTCTTCTGCTTCTGTGAAGTGATCGTACAGCAACTCTCGCCAGTTTGGAGGGAAACCTTTTTGGAAACTGCGAACAAATGGTTCTGAAAATCCTGAAATAACAAACAACATAACATTTGAAACAACTTTTTTTAAACATCCAAAATATAATGTTTTATTTAGCTCTAACCCAAGCAGTGTTCCGGGCTGATTAAGTTGGCCCAACTTTTGGACAGTGTAATGGCAGGGCCTATTAAATCGGCTCCATTTATATCGCATTTATTTTTGAAACAACACGACCTTTAAATGACCTTTGTGAAAGTTCACGATGACCTTTGTGAAAGTTCAAGTCGAGATCAAAATAAAGTTTGGGATGTCAGCTTTGAAGTTGTACATGCCTTGACTGCAATCATCGTTTCTAGAACTCTTATTTGCAATTTCTAAAAAAATTGTAATCAACAGTTCAACATGAATGGAACTTCGCGCATTTAATACAGGGCACTTCTAGGGTTAATGACAGAGAGTAACGAGGAGAGCCTTTTAAGTTACTTGTAAAAGTCCTGCAGCCGATTTCACGAAACTTTACGCAAGTGCGTAAGTCCACTTGCGCAACATTAAGTGCTTAAGTTGGGCAATAAAATGTGGCGCAAGGCAAGGACTTTTGCAGCTGCAGAAAGTTTTGTAAAATCAACCGCTGGGTTCAATTTCATAAGGCTGTTCAGCGCAGAAAATGGCTAAGCACATAAAAAAATTACTAAGCAAAAACGGTTACCATTTATTACAAACACCATGAAGTGTATACTTTTCAGGACTGGTTCCCTGTTAATTTTTGCTTAGCAGACAAATTTGCTGAGCATGAATTTCTGCTTTACAGCTTTATGTAATTGGGACCAGTACAAACGCTTTGTGATCAAGAAGCTTGGGACTGTTTTGTTTGGCATAGGCCCTTTTCGAAACCAAGGCATCGGCTTGGGTTTCGGCTTGGGCTTGGGCTTGGGCTCCGGCTTGGTTTCCGTCCACCTGTTTGAAACCCCATAAGGAAAGCACTAAATAAGTGACAAAGTCCAAGTCCAAGCCCAAGCTGTGGTTATGAAAAGTGTCTCAGGCCTTGTCCAAATCAAGCAGCTTCGGATATGGCTGTTGGCTGTGACGACAATGTTGAAGAATAGGCAGTTTCAGCCATCAGCCACAGCATGAGCCAAAGCCATCAATTCAGACACAGCTTTAGTCTCACTTATGCACTGGGAGAAGACAAACCTTACCCTGTTCCATGGCTAGTGCTCGGTCCATTTTCCCTGACAGACGATACAGGGTACCAGACTTTGTAGCTAGTAAGCGAGGTTTGATCCGCACCATGATGGCTGTGCTGTGCCAGAACTGGCCTGCATCATCTCCACTGTTATTATTAAAGACATTGGAAATAACAGTTAAGTTCCCAATGGGCACAGTTTGGACTGCTATGAAGACATTTCTTAATTTATACTGACCAGTCTATTTTGAATCTTAGCTTTATTCTGAATTTCATATTATTTATAAAGGAAAGTAGGTTACAGACTAATCAGAAAGGCTTGTTCATGGGCGAATACACCACCGCAGCTATGGCCGCCGCACGCGCACTGTGAATCCTCCATGCTGTTTGGTACATATGCACGCTGGCGACTGTAGCTGAGTGGTGTAAAATACTAATGAGCGCTGCTCGGATTAGTATATCACATAAAAATAAAGCCACTTTGTGCTGGAATAAACTACACAAGATTGGTCTGGGACAAACTTCGAAGATTATAACTGAAGTAATACAAATTTTAAATAAGTTCCAACATGTATTTTGGATTGGAGAATCTTTCACTCCACAGCTTCTTCCTTTTAAGCTTGACAAAACCTGACTCAACTCTTAACGTTGGCCTTCATGTCTACATTTTGCCTTTATTTCCTATCTGATTACACAATTACAATCTTCTTCTTCAAGATGCTATTTGTTTGATATACTCTGAGTTACATTACGCACACTCTGTGACCCTCGACGCACACTCCTTTACAGCTGGGCACTGGCTTGACGATCCATCGGTTGATAATCGTTTCTCGCTTTTTCTTGAAGAACAAATTGGATCATAAACAATGAATCACTTACAGACACACAGCTGATAAAGTCACTTAGTACAACAATTTTTCAAACTATTCATCTCATCCTAAAATTCTCAATTGAATTGTTTCACTTGGTATAAATGGGTAGCTACGAGGGAAGAGGTTGATATTGTGTTTGAAAAAGCCTTCAGCGCGCCACACCAGCTCGGGGCTAAATACTCCCCAGGGAGCTGAGAAAGATTACAGGATTGTTATTGGCCAAATGATCAGGGCCCTAGACATTATTGTGAAATGTGCTATACAAGAACTACTTATTATTCTTATTCTTCTTTGTGGTTTGTGAAATCGAGCCCTGGTCGTCCTGGGATTTACCTTGGGTATTCTGGGCGTCTCATCAGAGGTTGTGCTTTCATTCCGTTGCCGTCCGTTACCCTGCTCAACCCCCTCTGGGTGGTTGTTCTCATCATTTATTGGTTCGTCCAGTGAGAAATTATCGTTACTATCCACCACTGTTGGGTCTATGCACATGACCACAAGAGAAAACGTCATTTCAGAATTAATCCATTGTTTGCTGTTTCAAAATGTCAGATTTTCCTTGCTTTATCTGAAAAAAGCAGGGGTCAGAGTCATTGCTGACAAAAAGATCTGAAGCTATCATCCAAATTTTAGGAGGTATGTAAAATCTTTTGGTAACTCCTGTTTTTAAGGATTTGAAGGAGCTTCTGGCAACAATATCCTCAGTGCTACAGAAGCAGATAAAAGAGCATGATTTCTTTGAGTCTGGAGAAAATAACAGGTACTTTTTTTTCACCAGACATGAAAAGTTCTGAATTCAGGTAAATGTCGGAAATTTCTCATCCCTGTATCAGGTCTGTTCTTTCACACGGTTATTTGCAAACAGCAGGGCTTGATTTAGGCACTAGCCCAGCGTACAAACACTAGTCAAGAGTGCCTTGGGCTAGTCAAACTTGCTTCTGGGTAGCCTGGCCGGGCTAGTCAAAACTGAGTCAGATGACTCAGATGACTCCTCTTTCTAAATGTACACTGTCAGTTTTCTGTGTGGTGTAAATGGTCAGGCTAGTAAAAATTTGTGAGGGCTAGTCAAAACTATATCTGACTAGCCCGGTCGTCTAGTCAGGACAAAAAGTTAGGGCAAGCCCTGAACAGTTTTACTTACTCTGTTCTCCTATCCCGACATCAGTTTGATCTGATGTCTTTGATATTTCTTTCCCCACTGTAGTTTCGTCATCTCGTCTCTTGTCCAAGTCTTCCTCGGCTGTCTCATCCTCACTTTCTACCTTCTCGTCAACTGGTGATTCTTGTTCCGTCTTATCGTCATCATCACCGTTTTCATCCTCACTGGCTTCCTGGGCAACTACAGTTCTTCCTTCATACGGAATCTCTGATCTAAGACTTTCTTGTTCAACAGCCTGTAGACTCCTGATCACACCTCCCACATAGCGTTTACTTTCCCTTGATCTAGCTTTTAGCCGTTCACTCCTGTGATTAACAGGCGTCTCGTCCAACAAGGGGACCTCTGATACTTCAGGCGTCAAGAAGGGGGACAAAGTCAATACTTGAGTAGCTTTACCCTCATGGGCACCAGCTTCAGGTTTGTCCTTATGGGATTCCTCCTGGGTTGGTTCTGGATCTATATCAAACCGTGATTTGACTTGACTGGTCCTCACAGCAGCCCCTGATACATCAATATTGTCTTCATGTTCGTACGTTATTCTGTGATTTGAATTTCTTGGCGTGCACAAATCATCAGGAATCCGTCGTCCTTGCTTAGCGACACCACCCCCACACCTAGGCTGGACTTCAGGGGTTCTTTCCTTGTCAGGGGAAGCCAGCTTCTGAATGAGACTGTGCAGGTTGGGCTTCCTCTTTCTCTGATTGTTCTGCTTTTCCAGGCCATGAAGCTGAGGCTGTGGGGACAGAACGGACTGTCTACCCTCAATGATACCCACTTGATCTTGAGGGGAATCCCAAGTATCGGTTGAGGTGATGTCGGACGAGCTACCCTCGGGTGTTCTTGTTAACGGTCGCTCTCTGATCCTGGGGCCTGCTGAAAGTCTTGAACTGGTCAGTTCCTCATCATGAACTATGGGTCGCGAGTCTTCCCTCTGAACATGTTTTGCTGGCATTGACAATTTAGGAGAGACAAGTGGAATCTTGAAGTTCTTGGCCGTTGTTGAGTTCCTACTGCAACCGTCTCTCAACACAAAGCTTTTAGGGGTTTGTGTGGCGGTCAGCTCCTTCTGAAACACCTAGACAGGGTGAAATCATATATATCCCTTTATTAACACTCACTTACAATTCACCAAGATGAACAAGTGTTGATTTTATAATGTTAAAATCCAGAGCTATGCAGCAACAATCTTTAAAGACTAAACACCATTTACTTCAAAAAATGCCAACGACGCCATGCAAAACTTGAGCTCTATATCCAAATCCAAGACCACATCACTTGCTGATTACTTCAAGACTAAAATAATACTAATTTTTTGTGATGTAAAGTGTCCTGAAGCCATTTTATGGTCTACGGTTACCTTGACAGCGTGAGAGGTCCAACCACGTGGTGGAATGTTCGCTTGCATTTACTTGTTTAAAGGTCAATAATTAAGCAATAAACCACAATTTAGGTACTTATTACCAATTTCTCAAGAGGAATTTCTTTTTTAAAGGAAAATATACTCCAACATTCTTGGTGTTGGATCTAGCTTTTTCCCCAAATTGCTTTTTGGGCATGCAGTACCATGTCCAACAAGATCAGACAATTTCCTGACAAGTTTTTTGGAGGATCTGGGACCGTAAGGGTTAAAGGTAACAGAAGGAACTTTAAAAACATCTTCAGGGAAGCCAAAATGATTCGATTTCAGTCTTAGATTCAGTTGAATGCCTTGGCACAACTTAATAACTTTTGAATTCCTTGATTGTTCTGGAGATGTGGAGAACTTGCCTTGGCCATGGGGCTCTGCTGATAGAGTCTCTGGAACTGATCAACGTAGTACATCGGAACTGGTTTAATCAGAGAACTGTACGGGAGTGTGATAGAGAGGGAAAAAAGGAAACTTTAGACAAGTCTGTGAATGATGTGTTTAACCAGTTGGCGCTGGCTGATGTGTATCCACGAAAATATATGTTTTAAGCCAGCATAAGGGCGACTTTGAAACACGCCATTGTGTCAAATCGGAATACCAGAACAAAGGTTGCCTGGACATTCCACTGCTGAGCATGCACAGAGCATGCACATGCTTCGTTTCACCCGAACGAACAGGACTGATGACATTCAATATTCAACATAATCTCAGCTGATGGCAAACTACGCGCAAATAGATGCTGTGACCGACAAAGTCACATCAACAGTGTGCTTTGGGTAATAATAACACAGTTACTAAGCCCTTTTATTAAAGTTGTATGTTTTGACATTGATTTTTATCACATTACTGTTTCATAAACTACCAGTATTCTACTACAAAAGAGTTTTTTTTTTAGTAATGCATCTGAGTTGGACAACGATGAAGCCACCTGCCTAGTATTTTGTTTGTAATGTAGGCCTAAATCATTATAAAAAAGGGTAAAGAACATTGGAAAAGTGAGCATTTTTACCTAGACTTGCGGAATTTTAAATAGGCAAAGAAATTACACAGTTTTAGAAAGACTTTTCTGTGGATAATTTCAGCTTCAAAACATTGAAATACTTGTGTTGAAAAGTGTGTGATCGCGGTCGTCTGGCCCAAACGTTCTATATTGCAACAAGTACTACCACATTGTGAACATTTACGTTCCTTGTAGAATTTGCAAGACTAGCCGGAACTGTCCGACTCCTTACTGGCTTTATTCAGCCACTCGAAATAAAAAAAATGCAACAATTATCATGTTGGATGTACCGTACTGCACTTTCCTGTGCAGGAAGTCGTGTTTGTTTACATTCAATACCCACTACAGGTCAAGTGACATGGGTCGTGCAATCGGTCTATTGATACCCTTTAAAGGGGCTGTGTCATCATGATTATAGCCGGCCTGTGGCTGTGATACTACACACGCCCATGCTTGTGTAGTAATTGGGTTATTCCATTTACTGTAATCATGACGACACAGCCCCTTTAAAGAGAATTTGCCAGTTGATCACAGTATACAGACCTGGTCCTAACAGATGAGGGCTGATCAGAATCCGATTCCATTGTGTCGACTGAATATATACCACCACGTTTCAGATGTTTACTATGTTGAGATCTTGTCAACATCATGCTGTTGGTGAGAATAAACTTCTTGGTTATTTGAGGAAGTATAAAAAAACAACCCATGAACACCTGAAAGTATCATATATATTTTGATCGTGAGTTCAATTGAATGTCCAGTATCTCATCTTTGACATGTTGCGCCAATTTTCCAGCTATTTTTCATGTCTGTGTCATCAATCGGGCCCAGGTGTACGGAAAATCATCGCAAATCGCCCAACATACATTTGCCTTGGCCCTAGGCACTTAAGTTATACAACTGTCCCAGACACAATTTTTTTTTGAAAAACAATACAGCACTCCAGCAGTCTCTGGGTCTACCCCTCCCTAGTCCCTACACATGACATGCCCTACCCTCTACAGTATCATGCTCTATTTAACCACACCCCAAACCTCATGGAGTCATGCCCCTCACACCTATCATATGGATGGTTATGGCTTAATTTAGACCCAGTAACTGGGACGCTGTACTCCTTTTTTTAAAAATTTTGACATTGTTGATCGTACTAGCGCCCCAGAAAAGTATGTGTAAGTTGGTTTGAAAAGCTGTTATGGCGCAGAGGATTTAAAACACCTCTAAAAAAGTGGCCAAAATTACGACAAAAACTCAACAGAATTGCTGGAAAATCGCCGACTGGCTTCTCAAGATATCAAAGATGAAATAGAATGCATTTAATTGTACTTACGATCACTTTTTGTCCTCCAAATCGATGATTTTTTAGCCCACTAGAACCACTCAAAATGCAGCCATTAAAATCGCCATTTTACTACTGCTAGTCATGCGATACTCAACGACTGTTTCCTTACATGTTTATTTGTCGTATTAACACTTCGCGGATTGCGTGTTCGCTGATGCCCTGACTTGCACATTGTCTTGTGCAGTCAACGCAGGATACCAGCTGTACAGCATGCGCGCTCGGCCAATCATGACCAAATGGAACTTTCAGAAGCCAAGGGTGGGGGGGTCGTTGCACTACATAGCTGGTATCCTGCGTTGACTGCACAAGACAATGTGCAAGTCAGGGCATTAGCGAACACGCAATCGGCCCTGTTTTGGCAAAAGGGTGTATCTAAAAAAAATGCAAGTTGAGAAAACTGATTCTAAACTTTTAAACTCTCGTAACCATCATTGTTCAAATAGTGCCAAATTTTAAAGCAAAGACACATGATAAATCCCTTGTTTCATGTTGTTAATCTTGAGATTTGATGTATTTTATTTTTTCAGTAATTATCATTTAAAAAAAGTTACGTCTTTCTGCCAGATTAATTCTTCTGATGTTTTTGCTTGGTAAAATGGCTTAAGTTGAGTTAGTGTACCGCCTTCAACAATTTTTTCTTTGGCAAAAGGCTGTATCTTAAGTTACAGTCTGCTGGGTTTTTCAGCAAAAGGGTGTATCATTATGAGCATGTTATTTCTGGTTGTATTTGTCTGGCAGAAGGGTGTATCTCAAAATACTTTGTTGGCAGTATGGGTAACTTAGACAAACAAAACACACCAAATATTTGATGAATGGATTTGTTTCAAGAGGACAAGTTTTAATTTTAGATACATCTCAACAGTGACGTGCTTTAACATTGATTTAACATGTTTTAATACAGCAGTGTTTCTTTTCTGGCAAAAAGGTGTATCTTGTAGTTACACCATTTTTGCAAATTAACACGAGGGAATCGGACCAATTTACTTCCTGGCAAATGAATGCAAAATGGTAGTTAGCTTCTCTGAACGTGTTTTCTATTTAGACAATTTTTTTTTTCAAAACGGTCTATCGGGACATACACTATTTTGGTAAATCAATTTAAAAAAAGACCAGCGTTATTTTTTTGGCAAACATATGTAAATAATAGATACACTTATTAACTTAAATTTATAGAGGGTGTATCTAGAACATACGCCATTGTGCCAGACAAACTATACCATTACTTGGAAAAAATGCCAAAGATAGCACATGCTATCTTCTAAACGATAACTTGCTTCGAATTGAAACTTGAATAATTGGAAAGAGCGCCCTCAAATTTGCTTAAAAGCAAAAAATCTCAAAAAAGTTCTAAGTATGAGATACACCCTTTTGCCAACAGATGGCCGCAATCCTCGTATAAGGAAACAGTCGTTGAATATCGCAGTATCAGTAGTAAAATGGCGATTGTAACGGCTGCATTTGAGTGGTTTTAGTGGGCTAAAAAATCATCGATTTGGAGGACAGAAAGTGATCGTAAGTACAATTAAATGCATTCTATTTCATCTTTGACATCTTGAGAAGCCTGTAGGCGATTTTCCAGCAATTCTGTTGAGTTTTTGTCGTAATTTTGGCCACTTTTTTAGAGGTGTTTTAAATCCTCTGCGCCATAACAGCTTTTCAAACCAACTTACACATACTTTTCTGGGGCGCTAGTACGACCGACAATGTCAAAAAATTTTTTAAAGGAGTACAGCGCCCAGTTACTGGGTCTAGGCTTAATTATACACAAAAAAGCATATAGTTTTAGTTTTTTATTACACGTATTCATTATTCAACTTTACCAATAACTGTGCATGGTTTTGTTAAAATAAAAGTAATTTAAAAAAAAATTAAAGTAAAACTGTGTCTTTTTAGCTTAAAAAAAAGCATTATTATTTTGGTTAATAATTTAATATTATCAATATCTGTCACAATAGTGTCACTGCCAGTGTTAGATGCGATAATCGTATCCCTCCATCTTCCCTCCCGACCGGCGTCGGGAGGATGAGGAATAATAATATAGCATTGATGTCAGTGTCACTGTCACCCACTAGTGTCAGTGTCAGCAGTGGTTTGAGTGTTTGGTTTGGCGGCTCTGGATTCGCCGTCAAAAACATGACATGCACTGCGGTAAAAAAGTACTCCAGAATATTCTTTGAATCAAGTCCTCATTCAAATATTACATCATAAATTAATATCAATAGCACTTACCCATTACAATGATTTAATAAATAGTGACTCTTTTGCGCTGAATACTAAACGATGGAATTAGACATTCCTAAATTCTCACCTATGATACAAATACATTTTCAAACAGTTTGTATGGCATTAGCCGCGTCAGTCAGTGATTAGACTGGCCCCCTGTACCTATAATAGTATGTGCACGTATGTACCGGACTGAAGTACCAGACTGAAGTGAGCACTAAATTTGGTGCTGGCACTAAATTTGTTGCCAGCACCAAATTTCAAAAGATTCGACAACGACCGTCACAAACGGTCAAGGTCCTTCTTAAGTGTTCGGAAATACAGTTTTCATCTGAAAAATTTTCACAGTAAAATTATGAATTTTTTATTTTTTTCTTCATAGACGTGTTCCTCACATCCCAAACCATCACTCGTAGGCGCCCCGACTTAATTAGTTCACTAATTAGGTCAGCCCAACTAATTAAACAACGGCATAAAGTGAGCCCGCATACGCATTCCATATATTTATAGTGAGAAATAGTGAAAAAATGAAAAATATAGTGAAAAATTTTCACAGTAAAATTATGAAATTTTTATTTTTTTCTTCCAAAATGGTATAAATTAATGAATTATAACGCCCCAAAGGTGACTCCAGTAACTAAATTAGGTTCAAATTATATTGATCTTGTTAAAATGTACAAGTTTCAAAACATTCGGACGAAAAATAAAGAAGTTATAGCAAAAACACGATTTTTGATCCAAAATGGGCACAACAAAAAACAGTCAAAACGCACTCTAGTGACGATTTTTTGAATTTTTGTGACGTCATCATGCGGAACTTGGTGAAATGAACATTTGTGGCAAGTTTCATCAAAATCGGTCGAAGACTTTGGAAAATACGGAGGGGGGGACACTATGTGCCCCCTCCCAGTCCCCGTACATAAAACAAAAAGCCTGGACCTGGTAGGGTTAAACAACTGCGTATATTTCACACATGAGAATCTAATATAAATACAAAAGCACATAAATACCGATTTTTCAATTGAAAGTGTTTCAACGAAAAACTGTTAAATATCAACTGTTTTCTTCATAGATGTGTTTCTCATATCCCAAACTATTATGCGTAAGCACCCCCAATTAATTGCTCTACTAATTAGCTCAGTCCAACTAATTAAACATCTGCATATTTGTGCCCACTTGCCAATGTTATAAACAGAAACACACAAATACTGAAACAGAAACACACAAATACTGATTTTTTTTTGGTGCAGCAAGCCTTGGTGCGGCAGTAAGCCTTGGTGCGGCAGCGTGCGGCAGCAAGTAAAAAGTTCAATGTTTCCAATGTTTTTAAGACTCGTTTGTTTTCTTTATAAATATTCGCACACATACTGTATTTGTTTTTACCTCCAGTATCAGGTTATCTTATAAAAAAATAGTAAGTGATATAACAAGAGCGCTGAAGGGCTCGTCCGGACAAGGCAAACAGAAATTAAAGTTTTAATTGGCCAGAAGTGCCCCCTAGAAAAGCAGTACACCCATTGTGCCCCTAATGTTACGCTAGTTTCGTCGCTGTTGTTCATGGCAGCACCCTCAGCAACAGTCGTGGCCGTGGCTGCAACCGCCAAATTCGGATACGGCCTTATTTTGGAATGTTCCACATCTCCCCGACAACCATTTCTGCTGACTTGATGGACACTTGAAGAATAAAAACACAAGCAAAATTTTCTCCTCTGTCTTATTTCTAACTGCATGTTCAGACTATAATGATGTCCGGGTATTTTGTTTCTGAAGGCGCCACACCCATGTAATAGTCTTATTTTGAGTTGTTCCACAACTAGCAAAGGGTTGAACCTCCCCTCCACTTCTGTTGACGCGATGCACTTCTCCGTTTCGAAAATGAGTTGCACCCGCCTCCCCCTCAAGGTTTGCGTAAAGGCACACCGTTGACCATTAGGGTACCAGCATAGAATCACGTGGCTTGGAACCAACGCCCTACTTTGCATAAAGCACCCACAGTATCTCAACTTATTGCTATTCAAATTTTGTTTTGTGTTGGAGGGAGAATCATACGATTGTATTATAGCATTCACTGTGACGATTAAACGCCACTATTAAGCAACTGACTGTGAGTTTAAGTTGCTGCGTGCAACTCGTGCACTGGACCCCAGGGCATGATGGCGACACATTTTTTTTACTGGTAAGTAAAGTCTTCAAATCGTCTAATTTATAATACTTGAAGAATAAAAACACAAGCAAAATGTTCCTAACTGTGTTTAAACTACAATGTCTGGGTATGTTGTATCTGAAGGCGCCACACCATGTAAAGTGTGTTATTTAATGGTCAGCCGTATCACTTTGCCATAAACTCTGGACATGATTGAATTATCTTTTGAGAATGGTAGAGAAATTTGTCTAAAAAACTACCAAAAGTAACAGTTTGGTAGAATGTCTTTTCCAGAAACAAAAAATTGAGCACGGGACGTAATAGGCTGTAAAATGGTCGTGTAAGGGCCGGTGTACCTCAGGTAGATTTAGTCATAAGTTAGCCCCATAAATTGTGCCAATACGTAACGACGAGTTCCAGGTAAAAGGGCGTATAAGAAAATCATGTGGAATTTTGTGGTTCAAGAAAACTGAGCTGGAAAGTTTTATAAATGTTTTTCCATGCAAAAAAGAAGGTTACATTCTGCATGAGAATATGAAAACATTTCATCCATACTGGCTGGGACTAAATACTTTATGTGCCCGTTAAAAGGCCGTACGGTCTTACGCCCTTTTACCGGGCACACGACGTGTTACAACAAGTTTTCTTTACTTGTTTTTTAGACTTTGCTAAAGATAGTCGGTCTATGGATGGTGTTTAAATCGGTTTTTTTTTTTGGTTTTTTCATTTTCTTTTTTACTCCTTTTTTGTCTCTCTTCAAATCGTTCTATTTTATTTTTTGGCTAAAATGCCGTATCCGGCTGTCACTTTATATCCATGGAATTTAAGTAAACTTTGATTCTTACCTATCTAGAAGGGTTTAAGACTATATCCAGCTAGGAACAGGCACTTTGAACAATTACAAAGTGTCGAAATCATGAAAAATAAGCCATTTTCACGTCTACATTGGGCTTGACAACGCTACTCGCTAAACGCCATTTTAATTCGTTTGGGCATGAATGTGCGAAAGTTCCAGCCGCGCGATGAAATGTCCGCTTGGTTTTGTATTTTTTAAAGTCAATAATTACCGTTTTTGCTACCAATTCTTTGAGAGGAATATTATAAAAGGGAAATAAAGTCCAATATCCATTAAAAAGTCTAAAAAAAATTCCTTAGAAAGTGGCAGCCGGATATGGAAACTTTTTTTATTATGCTTTAAAGGTAAAACATATAGGATTGGTAAGCGATAGTGCAGCGTACTTACTTTGCGTAATTCAAGATGGACGTGAACAAAACAAACCTGTGAAAATTTGGGCTTAATCCGAGAAATAAGTGAAAATAGTGAAAAAACGTGCACACTCCTTGATCTTAATTTTGATTGTTACACAACCGAAGATAAAAGTCGTGGTCTTTAAATTATATTTTTTAATGACATTATTTCAGACAGAAATATTCCTTTGGGTGATTGTTACTGCTCTAATCAGTAAGCATTCAAACCAATACTAATAATAATAAAAATTGATGAACACCATGTACTGACCTTTAAATTTTAAACGGCTTAATTTTCATAATTATAACTTTTATTTGTTAGCCTATCTCATCATCGTGAAAAGTTCCGAGCTGTCAAGAGTTTTCAGAAGTACGGATCCTAGCCTCGTCCGGCAGATGCCCGCGGCAAGGAGTGTAACAACTGCGTGCAGTGACGCCGTGGTCATGACGTGGTGAAACATGGCCCGTCTGGTAACAGTGTATCTGACTTGAAAAGTGTACTTTACATGAATTGAACCATTGTTGATATTATGTGTTTCAAAGTTTAATAGGAATAATTAATGACTGAAATAAAAACATTATGTCAATTGAACTGTTTTATATTTAAGGCTTACCAATACAAATGAAAACTCTACAAGTCAACTAAAAAGCAGCTACATCATTGAATGCTGAGGTTAAAGGCGGCTTACATGTGGTAAATCTGTAGCTCTTGAATTTGCAGTGTACACAATTTTGTAAAAAATAAAACCATTTATTCAGAGAATACAAAAAATCCCTTTAAACCAAAGTTGTTATGATCAACATTCTAAGTGATTGACGTTGTATTGAGCCAAAATAATACTATTGCATCTATGAATTTTACGGACATAGTGCAAGATTGGGAATTTTTGAAACAAAGTGATTAGTTTTACTCTAAAATGGTATTGTTTATAAATGCTCGATGTGCATGAACGTGTAAAAACTCCCCGGTAAAACATAAGCTGTTCTTTATTGTTTTTACTGAAAACTTGACACCGAACTTGATAAAATTTTTACTGGAGATAGTTTTTGTTTGCTTCCTAAAACAAATTATGTAAACTTTGCCTTTATTTTGCACCGTAGCACCGTCTGTTGCAGCCTGTTTTTTGTCTAGGTATGGGTAAGTTTAATTCGCTTTATTTTATTATTAATGTGTCTCTTCAAACTACAAACAACTAATTACCATGTAGGCCTATGTCTTTTTAGCAGGCTCGACTAAAATGTTAATGTTGACATTTAGTCCTAAATTGTGTTTGGTTGAAGGCTAATGGAAAAACAAAATAATTGCATATTTTTTCGCCTGGGACTGTGATAAGAGTCAATTGAGTTTTTGTTTAGAAACGTTGTGAATAAAAATTTGAAATTTAGTTTCAAAATGCATCGCTCGATATCGATTCAAGTTGAGGCTTTATTCATGATTAATTTGAAAGTGAGGCTGCCATCGCTCCCCGTAGCTAAACGCTGTATACATCTGTGAAGATTACTAATGTGATGTTAGTTAACATGAACGTTTTCATTCTTGACATACCAATTTGAGTTATATCAAAACAGTTAATAGATTGAAAGCGATGTTACCCAATGTACTAACTATTGGAAATAGTTGTGCTGTACGCCCGCGCATTGGTTGCAGGATCCATGTGTGAATCATTTGTCTAATTCTGTTTGAGTTGTTTGACCCCATAACTATTCTCGGTTTTGTTCTAAAAATATCATAAACCAAATTGTAGTAAATTTACCAACTCGCTTGTAGGACTTTTAACTCTAGCGTGAATGTGTTTCCTGGGCTGACCACACTAAGCTAACAAGATGAGATAAAGTTTGGTTAAAACATTTGGCTATACAACAGAGAAAGGCCAAGCTTCTTAACGGCTATACCATGGGGCAGACTTGTATGACATCCCTTTGTGACGCGTGTATTCAATCGACCTGGACAGTAAAATCGTGCTTTACACAAACAACACAACTAAGCCCAAGGCAGTAAGCAGGGTATTTGAAGTGATTCTTTAGGGGGGATTTTTTTATATTACTAAATTTCCCCTCATTTAAAAATATAGGACGAGTCTGTATAACTTTGTTCAATGCAGTTGGAAGGAAGAAGTTTTAAAAAAATGTAAAAATGGGATGAAAAAGAATTTAATGAGGTTTGTCTGTATTATGAAACGCTGAAATGGGGTCATATTATTATTGTTAAATTCAATGGATTGGCGTGGGGTTCGGACTTGGGACAATACAGACGATTCGAACTCGGACTTTGACTGCCCCGGCTTCGCACTTGACTTTAGGTTTGGGATGAAATACAAAATTGCCTCAGAGGTTTTCTTCAGCTTGATTATATTGACGTAGTCGTTCAGTGAATTTTAGAGTATAAATTAAACATTTATTTTTCTATCATTTCTAGTTATGTCAATATTCAGTCAATCTTTGGTTCCATTTAGAATGGTATACGGTACAACATGAGCGATAATTTATACATAATTAAAAAGTGGTAAAAGCTTTGAACATTCATAATAAGAAACTAATTCTTTAAATCAAAAACAATGTTAAAATTGCTTTTTCTCAAAAGTTGATAAAAACGTAAAACTTTTCAGAGGCATTTTGCCTTTAAAAATGCTCAATGTTAGACCGTACATGTACCTTTCAAAACAAGGGGTTACCGTAATTATTTATAATGATCAGATTACAGCTATCTTGTGATTACATTCACAACAATGTGGCCATAACGAGGCTGGAAGGAAAGCTATTGTATTTCCTCCTGTTTTTATTTATTTATTTATTTGTTTTTTTTAAACAAGTCTTCTTGTTTGATATTGTATAGCGGTGATTAAGATGCAAGATGGCTGTAGATCATATCTTCTCGCAGGTAAAAAAAACCTGAGAGAAAGGGGAACGATAGTTTAAACCTTAAATATTTTCAGACCAATACATCTGACAAATAGATACCTTAAATCCTGTTAATATCAATTTAAAAACCACATGGCATTTATAGTAGATAAACAGAGATCATCAGTCCTAATTCAGTGCCTATATAAAAAGTATTATTGTAACACATGGTTCGATTTGAAATACTGTCTTTGGATGTACAAAGGTGAAATTCTCCAGCCAAAACGAACAGTTCGCAACTTTTCTAATTTTGGGCAGTTGTTTATGACATTTTGCACCGATAATTCTACCAGATTTTTCTGAAGAAAAAACAATTCTACTTGACACCAATTCTTATAGTGTGCCATTGTGTGGTGAGATGTAATGCACTTCAAACTGCTGTGAAATCACAATGTTTGTGTTATAGCCGACCTATGTGGGCAGTAACTTCACCAAAGCGTGAGAAGCTTTCTTCTTAGCACTTATAATGAGTGCATCAATACTGATCAAACACCACATGAGTGTGTTTCCTTTGCACATTGTTAGAATGGTAAGCGGCCGGACTTAGATTTTGGTGGTGATGGCCATCAGAGTAAAGAGTCCATACCGCTTGAGAGAGTTTCCTGCTTCTCAAAGGCACTAACCATTGGAAAGTTAAGCGGCCGGACTTAGATTCTTGTGGCAATGGCCATCAGAGTAAAGAGTCCAAAGGCCTGACTTATTAAATAGACAATAAAATGTGCCTGTAACTCCAAAGACACCCGATCCTGACGGACAAATTCCATCTTTCGTAGAGAAATGAAGAAGCGTTCATTAGTGATTATCATAATGATCTTTAACATCGAGATTTTTTACCACCAAGATAATGGCACAGTATAAGATGGTTTCAGAGAAGGCTCATATTTGACTGTTTATAAATATAATTATTTCGTTCATTGATCTTGTTTGTGGTATTTGGCGGAACCATGTGTTAGTGTGTAAAAAAATGCATTTGTTCATTTTCACTAAATACGCACTAAGTATTCTTAAAAAGACTGAATGGTACTGATGAATGCGGCATTTTTTGTTCGGATAAGAATATAAACTGAACAAAAACAAATTTGAAAAGTTTTTATTTTTATATGGGAACTTTCTAATTTGGCTGTATAACTCTTATTGACAAAAGGTTATTCAACTGCCAAAACAAATTGAAGCAGATAAATAAATGCCAAGAGAAAAAGAGTTCACTTGCAATATTTAAAGGAGAACAATTTCTTTCACTGTGAGGGAAACAAACTGAAACAAAAGTATTGGTTAAGTTATGACCCAACCCCGTAAAGTTTTAGTATTAAGGGTTATGACTATTTCCGTCACATGCTTGTTCACTTGCAATTGTTTTTCTTGTAAAACATTACGGAGGAGTCTGTAGCGGTTTGTGTCGGTCACAACGGGGTTTGGTACCCTCCTTTTGAATGTGATATCTCAGGACCACCTACCCAGGATGGCCAATCAGTTTTATAAACTGATGAACTGTTACAAAATGCCGATGAACATTGAACTCTGGAGCTGAGTAGAAAAGGAGGCGGTAATATAAAAAAACATATACTGCATGCAATATACAAGCCGATTCTTCAACTTGATAAAGACTACGTGCGGTCTTAGAACTAAAAACTAATACTCGTTGGTATCTTCAAAATCATGGACTGGCGCAACCACATCCCATCATGTGAACCAAGTTCAAAGATCTATTGATGATTGTTTGACAATGGCGTCCTGGACATCAAAAATGAGAAGAACTGTGAACCAAGTGGACGGAGAAAAGCTGTTAGAATATTCATTCAAGCAAATGGAGGACAGCTACCATTGAACTTTGTGATTCAGTAATATCAACAATGGATTCAAACTGGGAACACACAACAGCAGGAGACATGAACTGCAACCTCTCTATCAGAGTGTGAACCAAGTGGAAGGAGAGAAGCTATTAGAATATTCATTTAGACAAATGGTGGACAGCTAACACTGAACTTTGTGATTCAGTAACATCAATAATGGAATGACACTGAGAACGCACAACAGCAGGAGACGTGAACTGCAACCTCTCTATCAGAGTGTGAACCAAGTGGAAGGAGAGAAGCTATTAGAATATTCATTTAGACAAATGGTGGACAGCTAACACTGAACTTTGTGATTCAGTAACATCAATAATGGAATGACACTGAGAACGCACAACAGCAGGAGACGTGAACTGCAACCTATCAAACAGATGAACCTACTGGAAGGAGATAATCTATTCATTCAAACTAATGGTGGACGATGAACTTTGTGATTCAGCAATATCTCGATTTGGAGTCACATTGAGCCTTAGACGATAAACTGCAACATCTCAACCAGAGTGTGAACTAAGTGCAAGGAGTTAATCTAAATGATATTCATTCAAACTAAAGGTTGGACATGAGCTACTACTGAATGTTGTGATTCGATAACATCAAAGATGAGTCACACTGAGATATATACACAACCAATGATTTGTTAAGAGAGACACGTCGAACGACCGCTACAATCTGCTTACTCCGCATACAAAATAAATTGCATGTGACGGGAATAGACGTATATAAAAAACTGTTTTTTAATTCAACTCTAACAATTTTGAAGAGCCACTTCAATTAAATGTTTTCCAAGCCAATTTCAACAAAAAAACATTTAATTTAACGGACGGAGCATTCATTTCGTTTGCAAATGAATGCTCTGTTGCATTAGCGTTCAGCAGTCATAACTGAGTTCAGCTTCAACAGTTTATCATTCAGTTTAAATGAGATCATTCAAATTCATTAAGTTGCAAAGATAATCAAATTTTGCAAAAGCCAACAGCAACAGGCTTGTCAACCATTCAATTTAATCAATATTGTAAATAGGTATATAACAGAAATTCAATACTACAATGGTGATAGTCTTGAATGAAAGAAATACAACGACTAAAACAAATGAGAAGAATGAAATCATGTGCGCACGAAAACGAAATTGAATGCAGTTATACATGTATATAACACTTAAATAGAAACCCTAGTTTGAATAAGTTAGGGAAACATGCGTGAATGTAAATGCTTTATGAAATTGAATTAGCTTTTACCATAATTGACCTGGAAAACATATAAAGGTCCTTACCAAGGGGAAGGTACCACCATACTTTGGAAATCACATAATCATAGGTGATAAAGAAACAAATGGAACCTGAAGGTAGACTGAATAAGTTGGTATTAGAACTGATATAGATTAAGTTGTAAAAGAAAAGTGGATATCGGAATCTTTTTCAAACTCCATTCTAAGTTTTATCTATTTGAATGATTACGTCTGTATTAATGTTTATTTAAGCAAAAATGACGGTCAAAGCGCAACTCGTTTATACATAAGAAAAAATATACTGTACCTCAAGAGCATAATAGCCTTTTGTGCATGAGAAATCAAAGCCAGAATATCTGATTTTTAGGTGATAATCTTGTTACTTGTGTGTCAGCCCTCAAGTGTTTAATTCCCTTTGAAACGAACTTTGTTCATGTACAGATGCGTCTTTAATCAGTACTGTTGAAAGTGGTTCAAATCCCCCGCGGATCCAAGCCAATTTGCAGGCTATAGATTATAAACAATTCTTCACCAACTACTGCATATTGACCCAATTCACCTGATTTTTCATCGCCACAATAATTTTTGGCTGCGCCATTTTGAATGTTAGTTTCCCTGTGTGATACCGTGTAGCGATCAGCAGTTTAGGTCACCGCGCGCGCGTTTACGTAATATCTTACACATGCACTTTGACGCCAAAAAATGGCAGACCATGGGCAGACTGTAGCCGCGTGCGACGTCAGTGTGCAGGGGGTCATACTCGCCTTAGCTAATACATGTAGTGGGAAATTATTGCCGCATTTTCGCTTCCCGTCCTGATCGTGAGCAATTTTCCCACAATATTATTTGGCATTCTCAAAACTTACATAGTCTTTTCCCTTTTTTGGACAACTGGTTACCTTTCATTTATTTACCATTGCCTCAACTGAATCGATCATTGAAATTATCTTATAGATTAACTGTGTTTTAAGGTTATAATTACGTTATTGGTACATTTTGAAACTACTCGAATCGGTTAATGCAGGGTATACAGGATTTGAATGTTATTAAAAATCGATTGGTATTTTGTCCATCGATTGTGATATATCAACTGTCCGCCAGTGGGCTTTCCCCCCAAACGATTCAAGATATGGAATGTCTGAAACTGTTAAAATAGTTTTGATGAAACCAATCTTACTCGATGAAAACATTTATATTGTGAGTAAAAAAAAGTACTTTAAAGAAGCTACACAATCTTAAGTCAATGAAGAAACTGCTGTTGTGAGTAAAACATGTACTTCGTTGGACCGCGACATTTGGTTTGAAACTCATTTACGTTGTTAATGAGTACAGCCACTATAGTTCACAAACATTTCGAGATCAAATCCTGTTTACCCTGCGTTTTAAACACATCCGCTTAATGAAAATTAACGCTTTGTTATAATTTAACTACAGTGAGCCTTTGATGCAGTCCACACCCGAAAGATAATTCGAGAACAAGAATACAAGCCTGGACACTATCCGCTCGGAAGCATCCTCCACCGCAGCACTTCAGAAATAGCAGCAAATCTAAAGAAAATGTTTACCTAAAAAATAATATTTGGAAAATAAAATTTATATCCAAAAGAAGCTCGTTTTATAATTCTTTTAAAAAAAACCACGTTTGTTTTAAGTTGTACACATTATAAGCTCACTGTACACAAAGGTATATAGAGTTTATCTTTATAACACGAGATTGATCATTTTATTTTGTACAATGTCACATCATTATAATTGCTATTCACGAAACTGTTCACGAAATTGTTATTCACGAAACTGTTCTGCAAAGACTGGAAGACTGATAACAATTTGGGTCCCGCTCTCCATCAGTGAGATGTATGCATAAACGATGATAGTATAAAAATGTCTGGTTGAGAATAATACCTGTTGGAATTTTAGGATTCCATGTTTGTGTGTACACCACTGTGAATGATATACTATACAGAGAAAAAAACGACACCCACAAAAATATTGAGTACTTTTAATGATGTGCCAGTGTACACGGGGTCTACATTTATGTTTATTTTTGGGTTTTTTAATAACAATAATAATAAATCTTAAAATGTGCGTGATTTTTATTTTGTTTCAATGGGTTACTGCAGAGAGGACCTTTATCACACAGCAGTACTTTTTGACACAAAAAAACAAAAACATTGTGGACAAACCAACTGAATGGGGTGTTTTGTTTTAAAATGCATAGATTTTGTCAGTGCAAGATGACTGGAAAACGTAAAACGATGTTAACCCTTGCCTGCTAGTTTAAGAATGAAGTATAATACGAATAGAAAAATAAGTTAACTGAATTACAGCAGAACTGTGTGATAAAGGTCCATTAAAGTATTGATGAGGCATTTTTCTGGATTATTAGAATATAAACATACCAAAACGGTTTTATTTTGGACACTGTTTCATAAACATAAACACAGTATGGTAAACAGTGAGCCAACATGGGTTAAATATGGTGGCCCTGAAGGGATATCGCAAACTTGGGCGCATACTTATGCGATGTCGTGTGCGCATACGTATGCGATGTCGCAAAATTTACAGCGAATATGGAACCAGGAGCCACTTGCGTGCTCCCTAGGTCACTAACAAGTTGCGCCCGCAAATATGACATCACCCCCAAAGGTATGCGCCAGAGGTATGCAATAAAATTCACGACATTGCAAATAAATTTGCATATACGCATGTGCACATAATTATTTGCAATAAATTTCACGACAACGCATACGTCATCGCACATTCACGATCAATTTTGCAACATCGCATACATGTGGGCAAATATTCGCAATAAATTTTGCGACATCTCATACGTGTGCGCAGACGTTTGCAAAATGCGATGTCCCTTCAGGGCCACCATAGTTAATCCAATCTGGGAACGGAGTCCATTGTCAGACTTTACATGCGTGTGTGAGATGAATTTCTGTGGGTGTTGGGTGGTGGAGGGTGGGGCTTAAAAGTTGGAGGGGGTAACTTGAGGGGCTCGGTGGAGGGGAGGGCTTAAAACTTGGAGGGGTACACAATGTACATTGAGGGGCTCGTTGAGGGGGCTTGGTGTAGGGGAGGGCTTGAAACTTGGAGGGGCTCGGTGGAGGGAGGGCTTAAAACTTGGAGGGGTACACAATGTACATTGAGGGGCTCGTTGAGGGGGCTTGGTGTAGGGGAGGGCTTGAAACTTGGAGGGGGTAATTTGAGGGGCTTGGTGGAGAGGAGCAGCCACACTCATTTTTTGTGCACAGCATGCCTCCGCTATAATGCTAGAAAGTGGCGTCTATTGTAGCGGATAATTAGGTATTTCAATTCATTCAATTAAATAATGATCTTTACTCACACGTTCTTCGCAACCAAAGATTGAACTGCTCATCGGTTACAAAAACAAAAACCAAAGCAAATATAAAAATCCAGATAATTAAAATAAGAGTACTACTTTAAAATAAGGTGCTACTTATTGAGCCGAATTAGCCACCTCTAAAATCAAGTGTGCCCACAGTGATGGTCTTGAAGATTGTGAAATAAAAAAATTTCTTGTATGCAAAAAGAAGCGTACATTTACTCTGTGATATTCACTAGTTTTGTATAAGTACTGGATAATGAGGTCTCATTATTGTTGCGGCTTATTATTCACTAATGATAGAGCCGAAATTCATATGTCCACTTTGATACAATTAATAATGGCAACATATATAGTACTGGTATCCGACCAAAAATGCGTTCATGGCGCTCTTTATAGTATCTATACAACAAAGAAATAGAAACCAGAGTGCATTAAATAAAAATAAATACATAATGTATGAAAGGGGGTCAGAAGAGCAAAAGGCAAATAGGGAAAACAGCATGTCCACCCTCAAGCCTCAGTCGAAAGCCTCATTTAAAAAGTATGTCTTCAACTGAGTCTTGAAAACAGACATGCTGTTTGATTTCCTTTTTGGCAAAGAGTTTCAAAATTTGGGCACTCTGTGATTATGTGATTAAAAAAGAATAATGTGATTAAAAAAATGGCACTTATACATTCAACAAATAAAAGATTCGTTCGAAATAAAAATAAAGAGAGAAAGAAAATTCACCGCCTTAAATTGGATTAAACTTCATGGATTCTAATGGATTCTAGTTTTCCTGAATAAGCGGCTACAATTCGGACCTCATTGTCCAGTACATGAAACCTTGATATTGCATAAAAGATTTTATAATGTTAAAAACCACATCACTGGGTTTGATTTTGGAGTTGGCTAAATCGGCACACTAATTTAGTACGGTACATAATTACTCGCTAGAATAGACACCATCTTCTATCATTGCACGTAGTGGTATATGCGTTAAGTACACAAAATGGAGTATGACTGCAGTCACCGTGAAGTAAATGTACTCTTCATGCTACATAAAAGATTAAATTTTATTCGATAATCTTAAAGCCCATAGTAACAGAGGTGACTAAAAACTTACACCATGTACACTGGTGGATTGTCGTGCTATTGTTACAAATAGGCCAAACGTGGTAGGGAATCAAAATTGAAATGAAAACCCTTCTGTTACGTCACATGGATTTGAACCTATGTTATTTGAACGGGTAACGATTTTAATGCGGCACGCAGGACCAAAGGAATGCTGTTCCGGGGTTAACATTTGCGGGTTAACATAAGCGTTGTGGGTGCTGTGGAGAGTACCTGTCTTTCGGCTGGGTGTGAACCGCCGGACAGAGGCCACCATTAATGCTGTCGTGTCAGCCAGTGCGCAGTGGCGTAACCAGAGGGCGGGTGGGGGTGGGGGGGGGGGTCTTGTGCCCCCGCTCAGAATCCTTGGCCCCGTGTTGCCTAGGATGAGATCGAGAAAAATAAAACACAAATGACTGATTCGATACAATAAGTAGCCCCACGCCCTAAAAAAAAGAAAAAGAAAAAAAAAGAAGAATTTCCAGACCCGAGGACAAGCATTATCGAAGCCAAATGCACTGAGTGCCCGTGATGTCAACCTTACTGATGGGGCGAGCCGTTTTCGGGTGTGGTCGGGCTGACCTTGACGTTACACGGGGCCCTTGGATCTACCGACTATGACTGGTTTTTCGGCGAGTCATCCAATAGAAGGTCCACTTATTAAACAGAGAGCTGTGCGACAAGTTTAATTTTTTATTTTCGTTTTATATTAAATTAATCCATGGCGTATTTTTGTTCTTGTACCAATGTTGACACTTGGTGCTCGTTTTAAAGGGAACTGGAATGTGAAAATAACCTAGTCAGTTGTCAAGGTATCACTTTCTTGTGTTGTGAGCTATCTATCATTTCATTAGTCAGTGCAGTGGGCTCCGCTCCGCGACAGCCATGACAGGGATGACCCCGCCCAACAACAAACAAAATGCCAATTTTGCCCCGAAACAAGTAGTCATCAAAAGTAAATAAATAACTTATGTTTTGTCAATTGTACAAATGGGGTATCCTGTATAAGTTTGTGAGTTGTATACAATCATTTAATTTAAGGGCTAACAAAGAAACCATATTTTGTGTAACAGTATATTTAATTTATGTGAGGGGGTTGCAAATAGCGTAGCCAAGAATTAAGTGCGCACGTTTTACCCTTTTGTATGGAAGTTACTGGTCCTGCCATTGTTCTATAAATTTGTTCCCGTTTCTAAAGAATTAATTTGACAAAGACAACTCTACGGGATAGCATTTTACCATTGTGTAAATTACACAGTAAGTCGGCATGCGCAAACAACCCAAACATTTTGAACCGGGGATTGCCCGTAGGATCATCCACAAGAAGGTTCGAAGCAGTTAAAAACTAATGACCAAATAACAGCCAAAATAGTCTGAATTAATTGGGCTGACCGAGGAATGCCTCCAACTGCAGTACGAACGGTCTGTTTCAAATAGTCACAATTCCGGGTGGGGATATGCCCTTGCTTGGAATCGGCTTAAAAAACCTAGTAGTTTGTCCAAAATCGTTTCATTTTCTCGATACAAATTTCTTAGAAAGGGCTCCTATTAAAGGAGACACGCAGCTAATTGTGGGTAGCTTGTGTAATGAAGATTACCTGACCCTGGTTCCAATCTTGGTATTGTGGTGTGCCTTTTTATCTAATTATTTAAACAAGTCATTATTTATATATATATATAAAATTCTAACAAATTCCTTTGCAGAAAAAAGTTTGCTCAACGGTGTTTTCAATCCCAATAGGCCTACCCAGGTTTAATTCCTGGCGTGTTTGTGTTGTTTGTTTTCTAAGTAGATGAAGGTATAGTAATATTTTGTTTTAAACGAAGATTTATATAATACATGAATAACAGAAAGAAAGCCCAATGTGTCAGTTGACGTAGTGCATAATCTGTAAAAAATTAAACTTTCTACAATAAGTACAATTAGCGCAACAGGGAAGATCGAAGAAGTGCATATCGCAGGACCGGAGCTCGATTCCTGGTCTGATCGTGTTTTGGTGTTCTGACTTTTAAAGGTAATGTATTATTTGTAAACATATCAAATAGCACTTCTTATGCAGAGTACGATTAGCCAGGGGTTCGTTTCGTGTTTTTTTCCTACAGTGAAGGGTAATGTATTATTTGTATATAATCAAAACAAATTTTTTTATGCGGAGGACAGTTTGCACAACAAGGAAGATCGCCGCACTGCATATCCCCAGGACCGGGGTTCGATTCCTGGTGTGTTGGTGTTTTAGTTTTCTAACTTTAAAAGGCAATGTATTATTTGTATCTAAATGAAGTATCACTTCTGACGTGGACGACAGGTAGCGCAATTGGATAGTTGATTCAATGCGTATCGGAAGTTCCAGGCTCGAATCCATTTGACGACAACGTAAAGGAAGAAGTGAGTTTTTTTTCTGTTATACTTGTCGAGTAAAAAGTGCCAGGCCATATATAGAGAGAAGAAAAATAGGGTGGTGGTGGGCAAAAACCTAGCAAAAAAAGTTGAGTGACCGACTTCGAGTACAACAGGGAGTGGTTCGAATCACGGAAAAGGGGAACACAGGAAAGGAAAAGGAAAGGAAAACAAGGAAGTGTGCATGGTCACCGACTTCCCCCAAAAAGCACCAAGGCTTGCTGCGGCGCACCAAGGCTTGCTGCGGCGCACCAAGGCTTGCTGCGGCGCACCAAGGCTTGCTGCGGCGCACCAAGGCTTGCTGCGGCGCACCAAGGCTTGCTGCGGCGCACCAAGGCTTGCTGCGGCGCACCAAGGCTTGCTGCGGCGCACCAAGGCTTGCTGCGGCGCACCAAGGCTTGCTGCGGCGCACCAAGGCTTGCTGCGGCGCACCAAGGCTTGCTGCGGCGCACCAAGGCTTGCTGCGGCGCACCAAGGCTTGCTGCGGCGCACCAAGGCTTGCTGCGGCGCACCAAGGCTTGCTGCGGCGCACCAAGGCTTGCTGCGGCGCACCAAGGCTTGCTGCGGCGCACCAAGGCTTGCTGCGGCGCACCAAGGCTTGCTGCGGCGCACCAAGGCTTGCTGCGGCGCACCAAGGCTTGCTGCGGCGCACCAAGGCTTGCTGCGGCGCACCAAGGCTTGCTGCGGCGCACCAAGGCTTGCTGCGGCGCACCAAGGCTTGCTGCGGCGCACCAAGGCTTGCTGCGGCGCACCAAGGCTTGCTGCGGCGCACCAAGGCTTGCTGCGGCGCACCAAGGCTTGCTGCGGCGCACCAAGGCTTGCTGCGGCGCACCAAGGCTTGCTGCGGCGCACCAAGGCTTGCTGCGGCGCACCAAGGCTTGCTGCGGCGCACCAAGGCTTGCTGCGGCGCACCAAGGCTTGCTGCGGCGCACCAAGGCTTGCTGCGGCGCACCAAGGCTTGCTGCGGCGCACCAAGGCTTGCTGCGGCGCACCAAGGCTTGCTGCGGCGCACCAAGGCTTGCTGCGGCGCACCAAGGCTTGCTGCGGCGCACCAAGGCTTGCTGCGGCGCACCAAGGCTTGCTGCGGCGCACCAAGGCTTGCTGCGGCGCACCAAGGCTTGCTGCGGCGCACCAAGGCTTGCTGCGGCGCACCAAGGCTTGCTGCGGCGCACCAAGGCTTGCTGCGGCGCACCAAGGCTTGCTGCGGCGCACCAAGGCTTGCTGCGGCGCACCAAGGCTTGCTGCGGCGCACCAAGGCTTGCTGCGGCGCACCAAGGCTTGCTGCGGCGCACCAAGGCTTGCTGCGGCGCACCAAGGCTTGCTGCGGCGCACCAAGGCTTGCTGCGGCGCACCAAGGCTTGCTGCGGCGCACCAAGGCTTGCTGCGGCGCACCAAGGCTTGCTGCGGCGCACCAAGGCTTGCTGCGGCGCACCAAGGCTTGCTGCGGCGCACCAAGGCTTGCTGCGGCGCACCAAGGCTTGCTGCGGCGCACCAAGGCTTGCTGCGGCGCACCAAGGCTTGCTGCGGCGCACCAAGGCTTGCTGCGGCGCACCAAGGCTTGCTGCGGCGCACCAAGGCTTGCTGCGGCGCACCAAGGCTTGCTGCGGCGCACCAAGGCTTGCTGCGGCGCACCAAGGCTTGCTGCGGCGCACCAAGGCTTGCTGCGGCGCACCAAGGCTTGCTGCGGCGCACCAAGGCTTGCTGCGGCGCACCAAGGCTTGCTGCGGCGCACCAAGGCTTGCTGCGGCGCACCAAGGCTTGCTGCGGCGCACCAAGGCTTGCTGCGGCGCACCAAGGCTTGCTGCGGCGCACCAAGGCTTGCTGCGGCGCACCAAGGCTTGCTGCGGCGCACCAAGGCTTGCTGCGGCGCACCAAGGCTTGCTGCGGCGCACCAAGGCTTGCTGCGGCGCACCAAGGCTTGCTGCGGCGCACCAAGGCTTGCTGCGGCGCACCAAGGCTTGCTGCGGCGCACCAAGGCTTGCTGCGGCGCACCAAGGCTTGCTGCGGCGCACCAAGGCTTGCTGCGGCGCACCAAGGCTTGCTGCGGCGCACCAAGGCTTGCTGCGGCGCACCAAGGCTTGCTGCGGCGCACCAAGGCTTGCTGCGGCGCACCAAGGCTTGCTGCGGCGCACCAAGGCTTGCTGCGGCGCACCAAGGCTTGCTGCGGCGCACCAAGGCTTGCTGCGGCGCACCAAGGCTTGCTGCGGCGCACCAAGGCTTGCTGCGGCGCACCAAGGCTTGCTGCGGCGCACCAAGGCTTGCTGCGGCGCACCAAGGCTTGCTGCGGCGCACCAAGGCTTGCTGCGGCGCACCAAGGCTTGCTGCGGCGCACCAAGGCTTGCTGCGGCGCACCAAGGCTTGCTGCGGCGCACCAAGGCTTGCTGCGGCGCACCAAGGCTTGCTGCGGCGCACCAAGGCTTGCTGCGGCGCACCAAGGCTTGCTGCGGCGCACCAAGGCTTGCTGCGGCGCACCAAGGCTTGCTGCGGCGCACCAAGGCTTGCTGCGGCGCACCAAGGCTTGCTGCGGCGCACCAAGGCTTGCTGCGGCGCACCAAGGCTTGCTGCGGCGCACCAAGGCTTGCTGCGGCGCACCAAGGCTTGCTGCGGCGCACCAAGGCTTGCTGCGGCGCACCAAGGCTTGCTGCGGCGCACCAAGGCTTGCTGCGGCGCACCAAGGCTTGCTGCGGCGCACCAAGGCTTGCTGCGGCGCACCAAGGCTTGCTGCGGCGCACCAAGGCTTGCTGCGGCGCACCAAGGCTTGCTGCGGCGCACCAAGGCTTGCTGCGGCGCACCAAGGCTTGCTGCGGCGCACCAAGGCTTGCTGCGGCGCACCAAGGCTTGCTGCGGCGCACCAAGGCTTGCTGCGGCGCACCAAGGCTTGCTGCGGCGCACCAAGGCTTGCTGCGGCGCACCAAGGCTTGCTGCGGCGCACCAAGGCTTGCTGCGGCGCACCAAGGCTTGCTGCGGCGCACCAAGGCTTGCTGCGGCGCACCAAGGCTTGCTGCGGCGCACCAAGGCTTGCTGCGGCGCACCAAGGCTTGCTGCGGCGCACCAAGGCTTGCTGCGGCGCACCAAGGCTTGCTGCGGCGCACCAAGGCTTGCTGCGGCGCACCAAGGCTTGCTGCGGCGCACCAAGGCTTGCTGCGGCGCACCAAGGCTTGCTGCGGCGCACCAAGGCTTGCTGCGGCGCACCAAGGCTTGCTGCGGCGCACCAAGGCTTGCTGCGGCGCACCAAGGCTTGCTGCGGCGCACCAAGGCTTGCTGCGGCGCACCAAGGCTTGCTGCGGCGCACCAAGGCTTGCTGCGGCGCACCAAGGCTTGCTGCGGCGCACCAAGGCTTGCTGCGGCGCACCAAGGCTTGCTGCGGCGCACCAAGGCTTGCTGCGGCGCACCAAGGCTTGCTGCGGCGCACCAAGGCTTGCTGCGGCGCACCAAGGCTTGCTGCGGCGCACCAAGGCTTGCTGCGGCGCACCAAGGCTTGCTGCGGCGCACCAAGGCTTGCTGCGGCGCACCAAGGCTTGCTGCGGCGCACCAAGGCTTGCTGCGGCGCACCAAGGCTTGCTGCGGCGCACCAAGGCTTGCTGCGGCGCACCAAGGCTTGCTGCGGCGCACCAAGGCTTGCTGCGGCGCACCAAGGCTTGCTGCGGCGCACCAAGGCTTGCTGCGGCGCACCAAGGCTTGCTGCGGCGCACCAAGGCTTGCTGCGGCGCACCAAGGCTTGCTGCGGCGCACCAAGGCTTGCTGCGGCGCACCAAGGCTTGCTGCGGCGCACCAAGGCTTGCTGCGGCGCACCAAGGCTTGCTGCGGCGCACCAAGGCTTGCTGCGGCGCACCAAGGCTTGCTGCGGCGCACCAAGGCTTGCTGCGGCGCACCAAGGCTTGCTGCGGCGCACCAAGGCTTGCTGCGGCGCACCAAGGCTTGCTGCGGCGCACCAAGGCTTGCTGCGGCGCACCAAGGCTTGCTGCGGCGCACCAAGGCTTGCTGCGGCGCACCAAGGCTTGCTGCGGCGCACCAAGGCTTGCTGCGGCGCACCAAGGCTTGCTGCGGCGCACCAAGGCTTGCTGCGGCGCACCAAGGCTTGCTGCGGCGCACCAAGGCTTGCTGCGGCGCACCAAGGCTTGCTGCGGCGCACCAAGGCTTGCTGCGGCGCACCAAGGCTTGCTGCGGCGCACCAAGGCTTGCTGCGGCGCACCAAGGCTTGCTGCGGCGCACCAAGGCTTGCTGCGGCGCACCAAGGCTTGCTGCGGCGCACCAAGGCTTGCTGCGGCGCACCAAGGCTTGCTGCGGCGCACCAAGGCTTGCTGCGGCGCACCAAGGCTTGCTGCGGCGCACCAAGGCTTGCTGCGGCGCACCAAGGCTTGCTGCGGCGCACCAAGGCTTGCTGCGGCGCACCAAGGCTTGCTGCGGCGCACCAAGGCTTGCTGCGGCGCACCAAGGCTTGCTGCGGCGCACCAAGGCTTGCTGCGGCGCACCAAGGCTTGCTGCGGCGCACCAAGGCTTGCTGCGGCGCACCAAGGCTTGCTGCGGCGCACCAAGGCTTGCTGCGGCGCACCAAGGCTTGCTGCGGCGCACCAAGGCTTGCTGCGGCGCACCAAGGCTTGCTGCGGCGCACCAAGGCTTGCTGCGGCGCACCAAGGCTTGCTGCGGCGCACCAAGGCTTGCTGCGGCGCACCAAGGCTTGCTGCGGCGCACCAAGGCTTGCTGCGGCGCACCAAGGCTTGCTGCGGCGCACCAAGGCTTGCTGCGGCGCACCAAGGCTTGCTGCGGCGCACCAAGGCTTGCTGCGGCGCACCAAGGCTTGCTGCGGCGCACCAAGGCTTGCTGCGGCGCACCAAGGCTTGCTGCGGCGCACCAAGGCTTGCTGCGGCGCACCAAGGCTTGCTGCAAGCCTTGGTGCGCCAGTTTTGGCAGTTTTTGGCAGTTTTTTATTGAAACACTTTCAATTGAAAAATTGGTAGTTGTGTGCTTTTGTTTATTACATTCGCAAGTGGGCAAATATACGCAGTTGAATAGTTAATTGGACTGAGCTAATTAGTAAATTAATTAATTGGGGGCATCTATGCATAATAGTTTGGGATATAAGCAACACATCTAATAAGTAAAATGTTAGTATTTCACAATTTTTCGTTGAAACACTTTCAATTGAAAAATCGGTATTTGCGTGTTTTGGGATATTGATTCGCAAGTAGGCTAATATATGCAGTTGTTTAATTACCTGGGCTGAGCCTATTAGTGGAGTAATTAATTTGGGGCACCTTTGCATATTAGTGTGGGATATAAGGAACACATTTATGAAGAAAAAAATTAATATATCCCAGTTTTTCGTTGAAACACTTTCAATTGAAAATTGGGCATCCTGCAACATTCGATGAATGACGTTGACCGTTGGTGACGGTCGTTGACTGACTTTTTTTAAAATTGGTGCCAGCACGAAATTTGGTGTCAGCACGAATACGCGGCTGGCATTTCCGCAAACACGCGGTTGGCTATTTTGGGCCCAATAACGGGCTAGCTTCAGTTTGGTCCAATGGACACATGGGGGCGCTATATGAGGCCCCTTTAAAAAATTAAGTAAACAATGCTGACCTGCTCACTAGCCAGTGCTGCTGCTCTGTGTGTGCGCATGCTAGCGATACTTTGCTGGCTTGACAAGATACAATTTAAGAACCACTTATTCCTTTGT
Source organism: Marthasterias glacialis (assembly GCA_911728455.2). Taxonomy (NCBI): domain Eukaryota; kingdom Metazoa; phylum Echinodermata; class Asteroidea; order Forcipulatida; family Asteriidae; genus Marthasterias; species Marthasterias glacialis. Next base: position 6,395,585 of record OU452219.1, read on the forward strand.
AAGAATAATCAGAATGGCAGTCAACACCGTCACTCAAGATGATATCACTGCAAGTTGTTCCATGCCTGACCCGAGTACAAAAGTGAGGTGGTATTAACAACACTGTTCATGAAAACTTAAAAGTAATTCAATTTATGGGAGTGCTTGAAAATTGTTGGATCAGCTGAGCTGAGACTGAGAGTGAAAGGGCCAGCTACTGGCTAGTGCGTGGTGGTCAATGAGTGATTCAGCACTAGTATTATTTATTGGTTTTCAAAGGATTGCATAAAAATTATGCAAATTTTCTTTGAAAAGTTCATTAACACTAACAGATTCTACTTTTACTACTACTAGATATGCCTCTCTGTTTCTAGAGAAAAAAATGGTGTTGTAATGTAATTGTTTATGTGTCATTCCTTTTGAATCATGCAGTAACTGTTGTGTAATTTCTTGAAAGATGATTGACAGCAATTCAGACACAAGTATTTCTCTAGATGATTGGTTTTGTACAAAGAAAGCTTTCTTGTACATGGTACTGCACCCCAATTTGGGCTAAATTGGGATGTTGTGCGAAAGTGTTGTCAACAGTCCCAGGTGGATAAGGTGCCAAACTGAGATTGCCCAGCAGCTAGAATAGAGGCAGTTTGAATCCTTTATTTTAGCAGCAGGTACCAATGCAATTTAATCATAACCCTCACCACCTCAATCAAGGGGTAAGATTATTGCAACTAGGACCTGGTTTTTAATTTGTATTCAGCCGTTTCCTGTTCATTGACACTGTTTTCAAACTTTTGATTTTCTTTGTTTCTGAAGGACTTCATCATGCAGCAGACCATGATCCGAGTGAAAGACCCGAGAAAGTCACTAGACTTTTACTCACGTGTTTTGGGCATGAGGTATTTTTTTTTATATTTCTTTTTTTATGTACAACTTCAATGTATATACTTCGGCAAATGTTAATTAGAAAGTGTAGAGGAGTGGAATCCTCTTAACTTATTTTAAAAACGTTTTCCCCTATATTTAGTATTGCCTGTGGTATTCATACTTTCAGGTAGTTTCTGTGATAAATCCTTCGTAGTTGTACCTCCCCTTCTATTCCTGTTTTATTCCAAGAGTGTGTCCCCTATTCCTTATCTGACCAAGTAAGCAATACTCCCTTCTTTAAATAAACTTGTGGTAACAATCCTTCCCTTCCTTGTAGACCTCTCCTACAGCAGCCTGGCCGCAAGAGAGCAGCACAACTTTTTTGGTAGAAATGTTTTGTTAAATAAATATCTATTTATTGAGTGTTATCTCACGAGGAGTACTCCCCCCACCCCCTCCCATCTCAAGTATAAATGTCTGCTTCAGCAAGAAGAGGAGAACATTCCTCTCAAAGATGGAGTGCAAGTAATTGACTTCAAAGACAGAGAGTAGATGCATGTAGTGTGTGTTTATTGATCTGCACAATATTCAGATTAAAGAACAAAGTAATGATGGAGGTTGCTTGATTGTGAAAATAGTATCGAGTTTTAGACCCCAGTAACTGGGGTGCTGTACTCCTTTTTTTGCGATTTTGACATTATCGGTCAAAATCACAAAAAAAGGAGTACAGCGCCCCAAGTACTGGGTCTAATCGGGTTTTATCATTTTAAGTCCAGCAAAACTCAGAACCCAATCCTTGACTAATGACTAATATTTTTTGACTTTTAAAACAAGTGCCACATAGGTAAAAGTCATATTTTATTTAGGAGTCAACTCATATCCCATAAGGTGCCCTCAAGACCATAATACTCCTGAACAATCTCAGGGTTGCAGCAGGGAACAGAACCGGATGGCAAAAGTTGTTGAAGGACTGATTGCCACCACAGGTTGTGCAAACTCCTGTTATAGCAGGACCAGTTTACATTATACATACTCTGTGCATACATACTCCTATGCTGCATTTAGCAGGGTTTCTACGTGGCCTCGACATGTCATGGGTGCATTTAGCAAGGTAAATGCCCATTGCCATGGCTGACGTAAACCAGTTCACTTCGCGATGCCACAGAAAAAACCTCTGTTGCGTTTTGCTGCATTCAGCAGAGTTTTCATTTCAACTGTGTTGCATTTCGATGCATTTAGCAGGGTGCCTGGAAGACACTGTTGATGGTTTTCAAGAGTCAAATAAAAGCTGTTATCACTGATTGGGGGAAGTGTAAGTTGATGTCCGTCCAATGCCTATAATTTTGGTGGTTGTTTCACAGAGGCCAATATTCTAATCCTAACTTCTATTGTTAATGCATCCATTTATCGCTGAGTTTAACAGTGACCTTGAACTGTGGAGACTTTTCCTTTCCAGGCTTTTGAGGAACTTTGACTTTCCTGAGATGAAGTTTTCACTGTTCTTCATGGGGTATTGTAAGGAGGAGGATATGCCCAAAGATGAAGCGGAGAGGATCAAATGGACCTTCAGACAACCTGCTACAATTGAGCTTACATAGTAAGAAACCATTGGGTGGGGGTGTTAAAAGCAATCAGTTGAAGAGCCCTCTCCAAGGCCCTGGTATTTTATACATCCTTTTTATTCTTTTTCACATAGAAAAATGAAAAGGGAGGGGAAAGTTGTTACCGAAGAAAGAAGCATTTTAGGGCATTGGAAGAGAGATTGGCACGCCCCAAACACCTGTTCTGCGTGTCGGTGTTTCTTGTGGGCTATATGGAGGAGGGTTATATAGATAATATGGGGGGCACTACTGATAAATATGGGGACACTGGGCTATAATATGGAGGGGGTAATAGAATGGATGTGGGGGGCACTGAGCTAGATAGAGGGGGTAATAAAGATGGACATGTGGGTGGCACTGGGCTTAATGGAGGAGAGTAATATAGATGGAGATGTGGGGGGGGGACTGGGCAATATGGAGTGGAGTAACATCATAGAGCTGACATAGATGGAGATCGGAGGGGGGGGGAACTCAGCTACATGCAGGGGTAATACAGATGGAAATGGGGGAGGGGACACTGACCTATATGGAGGGGGTAATATAGATGGACATGGGAGGGGGCACTGGGCTATATAGATGAATATGGTGGCATTATAGATGACAATGGGGGGGGGGGGGGTCAGTGAGCTATATGGAGGGGGTTGTATAGAAGGATGTGGGGGGCACTGGGGTACATGGAGGGGGTCATGTATATAAACAGCCGGGGGAGGGCTAACTGTATTAAAGCGTTGGTACCCACAAAACCAGGGAATGGTAGGCTCTGAGAAGGGATGATATGGATGAATGTAGAGGGCTGACTATAACAGAATTCGCCAAGTTAAAGTCTTGAAGATGAAGGAAACTATGTCTTCATTTTTTTAGCAGGATATTAGCAACAATACCATTTCAGACTGTTTAATATGTATAGTTGTACCGTAAAATTCACTTGGATTTTTATAAGAAATTAGTCGATATATATTTTTTATTTTAATGGAAAGCAGATTAACATAAATTTGTTGCTTTGCAGGACAATTCACTTGTTTTAAAAAGACGTGCCATCTTTCTGTTGAGATCACCAATAAAAACCTCAAAAATAGTAGGCCTATTTATTGTTCAAAGTGTTTGGTTCCTTGACTAGCAAGCTAATACTTGGAATGTAGCTAGACAATGTAGCAAGACACGTTAACTTTGCTTTTGGAAAGGTAGAAAACAGAAGTAAAGAAAGCTAGTTTTGTTTCAAATGTGACTGATTTTTTTTCTTTCCTTTTTCTCCATATTACAGCAATTATGGAACAGATGTTGATGAAGATTTCAAAGGTTATCATAACGGTAACAAAGATCCCAGAGGATTTGGTATGCTTTTTTCCTAGTATCTTGATTCCCCCAATCCCATGCAACCAATTTTTATTTCAATAAATAAATTAGTTAGTTCATTTATTAATCACGTGAAATTACATCAAATTTGCTTTTCATTGTACAGCAGTAAAAAATACTTAAAAACCTAAAAATAAAAAACTTTGAAAAAACACACAACCGTTATTACTAACTAAAGTAGCAAGAGAGATAAACAATAAAAAGTCACAACAAGATTCCAAACTTGTTCCTTTTGTAAAGGAGAGGTTTTCAAAAGGAAGTTATTCTCAGGATGGTGGGGAGCATCGATGTGAGATCATATCCAGTGGGAACACACTCCACGTCATCTTGTTTACAAACAAAAAAGTAAATTCCAGGGCATTTTTCTGGCAGGATATTACACTGGTAGTATGAGAAACAATTGAATTTTGCATCATAATTATCGCATAAAGCAAAGAAATAACAGAATAATAGCGGAACAAGTTTTTTAGATGAGCACCCCTTTTCTACATATCAAAAGTTAATAAAAGTCGGACAGTGCAATCTCTATAAAATGTAAGATTTGGGGGTTTTCTCCATTGAGCTTTTGTACAAGGTGTGCCTGCAGGCAGTTCAGGCTCTGTGACCCTTTTGTAAACGCCTGACGCCATAAGTAGGTTACATCAATCATCTTTATCGTTTGTACTGCAAAAATTACTTTTGGAACACTAGTAGCATGGAGTGGTTAGAGAAATATGGTTATGCCTGGGTTTTTGTTCTTCTTTTTTTTATTTCTTCTTTTTGTTCTTTTTTTTCTCAGGACATATTGGAATATCAGTACCCGATGTAGAGGCAGCCTGCAAGAGATTTGAGGAATTGGGAGTCAACTTCATAAAGAAACCCACAGATGGTAAATCATTGCTTAGTTCCATATACATGATGTGGAAGTCCAACATAGGACTTTAAAAAAAAAAAGATAGAACACAAAAACAGGTTGTAGTTTTTTTTATATGCTCCTGGAAGTGAATGTGGTGGTTCATCTCTTTGTAAAAGATGGCAGGAAGATGGCTGCAACTTTTGAAACACAGAGTTGCCCACCAGCCAAGTCTTTATCTGGGAACCAAACCCATGGGAAGATGAATCGTGGGCATCCTTCCAAAACCATGGTCAAGATCCTGATGGAAGACGGTGGTGCCATGACAGCTGATGAACTCAAGACACTGGTTCTGGAACGGGACATGTGGTGCATCTGTCATCATGCCTGAAATACGCAGTCGGATTTTGATGGGTTCAGGTGTTATTATACAAGTTTTTGTCCAGGGGGTGGGGGCAGGGAAGTTTCGGCTGTAAAATACCTCATCAAATCACTACTTATTATCTTTTTTTCTTGTTTTCTTTTGAAGGAAAGATGAAGAATATTGCTTTCATAACCGACCCTGATGGCTACTGGATTGAGATCCTGTCTCCAAATGACATGGGAACTTTGCTGAAGTAAAATATTGCTCTGACTGAATCCCTGGATAATCAGGATTGAAGTATCATCAGCTCCTACTACGAAGAAGCTAACCATTACATGGGTCAACATCATGGTGGTGCAGAGTAGAAAAATAGCCCATGGTGATTTAACGAATAGAGGTTTTATTTAACTTTTCATTTATGAAGTGCAAAAGTGAACAAATATGAGCCACATGAGGTATTCTCTACAAGAGGTCATAATATGATGACGTCAGGAAGCCTTAGAACCCCGATGGGCTAATCACATGGTTCACCGCCACTTTCTATAAACATACCAACTACAGATTAACAAAACATGAGACAAATGAAACACTGTAATAAGAAGAGAAAAATAAAGGGGCTGTGTCGTCATGATTATAGCAGTAAATGGAATAACCCAGTTACTACGCGCGCCTGCGTGCCGGCGGTCAAATCACAGTTTGACAAAGACGGCACCCTTTGTGATTTTGGTGCCTGTGTGCAGTATCTGGGTGAGAGTTCATCTTTCCATGCACAGCAACAGGCCTGCAATAATCATGACGACACAGCCCCTTTAAGTGTCAAATGAGGCGACTTCTACAAAGATGGCTTCATGAAAATGAAGACAATGAGTAACAAAACAGGCTGTGAACCCTTCTCAATAGGAGACTTTTGAGACGCTGGTGGCAGCAGACACAACAGGCCTTTTTGACAGTTCTGACCATGCGCACATGCTCAGTATTGCGCGTGTAGTTCTGAGCATGCATACTACAGGTAAGAACTGTGAAAAAGGACCGTCCAAAAGTCTCCCATTGAGCATTTTTCTTCCTCAGAAAAAATGGTTTTACCTATATACGAGTAGGATTTGCCAAGTTTAAGCAACTCTTGCAAAGATGGCTTCTTAAAAGACAGCTATATGTATATTACCAAAGGAGATCGTGTCTGTATGATAAGCACAAATGGCATTAACTGCCGTTATATTAGTAAATAAGAGATTTCTAAATGATGAATGCATCCCTTTATTAATCTTACATTAAAATCATTGTGGATTTCATTTGAATTGTGCATCTCTGGGAGGAGACGTCCTTTATCATGACAGTTTTGTTTTGTTTTACTTTTTGCCGTTACCTGGACGACCTCTACTCGTTTATTGTATTGTCCACAGATTTAAATTAATCAATCAATCAATCAATCAATCAATCAATCAATCAATCCGATCTTGATCAGTACAATTTTTTTACAAGAAGTGCCTTTCAAATTTTTGTTTAAGGTTATTGAATTTAACCAATAAACTATATACCTTAAAAGTGATTGTTTTTGTTGAATTTTGTTAAGTTGTTTTCTCCACAGTGTAGAATTCAACATTTTAATGTATTGTCTGCTTGCAATTTAAGTAGTGGGGGTTAACCATAGTTATATTGGCTATATAAGAACCAGAGGGAGCACTTACTATATCATGCACGGAACTCCGCTGACCTACCATGGGCGAAAGCTCCCCATGGGTCAATTGCATACGATGTCCACTCTGCTGTGTAAACTGATGGAGTGACCAGTGTAATTGAATGGTCCGCGCCATTCTCTCAATGGTCAGAAATGCTCCTTGTCGGGCCGTGTCTAGTTCTTGTATATAACTCTATGGGGTCCATCGAGGACGTTTGTGTGATTTTACCCATCTAAGAAAGAGTCAAAATGGTGTAATACGGCTTTGGTAGTCACGTGAAAGCAGTCCTCACTGATGCGTAGATGAGAAACTTCAGAGTTTTATCTGAATTTTCACCTTTTTTTTTATGTCTGCCCGGTAAACAAAAAAGCTTTTATTTTCTTCAGATATGAAGAAATCCCGCCCTTATTCTACAAAAACTTTTCCATCGCTGAGGATACTATTCCCAGATCCTCCCAGATGGTTTACTAAAAAGTGGATAGCCATAATTTCAACAAACCTTGTAAAATGTTGATCCTTGATTCACTGTTACCTTGTCAGCAATGACTCTCAAGCAAGCTGTTGTAGGCAAGCTGTTGTAGCTGTTACCCGACCGAGTCATTATTTTACTATTGATTTATGAAAGAGAAAGCTCATGTATGTCCTCTGAAATTCTATCGATAAACACTCCACCTGAAAAACCTGTGAACAAATTTGCAAGGTGGTCGTTTGATAAAGTAAACACCGAAAAACAGGGGTATGTTGTGTGAGGAATTTTATTGACATTCGTGTGATTCTAATTCTATATACGAGATCTGATACATCGTGAAAAACTCAATTGACTTTCCAGTTTCTAATGTGTGTAAATGCACTATTATAAAAAAATTTGAACCATTATGCCCCCACCCATTGTGTCCGACAAACGATTTATCCGACTCGTTGTCTCCACGGATAATGGTAGGACATAATGGGTTGTCGAACACAATAGGTCTAACATAGTTAATTGTTTTATCGGACACAATGGGTCAGATATAACGGTTTGTCAGACACGGTAGGTCGGCCATAATTTGGTTCAAAATGTTCTTGACATAATGGTGCATGTCGGAAATAATGGTGGGAGCGTTGTTTGGGTGAAATTTGGGTTCCCATGTAGGCCCGAATATCTACTTCAGGGTGTGATTAAAGGAAACAAAAATTGTTCACTTTAACGGGTCACAACGTTCAAACTACAAATTAGGAATTCGTGTTTGCAGAAGTTATAATTGATGCATTATCAGTACGAAGTTCATTCCGAAAACAACCCGACTCAAAATCACGACATTCTAATCTCTTGGATTTTAACCCCATTATCATTCGTTTAAATTACATCAGATAGCCTTAACAGCCAGTGGTTCCCACGTATAGATTTAGCGTGTGAAGTGGAAAATTTACAACATCGTGAACTTTAATCCGGTCACACACAATAATTCCCGAGTTATTTTGTTTCATTACCAATGATGATTCACATATCATTCGTTTGAACATTTTTAATACATGAGACTATCCTGTTCGTACCACTTCACGCCCACTTCACACAAACTGGCTCCACCGCGCCAGAAGTCCATGAGATTGAGCTTTTCATGATTTCTGCGAGAAAGTCTAATGATTGGACTTGTTTTTTACGTCATTCTTCAAAAACTAAGGTTTTCGCAGAATTCAAAGTGCCTGTCTTACGGGTTAATTACAATGAGTACAGCTATAGTCTCGTTTTGAGATCTAAACTGTTTGTGGTTGATCCAACATCAGAGTCTTGCAAGCTGACAATCCTTCATCAATAAGTCCGGTGTAATATCCTTGATACAGGAGCACCCTAAAGTAAAATCAACGTTGTCATTCATGTAAATGACTGCAGTGAAATAAATTAAAACTTGAACTGCCTAAACAACGAACTATTTTTCATATATTTTATTCTTGCATCCGGCCCAATCCTCCCCAATTATTATGCACGTCTTGTGCTTCTCTGTCGGTAGAAATTGAACTAAAGGTTTTATTTGCTTATACAGGAATCCGAGCGGTGCTCCAGGCTCGTTTATATGGTATTTTACCCATTGATCTCCATTCCACCGCAGCTGGCCATGGCCGCCGCACGCCGCCCGACACAATAGCACGTCATCAAGCATAATGCACCAATCAGCATGGATGACTTACAGCGAGTGTGCGTCGACGCGCGTGTACGGCGGCCATAGTTGTAGCCTTTCACCAAGGCCTTCGTGGCTTAGACATCTGTGTAGCCGCGAAGCAACTGCAGCGAAGACCAAGTGCTCGCTGATTGGTCTTCGCGGCGACATAGCTGTCTAAGCCACGGAGGCCTTGACGAAAGGCTACCATAGTTGCGGCGGTGTAAACGCCCATGAACTAGCTGCTCGGATTAGATTATCTCTTTCGTTTGAAAATTGATTACACCCTGAGTGCACAAGAACAAAAATGAACTATGTTAATAACAACCAATATTAAACCCACCTGACAAAGCCATCACTAAGCTGAAGTCATCGCGTAAGATCTCCAAGACTTTACGAACTCCGGCCTCACCCTAATTTTCATTTGCGATAGAAAACATATAAGGCCCGAATAAGTAGGTCTACATAAACATTTTGATGAAAGTCGAGACTGTCTACAATTTATTTATGCCCGATGCGTATACATTTCGGGTTATTCTGTTGACGGCAGGACTACAATAACTTTTGCACTCGGGAGTTTTATTTGGTGAACCCAGTGTCCTAAATTCTACGTAGAATTATTGTTAGCCTAATACCGGTACAGTCATTTATCAATAAAATGCCACAACCTCAAACAGACCTTCTTTCGTAGATTATTTTGTGAATCATTGATTAAAAACTTGGACTCTTAACATCCTTAGCAAACTTTGCACCAACCTTTAATTAAAGCCCGTGTTCAGCCCTCCTCTACCAAATTGAAGCATCTATACAGTGACAATGATCCCACCCAGTATACAAATTTACCTTCTATCCTGTGCTTACTTGCCGTCACGGCAATATCAATGAGAACACTTACAAACCCCCAAATAGTTTCGGAACTAATGTTGGTAGAAACAATGTATTCATTATCAGTGTGGCGTATTTCCAGACTATAAGCTGATTCGTCATTCAGCATTCTAACCTCTTATTAACCCCTCCATATACTTACATCGTAAGCCAGTCCCCAGATTATAGGTCGACCGATGAAGACAGCTCTAGCACCCAAGGCCAGAGCCTTCAAGACATCATTGCCTTTCCTTATTCCTCCATCAAGGTACACCTCTATGTTGGACCCACGAACTGCTTCCACCACCTCGGACAATGCGTCTATCTGTTTACAAAAATAAATATCAAAATGAAACGAAGTTTTTTAAAAGTGCTCATTTTTTATATTCATTTTCTTATGTGGTTTTGTTTGTTCGTGTTGAAAAAAAGAATTTGCGCAGTCGTTCAATGCACTTTTAGCGTAAATGAATAATCAAAATACACTCTGAAAAACTTCCGGTCAGAATTGACCTGGATTTCGGGTCCTGTAGGGTCTGACCCATCTCTGGATTAGTATGACCCAGAATCTGTGTCAAAATGACCCCAAAATGGGTCAAAATGACTCAGAAATGGATCAAACTGACGCAGAATCCAAATTAAAATCTCATTTTAACCAGTTTCCGGGTCAACCTGACCCAGAAATGGGTCAGGCCCCCTTGGACCCGGAATCCGGGTCAATTCTGACTTTGTAGTTTTCAGAGTGTGTATGAGGTTTCACTATGATGTTTGGACATAGACAAATAAAACTGAACATTTTTACCTATCTGCAATACTCAAGTTTTTTCAGACTTACGGTAGCTTGTGTACCGTCTAAGCTTCGACCACCGTGGTTAGAAACGACAATCCCGGCAATCTGATGATCTCTAGCTTCTCGGGCAAACTCTCCTATGGTGCACAAAAACCAGCTTGGTTGTTGTTGTTTTTTGGCAAAGTGTGGTATATAAATCCGTCCGCTACATTTTCCCAGAGATGAATGGTTGATATTTAATATTAACAGTTTCTATTGTCAAACACAATAAATTTATACTCGAAGACACAAGGCGAAGCTTGATTAAAATCATTGAAACTTGAAAGAATCCCCACAGTTGGACTGCGCTCAACTTTTGCGGAGAGTCATTTCAAAAAGCTTTAATATCATTCAAGAAGAAACTGAGCCTGTGAAAGTCAAGCATTAATTCTGCGGTTTGCGCCAAAATCTTTGTGTTCTTAGATAACTCATAACATTTCATTGTGTTCTGGGAATCTCAGGAATTCTTTAGAGAATTTTCGGGGGGCGTACTTTTGTACAAGGGAGAAGAGTGTGTAACATGTGAACATTTGGGGGACTCCCTGTGTCACATCGGGCATGGTACAAATTTCGTGATATAAATCTACACAGTTTATCACGGGGAATCTGACTCCCAAAATGGCGTACAATAAGTCATCGTTATACCTGTGAGTACTCCTTTCAGTACGATGGGTAGAGTAGTTATGCTTATCAGCCAATCAATGTGACTCCACGTGACTTCAGGATTATCCAATGAAGTCAAACCAGACGACAGTTTCTCCCCTCCAAAATGGGCCAATCTGAATTCAGGAGGAGGACATTTTTATCGAATAGGCCTACAATCCATTAAATCTGCAAACGGATCTAGCTTCGACGTCTTGGATCGATCAAGTAAATGAAAAGTTTAATGTTCCAACTTTATGTGTCTTTGAATCCCTTTCCTTTTTCGCAAAAACAAAATATAAAATGTGAGCCAAAAAATTAACACGTCCGGATTGTATGGGTTAGGCGCGGCCATCGACATAAAAAAAAATTACACGCTTAAATGATTTAGTTATTTAGCGGTGTTGATGATAACTTTGAATTCACGAAATATAGGCTTACCTTATATGTGGCGGTAGTTTTAAACTCTCTCCCGCTCTTCGGCGCCCAATTGGGCTGTCCACCGTCACAAACAAGGCACTGTACCCATTGGTTTCCGCCTTCCTTACCATGTCCCTGACCATTTTCTCGTCTCTGAAAATACTCAGTTGGGCCCATCGCATACCACGTGGGGACGAGGCTTCTGCCACTTCTTCCATGGTCGAGGTTGTCACGGCGCTCAAGACCATCCCGGTCCTGAGAGATGCAACAGCTGTATATGTTTTTTTATACGTTATTTTCAAATAACAACAACAATATGGATTAGATAATTCTTGTGACTTATTGGTATAAATCCGTTTTAATCATAATTGAAAGTTGTGTGAAATAACAGGTTTTAAGCGTTTATTGCATTTTAAACCGTAGGTTGCTGAGAAACTAGGGCGAGCCAAATAAAATAATTACGGGTCCCAAAGCAGTGTCGGATTTTTTGTTTTTGTTTTTGTTTTCATTGCCAAGGGATACAGCAAAAGACTTTTATTATGGTGCATCTGTCTTGGTTTCTCATCCATTGATATCAATATGACCAAAACGAGGCTGAAGGGAAGCAAACGTCTGGCCCATTTTTTGGAGACGAAATTCTCATTTGGAAATTTCTATTGATTTATACTTCAAACTCTTAAAACCAGTACCAACCCCCTTGAAACTAGGCAATAAAGGGTCAGCTTGCGACGTCTTGGAAAGTCACAGAAATTTGTCAAAAAAGTTCATACTTATTTCTCTTCAAACTGTGTTATTTCTAGGTTATGATTGTATGCACTTGAAGAACGCCGTTATACCTCTTGCTGTTGCCACCTCCCCGTCGCTGTGTGCCATGCGTTGCATCGCTGTGGGAGCTACAGCTATAGGAAAGGCAATCTCTTGGCCCAAGATGGTGGTGCGAAGGTCTCGTCTGGAAACATCCCTCAACAGTTTGGGCCTCAGACGATATCTGCACAAAATCAAATTTACCCATTCTACATTTCTCCCCAGATGTAACACACGTTTACAAATCATTTCTAAAGTGAGATTAATTTATTTCCTTAATTCTAAACATATTAAGAACGAGACGTCACGTTAAGGTAAATAAATATCACTGAATGTAACAAATATCACTGAATGTAACAAATATCACTGTTGACTCCCGTTAAATTGTACATTTAGGAATTTCTGAATGGTGTGCACAAAATAATTGTTAAGAAGCAAACTCCCAGTTCGAATGCTCAATTAAATACTACAAGAGTGGCCCACGCAGTCCACACACTGGCATAAGTTACTATACCTCTCTGCCGCTAATCGGAGTTTCCATCTCCCAGTAACACTCGCTCCGCTTGCTGCTCACTCCCCCTCCAATCATAATACAACCGTCTTGCCCACCGTCTCCCTTGCGAGCCTCATTCAGACTACCACGTCTCGTCCCCGACAAGCACGCAATCCCCCCAAATCCCACTGCGCATGCCCCAAACACGGGGTACCATTTCGTTACAAGATGGGAAACATACATCATGGAACGTCTTTTAAGATTTTATTTTCAAAACAGGGACAGAAGAAGTGACAAAGGCATTCATTCAAACTCGTCACAGCTATGAACGGGAGTTCAATGAGGGGGGAAAAGTCCATCAAAACGTGTACAAGTAAATCTGTCGATAAAGGGCTATGACTGGTTTATGGTGTTCTATAATGGACACTTAAACGGTGACTTTTTTTCTTCATGCGGAGCCTTTTTTTTAAGCGGCGACTTTTTTTTTTGCGGCGACTTTTTTTTTTGCGGCGACTTTTTTTTTACGCGGCGACTTTTTTTTGCGGCGACTTTTTTTTTGCGGCGACTTTTTTTTCGCGGCGACTTTTTTTTTACGCGGCGACTTTTTTTTCGCGGCGACTTTTTTTTTACGCGGCGACTTTTTTTTCGCGGCGACTTTTTTTTTGGGCGGCGACTTTTTTTGGGGGCGGCGTCTTTTTTTTGGCGGCGACTTTTTTTTTGGGCGGCGACTTTTTTTTTGGCGGCGACTTTTTTTGGCGGCGACTTTTTTTTGGGCGGCAACTTTTTTTTCGCGGCGACTTTTTTTTTTACGCGTCGCCTTCCGGGTTGTCCAGCCCCTTTGCCTGTATGCTAAGAATAGGTTACACGAACAGTCAGTTTGTATGCCAGACCCAATAATCCCGAAACTGAAACAATAATTTGCAACATTATACATTACCGAGATATGTTCCAGGGCTCCTGGACTAAACGTAACTTACCATATTAATCTGGTCGAGAACCATGTTGCACAATTCATCAGTTGTGCGCTTGCGCGGGACTTAACCTGATATGGGAAATCCCCTAAGCACAATCACAACCCGGAAGGCGACGCCAAAAAAAAAGTCGCCGCGTAAAAAAAAAGTCGCCGCGAAAAAAAAGTCGCCGCAAAAAAAAAGTCGCCGCCAAAAAAAAAGTCGCCACGTAAAAAAAAAGTCGCCGCCAAAAAAAAAGTCGCCGCCAAAAAAAAAAGGCGCCGCCAAAAAAAAGTCGACGCAAAAAAAAGTCGCCGCAAAAAAAAAAAGTCGCCGCGTAAAAAAAAAGTCGCCGCCAAAAAAAAAAAAGGCGCCGCATGAAGAAAAAAGTCACCGTTTAAGTGTCTATTATAGAACACCATACTGGTTTTAAACTCAAATTTACGCTAGTAAACTCAATAAAGAGAAGGGCCTTTTAAATACGTTGTCCATAGACCGATTGCGCGACCTACGTCCCGTGACCCCTGTTGGCTAAAAAATGTGAACACACACGTAATCCTCCATAGGGAAGGGTGGTACGGTACACGATGATTAATGTATTTAGTTTATTCGATCGAGGCTTTTTTGCTCGAAATCTGTGAAAGATATTCCAGAGTTTGTACCAAAGACCTTCAAGTGGCTGAATACAGCCAGTAAGGACAGTTCCAGCAAGTCTTGAAAATTGTAAAAGTACCGTATAAAATAATGTGCACAATAGTAAGTGTGCTATTATTACCAAAAGCCGATTGTTGGTGTGACTCTGTCGGTCACAGTATGTATTTGCACGTAGTTGCCATCAGCTGAGTTGACGCAGTACTACTGCTGGGCCCAATTTCATAGAGCTGCTTAACGGCTGATTTTGTGCTTACTGAGCGATTTCCATTTCATAGCGCTGCTAACCGTATAGGCACACGAAAAGGCATGATAACCTTCCGGTGATTACTGTAGGAAAATGACTGACGTAACAATGCAAATCCATGGTGTACGCGCAAGCTGCAACCTTGCAACCTGTGAAACACGCTTTAACGCTTAAGCACATTTTTTCTGCTATTGTTAGCACGACAATTGGTTACGTGATGGCATGTAAACATTTGTTGCGCAAGTTTTGTTTTGGTCCACGGTGGTCCACGTTGGTGTTGTTACAGTTACACACATTATGAAAACGAATGACATGCACTTTTGACCTTATTAATCAGTAGTGCTCAGCTTTGGGTTATAGTTGGTTTTGTATTTCCCAAAATGCAAAAAAAGGCCGTGGTCTCTCTCTCTCGATGCACTATGTCAGTATGTGTATGTCAGTATGTTTCTACACCGCCATGATCCCATAATGTTACACGATTGTTTTACCTTTGAAATGCCTGTACATTGTCCTTCAGTGTCTGCTCAGGGCGATACCCACCTCTGTAGTATTCGTAGACCAGACTCGGCAACGAATTTCGCGCAAATACTTCGAAATCTTCCAGGCAAACCGGCTGCGAAAGACCTGCCATCTCGAACAAGACCGTCAGTTAGTACTGAGGCTAAGGTAGTTAAGCCAATCTTGTTGGTAAGTTACAATCAGAGCTGATTGGGCGCTTCCGTATCAGTCCGGGAAAACTCCAGATACGGCAACGTTGCTCTGTACGGCAACCTCAAGGTTGCCGTATACGGCAACTCTTCGATTCAATCGCAAAAAGGGAAACGAAATATGCATTTTTGGAATGGTGAAAACTATTTTAAAAAAATGTTCTATGGTTCCTTACCCAAGTTTCTATCTGTGCACTTCAAAATCCTATCTGTGCATTTTCTTGCAAATGACTGTTTAAATCCAACACTCTAGCCCATCGGACGATTAATGCGTGACTCCATGTTCGATGTGCAAGAATCCATCCTCGATCAAAGTAATTGTTATACCGTATGTTTCATTAACAAAAATTTAAAACATTAACATTGTTTAATAAAGTGAAAACATTATAGAATTACAAATAATATTTTTTTTTATTATTACAATAAAAAAACAAGTTAACAATTTTGTATTTTGAAATAACTTCTACTTTACAAATTATTGACGCGTCTTTTTGCGGGAATAGCTGTGGAAGCGCGGGGGAACTTAAATCAGTGCCAACATTACCCACAAAAGTCCATTCAGTTTCTATTGCACTTGAATCAACGTAAATAAAGGCCTGTCTCCTAGTTTCAGCATGAAAAACAGTCTTCAGGTCGACGTGGAAAAGGAAAAGAAAAGGCGAAGACACAAGACAAGATGTACAAAAGGCAAAAGTGCCGTATCCGGCTGCCACTTTATCTCCCCTAAGGTCAAATTAAATCCTTACCTGTCCTAAAAGGTTAACAGAATATATACAGAGAGAACAAGCACTTTGATCGATTACAAAGTGTCGAAAATATGAAAAATAAGCCATGTTCACGAGTAAGTTAGGGCTTGACAATGCTACTCGCTAAACGCCATTTTAGTTCCTTTTGGCATGAATACGCGAAAGTTCCGGCCGCGCGCTAAAATGTCCGCTTGGTTTTTCCTTTTATAAGTTCAAGAAATAGCGTTTAGCTACCAGTTCCAATTAATGGAGAGGAATATTCAAAAGAGGAAAATTAAAGCCCAACATCAATAAAAAAAAAATATTTAAAAATCACTTAGAAAGTGGCAGTCAGATAGGCCTATGGAAACTTTTCCGTACAAAAAATAACATTGAAAACCCGCACTATCGCCGGTCTTGCTACCGATCCATAAACGAAGCCGCAGCATAACTTTGGCAGTAAGTTTGACCGTACGGTCAAACTTACGGCCGTAATATTTTAATAAGGGACATTATTTTGATACGGTAACTTCAAGTTTTGTATTTGTCTTTAAAGTGTACAAACCTCCTGCTGTACTAAATAAAATATTATTTGTAAGTTGACCAATAAAACGGGTAAAGTAGATTTTGTTTACATGATCATTCACACACCAATAAATCCTGTTCTCACTTGAAGCGAAATGATCATGAAACTTGAACATATTTACGTATGTTTCATCACAGTTGTACCTTCCCTTTATCAAATACAAAAGACAAAGATTTTGTTAAAGCCCTGCTTTGCATTAAAAATTAAGTTGCATATGTTATGTATTTAAAGTTCTGTTTTTCATTAATATGTTTGCAGTAATTAAACAAAAGAAAAAAATAATCAATTTTTTTTCAATATGAACACTTATTGAAAGGATTTCATTGCAATCACAGTTTTTAATAAATCAAGGAAAATCCACAGCAATATTTGAAGATCGAAAAAAATAGTTTATACCAGATTTACAAGCTGAAATTACAAGCTAAAATAAAAGTACAAAATTGAAATCTATATAAATATATATTATATAAATACAAAATCGCTTTTTATATTTAATATGTGAAAAAAATGTGGCCTTAAACAAATTGCTGCGTTTCAAATAACTCATTTACAAAAATGATGGGTATGAGTGATTTTATTGTTGGCATATTTGGGAGTAACACAAAAACATAATATATATTCATCTACCTTTAGCGCGTATTGTTTGGTCTGTCAGGTTATTTATAAGATACACAATTTTGTTTGTCAAGCATTACTGAAATTCAGTGATTTTTATTTTTAAATCAGTGGAAAGGAAAATGATTTGGAAAAATAAATATGATCTGTTACTTTTATTCAAAGACGTCCATATATTTGTTTTATTAATACAGTATTGATCCCACCATTCTACCATCCAAATGATCAACATTCTATATAGCATCTTTATTGTAAAATTAAATAATAGATTGTTTACACTCTGGTAAATCATGTATGAAGTCCACATCACCCTACTATTTTTCACTACTCATGACCACCCTTGTCACACCCCACTACACTACAATCCCCACCCCCGATCCCCACCCGTGGTGCACACACCCCAAAATTACCCTTCACAATTTAGCAATGACTGAGTGTCTCCATGTACACAAAACAAACTTTAAAAAAACAGGTAATTCAGTTGTTTTCCCAATGATAACCCCACGACTGTATTTCGCGTTTACACACCGGAAGTTGCCGAATATAGCAACTAGTTGCCGTATACGGCAACGTTGCCGTATCTGGAGGTTTCCCGGACTGGTATGGAACGCCACAGCTGCCTTCGGTGGCTTGTGTCGCTTCATTCGCCAGATTCACCATTGCATTTGCCGCATTCACCATTATCATTTCATTCGCTGCATTCACCATTTCATCATTTCATTCGCTGAATTCACCATTATATTCCCTGAATTCACCATTTCATTCGCTGCATTCACCATTTCATTCGCTATTTCATCATATTTTCATTCGCTGAATTCACCATTATATTCGCCGAATTCACCATCCATTCGCTGCAAGCACCATTATATTCGCCCAATCACCATTCATTCTGCTGTTTCATCATTTCATTCGGCTATTCATCATTTCATTTGCCAAAATCACAATTTTATTCGTCAAAATCATCTTTCCATTTGTCATATTCGTCATTTGATTCGACGTGTGTCCACATTCCCTTTCACGATGCAATCGTTCCGCCAGTCGATCCTTTACTTGTTAGCATTAAATATTCGGTTTTACAAGTAATCGTTTTACTCGCTCATTCATTGTAACTTCTTAAAGCTTGTTACATGGTAAATAATGCAAGTCAAACGCGCTAACAGAGGAGGCTTAATGACAGTTCTTCAACTGTTTATTCCAATAAGCGAATGGAATGGTGAAATAGCAAATGAAATGGTGAATGCAGCGAATGACATGGTGAATGAAATGGTGAATTTAGCGAATGAAATGGTGAATTCAGCGAATGAACTGGTGAATTCAGCGAATGAAATGATATAGCGAATGAAATGGTGAATGCAGCGATGAAATGGTGAATTCAGCGAATGAAATGAGCGAATGAAATGGTGAATGCAGTGAATGGAATGGTGAATGCGGCAAATGCAATGTAAATCTGGCGAACGAAGCGACACAAGCCACCGAAGGCAGCTGTGGTGTTCCATTCTTCCGGCGCTCTATAATCTTGGGTTGACGTTTTGGAGCCGGAAATGTAATGTAAGTGAGTGGTATATACATATTTACATGCATATGAACACTCGTTACACTGCACTTCTCCTTCCACAGGTGTCATAGGTTATTCTGTCCTCCGGGTAATGTGTCCCCCATACGGTAAATTAACGTGGGCGTGAGGAGTTTATTCAAAAGAGGGCGCTATCAGAAGGAGTTAGTACACAATTCGTCGTATGCCCGGACAGAATCTCCTGCCGGACAGAATCTCCTTCCACACCGGCTCCAAAACTTCATCACTTGCCAACAGGATTGTTAAGATCAAAGCGCGCTCTATATAATGTATCAATTTATATCCTGGAAAGACCGGTTTCCAGTCACTTAATGGTAAAATCGTTCGGAAACGGAAACTAATTGATTTTTTTTAAACCATCTGACCCACCTTTTAACAAGACACTTTTAGTTCATAATCTGTTGAAATCCTAAAAGTTGTTTTTCTGTAGTCTGTGGCTTTTCTGCTTAATAAATTGTTATAACTATACACATCATTGTCATTTTCTTGTCTGTAGTCTGTGGCTTTTCTGCTTCATCAACAATGATGAATACTTCTTGAAGTGCCCTCCCTCCCCAAGAGAAAAATCCAGATGACACAAGAGAAAAGCATGGCATCTTTTCTTTTCTTTTTCTTCTTTATTTTTCTTTAAAGTGTTTAACATAAATTGTTTTAAAATTAAATGTAATTATTTTTTACTTAACTTACATTAATTTTTTATAAATATATATCCATTTATATTTATTTATCAACTTATGTGACTTTTCTGCTTTGTCAACATAATAAAAGTTGAATAGTTCTTGCAGTTTGTGCCTCCTCCCGACTCATTAGGGGCGCAGGTCCAGATCTGTTAGCTTCGATTTGGTTTGTTTAACTTGACCAGCAGGGGCATTTGGCGACCCTCCGACCAGAAACATGTTTGAAATTCGGTTGTTGGTCAAGCGTTTTCGCATGTTCGGTTCAACAGGTGACTATAGCTGTTCAGACCGACCGGGGGTAACTTGGGGTGGTTTTTTTTGGACAGAAATAGCCATTTTATTTGTTAATTTTGTTTTAACAAAAAGGGGAATGTGACGGAAAGAAATGTTAGTTTTAAAGCGAGAAAGGCAATTGTCCGCAACAATAAACCGCCCGAAGCCGAGTTGTTGGTTTTATTATGGGCTTGGTTTGAATATGGCGGATTCTACAAACTAACGAAAAATGTCAACGAAATTCTTTCAAAAATGAAAAACCTTGAAGCATAAAAATCCAACGATGTTAACAAAATAATAAAGACTAAGTTCCATAACTTGAAAATAAAATGAAGGCTGTTTAATATTGAGAAATATTAATTGTCTTATATAGATATTCCACAACACTACTTTAGGTTAATCAGAACTTAAATTTATAACTTGTCCAATGTTCAACGCACCCTGGGCAGGCAGTAACCGCGTGTGACGTCAGTACAAGAAGGGGCCTGAAAGGGTAATTTACTATTTGTCTGTATTACTAACAATATTTAATACTTATTTATTTCCACCTCCAATTATTTTGACAAACGGTATTTTTATATGTTAATCATAATAATGTCTATTTTCATTCAGTGGTGTTTCTTTGTATTCACAATTTATTTTACCCTAAGTGCGTACTATAGAAAATACAGATAAACGATTCATTAAATATGAATTGAAAGTGATTAACAAGTTAGTGAAGAAACTACATTCATCCTCAATTAAATGTCCATTGCATGGAGTATGTGCGCATGCTCAGAACTACGTAACCTGTTTTCTGGCACCTGGCGCTACAAAGTCTTCGTATAAAGCCTGGGAGAAGTACTGCATTCTTCACGGTACACAAAGAAAAGCTTTATTGATAAAACAATTTGAAAAGGGGTCTCCTTTAAAAAGAGTATACTGTTGGAAACGCCGAGATCCTGATTCTTTTCATCTCAGAACCAAGATTTACAGACCGAGAGGTAACGATACGGTGCGCTGCCAATGGTGGGGAGGTTGGTCTATTGATGACGGAACCCAAGCCGGATCGAAGCCGCAGGGCCGTTTCCTGCTTTCTTTTCACTGTTTTCGTTTTGTTCCATTTTTTTTTAAAAGTTTGTTTGAATGACTATGTTTTTACTGTTCATTTTGTTAAATACCTGTAAAAAGTTGTTGTCATTTCTTATTTTATTATGTCTCTGTCACTGATAGGACCCATGGGAGACCAGTGGTTGCCACTGAGGGCAACCCAATCAAAATAAGAAATAAATAAATAAGAGGTGATAATAAAGTTCGTTTGTCCAGATCCAAACTAACAATTCACAGCTATTATAGATACAAATTTTTATAGAAATATTATTGACTATAGAGTAATTTTATAGAAATATTGACTCATAAAACTGGATCATAATTCAACATTATTCACAATATCATGATTTCAGTTAAAATTTGGTTGACCTTTTCACACTTAAATTTCTAACCCTGGAAATCATTGGAAATAACAGAATTTCCCGGGAAATAGTAGGCTATACCCCTGCGTGGAAAAAGTGACAAGCGGGGTAGCCTCGGGCATACCGAGTCTTCGTTCTTCCCATCCACAGGAAAGTTGCAGTGTGAAACGAACACGGTGGACAAACAAAAACTTTTGTCTAGCCCCCCCCCCAAAAAAAAAAAAATAATAATAATAATGATAATAATAATAATAAAAAAATGCTGGAAATTCTGGATCTTGTGGGTTGAATTTTAATTCCGTTTTTTTTTTGTTTTTTTTTATCTTTCTTTGTATTTTAATGTTTTTCTGTAGGTACTTTGTTGGTCATTTCGTATAATTGTCTTGACGGACCCCAATGGAAATAAGCCTCTGTTATTGGCTTTTTGTGCTATCCGAGATTGAATCAACCATCATTTTCCATGTCTATTTGTATTTTTGTGCCCTTGTTGATTTTATCTGAATGAATTAATAATACTAATAACCAAGAATGAACAGGTACATGTTCTTCAGAGTTTAGAAAGAAGTTGTGACTCTCTCACCACTAAGTCCGATGTAATGTCCTTGATGCTGGAGCATCCTGAATCAAAATAAGAATGTAACCCTTCAGAGATCATAAATCATCACCATCCTAACACGGTCTAATACTTTGACTTTTTTTGACGTAATTTTTACAGTAAAATGTCTGGAATTTTCTTTTCTTACGCAAAATTAGGTTAACATGAGAAACAATGGGAAAATGTCAATTCGTGATCTTTAATTGTACATATTCGGTTTAGTGAAAGTGAGTAGAATCTTGAGTCTGTTTTAGCCGCTTTCGGCATTTTGGTACAAGCCGCGTGTTGCTGCCTCATTGTTAAAATCTCGGCAATAAAACAAAGTTATCTTTTCTCTAAATTACCCCCTTTGTGGTATAGAATCAAAATCACAAAACTCTAACCGGCAACATAATGCCCTAAAAGTTCTGATTCAGAGGAAACAGTTTTTTGATACAATGCAAAGTTGTCAATGCTGCCAAGCAAACCGTAACTATAAAGCAAAACATTGCTTTTTCTTTCTGACTGGCAAAAGTTGTAACATTGTTTGACAGAATGAGAAATTTTCACCTTTGGACCAAATAAACACCTAGTTCTCTGTGGGCTACAGCTTATTTATGCCCGTAATTTTAAAACGCTTTATCCTATCACCACTCAATTTTTTGACTTTTCCAAAATTTATCTAGGGCCATATTGTAAAAAAAAAAGGGTCAGCTGTTTCCATGGCAACCGTATGTTTGACCTTGGGTCACACGTTTTTAAAGGTTTCGTGAACTTTTTGTCTTTTGAACAAAATGTCCGTATTTTTCCAAAGAAGTGGTCCCATAAAAACGGTTGAGAACTTTGGAAAAAACGCAGGGGGCACTAAATGTGCCATTCCCCGGTCCCCGTAAATCCAAAAAAGGCCCAGTCATTATAACCGACCCATATGTAACTCATGGTAGCAAAAAACTGATAACGATATTCGGCAAATAGCAATGTCAAAATTCCCCTATTACATGCACAGCCTATAACAACCTCTGTAGT
Source organism: Marthasterias glacialis (assembly GCA_911728455.2). NCBI lineage: Eukaryota > Metazoa > Echinodermata > Asteroidea > Forcipulatida > Asteriidae > Marthasterias > Marthasterias glacialis. The sequence continues at coordinate 6,418,493 of OU452219.1, forward strand.
TATGCGTTTTGTATAAGTAGCAAGGTCAATATTTCTCTATTACACATGCAATGGAGAAATACCGAATAAGAGTTTCCGAATAAGACTCTAGACGGAAGTCATACGTTTTGAGTTGTTGAAGCAAATGTGCATTTCAACAGATCTGTTGTCTTGAAAACAGGGTTTGAGTTTTTGTCCGTCCTTTACATCCGGGATCTATCTCGTCGTGCCCAGATAGCACCTGTCCCACCAGAGGTTCTATACTGTTTCCCCTTACACATTCTTTTGAAACAAGCTTGCAAGAAAACCCCTGGTGTTATTGTCAAAATAAGAAACGGGTCTCTCACCTGACAAAGCCATCGCAAGACTAAACTCATCTCGTATGATCTCCAACACCTTACGAACTCCTGCTTCACCCTGTCATTGTGGATTTTATTTTTTTGGAAATGTCAAACGTAATTTAAAGAACACCCATTTATTACATTTATTACAACCACAGGCTCGGTTGGTGATGGGGGAGGAGGGGGTGGGTCTTGAATATAGAATCGAATTCTCCCAAATCAATTACATACAACACGTTTTTATTTGGGGTACCTGAAAACATTAAGATGTAATAAAAACAGTTTGGGAGGTATGTCCTTTTTCCAAAATTAGCAAAATGTTCTTTGTTAAATATATTTTTCCCGCCCTGTACTTATCCAGTCATCAATTCAAATAATGTATGTTTTTCAACGACTAGAATGTGTTTATGTTTCTTGATACTGTAAGAAAGGAGGTGACATGACCGGGTTTAATATTTCTTATTATTTTTCCTTTTCTTTCATTATTATGGGCCCTGCGTAAAAAAATATATATTTAAAAAAAACCACAAAACATAGTGCCTGTATTGTAAATGTAATATTTCGTTTGGATCAATCAATTGCGATGGTCAGCCATTTTAATATTTAAAAAATTACTTACATCGTAAGCCAGTCCCCAGATTATAGGTCGACCGATGAAGACAGCTCTAGCACCCAAGGCCAGAGCCTTCAAGACATCAGTGCCTTTCCTTATTCCTCCATCAAGGTACACCTCTATGTTGGACCCACGCACTGCTTCCACCACCTCGGACAATGCGTCTATCTGAATAATAGGAAATCATAAACAAGATTAAATAACGGTATGGATTATAAGTATGAGTTAAATTAAAGGGCTTGAATGTACATTATGTTGTCATTTTAAATTACATAGTTTACCAATTTTTTTACCCTTTAAAATGTTTGGTTGATTTGTAAAGTCTAAGGTGGTAGGTAGTTTATTTTAATATATAGCCTCTTCAAATATGCTCTAATTTGAGCCTTGAATAATCGTCCATTAATCGAAAATTATTATTTTTTTTAAAGGAGTTAAATCATGCGGGGAAAAATGATTGCAAACACGAGCGACAGTTCACGTGAATGACATTCAAGTTCATTGAGTTATAACTCTACGTTCAATCAAGATGATCCCATTGAAACGATTCTCACAGACGCCAGGACTCCATCTAGCTGTCTTCCCCCGTGGTTAGAGACCATTATTCCCGCCACGTTGTGTCTGACTGCTTCTTTTGCATCTTCAGCTGAAAAAAAAGAAAAAAGTAATAATAAAATAATAATGCCGAGTGCAACTGCCACGTTTTCATACATTGTGACCAAAAAGAGTACCCAGATATGATTACGTATGTTTAGCCTTTTTTATTATTATTATTTTTTATGAAACAGATGAAACGGCATAACAATGGAACTATTACAGGGAAATAGAAGAAGAGGCAGACCGAGCTATTGACCAGCTAAGGGACGATACCGGAATCGAGAAAGAAAATCTGATGGAGAAGATGCAAAACAGAAAGGAGTGGAGAAGTCTTGTTCAATATGTCCGTGCAAGTATAGCTTGACATAGTAAGTGTAGAAATCTTTGGTCATAATGAATGAAAACGTGTGATGACAGTCGATTCGGCATCTAAAAAAATCCACTGAAGACAACACACACAAAATTCATATAGATATCATTTACAACATGGGGCCCTTTTCGAAAGCATGGATTGGGCTTCGGCTCTGGCTTAGTCACCATCCGCTTGTTTGAAGCACCGTATACCGAGAGTGCGCGTTTTCATAACTACTGACGTAGCCCAAGCCGGGACCTAAAAGCCGAAGCCGTGGTTCTGAAGAGAGGTACAGATCCATGTTTCCGAATTGTGGTGCGTTCTTTCAAACATTGTCTGTTGAAGTGCGGAGCTTCGTTTCCGGCTTTCGCTTGGGAACACAGTTCCCTGTACATGTGTATATGGGTCTTGTCACACAGGGCAAGTTTTACTAGAGGCAACCAACTGCACTGCATGTAAAAGAAACACTGGTATTATATAGCACAGGCAGGAGTTATTTTTCTAACGATGTCTTACAATCATCAAGAAAATTGAAATGTGAATGCCTCGAGACTCTTGGATCTGGTTGCCTGTAAATGACCCTGTGTGACATGGCCTAGTTTTCAAATACGCGCTAGACCTTAAACAAGGCAGGAGGTATCTGTTCAACCATGGTTCAACTTATTCTCTAAATGTAAAAGGGTGAAAAACCACTCGTGTTGTCCGCCATACGACTCTTGCAAAGAGCCATATGGCGGACAGCGCAGACAACTCTTTTTTTTTTACAGTGAAAGATGGGTATTTTCAACTTAATTCATCGTGAACCTCGCTCCAATTTCACTCAAAAATGGTGGTGCGCAGTGAGTTTCACTCTCAAAAGAGCCAAAATGACACCACTCAGAGCCAAAATGACACCACTCAGGCGAGAATGTAATTTTCACGCTAGTAGGCTGCAGTTTTATAAGATAATCAATTATCACAAGCAAAGACTTCCCCTTTAAAGGAAAACGCCGTGAAACATAAAGAACGTCCCACTCTTTATCAACCAACCTTTAATCAATCAAATAAACCATCAACCACTCTAACCATGGACCCACAGACAAAAGGCCATCCCGACAAGTACCACTATATTAACAAACCCACCAACAACTCTTCAACCCCATAAAATCAACCAACCAACCGACCCATCTACAAGAACGGTCAAACCATTGATCTTCATTAATACTGTACCTACATCAGTATTAATGAGGATCAATGGGTCAAACCCACTCATCCACCCGTCAACACTTTAAACTATAGGCGAGTTTCTGTACGCACCTGTCATGATACCTTTTAAAACAACAGGTAACGTCGTGAAACTCTTCAACCACACCACGTCTCGCCATGTGATGGAGGCATCAATGATATCATTAAATGTAGCTGAATGACCTGAATCTGCTTTGCTGTCGATTGGCAGATCGAATCTGTTATCCATCAAAACACAGACAAATGAGGAAGAATAATATTGGGCACACAGGAAGCACATTATTTGAAATTTAAAACAAGAAATGGTTCCCCCACCCTTCTTAAAGCCCAAGTTCAACATTGGTAAAGTGTCTGTAAATGATTCCATTCTTTGCACAAATCAAGATTTATTTAATAAAACCAAACCTGTGAAAATTTCAGTTCATGACGTTGTTGCATTTGTGAGCAAACAGTAAAAATGCATTTAGTATTTTTGTAAGTATTCTTGGGCAGAGTTTTGGTCTCACATGAGACGAAAATTAATTTTGGATCTTCTTGTATTTATTATTCAAAAACTAAAACACTTCAGGTCGAAATATTTCAAAGAAAGTTTTCTACCATCATTATCTCTATACCATGGGTATATGTAAATATGGGTGTATGTAAATATGTGAACATTTGTTTTTCTTTCTTACCAATGTCGGAGCTGGGGCTTTAATGAAAAAAGGGATTCTTATTCTTTGATATAAACTACAGCTCCCTCTCATCCACTATACCCCAACCCACTTCCTTCTAGTAACAACAGCAGTAGTAAAACCATATTGATAGTTTATTCATTTTACTTAGTGCGTACCTTTCCAGATTTGGGGGAACAGAAAACCTATTCTTCAAATCGGCCCGTCTTTTTCCTATAAGAGGAGCATCCACTGTCAACAACAGTGCCTTGTAGCCCGCCCTCTCGACTCCTCTGATTAGCTTTTTGAGCATGGCACGATCTCGGAACAAGTACATCTGAAACCAGCAGCAGCCATTGGCAGGAAATACCTCTGCTACCTTTTCGAAAGGGGTTGTAGAGCCATGACTGAGGGCCATGCATGTTCCCATGGATGAGATGGCTGAAAATAGAGATCGAGACATGGTTTATCGTTATCAAATCATGAGCAGACGCTCAGTCCTATAACTCTAAAAATTTCCCGGGTCAAAATTGAGCCAAACCCGGGTCGCAGGGGGCCTGGCCCATTTCTGGGTCTGCATGACCCGGAACTGTGTCAAACTGACGCAGAATCTGAGTCAAAATCCGAAATGTTAGCCTGTCAGTCTGATCCTGAAATTGGTCTGGTCCCTGGGCCCCCCAAACCCGGGGTCAATTCTGACCCGGGAATTTTTAGCCTGGTACCATCAACTAGCATAGTTGCACCATATGGAGCTATTCTCCACGGCTGCATCCCACGGTAACAACTCTTACCTGTAGCTGTTGCCAACTCTCCAAGACTATGTGCCATCTTGTGAAATGAAGAAGGCGATGCACACACAGGAAACGCAATCTCCCGACCAAGGATGGTGGTGTGCAAGTCTCTAACAGATACGTTACGGAGGAGTTTAGGTTTCAGACGGTATCTGCAAAGTTATCAATATTCAATTGAATCTTCAAAAAAATTACAACAAACAGGGTTGTCTAAGACACGTCCCACAGATTGCCTGGCATGTGAGTCGTGTTCCTGAAGAATTGTGTCCTTTGTAATAAACAAAAACCTTAAACTTAATCAAAAGAATTACGCAATACTTTAAGATCAGTTTATTAATTTCCTTTTGTAAACATCCGTAAAACGACGTTCCACTTGTCTGGTTACTAACTTGTTTTTTGTTTTTTATTTTTATGGACTTGTTTGTTTTGGGAAAGAAAAATGGATGAACAGTTCTTAGTGGAAGAAAAATGAGGATAATTATTAGTTAATTAGCTTCCCTTTGAAAACATCCGTAAACGACGTTCCACTTGTCTGGCTGCTAATTTGTTTTTTTGTTTTTTATGTGTATGGACTCGTTTGTTTGTTTTGGGAAAGAAAAATGGATGAACAGTTCTTAATGGAAGAAAAATTAGGATAATTATTAGTTAATTAGCTTCCCTTTGAAAACATCCGTAAACGACGTTCCACTTGTTTGGTTGCTAATTTGTTTTTTATGTTTATGGACTTGTTTGTTTGTTTTGGGAAAGAAAAAAGGATGAATAATTCTTAATGGAAGAAAAATAGGATAATTAATTAGTTAATTAACTTCTCTTTGTAATCATCCGTAAAACAACGTTCCACTTGTCTGGTTGCTAATTTTTAATTTTTTTATTTTTTATTTTTTTTTTTTGGGGGGGGGGGAAGAAAAATGAACAAGTCTTAATGGAAGAAAAAATTAGGATAATTTTAGCACGACAATCAGGTTTAGAGTCACTTTCGATGTTGGAGTAAAAAGCCCACTTCTCCAGTTTTGACGTACCTCTGGAATGCCAGTTGATTATCCACGAGTGTCAGTTCATCATCTGCACCACCAGAGTAGAATTCAGCTGTACTCTTAGGCAGTCGGGCACTTCCGCACATTTTAAAATCTTCCAAGCAAACGGGCTGCTGTAAAGAACTACCCACCGCGTCTTCACAAGCCAATCTGACAACATGAAGGCGGTATCATTGGTAATTCGGATCGACAGCTAAACATTGGTCCTATCATTTATTCCCTATGTTTCAAACATGATTCAACCAGGACACTAATTTTTGTATTCTCTCTTCGTGGGCATATTCTTGTTTTTGATGTTAGATTATCCTTTTTCTGGAATGTTCTATCTAATGAGGTTTGATGCTTGTCACAGTGCTGTGATCTATTAAATAAAATAGCGCTTTTTAAGAACTTAAAATGAGGTGTTCGGTCACAGCCCGAACACCTCTTTAAAAGTATCCTGTTTTTGTTGTTGTTGTTTTATAGCCAAGGTCTGCATGTGAATTTAACTTCTGCCTTGTTTTTGAAAGTGGGCTGGGAACTTCAGTGGGATCGTTCTAGACCTCTTGCACTGACGTCACACGCGGCTACTGTCTGCCCATTGGTAAAGATAATGGTGTGCGTCTGTACAAGCTGCACACTTAGCCTAAAATGCCCACTGCACAGTGACCGGCGCTCTGTCATAATTGACCGTGAAACACACTGAATTTGATCCCCAAAATGGCGCAAGCAAGATTTATCGTGTGATCATGAGAATTTGGTCAAAATTAGACATGGGAAAATCATGCAAACTTCCCTCAGAAAAAGCACCTGCAAAGTTAAGTGAAAAATGATGAATGTGCAAAGAGCAAGCGGGGATGATGTAGCAAGTGAAGGACTGAACAAGAAGAGGCGATGATTTGCATTATTTTAATCAGTTGAATTAAAGGTAGAATACAGGATGGTATTCATCTTCTTTTTTAGTCTGAACGCTTACTGATTATGAAGTTCATACCAGTACCATTCTTCCTTAGAAATATTTGTCTGAAATTCTGTCGAAGTCGAGAAAACAGAATTTAAAGACCACGATTTTAATTTCGGTTGAAACAATCGAAATTGAGAACAATGTGTTTACAAGTTGAAAATTGTGCACGGTTTTCAATATTTTCTCCTGACTCAGACAACGAATGAAGCCCAATTTTCACAGGTTTTTTCATATATTGGCCTATACTGAATCACACAAAGTAAAAACACTGCTCTATCAGCTTTACCAATCCTATATTTCACCTTTCAATAGACCCCTTCCATGAGGCCGACTCCGCGCTGAGGTCGGCCGCCATCGCAGAGATCAGCCACGCACAACTATCAGCCAATGACAACAAGGGCGCTAACGGCCCCATTCTTCCAGAATGTGAATGCCATACTTCACATGCAAACAGAAACTTAACATTTTTTCCAGTTTTACCGATAACAAATCGAAGGTTTATGTAGTACCTCATAAACCAAACCTCGGTGCAAAAGTGATAGAAGCATCGGGCTCTAATTTTAATAACAACCGTTTAACAACTTTTATTTGTAAAACAGTTTTTATTGTAGAATCTTTATAGATAATGTACTCTAAAACTATGGATAATGACTACAAAAATAAATTGAATTGAGACAGTGGCAATTTACAAAATGACAAAATTTGATACATTAAAAAACATTTATTGTTCTTGTATTCTTCTTGTTCACGCATCTTCTCCTGTTTAGCTAAAGGTTATTTAAATTTCCTGGCGTGACTAATTAAGAGTGATTCAAACTTAAAATTCTCGTGGCGTGACTTCAGATTTTTGCATCGAGTCAGCTTTGAGCTTGAACATACTGTTTGATTTTGTGAGTTAATTACCACCACTCTGCCTTGTGTATTTCCAAACAATAACAATAATGAAAACCCATCTTGCTTCTGAAAAACTACTGTCTTTCTGCTATGATTAAAAGTATTAAAAATAACAAGCATCGATTGGTAATTTTTGAAAACCATTTTTTTTTATTAGTTTCAATCCGAAAGACCACTGATACAATGTTCATACCAGCACCACTCGTCCAGAGATATTTGTCTGAAACACTGTCAAGAAAAACATCTGAAGACTAAAAGAAAATCCCAGCTTATGTTTCCTCAAGGTATTTGTGTACAGTTTATGCTTTGTCTGGGGTGTGTGTGTACGTTCCAATGGGCTTAATTTGATTGCCGCAATCAAAACAAGCTCTCTATAAACCATCATGGACGAAACAAAGCTTACTGTTTATGAAGTTAGTACTATACCCGCTTTTTTCTGTTTGTGAAATATTTCCCTCTGAAATGCTGTCACATTCAAGAAACTGTATCTGAAAACCTAAAAAACGCAACAGCTTAATTTCGGTTGTAACAATCGAAATTGCAACGACGAAATTAAGGACAATGTGTCTGCATGCTCAAAAGTGTGCACGGTTTTTCACTATTTTCTCCCGACTCAGACGACGGATTAAGCCCAAATTTTCACAGGTTTTTTTTCTTCATGCATGTATTGAATCACACCAAGTAAGAACACTGCACTATCAGCTTTACCAATCCTGTATTGTGCCTTTAAAATACATGAAATATAAATGCGTGCAATGGAACAGTCAATAAAAGCAACCATATGGCGACTACAGCCTTGATTGCAAGGCTGTCTTGCACTATCTGTTTGCCTGATAGTTCATGCACTGAGTCCGTTAGCTACTATCTCAGTGCCTCGCCCATTAGTCCCTAAACGAGTATACATAATACACATGCATCCATCCACTCACCAACAAACACAAGTGTGTAAACACCTGCAATTGGGGACCTCCTATTGTCTCTCTTTTGTTTTACTCTTAAACTTTTTGGCAACAGCTCCCATTGGTTTTGTACATGACTTTCTAACTGGGGACCTTCACCCAACCGGGGACCCTATTGTCTTTTTTGCTATAGTTTCCTGGTTTGAATTCTTATAACTACCCACTCTTAGCTAGTGAAGTTACAGGGTCCTGCCATTGTTGTTCTTTTGTTCCCTTTTCTAAAGAAATCCTCTGTGGGGTACAACTATAAAGAGCAAAGAAAACTCTATAGGGTAGCATTGTTCCCTTGTATAAAATACCCAGTAAAGCTCGGTTCATACTTCGTGCGAAAGCAAATGCGAAGCGAATTTCGGTGATGTAACAATTCAGTACTCGCTGTTTTTCAATTGTGACGCAAGAAAATTTGCTTCGCTTTCGCGATTCGCGTTAAGTATGAACCAGGCTTTAGTCAGCATATGTAAGCCCACATGCATGTGTATACTTCGTGCGTGGGCTCTCAGGCAAAGGGATAGGGCAAGACAGCCTTGCAATCAAGGCTATATGGTGACAAATATTGATGAAGCATCCATGCGAATTATTTAACAGGAATTTTTTGCAAAATTATACAAAAAGTTACAATATATGTCTGGAGAAGGAAGAATTCCCCAACCAACTCAGGTGTGCAACAGAATGCGTCAAAGCATGATGGCATGGAAAAATGTTCCTGCATGTAATATGCAATGACAGACTTTGGAACAATAGGTGGCAGCAAACTGACTGGGTAAACTTCCATTGTTTATGAAGTTCAGAGCACCCACACAATGGATTTACCTGGTAAGTCTGCTGCCACCTATTATTTCCAAAAGTCAACAAACAATTGCATTAAACGTTTACCCAAATTATGGTTCAAACCAACATTATCAAAAATATCTTCACGTATTGTTTGCACTAATGTTTTTACTTACTTCAAATTACTTTAAAAATTATATATCTATACATGTATATATATTAGAGGATTTTAAATCCTTACATTTTGGACATCACCAAAACATTCTCCTTTTTTATCAGGTCTGGTGAGATGTCTTTGATGGAGGCACATCCTGAAAAAGAAGTAAACAAATTGAGAGGTTGAAATTGAAATCTTGTAAATAACTCACTTTTCAGACAACTCACGTTTCCAAGCGTCAATTATGTTTAAAATAATGTACATGTGGCATCCTTTCTCACTTTACTTTCAGGAATAATATTCAATAATCTAATCAGTGACAATGTCAAAAAAGAGGATTTACACAATAATAATGTGTATAATTTAATATGTACTTTTCCCAGCCAAGTAAGCCCCCCCCCCCCCCCCCCCCCCGCCTCAAAGCGCCTCGCACTATTATTACCCCCTGTTCATCAGACACTCTAAATATTCCTGAACCCATCTCAACTCCTTAGGAGTATGCAGCACTGGCAGCCAAACTGGTGCACAGGTTGCAATTATCTTTCACATCAACAGTCTCTGCCCTCACAGTTACCCATTTTCTATGGGTGACGAGGGGCACTTATAGTCAAGTGTCTTGCTCAATAACACAAGTGTCACAAACGGGATTCGAACCCACACTTAAATGACTCAAACGCTACACCACTCGAACACAACATGTCATTAGTTTGGTTCCATGCACAATCATTCATTGACCCACTGAACAGTACTATTTTTCATTTTGATTGACAATGGAACAACATTAATGCTCTTTATAAGCTCTTGAACCCTCATCCTCACTCTAGCTTGTGTGTAAACTATTTAGAGTATTCTATTTGCAATTTTAAACATTTGCATATCCTTTTCGTTACTGATCGTTTGTATTGCAATTTATGTCTACAGCTCTTTTTTTTTTCGAGGCCATTTTAATTTCCCAATGAAGGATAATAAAGTTTTAATCTATCTATCTATGATCTATCTTTCTAATAGTAACTTTGTTAACTCTTTAAGGGTTAAAGAAAATATACCCAGCTTCTAGAACTTATTTCTAAAATAACTTACCAGAGAGAGCCATTGCAAGACCGAACTCATCCCTAATAATTTCAAGAACCTTCTTCACTCCTGCTTCTCCCTAGAAATAAAAATGTACAAAGCCACAGTCAAGAAATAGAAGCATCTCCATGCTTCCAATCAGAAATGGGAGACTGTCAGGACACAAGGGCGTGTTTTGGCGACCTCAACCAGAAACAAGTTTGAGCTTTGGTCATTGGTTTAGCATTTTTGCATGTTCTGTTCAACCACAGTGACGCAGCTGTTCCGACCAAACTGTAACCGAGATGTTGGCTTGGTTAGGCTTGGTTTCAAGATGGCTGATTCCACAAACATACAAAAAGTGTCGACAGAATTCTTTTAAAAATGAAAAATCTTAAAGCATACCAATCCAACAATGTTGATAAAATTACAAAAACTAAGTTCCATTACTTGAAAACAAAAAGAAGGCTGTACATTTTGAGAATATTAATTTCTAAGAAATGTCCCCACGTCACAAACTGTTCCTGGTTACCGACCCGTTTTTGCGTAGCTCTCAAAAATTGTTCTGTCTGTGAATTTGACGTCAAAACCTTGTTTCTCGTCAAGGTCGCCAAAACACGCCCCAGGTGACACAGACTCACAGGGCCAATCCATTTGTTCTCAAAATATGTGCACGCTTATCGGGCTATTGGCCTAACACTTCAGGAATTGCAGATCCCAATTTCATAAAGTTATCATCACAATAGTCTAGGAGCAAGTTCGAGTGTGCACATTTGGTCGAACTGTGGTTGTCCACTGACTAGCAATGCACATGCGCAGTGACGTATACACTTGAATGACCCTTTAAGTAATCTAGTTTAAACTCTATGAGTTTAAACACAATTCTTTGTCGGCACTGATACGTGCGCTTCCATGACTTTGCACATTCTGCAATAGCGTCACTGGTTCCCTTCTGTGCTTCAGACAGGTTGGCATGAAACAAGGCTGCCGGGAACAGGGATGAAACCAAGGTCTTGAGGCTGGTTCCAAATGGTCAACAACAGCAGTCAACCAATGGTCGACCAGCCTGGGTTCGGGTCAAGATGGTCGACCTTTAGTTAACCATAGTGCTCACTCGAACTTGCTCTAGGTTGCGCCATTTTGGGAGTCAATGTCCCTGTGTGTTAAAACAGTGTACTGCACATTTTAAGCAATGCAGCGTTTATCTGCTAACCATAAAGTTTACGTGCAGTTTGACTGCGTGCCATAGCTGTTGCGATGTATTCACCCATGAACAAGCTGCTCGGATTAGTCTATATAACTATCATCTGGCAACAGTTAAAGGCATTAATGTAATGATATTCAAACTAACTTATTACAACTGCACACAACTGTTTTATTTTGTCTATATATTTCTGTGTGTGCCAGCTAGAGAGGAGCCTCCACAGGAACTTTGTTTCTTTTCTGTTACCTTTTAGCTGGTTCTACTCTTTCCTTTTGTCAACGTCATTTCAAATATTTTTCTTGCCCGAGAAATGAAATAAATACAAATATAATGCAATATTTACATTTAAACAAAACGAAAGATATAAAACCCCCATATAAATCTGTTGTCAGAAATATGGTTCACTTACATCATAAGCCAGTCCCCAAATGGCAGGTCGACCGATGAAGACAGCTCTAGCACCCAAGGCCAGAGCCTTCAAGACATCAGTGCCTTTCCTTATTCCTCCATCAAGGTACACCTCTATGTTGGACCCACGCACTGCTTCCACCACCTCGGGCAATGCGTCTATCTGAATATATACAAAAAAACATCACAATTAATGATAGTTTGATAACTGCTTTAAAATATTTTTTTTTTAATGATTTCCAGTGTGCATATTTTGTAACTTTGAAACATTGTCGGCCGCCAGTTTGAAAGTTACATTTGAACACAAGTCTAAGTATGTGATATTAAAGCATGCGAGCAACACTGGTAATATTGTCAAAGACCAGTATCCGTACTTTATGCGATGTGAAATATACGTGAAATAACAAACCTGTGAAAGTTTAAGCTCAAGTCATCGGAGTCACAAGAAAATAGTGAAAAACCCCATTTTATGTTTTCAGTGTTGTTAGTCATCGGGTTTTGGACTCACAAAATCAAAACTAGTCATTAACTAAATTTCTAAAGAAGTACACATTTCAGGCAAAAATATTTTAAGGGAAGTTTTCCACCATGACCACCTTTATACAATTTTGGTTATGTGCAAATCTGTGAACATTTATAGTTTCAATCTTACCAATGTTGTGCCCACCATTTAAACAAAGTGCATACTGTCAGCATCGTTTGACATTTCTTACACAGTGCATTGAGAGAGTAAATACAACTGCGACTGATGTACCATGATAAGGTCAATTAGATTAACATCTGTCAATTAGATTGTTTTCACTCACTGTTGCTAGGACACCATCAAGCTGCCTTGCTCCATGGTTTGATACAACAATGCCTGAGATGTTGTGTTTGACAGCCAGACGAGCATCCTCAGCTGTAGCATAAAAAATGACAATCAATGTCTTCAGCATTTCAAAATCTATCGTCTTTTCCAGCACTGCTGGTATAATAAATGCTGAGTTTTACAACTGTGGTGGTAGATCTTTAGATCATAGTTAAGACATCTTTTGGGAGATCTCAATGATGACAACCTGTGGCCCAGTCTTGTGTCTTAGATCTTAGATCAGTGACCATAGGTTTCAACCAGTCTGACAAGACAAAAAAGGCATCCTTCTTCTGACTGGTGATTCTTAGACCTATAGACCATGTGACCTTTGTTTACAAAAAAGTGACCTAAACACTCCAGGGCCTTTCTGGCAGGCAGAATACTACATTTGTCATGGGACATTTTACATTTTGTGTCATAATTTCCACAAAAATTCAAGAGTTATAAAAGTAAAAGCTGAGTAACTTTTGAGATGTGCCCCCACTTCTTCATATCAAAAGTTGATAAAAAGCAGACGGTGCAATCGCCATAAAATGTAACATTTGATGTTTTCTTCCATTGAGCTGTGTACAGATCGTGCCTGCAGGAAGTCCAGGCTCTGTGACTCTTTTGTAAATCTGTGATGTCACAGGTTACATGGTCTATACATCTAGGATCTACCAAAATCGACAACCTACTAAACTATAAGCAATAGAAAAATCACAAAGCAGGTGTCAGTGATTTGATGTAAAATACCTCTCCAATAGCACTTCATCATGTACCCCATTACCTGTGAGTATTCCTTTCAGGACGATGGGCATCGATGTAATTGTCTTGAGCCATTCAATGTGTTCCCAGTTCAGAGTAGGATCTATGAGTGAAGCGACATAAGCAGCCAGACCCGAGTCATCAGGGTCCTTCACACCGCTTGAATGTTGAGCTTTCATGCTGAAGTTGGCTAACCTGTTGATAAAGACAACCTCCCAGTTAAAAACTAAAGGGCTAAGTATCAGCTAAGAAACCTCTTTGCAGAGGAAACTCTGATTATCAGTCAAATTAATCTTGCATCCCAGTCTCTAAAACCTTTCCCCCATACCTGAGATGGGATGGCAAAGAGAACTTGTTTCTAACGTCTGCTAGTCTCCTCCCTAATACAGGCGTGTCCACCGTAACAAACAGTGCCTTGTAACCCTCTTGCTCTGCCCTCTTGACAAGATCCCTAATGACGGTACGATCTCGGTAGACATAGAGCTGAAACCAGCGTAGACCTGCAGGTGTGCAAGCTTCTGCTACCTCCTCAATTGTGGATGTGGCCCATGAACTCAGAATGACGCCAGTGCCAAGTGATGAGGCCGCTTGAAAAAAACAAACATTCATAATCATATTTTTAATAACATTTTTATTGATCTCTTTGGAACTGAGCTGTCATGTAACAAGCATAATTAGTGTCATTCGATCTTGTAGTTTTTGTTTGTTTGTTTGTTTGTTTGTTTGTTTGTTTGTTTTTTTTGCATCTCCTGATGCTACCATTATTAGCCCTGTCCAAATTCATCAAATAGGAGATCGAGAGATGGTAGGTGGCAGCACATCAACAGACCTTTATCAATCTGCCACCATCTTGGTCATGTTCCCAGTATCCAATTACAGTAATAGATGCTAATATTCACTGTGCAAAAAGGAACCAGACTATTTGCCCTTCCAGCCTGGGCTTGGTTACATTGATTTGAATGGGAGAAAATCAAGATGGCCGCACCATGTTAAAGGTCTATTTCCATTGATTACATAAATCTTGTCATTTGCATATTTGAGAGAGCAAGGGATTTCACCCAGTTAAGTCTGATGCCATCTAGTATTTCAAGAGTTTCCCAAATTTCCATTGAGGTGTGATATTTAAGTTTTTTACGGGGCCTTAGGGCAAGGCATTTGTTTTCCTAGGTAAAGGGCACCGCTACGACTGAGGGAATTTAACATTTCTACTGGATCATTTCAACAGGCCCCAAGGCAATGACTGTGGAGGCAATTGCCTCCATTGCCTCTGTGAAGTATCACGTCTGTTACACATTTCTTGTCGAGAGCACATTTATGAGAAAACTGGGTTTCAATTGGTAAGTCGATCTCATGCCACCTTGCTTTTCTTCAGTCACCCGTTGTGTGTTCACTGCACAAAGACTTTGTTTACAGCCCACATCTAGTGTAATACAGTAATCGTATCCCTCAATCCTCCTGACGGTCGTAGACCACAGGGTTATGTTAAATCATATGTTAAAATTGTGCACTTTTTCGGGGGTGGGGGGGGACCTTTTCTATTAACATTTTAAAGGGAACATGTAAATGGTGAGGAAAAAAGTTTCAAAAAAATTGCAAGATTTTAAACACATGGTCTGTCATAGCTGTTAGGTCTAGGGGATGTGACGAGAGAACTCTACGATTATCACACCTACATCTAGTGCACCATCAACTCTGAGACCTAGCACATTATACCTCTTGCTGTTGCCACCTCCCCGTCGCTGTGTGCCATACGTTGCATCGCTGTGGGAGCTACACCTATAGGAAAGGCAATCTCTTGGCCCAAGATGGTGGTGCGAAGGTCTCGTCTGGAAACATCCCTCAGCAGTTTGGGCCTCAGTCGATATCTGTGCAAATTGACCATATATTATTTATCAATCATTAATGACATTTCTTTTATAAATTATTTAGATTCTTAATACTTATTTGCACAGTTAGTGCGAGACAAAGAATCTCAAGTTATTTAACCAATGTGTTCAATAAACAAATAAATATGAGTAAATGAAGGGATGGATGGATAGATGAATGAAATGATTTGTGCCATTTCTACAGTCCCAATTAAGCACTTTCAGATCTCATAATAGAGGGTATGCACAGCCGTTTTCCTACAGTAAACTTACGGCTGTTTTGACCTCGTGAGGGCGCTGTTGTACATATCTCTATGGGACTCATGACGTCAGACGCATAAGGTCTATTATGTGCCATCCTGTTTAAGGGACAGATTTGTTTATTTCGAACACTCACTGCTCACTTATTTCTACCCCTTGACATTCAAATTCCAAACACGTCTCTGAAAGGTGCATGAAAGTTCAAGCTTGAGTTGCAGCTGGCAATGAGTGTTCAAAACAAATCTGCACACTGAACGAGCAAGATGGCGCATCATATGAACCTGCAAGTGCTTATTGCATGCCATGGCATTGATCTCGTTTGGAGGATGGAGGAATACGATCGTCGCAAATAAGAATGGAGCACCATTTATAGTCTGATAATATAGACCCAGTAACTGGGGTGCTGACCTCCTTTTTTGAGATTTTGACATAATCGGTCGTCGACAGATAAATGTCAAAATCTCAAAAAAGGAGTTCAAACGATAATGTCAAAATCTAAAAAAAAAGGGGTTCAGCGCCCCAGTTACTGGGTCTAACTCTAAGTCAGCAGCAATAATAACAACTAACAGCACTAGGCCTACTTCTTTCATTCATGATTCAGGGCTGTCCCAAAATCAAAAGTTACTGCCCTGGGGTGGTAGGCTTTCCCCCTGGTATTTTACTATTTATTAATACTACTAATACTAAAAGTAGTACTACATTCCTAATATAAATATTAACCTTTTAAAAGCGTCCTCATTGTCCCTCAACGTTTGCTCGTCATTCGCCCCACTTTGGTAGTAATCGAAAGCATTCTTTGGGAGACGTCTTCTTGCTATAGCCTCAAAGTCTCCCAAACACACAGGCAGTGTCGACACCATTTTTATTGCTCCGTGATGAACTCTGACTCTTCGTGCACAATGTTTTTATTGTTGTTCATACGTGTCATACACACACAATTAGTCAGCTGAGCTGAGACAGCCGACGCACACGAAGCATGAGGTCAAGGGCAAATTGCAGACCCTGCAGTAGCTGGGTTCTATTCTAACTTTTATTTGAAACTGTAGCCTTTTTCATATTGGGATTCAGGGCACCATACATATCTTTGTAGTGTCGTCTGCTAAACCAGATTCTGAAAACTTGCGCTGCCTTCCGTTGGAGGGGCTTACTACAATCATGGAGGTAGAAATTTCTACCTCCATGCTACAATACAAAGAGACGGAACCTTATAAGCCGGAGCCGAAGCCGAACGTGGTTTCGAAAAGGGTCAATGATTTTTGATGATGATTGACCAAGACCAAATTTACTAAAAAAACAAGATAGGACACTAAATTGTGCCGTTCGCTGCACGCAGATATGTAACGCTATGACTCGGCAAAATTGACCGTGGGGAAGGGCGTCATCGCGCGGTGAGATAGGTATAAAGTCACGGAAGATGCATGATGGCAAGTCGGCTGATAGGGGGCATTTCGGTCACTTCGTACCCAAAATTTCTTACCCAAGTCACTTCGGGCAAATTCGCATTAAAGATAACGATGTAAAGGACAAAAATGACTATTGAAATAATAATTATTGCAAGATATCCATCTTAAAATTTTATAAATCTAAGAAAGGGTTCCTATATAGGATTTACAAGGGAATTGTAGCAAATTGTAGAAAAAAAAAATACGAACTGAGTTTACACATCGGTGTGTGGGCAAAAACCACAAATAATATTGTTAACCCCGACGCAAAAAAAGACAGACAAACAAAACCAGCTATTATATTTTCTTGATAATTGAGAAGATAAACAGTTTTTAATGTGATCAAGTTGACATATTTTTCCAAATTTCGGGCTGAAGAAACTACAGCTACCCATTTGCATTAGCTTCTTCTCAACCCATTTAACTTTGGTTCCTCCTGATTGTGCACAAAAATAAAACACTGAATTCAGTGTAGGCCTACTGTGTGTTTTAGAGGCTAAAAAGTGCTCTTCCGAAATCTTTGAATATCTAAACCTCGTTTCTAGAAAACAATTCAATGTGTAGCCACACTACATATTACCGATCTGCACTTATGCTGGTTGTTTTGAAGCGAAAAACGCCAAATTGGTCATTCCATGAAGTTGGGCCTCCAAGTGTGACATTTTTCAATGTTATCTTTAATCAATAAAATGTTGATTCTAAATGCTTATCAATTATCACATTTTATTTGGCTGTTGAAAGTATTTTAGAAAGTTTCAAAGCCTTCCCGCACCATCTTGCCTGATACTATTTTTGCTAATATTCTAAAAAAGCAAAACAAAAACGATGTTAACAGGGGAATGGTTGTTACACATATTTTTCATTATTATGGAAGAACAAATTTACAATGTTCAACAGAAACTTGATGCCAAATTCATATACAAATAACTTTTTACAAGCATAAGACAATTAAGGACATGTCACGATGTAACGGGGACACCAATAATGTCACACATATGGTGTCCCCGTTACATCCGTGCAGGCACGGTATCACATTATTTTATATTACAACTCAGTAACTGAGTACAACCTTTTTATGATTCATGCCCAAATGCTATTCCGAAGTAGTGAGGTAAAAAATGCTCAATTCACAATGCACAATCAGTTCTATCTCAGTACAGCAGTACAGTTTCCGAATAAGATTATTATATTATTGATACCCATTCATCTTCAAGCCCTGCAGGTTGTCGTCCTTTACTACATAAATGGACAAAGAGGTCGTTTGCGAAAATTGTTTTTATTCAACTTGATGAGTTTATTTGGATGTGTCATTTTGTAGTGACGATTGATTCGAATACTACTGGGTCAAAGTTTTACTAACATACTAATCAATCTCTGTTGATGAAGTTGGCAAATAAAACCCTGCCAGAGACCGCACCGTCTGAACTCTGAAGTCTCTCATGGGGCTCAACAGCAAAGCAACGCCCGGTCGCTTGGCCATAGAGTTGCCATGGGAGGCACGAAGGGCGCATATAACTGATAGCTAGGAAGTTCCAATTCCAACTTGTTTTAACGTCAGCGAAGCTTGAAAGACAAACTAAATTGGATTGTTCATTCTTCCTGCTGCACGTGTTACATCAAAAACAATCAGAAAGCTTTGTTAGATTTGTTTTGCTTTTTCCTTAGTTTGAATAAACAGAAACATTCTTCATAATTATTTAACGGCTATTCAACTATTTAAACATTTGTTACAAACATCAACTCTAATTAAAAAAATTCGAATTTTATGAATTAACAAATAAACTTTTAAAGATTACATTTAAATCTTAATTAGTTGTAAGCAGTTTTTAAAAGCCAAATGATTAAATGTATTTCAATGAATTATGTAAATTGCAACATTAATAAAACAAACATTACTTCAATGTTTTTTTGTAACAGATTATCAAGGGACAAACTGGATGGCACAATATTGCCTTTTTAAAACAATAAGTGGTTCAAAAATGTCTATTAACTAATATATGGCAATATCACTGATAAACAGGTATTCTTCAGAGAAAACTGTGTGTTTACAAGTTATTGCTTTTTGTTGAAGCTGTTGTATGATTGTTTCTATCTTGTCTTGGAGTTTTACCTTTCCCCTGGATGACCTTATTTCAGACGAATTTCAGATGAATGAACTGTACCAGTACAAAATCTATACTTTAGATTAACATCATCCAATAATTGTTTGTACTTAATCAAAACTCTGCCATCTAAATACTACTACAATAGACCGATCCATTAAGCTCCGCCCACTGTGACTCTTGTCATACTTTTTGTTGCAAATCACGTCTGTGATTGGCCAACACAGCAAGGGCGGGCCTTAATAGATTGGCCTGTTGTGAAAATCTGACGATAATTTTGTCAATCACTTGGCATGAGGGGCCGTAATGAATAACTGGCAAACAATTTCACTCCTGAAATAAGAAAAAGTTTTCAAGGTAAAGTTTTATTCATTACTTTGGCCCCTTTCAATGAGCCATTTGCGAGTAAGATTTGAATGATGTCTGATGTTCCAAGCCATGTGACATAGCAACACTGGGGATTTAGATCTGAGGAATTCAAATTGAATAGTTACTTGTGACCGAGCAAGGCAACGTACACGACATTAAAATCTAAACCGCAAACAGCTTATTACTGATGCAGTGCTATTTGGTCGAGTTTTTGTTGTTGTTCCGGGGACATTAATATATACATTTTCTGACTGTCAAAGGAATACATTGCTGTAACATGCTTTGGCAAATTATAAATATTATAGCTGGGAGGTGCAATCTCTGTGGGATCTAAAACACTCTTTGAGACTACATCAAGTGAGCTACTCCTCCTTGCTTGGTTTGCTTGTAGGTTCTCTCTTTCTTCGGTGCCACTGGTTCCACTCACGAGCCCTGCGACTAAACAAGAGTGAAGCAAAAAATTACATCTTATAACTGAAAATGTTTTTCGTATAGGTTGAGAGGATCTGTTTGTAATTGTCATTTACCTTTTTGTGTAATGAATGCAAATTCTTGTACTGATGAGAAATGTTATGGTTGGTTAAAAAAAACAGACAGTAAAATACAACTTTTGACTGTATCTTTATTTTAATCCTAACCAGTAAGGATTTTGGCAAGGGGCATTTCAACTCAACATTAAAACCTTTGGCTTGGCTTAGATAACAGACTTTGTATTTGCGACGTCCCAGCTGCAAGTTTTGCCAGTTTTGATTGGCAAAAGTCATGGGCAGCCTTCACTGTCAAAAATACAACAATTTATCATTAATACAATGATGCTATCAAATTACCCACATCATGGTATCACCGATAAATCAATTCAATTACATAAAACAAAAAGTAAACATATTTCTCATTAAATAGTTAAAATGTTTTATTAAAAATGGCTAAGTTGTGCAAAACCAGCTATACATATTGTGACACTCGAGGCGGTCAGCATTTTTGTAAACGAAACAGGATCCATAAGATTTGTATGCTTTTTCCCATATTGTCTGTGCAGTACTAAATCCCTCAAACTCGGACTAAAACGGGACGAGAAACAGAAGTGAGTTAAGGATAATGAAGCTTCAAGGATGAGCCTTACCTGTAGTGCTTCTTTGAGTCTCCTGGAAGTTCTTTCCACACCTGGCTCAATAATTTTGTAATATCACGTCCTTGCAATTGGGGCCACTTGCTATGAATAAAAAGACCAATTAAATGAATTTAATTAAAATTGAAGAATCTCAAGCTCTAAATCATACATCGAATCTGGCACATACGAAGCTTTATGCAATACTTAACTCTTGTGTTATTTGGCTGCATAACACATTTTGCCAAATAAGTTATTGAAAATATCACAAAAAAGGAAGCCTTTTTAAGAAGATTCTAAAGTATCTTTGTTAAATCTATTTCAGTATGCTTTTTGAAGAGGAAAAAATCACTTTCAAGGGCAGACTTTAGAACGCTATTATTAGATGCAGCGGACATACCAGGTAATTTTCCATTGTTAATGTAGTTCTGAGCATGCGAATAATTTTCGGAAAAAATTGCTTTACCTGTTAAGTCTGCCACCTTGCATCCCCAAATTACCCATTTATACATTTCACAACCAAGTTGATTGATGAAAGTAATTTAGTGACACCGACAAGTTTTGTCGGAAGGCTTTGCTTATATCTCATGAAGATGGACTGAATGTCCACTTGCTCAAGCTATGACGCACCCTCTCTCTTTGGTTAACTAATAAATCATTCAAATTAAAACATTCTAAAAGTTTTTTCCATCTGCGAACTGTTTGGCTGTTATGAATTACTCTCTGAACTTGGGATGGTTGACTTTGGTGAAGAGTTGATATCCGTTTATCCAAGAGCGGCGTAAGGAGCAGCTAGAGGCAGCTGTGGAGGTCAAGACGGGAGACTCGCTGCCAAGGGGAATCGCTAATGGACTCTCAGACTCCTCAAACCGAAGACAACTTGCATCTACCACCAATGTCTGGGCGATGGATACTGTAGGTAGGTTATTCTGCCAGAAAAAAACACATGAAACACTTTTAAAGATATCTTAATATTTTCTTCATTTCACCAGCTTGATGGTCAAGTTTGCAGACTGATATGTTTCTTATAAAAGGGCATTCATACAAAATGAAAGAGAACAAAAGTTCAAAGTTGCTTTGATTTATCTTGGCAGTGGATTTAAAAATCAGCATACCAAATTGTCACAGCAACATCTGAACACATATCTACCGAAGCACTGGAATTTGTTTACCAAACATAAACAAAAAATACTGTTTAGGCTACCAAAAAAGGCAAACTCTCCAGTACTGGTCCAGTTTGATCCTAAAAGAAGAGTTACTTCTCAAAAGAAATGTCAGTACCAACCTGCAGTATCATGTCTGAAGAAGTTCCATAGATTGCCACCTGTTGGAAAGGTGGAGCTGTTGGTGCAGTATCGTTGGATCCAGTGGTGGCTGGTTGAATGGGAACATAACGCTGTGGGGTGCTCTTGCTCTGTTCTGTGGTTGTCAATGTGGGTGCTGCTGCAGCCTGACTTGAAGTGGCAGTTGTCACATAATTGCGTGCTGTCTCACATGCATCGGTTGTCTGTGCCGTTTCAATAGGCTGGGCAGTTGGTACTGTGGTATGATGCAAGATGGTATTTGGCAAGATATTGGACTGACGGTGAGGAAAAGTCTTAGGGACAAGAGTCATGAAAGTGTTGTTGGTCGACATGGCTCTGGCAGTGGCCATGGTTGCAGTTGTCACTTGAGTAGTCAGCACAGGAGGAGCATAATAGTAAGTGTCCATCCCGTTAGCCAAAGTTGTCCCTCTGTGCTGAACTGGCAGTGTGGATATGGGAGCTGCTTGTTGGTGAGCAGTTGGCATGAAAGTGAATTTCACTGAATCATGCTGTGTCACTGAAGATGAGATGACTGTTGGGCTACGAAGAGGAGTATTCTCAGATGAGGTCGTTAGCATGTTCTGAACTGGCACAGTAGATGCTGCTGTTGACTGACATACAACAGTATTTGGAAATAGCTGAGGTGCTGTCCTGCTGGCAGAAGTTTTTCTCAAGTACTGAGTTGGTATGGTTTTGCTAGTAGCTGTTGTGTAATATATCCGAGTGTTAGGTAGGACTGTGGTGTAATGAAGAGATACTGTCTTGCCAGATGACAGCAATGATGAGTTCATGTTGGGTGTGCTTGAGGGTACAGTGCATTGAGGCCCTTGTGCAGTTGGCATTACGACAGAATGTTGTTTTGCTACTGCAGTCGTCCTTGAGGTTGTAGCTGGCAGGTTTGTTGCTGATCTGTTCTTTTGCATCTGGGTATTTGGCATGAAAGTGAAGTAGTGATGAGATTCAGACGTAGTGCTTTGAGATGTCCAGAGGTTCTTGATTGGGAGATTGTCAGGATTTGTTGACTGATGCACCGGTGCAGCAGGATAGACTGTAGAGTAATGAAGCAGAGCAGTCTCACATGAAGTCACAGTTGGAGTCTGTGGAGTTGTGGCTGCTTGTGCATGCTGGGCAAGTGTAGATGGCATGAAAGTAAACGACTGAAGAGGTTCAGTCTTTCTTGTCGAAATTTGCTGTTTTGTCGGAGTTGCCTGAAGTGTTGGTACGGTTGGTGGATTCCTGATGGAAGTTGGCAATATGATGGAATAATGAAGAAGCTTGTCTTCACTAGCTTTGGATATCTTTAAGGTCTGTGTTGGCAATGTAGCGCATGTCGCTGTTGACTGGTCATCAAGAGCAATTGGCTTAGCTGTAGAATGTTGGCTAGTAACTATTTCTGCAGTTGACTCAGTCATCATGTTTAAAAATGGAGAGGAAGATGCTTCTGCAGGCTGGTACATGAGGGAAGCAGATGAGGTCAAGATATGACAAGGTGCTGTGGTAGCCGTGTCGTTAGAAGCAATCCCCATGACAGAAGTAGACTTAGCTGAAGGATTGCTTACTGAAGATGTGGATTCAATTACATTGGGATACAGAAGAGGCACTGATGTGGCCAGTATTGGTCGATTCATTCCCCTTGTTTGCATCACACGAGAACAACCGAGATCAGCATTCTTGCTCAATGTGGTCTCCTTAGTTTTCCAAGTGGGCATTGCTGTTGTTGAGTTAGCGGTCAAGTTCTCTCTGCCAATCTGGCAAAAGCTGACATAACAGTCATTAGTGCAAAGATAACCTGGCCCCATATTATGAGTCTTCACCTGTGAAGTCGAGGTCTCTGAAGGATTGACTTGAGAGGATTCAATGGGTTGGTTGAAAGAATCCCCAACTGGGGAAAGCTCACTTGGTAGTCTTGCTTCACTGTTGGTACCCGTGAGGTTTGATTGATGGGATTTGGTGGAGTAAGAATGTTCTTGGTGGTTCGCACATGGAATCTGGTAGGGTGTTTCTCCCTCAAAATCTACATTATTTCCTGAGGGACTACTGCTAGCACAATCAGGCACCCCAGCTGGTTTGGACGTTGCAGTAGGCATTGAGTGGGCCGAATCAGGCGAGGAATCTGCACTGATATAAAAATCCAGAAGTCTCTTTCTCTGCTCCCTGTCAAGAGGTGTTGATGGAGCATGGCCTAATGTCGCTGCCTTCCTCTGCCAAAGTTTTTTTATTTTGCGACGCTGGAATGTCTTTCTTGAAACAATGGGAAGAGGTTTTGATGGCTCATTGGGTTTTTGTTTAAAAGTGCAGGGATTGTCAATTTCTGCTGAGGCACTTTCTCTGAGAGACAATGGCTCTTCATCGACAACTAATTCCCCTTGATCACTTTCAAACATATCTTCCCTTTGAGGAGTTGCAGGCCTGGGATCCGTGTGGGGAACTTCCTTACAGCAACCTCCTTGATCTGTGTGGGAATCCTCCTTAGAGTAACCACCTGAATCTGTATTGGGAACCTCCTTAGGGTAGTCTCTTGGATCCGTCTGGGGAACTTCCCTAGAGCTACCTCTTGAAACTGTGTGGGGAACCTCCTCAGAGTAACCTCCTAGATCTCTGTGGGAAACCTCCTTAAGGTAGTCTTCTGCAGTTGTATTTTGAGTGTCACCAGTTTTTAGTTTCTCACGAGGAGTCTTTTTTGATCGCAATCCAGAGTACCTTGGCGTTGGTGTTCGAGGTGTCCTCACTTTGTTTGGTTTCAATGCCATTTTTTCAGCCTCTTGATTAGCGGAGACAATCCTAGCTGACTTTTTGATACCACGCAGGACTTTTGGGCTGATTGGAGTGGATGCAGGAATTTTTAGTTCTTTTCCATCTAAAAATAAATTTAATTAAGATTGTAAAGATTAAATACACTAAAAATACACTTATTCTAAAGAGCTATGAAGTTGGGTTTTTTTTGGTCAAAAATAGTAATAATTTTGTAAATTTTCAATCGAAGAGATTTAGATTACTTATTTTAACCTACTGAATGTTGCAAAAGAAGTCTAATAAGTACTTTAAATAAACAAATAAATAAATAAAACAACAAAAACCTTTCACTGCTCACCAAATGTTGCCTTCAGTGGTACACTGAAGCTGAACCGGCAGTCTTCTTTCTTCAGCTCAATACTTCCGTCTA
This sequence comes from Marthasterias glacialis, assembly GCA_911728455.2. Classification (NCBI taxonomy): domain Eukaryota; kingdom Metazoa; phylum Echinodermata; class Asteroidea; order Forcipulatida; family Asteriidae; genus Marthasterias; species Marthasterias glacialis. The sequence continues at coordinate 6,443,665 of OU452219.1, forward strand.
AGCAGAGATGATTAATTTTATATTGCAGGAAATCAATGTAGTCATTGGCCTTCCGTAAAACATTGAACTGTAAAAAAAAAAAAAAAAAAATAGAAAAAATACAAATAAGTCCCATATCTTGATTTGAATTTACAAGAAATCTTGACTGATCCACAAACAAATACACTGTATGAGGTGTGGCTGTAATACTTTCTTACAAAACTTGTCAATATTAAGATGTAGATTCCATGTTGTTGAAGGATCCCAGAGGTGGGTTAGGGACAGAAAAACAGCCCCATTTCAGACACTATGAGATCTTTTTATTTATGTTTTCTAAGTGAAGAAGGAAATATTTCATTTGACACTCAGTTTTTGTTTGTTTCTTTTTTTGTTTTGTTGGCCATGATTTATTTGGTTTCTCTCATTCCCGAATGCAGATAATCTGTTGCCATACTGTACATTTGTTTTTTTAATGCTGTATTATGAAATAAACCAATAAACATGTAATGTAAGAACCCTGCTAAATTCAGCACAGTGCAATAGAGTTTGGGATTTGAGTTTTGACTGCTAATTGCAACAAAATACAACTAAAGTTGACCATTTTGCGCATTTTGTTGTTCTTGGCAGGGATAGGGTTTTTAATTAAGTATACGAACTGATGTGTGATCCTGTTAGATCATAATTGTAAGTTTGTGAATAAAACAGTCATTTTTTTAATTTACTCTACCCCTACCTTGGTAACATTCCTGTAGACATCACCAGGTGGCAATACCTTCACTAGTTCCTGTATGGCATCATTGAGACTCTGATGACGCTGTCTACTCCACACAAAATTTGAGAAAAATCAATGTTATTTCTCCACAAAAGTACATTTTACTGCATTGAATTGGTCAAAAAGTTAATCCATATTCATTTAAGGAAAAAGATCACCTCACATGAACTCCAAACAAATTTGAAAGTAGCATCTTTGAATATTGCCTAAAGTGAGTCAATAATCAACTTCTCACCTCTCATGGACCCTGTGTAAAGCCCTCCTCTCCTCAGACATGTTTTTCCCACCTGTTTTGTTAAACGAAGCCCCCTCTTTCTCATCACCCCTCTCTTCTTCATCTTCAGTTGAATGCTTCCTCCTCTTCTTCTTTCTTGAAGAAGACTTACTGTGCATCCCTTTCTTTCTCCTCTTTGTACTGACATGATCTTCAGCTAAGGGTTGGTTTGGAACAATTCCGTCTGCTTGGTCAGAGAACTTTGACCTTGCCTCATTGGAAACCGAGGCACCTTTATCTGATGAAGACAGTCGCTTGGATTTGATTTTCAGCTTTTTAGAAGATTTTGTGACCTTTGAGCTTAACTGTAAGAGAAGTCAAATGAAGAAAAGTTTTGTTTCAAATAACTTTATCAACCACTACCTTGATATTATTGGTATGATTCATTTGGTTAAGATTTAATAGTATAGCTGGGCGTTAAATAGTTGCGATAATCGTAACCCTCTCTCTTCCTGATGGTCATAGACCGCAGAGTTATGATAAACCATTGGTTACAATTTTCAACATTGTAAATGTACCCAACTGGGTACAAGTAAAATGTTGCAAGAACAAAATTGTAAAAGGGTGACATGGTCTGCTGATAGCTCTTTGCTCTAAGGGATGTGACCAAGAGTTCTGATTATCACAGAGTTTATTGGGGTCTTCGAATTCTATTTTCTTGACTTTGATAGTAACTCAGACAGAAATATTTATATGGAAGATTGGTACTGCTATGAACTTCCAGACGGCTACAGGGGCGGATCTACAATTTTCCAAATGGGGGGGGGGGAATTTACCGATCAAGCAGGATATGATGATTGGATGTCGAAAGTTTATTTCTCATTGCGAGTGGGCCGGATGATATCTTGATTTTTTTTCGGGAGGAAAAATAGGGGCGTGCACCCCTCACAGCCCCCCCCTGGATCCGCCCCTGGGCTACTAATTTTTTTTATGACTGAGTACCAATCCCGTATTCTACCTAACGGGATTCAGAAAGACTTTTCTGAGCTTAATAAATGACTTTTTTATACAATTAATTGTCTTGTAATTTTTTATCAAATTTTGCTGTTTTTGAGGTAAAAACTAAATAAAATTCCCACCCTGACAGATTTGCGGAGCTGTCTCTTGTCTTCAACGGTTGTACTCAATGTTGGGGATTCTTGCATTTTCCCTATCTCATGCAGTTCTAGTTCATCAGGAAGATTCTAATTCTATATAAAAATGGTCAAAACAAGAAGTACAGCTTAAATGGCAAAATAACAATTGTGAACAAGTTTAGCAATGAAATGTTTTTAAAATGTCACAACAGAATGATCCAGCCTGTCAAAACAGTCTAAACAAAGAGAATTAGTTTCACATCATAAATAAAACATTCATAGCCCCATTCTAACTTCTACGTACAGTACTAAGTACTGTAGCACCATTGCGCACTGGACTTCCTCGGGTAAACTAAAGCTATACAAAGACAAACAAGGGACCAGTGCCTGCAGCTGCCTTTAGGCTTTGCCATGAACAAAAATTGGTCAAGTAACTGTTAAACAACTATTGTTTAAGACATCCTGATCACACCGTCTGTGTCCATTCATCATTCATTGCACACACCCCTGTACACATTCTGTAAACCTTTTTATTAGGCATACGCATATAATAAAATGTATAAAATCCCGAACCTACAAAGTCTGGATCGGATACGGCATTGTTTGTTTTGCCCAATATATAATAAAGGAGAATTAATCGTTAATGTAGGCCTATGTATTGACAATTCTTGTAACTTGAAAAATAAGTCAAAAGCAAAAGACTCCGCAGGCAACTTGTTCGTTGCCCATCCCCGTGACCAATGTGTGAATATGTTTGGTTTTTAATTTAATTTTTTTTAAATTGTTTGACTAAGTCACAATTTTGCAAAATCCTGATGTCCTTTCTCTCTGTTTTAACTCACAACACCGAACAATCTTTTTCAAACTTACCGCAACTTTCTTTCATTCCATGCCAACTGTAAAGATGACTGTAAGCCAGCCAGACGTCGACACCGCGCCGGCCGGGGGCGCGTGGCGGCGGGTGGGCCGCCCCGGGGGACGATTGTAGGAATACTGGCTCTTTTTCACCCTTTGTTTTCACACATATCCAAGCGATAGAAAAATTAATGAGGTAAATTTTGGTCCATGTGGGTGGAGCTACTGCTACGTCACTGCGTATACTCAATTTAGCGCGCGGATGTCCTCGACCGTGCTCATCCCATCCATGGAGGAAGGAACCTCTCCATGTCTCAACAATGTTTGATGACGTGACAGCTTGCTAGGCTACTAGTGTTGCGTTTTGAGATTCCTCCATCTTGTATACGAATTACCAAGTTCATCAATTTTGATAATTTAGGATAACTCAAATTTCAGTCACAGTAACAAAAGGATAAAATATTTACATTTTAAGAGAGATGAATCATCAGGCGATTGCTAATTAACAAACGTAAAAAAAAATCAATTCTCACACAATGAATAATTTAAGAAATAAAATATCCACATTGATACGCACGTATGCATAATATTGCATCGTGTTCAACAGTGAATAAATAATTCAATGGTTTGTATTGAGCTACTATGTTGTAGTGTATACATTCAGTGCACCATAACTAATTATAAGAAAACAAAATAGATCTACTTTGGGAAGGAGGAATAATGACTGTGTGACAGAACTAAAACTAGTCTGTATATTTAATAAAAAAGCACATTATGATTCGCAATCGACAAGATAGTGTAATTCTGTGTGGAGCTATTGATTCACTACAGCTGCTTACTCTAGAAGGTCTACCTATTGACAAATGTAAACCTTGGGTTTTCTAGAAACTTGAGTTGGGAATCGGTTATTCAACAAGCGCGTTTCTATTTTGAACACTGCCGCCCGTAGCCAAGTAACGTTTACATTCATAAATTATTCATAATACATGGAGGCACGTGAATTTAGACTGATCATTAGCATTTTCCCCAGGGGTGGATCTGTAATGTGAGGGCAGTTTACATGTATTTAACTATCACGGTACGATTAATTGATGGGGTCGAGGATAACTTTCGGGTTACTCCATTTTGTACGTTGTATGTACACAGCAACACGAGCTGCCTGAGCGGTCGACCCCGCCCAACGTGCAAAATGCATGGGAGAGGTCAGGTGACTCGGCAACAGCAGTATCTGTTTGCGTTTGCATGTACACAAACTACGTAATACTAATACATTTAGTACAACTTTGCTCCCATGCATGTGCTTCTAGCTGCTAGACTGCATGCTGTATCCAACACGAACCAAACTGCACACACGGAGAGTGAGACACAATTATGTAAAACTAGTATTTACCTAAATTGAAAAGAACGAACCCGTGAAATTAGTAAAGTATACAGTTAAAGGCAGTTTCCAGGAGATCCAGATGAGAACTGTGAACGTAAACATGGCGCTACGCACCCGGGCTGGGAAAAATGGCACGGTCATTCTGCAACTGCCGAGGAGAGACGAGACCAAGGCGAAGCATGTTACGTGCGCGGGGAAGAATGGCATTGTGAACGGCAGGGTGGGAGCGGTTCTGAATGGATCGGCCAACGGTCATTGCTCGCCGGTTAGCAATGGTCATGTTGTTGGGCATTCTGAAGGGAAACCAGACACTTCTGCTCAAGAGGTACAATTTAAACATACTTTTTACAGATTTGGGAATGTTGACTGACACATCATGCATAAATCTCAATTGGTTAAAAATACATTGGGTTTGCATAAATTGTAATGTAACAAGTGTCATGTTCTGTAGTGTAATTAATAATTGACAATGATACTGATACTTTATAGGCAGTTTAATTAATTAACCATGGAAAATAACATGAATGTTCTATCCATAGTCCATAGATGTTTTTTAGCTGTGAGGAATAATGAGACATAAATTCATTTTACATTCATGACATATTTACACAACGATTATCACCATATGGCCTGGCAAGCCTCGTCTCTTGTTAATGGGATGATGCCAATTCAAATTGCCCCAAGTCATTTCTGACAAGTCAGATAATCATGCATTGGCATCATTGAAAATGCCTTGGCATCATTGAAAAGACTGAAGGGTTGGTATTGTATGAAAAGACTAGAGAGTGAAGCTCATCACAAGTTGTTATATAGTTTTCAGTAAGACAAGCTGGCCTAACACCACTAAAAGGCACTAATACCACTGTGTTAGTAGTGGTAGTACAGTACTGTAGTACTACTTACTTGAGAGCGAGTTTGCAATGTTGCTTCGCAGTGTGGGAAAAATCTTTCATTGGAACAAAATTGTACTTGCAACCCTTTCCGGAATAACATTTACATTTGATAACGAAATAGCAATATATTTATTTATTTATTTATTTGTTTTTGAGAGAGAGATATCATTTAGCATTGAAAATGGGTTAATGAAATGGGTATGGAACTTACAGTTGGGGAGTTTCTCAAAAATGTTGTTGCAAGAAGCATTACTTTTAGAAAAACATCTTACAGCCACAAAGGAAGGGAGTCAGTCTCATTAAGCCTATACTTTGATTTCTATTAATTTGTCTACTGATACAATGTTTAGCCCAATTAGTTTGTGTAGCGCCTGATGATAGCTAGGTATATGAAAGATGTACATGTATACATTACTAACATACATGTACATGTAGCAACAGTTGAAAGAAGTGTAACATTTTTAAGAAACAAATTTCCTCCTTGAATACGGTGACCACCAATGAGCTACGTAAGGAACCACTCAACCAACCATTTCCACTCTTGGCCCTGTGCATGGGCCTTGCTTGCAAGTTGCAGCTTTACCACCGGCCCATAAAAACATCCCACAAGTGTGTGAAGTGGTGAGAATTCTGGTTGTGTCCAGAAACTTGTGCACCATGGTCTGTACAATAATATCTTACTATGAAAGCCGTTAACCTGCCACCTTGGATTTATTTGATGCATGCCATCTTGGTTAAGAAACACCCCCCCCCCTCTGGTTTTTGGTGTGGCCCCCAGGCCCTCGTTCAAAATTTCACTCATACATAAACAACATTACATACCGTCATTTTAAACTACCGTTACCAAGCCCATTTTAGAAAGTGATGATCCCTGAGTGTCCCCTGCAAATTGGACCCTTAGGCCCGGTTCATACTTCACGCGAAAGCGAAGGTGAAGCGAATTTTGGTGACGCAACAATTCAGTATGTGCTGTTTTTCAATTGTGACTCAAGAAAATTCGCTTCGCTTTCGTCATTCGCGTGAAGTATGAACCAGGCTTTAGCCCACAATGCATGACATAAACTTGCGACATTACATACGCAAACATGCCACCCTAGTGTAGATCAATACAGAAGCAACAGAATGAGTTTTACAATGACTTGTCAGTGTGTCTTTGTGTTTATTAAGCCCTGGGAGGCTGAGCAAATAGTAAAACAGGGATTTTCATTTTTGGAGATTCTTTGCTTCTGTGTCCCCTAAATAAAGAATGCTATTTACTGTGATTGCTTTTAATGTATCAAGTAAGTTTTTATGGCCATTCAGGTTTTTAATGGCCTCACATGATACAACCAATGCCATGAACAAAATGTAGAACAACTGTTCACTACTAGTACACAGTCCTACATGTATGTACATTGCAAATTGTTCAATCAAGATAATGAGAATTCTGAAATGTTATCACAGAAACTACCTCTATAGCAAACAAATAATAATTATCCTGGGAAGATTAAATGTCACCCATATTTTAAAATTTTGTTAATCTGCTGTTTTATTGTACCAGCTACTTTTTTACGCAAGTTATTAATCTTAAAAATAACATTCAGGACGTTATTTAAACCAATTTGATCCATTTGCAGTAATGGCCTGACATCCTGTGGGCACTCACTGCGTACAAAAATTGATTTCCATCCTTTTGTTATCATTCTTCATTTCTGTAGTCTGATTAATAAGTCACCCCAAAAAGGTTCTATCCATCAAAGATGACCTACACAATACAAAGACTCTTTTTAACCTCTACATAAGTGTTCAGAAATGGGATTCATAAATCAATGTTTTTTTTATTTTAGTTTATAATTATTTTTATTTTTTTGAACTATATATAAAAATGGAACCATTTTTCAAAGTGGCTGATGCTGCTATAGTGATTGGTGTTACCAATGTACATTAAAAAAGAATATTTCAGTGAACTTACTTCAGATTTTGGAAATTCAGAAGTTTAGGTGAAAACTTTCATCATGTATTGTGGAACTGTTTCATTTATTTTATAAGAAGTCAGATCGGTCTTACTCGAACACCTTCCTCCTGTGCGTTTAGCTGCAAATTGAGCGTTTTGTTTACAAATTCGACAACAGGTGTGTGTGACAATGTTTGTATTTTATAGTCATTTTGTAGTCATTGGTTGTTGAAATGCAAGTAATCCCCAAGGTGGAAGGTAATTACAAAGCCTGTCAAGACACCTGTAGTGGTGATGGCGATTGCTTGAGGGCACTTCAATCATTATTTTATGACACACTCCCAAGGGAATGTTACTATGTACATTAAAAAGCATACAATGTTGATGAATAAAGTATTAAATTTTACTGTTTTGCTTACAACATGTACTGAGTCATGTTTAACAAACACCTCCCCCCAAAAAAACACAACCTGGCATTCTTAAGCATGTGGTAGGGAGGAACTAACAAAATATGTCCTCCACTTTTGGTCATTCAAATGTAAGTCATGTGATTAGGCACATTACAGTTTGTTGCAAGGCAGCACTGGTAAGAGGACAGTTTCAGGCTGCACTGTGTCTCATACCTCCTAAAAAGCATTTCAAAGGATACTCCATTTGAACTGACTGGACCTTATCAACAAAGGCCATCAGATTTTGGTTCCCACCACTGTGACCCCCCCCCCCCCATTATCCCCTCCTGTCCTTAAAGTAGGGGGGGGGGACATAGTCATAATAAATTACTCCCATGTGAGACAAAAATGCCCTCCTATCATTTGTTAAGGAAAATGCTTAGAATTTCGTTAGAAAGTGTGTGGGGAGGAAAGAAGCTTCCATTTCAATTGTGGATTGGGGGGGGGTGCAAAATTCACCATGTCCACATAGTTCTATCACCTTTGATTTTAAGTAAAATTAGACTGATTTATTGAATGCAAAACAAAAACTGAACTATTTAGTGACGAACAGAAATTTGAATTGAAATTACATTGTGCAAAGTGTGAAGTGTGAAAAATAAGTCACCCATTTATAAATCTATACATCTGGATGGATGCATAATATGCATAATCCCTACTGTAAAACCAAAATCCCTGAACACGTGTAGTTTCCAATTAATCATTGCATTAAACACATATGTAATATGTATCGTACCGACCTTGTACAAATGTTTGCCATAGAAATTGAAACTTAAGAACATCAACTGGGTTCTTGGTGTAAGTATATTGTATGACAGGGAATGATTTCGTCCAGCAATCTCTCGGAGTGGTCCAGATGGCTAGTTCTGATTGACAAGCTTCCCTATTTTATATTGATGGACTAGTGAAATTACAAGCTAACTGGTTCCGCTAGTTAGTTACTGACAGAGTTCAGGGCAAACCCTGAATTTAAATTTTCAAACCTTTACTGATAGAATTTGTGTGGGTTCCGTAATTAAGGACAGCTGATATATAACTTTTTTTAAAATGCTGGTCAGGTTTTGTTGTTTATTCTCTCTTTCACCTTGATGATGCAGTTGCTATGTGGTATCATTTGGTGGTCGTCAGATTCATCATCCATGCATTTATTGATTTGTTTGCCTGCATCTCAAACCCGTGAATTTGGTGTCATCCATACACCAAACGTCCTTTGTTTGTGTGAAGTTAGGGGAGCCAGTGTGCAAACACAGTTGACTGGGGTGATAAAGAGATCAGCATCCAGTGAGTTTTTTTGGCGCAGTTTTCACAGGCTGACATAACTCTTTGTCTCCTATTGTTGTTGCTCACTCACTGTCTTCAAGCAGTGACTGTGCAGAAATGTTTGTATCCAGAGTATTCTAGATCCATTCTTTAGTTCTTGGAATAAAGGATCGATACAGTTTTGGTCGAGGGTGAAATTGCGTAATAACCGGGCTTGAATTTTGGTTAAAAAAAGATCCACAAATCCACTGGTCTTTAATGGTCTTGCAGCCTCAAATATTCACTAAACCAGAATTACTTTAACCAGGTTCAAAGCGTTTACTTTATACATAACAAAACCTTTTTCACACTATCAACGGCTGATCCTTGTGGAAGTCTACACGGGTCAACTCCATGTTGACTCAGTAAAATTTCAACATGGTTCAAATCCGTTCTGCTTTCTCACTAGTAATACGCGAAATTAGCTTGTGGGTTACACGTGTAACTTTCCACCTGTGTAGCGGCTATCGTTTCACACTACCAGGGTCCTTCACGGATGCAAGCTGGAAAACTCCCATACTGCATTGCGCCACGACGTGTCTACTGCATGGTGCCACGCACTTAACACGGATCGAAAATGAACCCCGGAGTGTACATATTGCGGCTTTTGATATTTGTTGGAATTTTCGAGAGCTCTCAACCCACCTCCCAATGGAGTTGGTTTTGACACGAATCAAGCGCTCTTCACGGGTCAACACTAGATGTTGTACATGTAGTGTGCAGGCATGCAACTTTTCAGTGGATCAGCTAATTTCCGCTTTTTCTGCCATAGAAAACTGAAAAACAGTGTACAAAGTTACGTGCTATTTAGCTATTTCCTCGTTTTTTGAAATTTCAAAGTTGCATGCCTGAGTCTTAAAAGGTCACTCACACTTGCACGGAACAGACCCACAGACTCACAGATTTTTCGTAGTGTGGAAAGGCCTATAGTTTAGCCTGAGAATGTTTCATGGATAAATCACTTGACGGCCCAACTTGCCCAGAGGTTCAGCTTACTGGTCCAAAGCTAAAACCACTGGCCTCTGGCCTGTGGTCCACATTTCAAGCCCTGTATTTTAACCTTCTGGTAACAATCATGGTTGCTTAACCTCAATGGCACTTTTCAAATTTCTACTTAATGCTTCTGGTAGTTGAAAGTTTGTAGGGATGTTGCGTCATTGGTTTTTGGAAGAACTATAAATGAAGACATTCAAGAATAATAACTTATTAACAAACTTGTGAAAATTTTTGTGAAAACTTTGTTATTAACTTTTTTTTTTACAATACTGCAATGCAAGGTACAGATTAACAAATAATCTGAAAAGGGGAAAGGTTTGTATTAAAACTATAATTTTATTGTTTCTGATGATACCAGTGACATGTGTAGGGCCTTTGATTTTCTGTTTCAGTAAAACGCAAACCTCTCCCTCACAAATCACCAACTTACCCCAGACCAAAAACGGCTGGCACATTCCAGTTATTCCACTGAAATCTATAAGAAGATTTCAAGTCTAAAACAAAATCAGTGAGTTGTTCAAACAAAACCTGCAACTCTCAGAAATGGAAAATCATTGGCCGTACATGTTTTCGCACTTTGTAGGAAAAATTCAAACTAACTCACAATTTCAGACTAATCATAAGGAACATATTCTCTGTACATGTAGGTAGCCTGTGAACTTTGTACAGCATGTGTGTATTAGTCATCCTATCTTAGTGGTACCACTTTTTAGGTCAGTCAGGTCTATAACAGCAAGGGAGTTTCCAAATCGTTTATCTTTCATACATGTGGTTTTATATTACGTGAATCAGGGCGCGCCCAATTAACTGACGCTGCAGTTCAACACGCTGTTGAAAGTTACTGGAATTTTCCAGTGTTCATACATGTACTGTTACTTACACAATTGTACAGTGAAACAATGTTGGCCTTCTGGCCAAGTTTCAATTTGTCCTTTAAATAAATAAACTACATTGTATAATAATAGTGATATTAAAATTATGCCTGGTAATACATGTACATGGAGGCCTCTGTTGCCCGGGTCTTGGCCTTGGTGCGAATGGTACCCTTTCAAATGTTTCGGGTAGACCTAAAGATTTTCCACTGGAAGTGCCCTTTGCAAAATGAAAATGGCCTTGCACTCTCAAAGATGAAACTCCAGACCTGGTACATACACTATCGTGGGAATATTTGAGTTAGTTTAGTACACAGTCAATGAAACGTAAACCTAATAAAAGGTCATGGTAATGAGTGAAATGCACAGGGTAAGGAAGTTTGTAAATTTATCTTTTTGATCGATGGAGGCCGTGTGTGAAATGTAATATGTATTTAGTGATTAGTCCTTGAGTTGGTTAATTATTGTTCTTATTCTGAGCAGGTTTGGTTTCATAAAGGTTTGGGCTATTGTTTGATTATGGCTTAATAAATTGCCCTGGTGTGTTCATTCACTTATTGTTGGACATGTGTGCATATTAAATGAATGGTTTAGTCACCCTAGGTAAACATGGATTGAGTAACAAACATAAACAAACAGTTGACCACTACTGAGGCAATAATGTTAATTTCAGTTTCCATGGTCGGGGAGGCGTCTGAATCATTTAATTAATAATAAAGTACTTGAGTCAAGAATAGATTATTTTTGCATCCTGTATACATGTATGTCACTATTGACAACAGAATTGATTAAAAAACGTTACAGTAACCATGCAGTAACCAAACTGGAAAAGAACGATATGTGATAGGTAGGAATGGTTTGGTGCACGCTCAGAACTGTAAAAAAGGACCGTTTGCGTTGCGTCTCCCATTGCTCCTTGATCCTATTTGAGAGATGTTCTAATGCAAAAAAAACATCTACAGTGTGTTCTTATTAAATGAGTAGTGATTAAAAAAAACATAAAAGTATTTGCCTCTGGAAATGCAACCAGTGGAACAACACTCTATACAGATTACAGTACGCCATTCTGAGAAGTAAAAAATTTGGTTCTGACCATTGTTCTGTCATGAAATTAAACACAAACCACACGTTTTCAACGGATATATTTATGTGAATCTTTATATTCTACTTTTAAAATATCTATCCAACCATTCATTTTATAATAAATGCTTTTTATAGCTCAAAAGCGCCCCACTCCGCTGGCAATGTGTCCCTTCAATGTAACTTTATTGATTAGCCAGTGGAACCAGTAAGATTGTCATTAAAACTGAATGGTCTGCCAGCTATTTCAATGGTCCGTTTGTCAAGGTTTCCTTTCAACATTGTCATTTTGCATGAGTCTTGTGATTTTAAGTAATATGTAAAATCAGTGGTTTATGGTGGTGGCAAGCAGTAAACCCAACAGCCTGAAAAGTTCAACAGGATTTTGACTAGTGGCATTTTGCCAGCAGACCACTGTTAAAGGAAGATGTCAATGAAATTGTTTACTTGCCGTTGGGAGGGATTGTATAATGTGTACAATCTCCATGGTGAGTTTGGTAACCGTCACCAAGTATAATTTCAATTTTTAATACTATTAGATTGCCTTTATTCGATTATGACAATATCTTGAGAAAGGAAAAGAATAAATTCATTGTACCACCATGATCTGGTGTAGAAATCTGCTGGAATAAAATGAGTAATCAAGATTGAATGGTTTTATTGTACACATCGTATGGTAGTAACTGACTGTAGCTTGGTTTAACCAAGGGACATTTATTGATGTACATGAACATGTACTACATGAACATTATATGCACTACCCATACATAGTGTAAACATTGTCAGTAGTTAATGTTTACAGACTGTAAACTTCCTCATTCGAACTTGTTTCCATTTACTGTGCATACTGTAAACACATTAGCCAGACACCAGCAGCATACTATGAAACAATAACATTTACTGTACATGTGGAACTCGCATTATCCGTAGCTCCTCTGTGAAGACAGTTAATTTCATTTGCATGACCTTAGCCAATGTCAATGCCAAACACTATTCCTGAAAATTCCACATTGGGTAGCCTGGGTAATTTTAACAACTCTTCATTGTTTAATGGTTTTTCCTGTACACATCTCACAGATTGATAGGCAGACACGTAGCACTTAACCTGGGCCATTTTCAAAAAGAAATTGTTGGTGGATACACGTCTGTGGGTGCCAACTGGTTTAAAAGATATAAAAAAAAATACGCTAATCTTTGTTCAGTTTCTCCATGACTATTGCACCTTCTGGGGACAGCTGCTAAAGGTAATAGAGGGGAAAGTGTTCAGTGTACTGTCAGATGTAGGTTGTAGTTTGCAAAATTGAAGTGACAGAGGTTTTAGTACATCTACATTACATTTTTCAGTATCTCTTTAGGCTTGAATCTGTTGGTTCATAACTTTTACTAATTGTTACATTTAGAATTCTCCCGGTCAAAATCATTTATTTAACCAATCAAAGGTTTAAAGGTTTGCAGTAAGTGTCTGTTCCAGTGCAAGTAATCCAACCCAGAAAATGTTCACAATATTTTGTGTGCATACATAAGATGTACAAACCATCATGCTCATCCAGTGCAGCAAATAACGCAGGGTTCTCCCCATGCACAAGCTAGCATATCAGGCCGATACATCCCAATTACGGGCCAATATGCAGAAATTACGGCCGATAAGCCAAAAAAAAAATATTTTTTTTTTAAAAGATTTTAATACCAAATTAAAAAAAAAAACTAACATGTTACCAATTCAGTATGCTTCGGCCACACTTTCAAAATTTGGGTTCAGAATGCCCCACAGTTTTGAAAAATCCTGGGGAGAACCCTGTAACGTGTTGTTTTGGTAAACGTAACCTCCCTCCACCCTCCTCCTCCCCCCACCCGAGAATCCTCTAAAGAATTCCCGAGGTTCCCAGAACACAATGAATACACAATGGGAGGGGTGGGGCTACACCATGCCACATATCAAGCAGCGAATGTGATTTATGCATGTAGAATATAGGCTATATGTACATGTGCATGTAGGCCTACATGTAAGTGTTGAGGATAACTGATGATTTTGAAAGAGAAACTTCATAACGAAAGCATGCACTGTATGAACAGTTTAAACAAAAAATGCAATTCATTCAATGACATGTGATTACTCGCAACAAACGCAGCAAAAGATTTATTATACAAACTAAAAGTAATAAAAGCAAGTAGGTGGTGATTAAAGTATGCATACATATGCCAAAACGCAAGTACGTAGTGACTATTAATACATTCAGCAGTTTTGTAGCTGAATGGTGCATCGCTAATGGTTTTCATGCTTCAATGCGGTGTGCCATTATTCTAAATGGATCTGTATTAAAATTTCAGTTCTTTTGTTATATTGTATTTAAATTTCCATGGTAACCAGGCACTTGCAGGCGGATGAATCTATGATGACACCCCCCCCTGTCCATATACAATGTAACACTATCAGCCTTTAAAGCCCCAGCTCAACATTCATAAAGTGTCTGTAAATTCTTCTTTGGACAAAATCAAGATATTTACCCTTTGTACGCGACTGTGCCACGCTCACCATTTTGGGAGTCCCATTTTGGGAGTTAAGCTTGACCTAAAATTTGCACTACACTGCATAATTCACACGAACATTGACTGCCAATATGGCGCAACCAAGATTATTGTGATCATGACATCTAGTGAATTGGGTCAATATGTAATAAAACCACTCTGTCAGAATTTCAGCTCACTTTGTTGCTTCACTTTTGAGAAAACGGTAAAAATGCATTCAACATTTTTGTAAGCATTCTTAGGCAGAGTGTTGTTGGTCTTAAGAGACGAAAGTTAATTTTTGAATCTTATTTCATTTCTTATTCAACAATGATAACACTTCAGGTCGAAATATTTTCTGGGAAAGTTTTCTGCCATCATGATCTTTACATCTTCTTGTAATTCTGTGAACATTTATGTTTTTCTTTCTTACCAAAGTTGAGCTTGGACTTAAATTCATTTTTTATTTTTTATTATAATGAACCCAATCAGTTTTAGGTCATCAGTCATGCACTGTGTCACATGCAGTCTGAACACAAAGGATGGTTAACGATAATCGGATTGAGCAATTGGGGCGCATAAAATTACAAGTTTCTTGTCACAGGAAGTCTTTGGTAAAATTACAATGCAGTTTTAACAGAAAATATAGTATGCATTGTGTGAATCTGAGATTTGAAGTCATCGTGCTGCTGTTTGTTGTTTGTATGCATTTATTCAGGGGGTGGGGTGTTACATGCAACTGCAACAAATGTCAATTTCAGAAACACTTTTAGGAAAGATGAGAAACAACTTTGGCTTAGAAGGCTGTGAATTAGTTGAAACCATTTCCGACGACTAGAAAATTTGCTCTCCTTTCAAAACCATTTCAAGGGTTTTTCCATTCCCAATTTAAACGAAGAGGTAGGGTATTAATTAATTCAGAACTACATACATGCATGGACATCAAGCTGCACAAGTGTTTGAAACAAATACAAAACTACACATGGGTTTTTTAACCACATTTTTGTATTCTGAGCAATCTTTGCATACTTTTTATATGTAGTTCAACATCTTAACCTGTCATTTCTACTGTAACTTTTTGTATCAAGTTATAAACTTGACACCTTACACACATGTAGTCTTCAGACTACACTTCAGTTTTTTATTGTACAATAAACCAAGTAGAATAAGTGAATTGAACAATTGAATTCATTCATTTCTAACATGTAATATGTACATTTCCTCTCTATTTCTTCTTAACCATGTTAACCCAGTGAAGCTCAGTATTTATATGTAAACAGCTGGTATCTCACTGTTAAAATATGTTACAAATATTTCCTGCACATCAGATTTTATCCTTGATAATGTTCCAAGATATAAACCTTGAATTTAACAAATCAAGAAAATGACACTTTCTGATATTAATACTCATCTCTTCATTCGACAATACTGAAATAAAATAAAAAAATTGAGGCTTTCTTTGTGTGACCGTGAAATTACCAGCAGTTCTCAGTCATAAATAATCCATTTCAATTGATGTACAATTCTTAACCTGATTGATTTCAGAGGGTCAAGAAGCTGTCGTACCAAGCTCCTAACGAGAAGACACCCATCCTCATGGTAATTATCACACTCTACAATTACATAGCCTTGACGGTGATAGGTTACATCAAGGAGTATCTCAGGAAGTTCCGTCTAATCAAGACCCCTGGGGCCCTGGAATCCATCAAATTGAAGGTAGGACCAAGGAGAAAGACATTCTGGCAAGTGAAAATCCCATCAAGTGCGTTTATTTGTTTGGAAAGCTGATTATGTGTACATCGTAGACCAAGGGCGGACCCTGCTCTACGGTACAATGTACAGTATGTCACAACTGTATACAATGGTCTTGAAACCTTTGGACTCTTGATGTGATTTTACGTCTTGCTACAAATACTAATCATAATTAGGTCTTTTCTGCTGTACTCAATCCATCAAAGTCTGGCTGGAGAGAGAGGGGGGGGGGGGTGGCGTGCAGTAAATGTGGAAGTATTTGGAATACATATGCAGGGTTCTCCCCATGCACGAGCTAGCGTATCGGGCCGATACGTGCAAATTATGGGCCGATACGTAAAAATTACGGCTGATAAGCAACAAAAAAATAATAATAATATTAATTGGGGTTTTTTTTCTTAAGATTTTAATATCAAATTCAAACAATAAGACCATAACATAAAACCATTTTAAATGCTCCAGATTGCGCAGTAGAGCTTTTCAAACCAAACATAAACATTACATAAAAACGTTCCAAGGACCTGCTATCAATTCAGAGTGCTTCAGCCACACTTTCAAAATTTGGGTCCAGAATGCCCCCCAGTTTTGAAAAATCCTGGGGAGAACCCTGATATGTGGTTTTAACAGTGAACACGTTAAATGCAAGAATTTTTTCGTGGACTGCGATCCATGGCCATTATGTGTTTTTCTGTTATGTCTACGTCGTCCACTGTGTGGTCTTTTTGTGTGTGATCATCTGGGAAACGACACACAGCCGATAAGCTACAATGTAGAGTGACTTATGGGATGATAGAAATTCCGTTCTGTCACAGACGATTTCGCATCGAACAATAAAAGGTACTCAAAAACGGGCAGCGTATCGGGTGGGAAAAAGTGTGATTGGCCTTTCTGGCAGCGCATCGGCCAATAATGTTTGTGTATCGTTCCGATACGCTAGCTTGTACGTGGGGAGAATCCTGAGAGAAGTTTTCCACCACGATCATCTTTGTACCATGCATATAATGTGGAAATCATTTATATGTTTACATTTATATGTTATGTGTGTGCACACCTTTCAAATACAATCAAAGTAATGGTGAGTTGACTTTCCTGATCTCTCACTTGTGACTTGAAATCCCAGCTTTAAATAAAAGAAAACTGTACATGTACATGTAGATTAACAACTACAGCTCTTTTGTTCATTACAGATCTACATTTACATGCATGTAAATGTAGCCTATTTCACAAAATCATACCTACGTACATGTATGTACATATGTAATTTGTGGTAATAAATTGACGCATCGACCCTACATGTTGCAGATTCTTTCGCAAATTACACGTACATCACAACTTGCCAATTCGTTACCAGTATTTTAGGGCGATGTTGCATATTTTTGCAAATATATGTGCACGTTTGAGTGATTTTGCACAGTTTATCGCAAATATGTGCCCTAATGATCTGTGATGCTGCGTTTATATTTGCAAGTGAGCACATAAATTATTTGCAAGTATGTTGCATATTTTGTTGTATAGGCTATATTTGTAAAATAAAGTGCAACATTGCAACATCGCAAAATGCACACATTACACATTTCCAACCGAATAGGCCAATGCAACATCACAAATATGTGGGCATATATTTGCAATTTGCAATGTCCCTTCAGGGCCACTTTAGTTTTCCCAGGTGTAGTCTGTGAATTAAAATTTCCTTGAGTTTTATCGTCGAATGTTTTGCTGTACATACATGTACCCTTGCAGTGAAAGGAAATCATTGTGCACACTTCATACTGAATATGTATCCATGAATTGGGTGTGAACATGGTTGTACTAATGACTACATGTATAGACTCACAAGTAGCTGTTGGATTAAACAGATAAAAGACCGACATTTGTTAAGAATCAGTCGACAAATGATTAACCTAGATCTCCGGTGAGTTGCAAGTGCACGTCTAGATGGGTAGTAACATGCGTGTACTAGGGTTTTCTTTCTTGTTTTTCAGTGACAAAAGCAAACTGAGTGGCCTTGTGCAAACAAAGTGATGTAACATCACTATGCAACTTTGTGTGCTGGTGTTTTGGTAGTTATGTAAAAAGCTACGATGTTTTGGATGCTCAAGCTTAACCCTAACCAACTACATGTACATGTAGGACCATATGCTCACACATAGCCAAGTCCTACAATATCCTTCAGTCTGAGACGGTAAAAAGACTATAAAGCCCAAGCCCTTCTAAATCCTTGTATGTTTTATCCACATGGCATATGACCCAATTCCTTTTAAATCTTTTTTTTTTATAAAAACCCACTTTAGCCAAATTGCGTACAACACAATTCCTACTATATCACATTTAAGCAAAATCACATATGATCATAATCCTTCTAAATCCATCTTCATAAAATACAGCCTGATGGCCTACATGTAATTCCTACTTAATCCTTTCACAGCAGAAACACACACACTATGACCCAAATCCTTCTGGATCCTTCTCTGCAGTGGCCTAATACCCCATATCCCATCTAAATTCTTCTCTTTAGAGAAAAGGAAATTGAAGGATTAGTGTTGGTTAGGGTTATTGCAAAAGTCCTATAAATGTACAGTGCATGATGTGCAGTACTAAACATAACAAGTACAATGTACCTGCTTAAATTATGCAATGTTTTGTCATGTTTCCCACATAAAATGCCCAATAGTGAATATGTTTTCTCAGTGAGCAAAAAAAAAGAGCCAGAGTAGTTTCCTTTCCATCGTCAGGTGTACATGTGCAAAAGTACTCTGTTTTGAAATGGATAAACATTCAGAGCCCAATATCATGGCTGGGTGTCAGCAAAAATAACTGTCCTAATGGTTCAAGACGTATGATCCGTGCTCCTGTGATTTTTGCTCGAAAGTGAATTAATTCCAGTGATTAAAATTTACAAGGGCATGTTGTTTTTATAACGACTAACATTAATAAATCGTGTTTTGTCCTCTTTAAAAATGTTGCTGTTGAAACGGCTATCCGTGCCAACCACCCAAGATGTACATTAAAATGTGTCTGAAGGCCATGCCTGCTGCTGGTACCCAGAAATCAGCTTTTAAAAAAATTACGTCATTTTCGTCTTTTGTTTACTCTGTGTTGCAAGGCACCCGGCTGAAATTGAGCAGCCAGCATGCAGAGTTTATTTATTGTACTCACTACAAAAAATTTTTTTTTAACTAATTACTCTGTTATCACTCTATGATGGATATATTCATTCGATATCTTATTTTAAAATTAATAACTTTGGTCATTCTACAAAAATAGGAATTCAACATATTGGATTAATTTTTCAAGGTAAAATCAGCTTGAGCACGGACCATATATCATTAAATCCCCAGCTCATTTGGTAAACTGACTGTAAATGCTTCCATTCTTTGCACAGATCCAGATATTTGTAATAAAACCAACCTGTGAAAATGTCAGCTTATTTCGTTATGTTATTTGCAAGAAAAGGGTAAAAATGCATTCAGCATTTTTGTACGCATTCCTTTAGGCAGAGTTTTCGTCTCACTGAGACGAAAACTAAATTTGGATCTTATTTTATTTATTACTTAAGAACGAAAACACTTCAGGCAGAATATTTCAGGGAAAGCTTTCAACCATCATTATCTTTATACCATGTACAATGTAAGGTATATGTAAATCTGTGGACATTTATGTTTTTCTTCTTACCAATGTTGAGCCGGGGCTTTAACAGAAAAATCCAGGGGTAAAGTTCCAAAAATTGTTTGTACACATGTTCATCTCTATACCAAAACATCAAACTTGTATGCAGCTTTAGCAAACTGTCCAAAAGGTCTACTTCAGTAACATTTCTGGTGTGCCGTGGCGGGCCGGTGTAAGTGCACCATATCGCAAACTATGACACCAAAAAGTGGGTTGCGATAAAATTCAGGTGCATGGCCAAACTTTGTTGGAAGTGCTAAAATTCATCGTAACACTTGATCATTCCATCAGCAAAAAAAGACTGCCTCACAATCGATCTATCATCAAAAACTTGGTATTTTTCCATAACTTTTATGATCAGTTCAATGCAATTTCTCATAAATTAAAAATATCTGATAAAAACAAACTGCTTTAATAAAAAAATTATTCCTGTTAAGTAAGATTGGCTGTTTTTATTACATAACCTTTGCAGCTCAGGTTTCAGTCGGCTGGGGATCTGCGGGCAGGTCGTGGTCAAGTGCCTGAAATTTTCATCTGGTCAACAGCCTAATGTTTGCTGGTCTAACGTACTGGACTAAAGTTCTGGTCGTACTGGACTAAAGTTCTGGTGTTATGTTCAGCAGAATCCCAGTCTTGACACCTGTGTCCTTGTGCAGTGGTCCTTAACCGTTGTTGCTTCTTCGTCCATTGGATGGGATGTCAAGCCAGTGGTTCCAGTGTGTTGTGTAATGCATGTTTTAGAACCCAGTGCCCCTGTGGTATGGTTCGATGCAGATTGTACCACTGTATAAGTTGGTCTCATAATTCATATCTGTCAAAAAAATTAATGATAGAAATATCAGCGCCATGAGCAATTTCTTTGTGGTTGTCATGCGTAAGTGTTCATCATTATTGTCATAAGTACTTTTTGTAATAATGTTTATAGATGATTTATTAGAATGAGTGTGCTCGACTCCAAACCATTTTTAATGTATACCCTTGGTAAAGTACATTTACATGTATACAGTACATATACATGTACCATCTTTAGTACATAATATACGGATGCCGTCATCCTTGTATCCTGGATGAATTTGAGTGTGAGACATACACTTCTCATTCTTGTTGTAATATAGTTACCATTTCAGTGCTCTGTGAGTGTGAAGTACCTGCCGGGTGAGATTTGGGAGCTAAATGCATGTCCTTTTTCTGTTTTCCTCCCTTGCAGGATTTCGTTCCGCTCTTTCAGGACTTTGATAGTTTTTACATTCGCAATATTTATCGTAAATTAAAAGATGTGTTTGAGATCCCCATCTGTAGCGTTCCTGGTGCCGAACTGGACATCATGGAGAGAACATCACCAGACTTCAACTGGACATACGTGTAAGTTGACAGTCTCCTGCATCTGTCACAAGCTGGGGCTCAACTTTATAAAGCTTTGGCGCCAACTACTTTGCAATGCATGTGGAAAATCTTTTTCAGCGGAAATGTCTTGGGGAGGGGTGGGGGGGGGGTTACCAGCCAAATTGACATGCCATTTAAATTGTCGAGATTGGTGCTCCATTGTAATTATTATTATTTTAACACGGCTGGAATTTCATCTTTGAGAGGGCAAGGCCATTTTCATTTTGCAAAGGGCACTCTCATCGGACAATCTTAAAGTCTACGGTAAACTTTTGTAGGGACACCAAGGCCAGGATATAGAAGGATTTTGGAATGCTTGGTTTAATGTGTTTAGTTTTTTTTTTTTCACCCTCTTTTATTTTCTTCTATTGTAAAGTATGACAGGAAGGAGTAAAAGAACCATCAACCTGGGCTCCTACAACTACCTTGGGTTTGCCGAGAACTCGGGCCCTCGAAACGTAATGGTAGAAAAAGCTGCAAGGCACTATGGGAGTGGAGTGTGTAGTACGAGGCAGGAATTAGGTGAGTCAAGAGCAGAGACATGTAATTAGCATTGTCCTTTTGGTTGGTGCCTTTGGTCCTGCCTCGAATAAATAACTCAATTTGTGGAGATTAAAGTCTCCCATCTCCCTGAGCCTGTAATTGCACTTTTAAAATGCATTACAAATTGAGGTACTGTTTGTGAAACTAGTTTTTTTATTTTTTTCATTCCATGAACAAAAAATATGCTGGCAGGCGTCGCAGTTGACAGTCACAAAAAATGTCTATCTTACAACATTCTAAAATTTCACACACTGGGGCCCAATTTCATAGAGCCTGTAAGCACAAAAACTTGCTAAGCAAGAACTTTTTTACCAGCAGAAACAGGTTACCAGCCAGAATTCTATAAAGTTTACATTAATGCGACTGGTGCCCACTCATTTTTAAAATTGTTATGCTTAGCAAAGAAATTTTTGTTCACCCCAAAATTCACCCAGTCAGTTTCCCTTATGGTTTATTGCTTGATATTTCAAAAATAAAAAGTCGCATCACCCTTAAGGTAGATCCCTGTGCTGCCATTTCCCAGGTTATATCCATAGAGCTAGCTCTTTGGTGGTATCGTATAATGGTGTATGATCCCTGGCTACACGGCAGTAACCGGTTGAATGGCTTCTGACTGGCACCCCCCCACCCCCCACCCCACCCCCCCCACCCCCCACCCCACCCCCCCCCCCCCACCCGAACAAAGATACTGACAAATAGGGAGACCACCAACATTAGGGCTGGATAGCTCAGTTGGTAGAGCATCGGTACGTATAGCCGGTGGTCGCAGGTTCAAATCCCACCCCAGTCAATATTTCTTTGTTCACCCCGAAATTGATTTAAAGAAATTCTGCTAAATTGGGCCCTGCTCTCAAACCCATCTATGCTTACTTACTCGCTTGCTTACATATATCAGTGATATCTGCCGGATAATGGCTCTCCACTGTTCCCTGTCTTCCATAGCAGAGGGAAGCTCATCTTTCAGGAAACCTGTATCCTGGTAGATCAGTCCTCAATAGTGGTATATAATCGTGTCAGTTCCTACGGAACGTCTGCCATGGGTGGGGAGTCCATCTACACCACACAATCTTATTCACCTTTAGTAGAAGTTGCTACATGAAAGTTTAAAACCTCACCTACTAAAAATGGAAATAATACACAACAGTTTAAGTCTAATACACAAAGACAGTCTCCCCAAAGTGAAAGGAATGCTATTCAACACAAAAACAGGAACTTGTCTCGACACTCAGAAGTATCTGCTTCGTGCTCAGAATTATCTGCTTCATGCAGTGAATTATCCAAACTCAGTCTGCTCTGCCTGAAAAAAAATGTAGTAACTAAATCTGCTTCATCATTGTGCATCTTCTACATGTACATGTACATACCTGTAGATTATACATAAGGTGTCTATAATCCATTACAAGTTATCGTAAAGTGTGAGCAATTTTTGAGGATTTTTTTTTCACCCATCTTAGAAATCTCTCTTTTCCTTTCCTTCATCTTGCAATCCCTACAATCTTCATTTGTTTATTTTAAATCTTTGGACAATAAAATACATGTTTACATTTAAAATTGTGTGGATCAAGGCAAAAATTTAAGACTGTCATCAAAGATGTATCAGACCCAATAAAACCTCTACTGCCTAGAGATAAAAATCCAGAAAATGTCAAAATAAAAAAAACCAGAATTAAGCTGGACCAAAAAAACACCCCACTATGATTAAAACATTGTCCTTCTCTTGACGGTTGTAAAAAAATTACAAAAGAATATTTGTAATACCAGCAACTGTTTGCTATCTTGAAATATCATGTGTCACTTAAGCAATGAAATATTACCCAAATAATAAATGCCTCTTTTGAATAATAAGGCATGAAAACTCGTCCAACATGTTGCCACTAACAAAAGAGTTTTTTTTTTTTTTTTTTTTTTTTTTTTTCTTTTATTCTCTTGAATTCTTCATGCAGGAAGTATATTTCTTGAAAAAATATTTGAGCCTTCGTGTACTGTTATGCATAGCCCCATCGTTGTAATACGAAGTAGATTTGTAGATGCTAAATGCCATTATAAATGGTTCATTGGTTTAAAATTATACATTTACATGTAGTCACAGGCGTGAGTTTAAAATCAGTAAGCTGTACAGGAACGGCAACCAAAATCTAGTTAAACATTATTTGCAGAAGGAAAAAAAGTTATGAAATCATTAAGGAATCACATGTAGATGTTTATTTTTAGGTCAAGACTTCATTCCTCGTGAGGCCAGGAATGAATCATTGTTACAAAAAAAACAAGAATCTTGTCAACAAACCAGCATTTTAGTTTATTACTTTTGTGGGGTCTGTTGTAGTCAAACATCTACATTTTTTAACAGAAAAACGGAAGTTTCAAATGTGTGCAATGCACTTCTTTTGACTAGCATTACCACTACACATTGGTAGTACGAGTCACCTGTCTGACCTTGGCATGTGAATATTATACAGTTGTCCTCATTGAGTCGCAGAATTTCGTCAAAGTGAAATTCTTTTGAATCTCTCTTTCATAATGGATGACCCTTTGCAACGCTTCACTTGATTCTTTTCAACTGGTATGAAAAATGAATGGCTTGAGGAATAGTGCATCACCGATTTCAGAAAGGATCAAAGTCCATGGGTGCTTGTTTGCTCACTATTATGAATATTGAAACAGCTTTATTTGTTTTGTAATCGATCATAATGAAGATCCCTAAATTGGAAATCAAAACAAAGCTTTCGCTTTCTTCTAGTTTTTTAATCAAGATACATGTATTGACTCGTTTAAACCTTTATCATCCTCAGTGGATGGTTTTCATTTGTCATGTTTGTGTACTTTATGTGTCAAAATTGTTTTCTTTTCTAAAGGCATTTGTTAATTGTTGAGGGGTTGGGTGGGGATGGTAGAATAATCACGGTCCATATTTGATAAAACCGAACTGTATTTACCTACAAACAGAATTCCGAATGACACACTAAGGCAAGCTTGAAGTGTCACAGTTCAGTTGGTTAATGCCTGTGTTTTTCTCGAAATGCGTAATAGCCTTTTGTGATCAATGACATGTTGTGTTATTGTGCAGTTTATTTTTGTTGTTGGTACTTTGACCTCTGAGATTTGTTGTGTCTGTAACAATGTACACTTTGCAAACACTTTAAAGAAGGGGCTCCAAGGTCGAATTCAGTTTTGTGATGTACTCATTTTCCAATAGATAGAGTCCTTATGAAAGTGGGAAGTAAATATTACCAGTCTCTAACTTCACGTTAAAACAGTGTAAAATGCCATTGTATTTGATATCCTTCCAGTGTGAATTTTGTCTAAATACAAAAAAAATGGGAAAGTAGAATTAGCTTTTGGAAACTACTTACCAACCAAAAGGACCAGTGGTATAAATGCAGTGAGGCCATTAAAAAAAATTTGCATTTTAAATATGGGTCTGTACATTTGTGTACAGGATTTGTTTTATCTCTCTGGTAGACAAAGCTGGGTTTCCATTAATGATAATTACTCTGAGCCAGTTGATCTTGAGTAAACACTATAGCAAGGGTCCATTTCAGGTCCCTTGATGTTTGGAATTTACACTCTTCCACTTGGCAATATTATACGTCACCATAACATAAATTTTCATTTATATGCTGATGATCCACAGCTATATTGTTCCTTTGACCCTAGAAAACCTGGTGCTTGGCAAGTTGCCATGGAGAAACTGCAGCTGTGTATTACTGATGTTCAAAATTGGATGACTTGCAACAAGTTAAAGCTTAACGACGACAAGACTGAGTTCATTGTGCTTTTTACTCCCCAAAACCTTAAGAAACCGCCACAGGTATCTTTGCATATTGGTGATGCACGCATTAAACCAAAGGATTCCGTTCGTAATTTAGGAATCATGTTTAATTCACATATGACAATGAGCAAGCAAGTTTCTAGCCTCTGCCAATCAAGCAATTCTTAATTACGTAACATAAGGAGAATAAAAAGATGCCTTGATAAGGATACTCTCCATCATGTTGTCAGAGCTTTAGTCCTCTCTCATAGTGATTATGGTAATCTTTTATTTGGTGCTACGTCATATGAAATGGACAGAGTTCAAAGATTACAAAATAGTGCTGCTCTTTTGATATGTTCCACACTCTTGGGAGAACAGATTACCCCATCACTCAGGGAACTTCATTGGCTACCGATTAGAGAACGGATTCATTTTAAACTTGCTCTTTCTGTTTGTAAATGCTTGAACAAAACTACTCCTAGATATCTTTCCACTTTACTCTCATATTACACTCCTCCACGTTTTCTTCGCTCCACACTTGACATCACTCACTTGAATGTCCCCCATGCAAACAAAGTTCTGGGTCAAAAAGCTTTTAGTGTAGCTGGGCCAATGATTAGGAACAATCTTCCTCCTGTCATTAGGGAATCTGTTAATTTATCTCTATTTTGTAAAGCTGTTAAGACGCATCTTTATCCATGTTAATTCCTTTTATGCGCGCTATGATCTTGCTGGAATAGCGCCTTATAAATTATAATTGTTATGTTATGTTATGTTCATTCCTGAATTTGGTTGATATTCAGACGGCATTGAATTTAACCTTTTGAGTGAGGCAAAAAATTCATCTTTGGAAAGTACAGACAATTGTTGTTGATATCCAATGACGTCATGTTTCAAACTGCACGCTAAAAGAGTGCATGTACATATCATTTTGTATCAGACAAAATGGTGTTTTACATCATTTTAATACCAGGTTAAAGACTTGTAACATTTTTCCCCACTTTCATAATGACTCTATCCACGTTGATCTTGGCGCCCATCCTTGAAACCCAGCGTGGCATTACGTAATGCTTTCCATCATTGGGCGGAATCTGCAATTTTTTTTTACAGCAGTTGAGGGAAATCAAAATAGACCTGGGCTAATGAATCTATAAAAATGTTCTATTTTTATCAAGCCCAATACCCTTCAGAGTACATGATACTACACAGCTTTGAAGACAAATTTCTTGGCCTTTGTTTTGGCAAGGTCATGACCCCTGAGACTTTATGTACACAAAACAAGCACTAAGTTACAGGGTGCACCAGTTACAGCACCCTCCTACATTGGTGTGAGTAATCACTCACAGAAGGTGAACAAGCTAAGCCTGACCATTCAAATTTGTAATGGTGTTTCTAGATGGTATGGAAGGGCATGTCCCAGAGGTGGTGTTTTTTTTTTGGGGGGGGGGGGGTAAAGTTATTTTTAAAAAATGCATTTATAATTGTGTGGTTAGTTACAGTAGTGTCGCTTCACAGAGGGTTTGAAGTAGTACTTTTGTATTTATTGCTTGACTCTCCTTACAATACACATTATTTAAAAAAATGTCACATTTAGTTTATGATAAAAAGGAGTCTTCATTCAAAGTATTAGTCGAGTGTCTGTTTGTTTTTATATTTCATTTAAAACATTTTGGAGGCGTAGTCCTCTATAATTTGTTGGCTCCTGATTTAAAATAATTTGTATTAATTTTATTTTATTTTTTCAGGCAATACAGATAAAATAATGGAATTGGAGAGACTTACGGCACGTTTTCTAGGAGTGGAGTCCGCCATCACATTTAGCATGGGCTTTGCAACAAATTCTCTCAATATTCCTGCCTTAGTTACAGAGGTGATAACCCAATTTTGTTTTAAGAAATTATTTAGGTGATTTTTCTTTCTTGACAAGTGTCCTTAGTCATCAGCATTGAATGTAGGTTTCTCTAACATTAATGGATGCTGCATATAAGCAAAATACATTAATAGATGTACCCTCTGAAAAAAATACTAAATTTTGGTAAATAGTTGGATACCCAGCCTCCTTTCTGACACCAAGAAACCCAGACTCCTGTCTGACACCCAGAAACCCAGACTCCTCTCTGGTACCCGGAAATACAGACTCTTTCTATGACAACCAAACACCCAGACTTCTCTTTGTTACCCAGATACTACTCTCTGACACACAGAAACCCAGACTCTCTGACACCCAAACACCCAGACTCTTTGACACCCAGAAACCCAGACTCTCTGACACCCAGACTCCTCTGACACCCAAACACCCAAAACTCCTCTTTGACACCGAGAAACCCAGACTCCTCTCAGACACCATGACTCTCTGTGACACCCAAACACCCAGACTCCTCTTTGACACCCAGAAACTCAGACTCCTCTATGAAACCCAAACACACAGACTCCTCTTTGATACCCAGAAACCCAGAGTCTCTGACACCCAGACTCCTCTGACACCCAAACACCCAGACTCCTCTTTGACACCAGAAACCCAGACTCCTCTCTGACTCCCAGACTCCTCCTTGATACCCAGAAACCCAGACTCTCTGACACCCAGACTCCTCTATGACACCCAAACACCCTTTTTAGAATGTCATTTACATACGTCCAGGCCCTCATAAAGCCTTCACACAGTACTTGTACTGTATTTTGACTACAAGTGTTTGCTCCATTTACATTTAAGCACAGAATGCTGCCATTGATACGGGTTATGGCGTGGTTGATAGCCAACAAACCCTCCACCGGTGTCTCGTGGATTTTTCATTTTCATCCACTCTCATCCCTGAAGAGTAGGATTTTTTAATGCATTTTGTATTAGTATCAAACGACATTATGGAATAGTATTTATTATTATATTTTTTAGGGTTGCTTGGTCATCAGTGATAAGTTAAACCACTCCTCCCTTGTGCTCGGCATCAGGTTGTCTGGTGCCTCAGTCAAGGTGTTCGAACACAATGGTAAGTCATGATATTCCCTTGACTTGGACAAACTACTGTATGTGGGATTCTTTTTGTTATGCATAGAAGTATATTTTCTCACAGAAGGCTCTACCAGTCTATTACTTATAAAAAAAATTAACATTAAAATCCATTAATGTGTAGTCCATAAATAGACTGGAGTGGTCGTGGACTTGAAACCGTTTCAGTAGATTTTTTATCAGGTTTTTCAGTGATATGTACGTGCCTCAGTGATATTACATGTAGGTGGTTGTTTACTATATTACGGCCTGACATACACATTGAAACCGAGAATGCTGTTGGCTGTAGGTCTATGAATAATCTACTAAATCTACTGAAAAAAAATCTTGGATTTTGTGTGTAGACAAAAAAAATGGCTATTTTTATTTATGAACACATAAAAATTAGAGTTAGTAAAGCTTTTTATACTTTGGACTTAAAGCTTTTTATACTTTGGACTTCAAAATATACTTGTCGGATATTTTGCCCTAGTTCATGCAAAGGGAAAGATTAAGGGGGGTCTTTTGTAGTAGTATTTTAGATTCAATTGCTTGATGTGCCTCAGTTCTAAATAAGATTATCATCTGTAAAAAGATTTGCTCATTTGAATATGACGTATGTTTGTTTAATTGCGTGTGTGGCCGGAAATACCATATTGTTTATGTTCTTTTTTCTGTAAAGATTATTATTGATGATGTTTTTATACTCCTTGATCTCAATGTTTGTTTACAAATTTTGTTTTGCATCCAAATGCTGAAATGAAGTAAACCTTCATTCAATTTGTTTTGTATGCCTAGTCTTTCTATTTTAATTGTGAGTTGTTTTCAGTAATTATTATGGTTTCCTTTATGTTGGTAATATTTTGTGCTGTTTTTCTTGACTGTTTTTTTTTCTTCTTCTCTACTACACAATGTTGTCTATTAAAATTTAAATTATACACTTTTTCAGTGACTTGGGTTAGCTTTTTTGTAAGGTGCTACATAAGATGCACAAATATTCTTCTTATTAAAAGAGCCATCATGTGATCAGAAAAGAGTATCCCACATTGCAACCAAACTCCTGGCTTTTTCATCCAGCACTGGTGCCACATTAATATTGGTTGTTAAATCATTACGTCTGGAAATGTGCACCAAGTGGAAGCGATAAGGGCTAATTGCAGATTGTTTTGAAAGAGTAAATTGCAAAAATAAATAATAGATCACATGCTGCCACATCTAGCACAACATTCGTTGATAGTTGTATAATTTATAGAGGCGTGAGAGTCAGGAATCTGTTGGCTTATTGATGCGTTATCTGTAATTGACATGGGGTGAGAATAGAAGAAAGGAAAATTTGTGTTTGGAACAGAGTCTATGAATCTTTTAGGATGTAACACCAAGAGAGTTCAGGGGACTTCATCATCAACCAATGGCAGGCCAGGATATGCTTCCCATTTTTGTGTCTTATGGAGTTAGCTTGTCTATGGAATCACACCCTTTTAATCCCAAACAATTTGTTGTATTATTCAGGGTAAATAATTTCTCGAAATGACTCCAGCTGTATCAAGTGTAGTTAAGCATTAGAGGTTTTAAAATCATGAAGTTATAGTGCTGAGGTGTGATACTGTAGCTACATTGTGTGTGTACATGTAACATTACAGTCATGTACATGTACATGTTGATTTATAGAGAAGATAATATTGCTAGTATTAGCTCTCAACCCCCTCTACCTCCCCCTTTCCCTTCCCCCTCGGAAAGTCTCAGCTGAAAATGGCATCAATCCTACAAAATCAACTTATGTAGCTTGCATGATGCCTCAGTTCTCCAAAATCAATCAGTAGACCTTTCTTTTGTGTACAAACATTGACTGCAATTTTGTATGGGAGGCCTTGAGTGTCATAAAATGTATAAACTGGCTTGGCAAAAATTTGCCCTTTTTATTAAAAAGTAGGTCTATAAGTTAAATTTTTATTTTGGATAATAAATTGTATTTGTTATTAATATGGGTATTATTTGATAGCTTTATTGATCAAATAAGAAACTGTTGTATTTTTTGCCATGAAGGCCATCTGTACTTTTGCCAAACACGTTTTATTTTATTTTGGTGGCTCATATTGTCACATTTATGGTGATCTTGTTTGGATTATTTGAATTTTCAGATCCTGACAACCTGGAGAAGGTCTTGCGAGACGCCATCTCATCAGGGCGGCCAAGGACTCATCAACCTTGGAAAAAAATCCTGGTAGTCGTGGAGGGTATCTATAGGTGAGTTCCAACAAATGAATGTTATTTATGAGTTCTAACTTCAAACGGTAACCTGCAAGTACATGCATTTGGTATTGACCCTTCGCACCAACGTCACATGCGGTTGCTCAGACTCTGCCACGCTCGCCATTTTGGGAATAAAAGTTGCACGTAGAAATAAGACTTAAAGGTTTGCATGGTAGAAAGACAAAACTGTAAGAATTTGCGGTGCCACCCTACGTACAAATTATTGTAAGGAAGTAAACGCCGGGTTGCCTGAGATGGGCACTGCATTGTATCCTGTTGGTAAGTCTGGCATCAATACGTCATAAACCACGCCCACTTCACACGTGCCGGCTCCACACATCATCAGAAGCCCCATTGCAAATGCATTGGCCGTCATTTTCTACAACTCTTTTCACAAAAAAACTGACTAAGCTAGGTGGTTGTATTTAACACACGTGTTGTGTAAACACTAAATCTTCTTAATAATGCCCTCCTCTGTCTTAAGAAATTTGTCTAACAGTAAAAAAAACAAGGGTTGTAGGTTAAATTACACACAAACGAATGCCAGCTTTGGAATCGGAAGTAAGCGAAATGTAAGCACATACTACCAATGGGCGCTCGTATGAGGCAATGACTCAACAAACAGATAACCATAGTATAACACACATGGACATTGACTCCCAACGTGGCGCAACCAAGACTATTGTGATGATGACGTCAGGTGAATTGGGTCAATACATAAACTTCAAGGTGTATGGTTTGTGTTGGACACTTCCTTGATGTGAAGGTGTTTTTAATGGTTAATTAAGTACATTGCAATTTTTATCAAGGGAGAAAAAGGGAAAATCCAGGTTGTTTTTTTTTTTTTTTTTTCATCTTCATTTCATGTAGACATCCTGGAGAGATAGCTCTGTCCACAAAAATTTCTTGTGCACAATTCAAAATTCAGTTAAAAAGCAACTTTTTCCAAATGTCTTAATCTGTATTTTCTTACTTTGTTAGTAGATTGTTGTATTTATCTTCATGCCCCCTCTTCTTTATGACAAAAATCCCACACAGAAAAGCACTCAAGCCTGAGCACAAAGGCTACAATATTTGTTGTAAAGCTGTAGTTTTGTCCATTTTCAAAACCTCCATAGCCAAGCTCAAAAATGGTTGGAAAGAGAGATTGAAGCTTTCCAATGGTGGTAAATTTAAATGAGGCTGCTATTATGCAATCTTTTCGAAGTGGAGCGAAGAAATCTGAATTGCCTAAATCTGAGTGCCATTATGCTTGAGTACATAAAAGTGTCTGTGTTTGTGTTAGGAAAGTAAGCTCAAGAACATGCCTGTTTATTGTCCGACCACATTGATTTTTGCATTGTATGAAAGGGAATTTGCAGGAAAGTTTTCATTACTCATTTTGTTCTAAAATGAAATCTTCAAGGTGATAATAGAGCTTGTAAAATTGGCTTCTGAACACACGCGTTTTGTTGTGTAAGAAAATTGGCTTCCTTCAATTCTGTCACCAGTGATTGTTCATTTCAAAACAATTCGGTAACAGGAGGGGAAATGTTGCCGTCAGGCTCGCTGTTGAGTTAATCATCTGTACAAGGCAAGCGATTTGGGGCAGGTTTGAAAAGATTACTCATGCATGGCCAGGCCTGATTGCTTCGCTCTTGAAAGGGCAAAGGGCACCAAGCATTTTCTTCTTGATAAAGGGCACCTCTATCTGGAAACTGGAAATTTCTATTGGAACATTTCAAGGGCACCTCCATGTGGAAATTGTCAATTTCTGTCGGAACATTTCAGGAGGCACCAAGGCAATGACATGGGGCAACGGAGGCAGTTGCCTCCGTTGCCCCTGTGAAGTATTAGGCCTGCATGTACATACATGTAATACACAAACTCCTGTCTGAAATCAAGTCGTCTCAACAATTAAGCGTAGCGTCCATTGAAAACAAACGTTGGGCCTGGACCATTACCATTCTGATTCAGTATGTCTTTATAATAGATCATGCTTACTGATGTTTATGGTAACCACTAGTGATAACACCCCATTGAAGGTACCCAAGACTGGATACACACACACACACAAGTGCAACATGAGTTGACAGTGGATTGACAAAGAATAAGGGGAGTGCATTCCAAGCCAAGGCGAGTCATATAATGCAACACAGGTTTGGATTGCATCTTGACAAACATTGTTTTCTTTTATGAGGCAGGAACCAGGCAACTGAAGTTTGAGTCACATGGTAGGGAAATTCGCATGAAATGGTTGGAAGGGGCAAAGGAGATATCAGAAATACCCGCTGTACTTACTTAATCCTCTTTGACCCCAGTGGGACATAAGGCCGCAACCCGCTGTAGGTACCAGAAATTGATAAACTACCGGTAAACTGTACATTTCAAAACCGGGCTGAAATTTGTTTCTGTAACACACGTCGGGAATCCTACAGTGAATTTAACTCTCTGCTTGTATTGAAGCACCTCTAGTTTTAGCATGATATTTCTACAGAACATTTGTGTATTTTTGAGAAGTGGGGGGGGGGGGATGGGAGGGTAGGGTTCTGCCCACGGTGGTCGGTGCCGGAAAACTCGCCCAGCACTAAGGATTTCCCGACCACCACTGGCAGAATTTTCTCTTTTTGGACCACCACTCATTTTCCAACTTGTTTTATTTAAACTTGCCCTTTTCTTTTTACAGATTTTCAACAACATATAACAATTTGTATTTACCAGTAAAAGTTGTAATCAAAGCCGTAAATTTCGACTATTTCTTTGGTTTGCAGTGAAATGTACCCGCATTGATCTTGCAGTGGTTTCCAGTCATGCTAATCATAACCATACGTGTCTTGTACCCTATTCCATATCGTTAATACACAATGGAAAAATGAACTAGAGACCATGCCATTCCATATTTTTTTCCCATGGTGGTAAAGGATCTCCATGCAATTCAATGCACAGCTCGCACACATGGAATCACTCTGTACACAAAGGAAATTGCCATGACAACACTAGGGAAAATTTATCCACAATCTTTACAATTTTTCTTACGAAATTCCACCTGCTGTTTTTCCATCCACCATTAAAGAAATCCTGGGCAGAACCCTGGTGGGGGAGGAGGTTGGGAAGGTCTTTTGGAGGGGCCTGACCGGAGAGGGGGGGGCTAAAGAACAGGTAAATCAACCACTAATCATTTGTTCATTTATTTTATTCTTTACACTCAGCATGGAAGGGTCCGTTGTTCGCCTACCCCAGATTGTGGCACTCAAAAAGAAGTACAAGTTCTACCTGTACGTGGACGAGGCTCACAGCATCGGGGCTCTTGGTCCGAGGGGGAGGGGGGTGACCGACTTCTATGGCATTGACCCCAAAGAGATCGACATCCTCATGGGAACATTCACAAAGAGCTTTGGTGCTTGTGGTGGCTACATCGCCGGCCGGACGGTAAGTAAAGAATTGTAGATATTTTGCAAATCTATTGCCTTAACACTATGATAACACTCTAAACCCATTGCCTCCCAAGTGAGAAAGTCAAAGGTTCGAATCCCACCTGAGGCTCTTTCTTTTAGAACTTGGAAAACACCAAGTACAATGTATGCACACAGCTTAACATACATGAACAGGGAAAGGCAGAAACTAAGTTTATTATTTGTTGAATGGGCACTCCAATGCACATTTTTTAGTTATTCTTTTGTGTGTGTGATATTTTCTTGTCATTTCCAGAGTACCCATTGTGCATGTGTGTTGACTTTCATAAATTCATGAGACTACCATATCATAATTCAGTCATTAACCCCTTACTCTACATTTTCCAGCAAGTTAAACAACCATTTGAAACTATTCACCTGCACGTGTTGTGTATGGTCACGCAGCTGTGAACTAGACTTGTGTACCTGTATACTAAGTGGATGCATTTACCAGATGATATCATATTGCAGGCTTGCATAGTTTATCTATTGTTCGTAACCTGGGCCCAATTTCATAGAGCTGCTCATGCAGAAAATATTGCTGAAAAAGTTTCTGCTAAGCAAAAATAAGTAGGGTTACCAGTCACAGATTGAACATGTCACATGGTATTTTGGCTAGTAACCTTATTCTCGTAAGCATCATTTTGTTGTGCTTAGCTACTTTTTGTGAAAAAAAAAAATTTGGCCCACAGTATACAAATATTGACTGCTTCGAGTGGCGTAGTAAAACTAGAGCAGACTATCTTCCGAGGCGGAGCCGAGGGAAGATAGGTCTGCTCCGGGGATCACCTCGAGTGACTAGTTTTACTACGCCTCGAGATAAAGCAGTCGATATTTGTTTTATAACACCTCAATGTCATCCATTTTTGTGGTAATATTCGTTAAACAACTGTGTGTACGTAGTAATCAATCTTTAAACAACTGTATATCTGACAGGAAATCTTGACAAAAAGAAAGGGGGGTACCAGCCTAATATTTTTGCCTTCGTTCTCATATCGTATTTCAAATGTACGTATTATTTGATCGTTTCACCGGGTTCGAAGTTGTCACACAGCTCATTTAAATCAACGCTTGAAGTCAATGCAGTCAGGGTACCAGGGTATCCAATTGATAATACACCGGTTGCTAGGCTATCATTGGATAGTACCGTTAAATAGTTCTTTTGGTCGGTGTGCATTGCAATAGTAATAATACACAACACCACGTGACGCACGTTCGGCCAATCAACATATAGAATCAAAGGAAGGGGTGTTATAATAGATGATATTGAAGGGTCAAAGGTTCATAATATGAGGGTTAGTGACTGTGTACTATGTAGATATATTCACCACATGATATCATTTTACCAGCTGACATAGTTTATCTATCATTCAAAAATCATTCAAAATCATTCAAAAAAATAGAATGATCAGATAGTAGGAAGGTTAATAAAAAGGTGCATCGTGTAAAAGTTACCCTAGATATTTCTGTCTTTATGTTTTTAAAGGAGCTGGTTGAACACATTAGGAGACATTCTCATAGCACTGCGTACGGTAGCTCTCTATCAGCACCAATCGTCCAGCAGATCATCTCGTCAATGACAGCCATCATGGGAGAGGATGGCACCGGTACTGGTGAGTCACTTTGTGGTTTGTTTGTATGGATCGATTTGGATCAGCTGATCTATTTATGCAGAATTTCCTTTGCAGGCTTTGCTGGGAAGGGTGACTGATTTGGAAGCTTTGTGCTTTCTGCAGAACAGTTGGTCTGGTCCCAATACTATTGACCGACTGAGCTGTGTTATTATATTTCTATATAAGAACTGCTACACACATATCAAATGTCAAATTTTCCCCACTTTTGTTTGGATTGATACGTTTCAATGAAGCCCAGGTGTTGGGAATGTTTGATTGTTTTGTTCTCACATGTTGCTTACAGCATTACCATAATCTTCAGCGTGTGAGCGTTGATGTTGACCTTAAAAAAATGTACCTGTGGCTTATACTATGCCAGGCCACTGATAACGCCGACGTATTAATATCAAAGAAAAGAACAAAACATTTAAAGAAAGATCATGGGTAAAATATCTCAATGTGCAAAAGACTCTTTTGTTTTAACAAACCAAAACAGAAACCTGATTGTGACGACCGGTGACCTGACGCTTTTTCACAAATGGTTGAAGAAAAATTAACAAAAGAGATCGCTATTTGCTTCAGGTCATGTCGCCATTTTGTACCAACGACATAAACAACATGCGACAAAGAATTTTTTTTTTCTGAGATACAAGTGTTAAAATGCAATTTGTTTAAACAACATGGCTGAAACCAAACCCCCAAAACATTTGCAGAAATTTGAGAGGAGTGCATGCAACATTTTCTGTATGTAACAAAGTCAAGGAAGTGTAAAAACTTTGCTTGTTGCAAGATCTGTCGCTGTGCCTTTTTGAGGTGTTCCTATTTCTGACGTTTTCTGGTATGTGAAGTGCAACTATATTGACCTTGTATACATTCTGTTTATCTCCTCTCAGGCATCAGTCGCATCAGACAATTAGCATGGAATACAAAATACATGCGCCATCGACTTAAGGATATGAAGTTTATAGTTATAGGCCACGATCAATCTCCAGTTATTCCAGTTATGATGTACATGCCTACCAGAGTTGGGTAAGTGCAGCCTGATCAGGCGTCTGGTGGAGTTTTTTTTTTTGATCCAGTTGTTTCTATCCAAAACAGTCCAAAGTCCTTCCCATACTGGCCAGTGGACGACTGGACAACTCGCTAGATAACAGACTGTTAACCATGCCTGATGTTGGCACAAAGGCTACTTGAGAAAAATGCTATCGGCATAACAATGATCTATTGGCTTCATCTAGGAGCAAGGTTATTTTTCTACTCAGTAGCTTTTCATTGAAAAAGTAAAATACGTGTAGGAGTTTACAAGTGGTCAGCAGAGGCTATGGCTATGGCCTCCTTGAGGTTCAGACCCTGATATTTAAAATAGATCTTTGTTCACACACGGGTGCTTCATGTCTCCTTGAAGTGAATGACACTTCTTTAAGGACACGGTTGCGCTTAAATAAAGATATAAATTTAAGAGATGGTACAGCATTTATGATGAATATAAAACAGTTTTAAGAACATTACTTTATTTTTAGTTGTTTTGAAGTACGACTTAAACCCTGGGAAATATTTATATTGAAAGTGCTCTTTATCTTTGAAAGGAGAGTGATGAAATATGCCCGAGTAAAGAAGTTGCTTGCAAATTTGTACTTAGACTTATACATATAAGCACAAATTCTGATAAAATTTTCACAATGGAGGACAATAGAACTTATTCATTGACGTCATTCTGCGGCCATCTTGGAGGTAAAATACTTTTGAAAACACACACCTATGTATGTATATACACGCCGTGCACATGGTGGGCCAATGAGCAACCTCCTTTTGACCTCTGTGTGAGGGCGCCATACTGCACTGACAGTTTGTGCATAAAAGGTCTATAAAGGTTTAAATCGAATGAAGACCTTAAAAATGTATGTAGTAGTCAAGCTATTTGACAGAATGTCCAACAAATCACTGAATTTATGTTAATTGATAAACCAATCACTTTCTCTCCCGGATTCAGTGCTTTTAGTCGCATGTGTCGAGCCAGGGGAGTAGGAACAGTTGCTGTTGGTTTCCCTGCCACACCGATCATCGAAGCAAGAATTAGAATCTGTCTTTCAGCCGCACACACAAAGGAGATGCTTGATAAGGTAAGGACAAATTCAAGGAGTTTTATCTGCTGCTCTTATTTTTCCTCCACTCTTTCAAAATATGGAACTTATTATTGATCAGGGCCCAATTTTATAGAGCTGCTTAAGCACAAAATGTTGCTTAGCAAACTAGGTTACCGGCTAAAATGCCATGTCACATGTACCATTTGTTACTGGTATCCTGCTCCTTTTTGCTTAGCAGAAATTTGTTAAGCCAAATTTTCTGCTTGAGCATTGCTATGACATTGGCCCAGACTTCAAAAGCAGCGCAGTAATGCCCATCTCAAGTATGGAAAACGTCAGTTTCTAATGCATTGAAACGGCAGTCTAAGGAAATCTGATGAATCATCGATACATGGTTTCTCTTCACAGTATTTGCTTTTAGTTATTATGGATGTTGTGGATTGGGTTTTCAGTCCCTACCTGATTGCGTGGGTTTTCCCTGGAATAAATATCTGGGGTTTTCCTCCCGCTTCTAAAACTGAAACTTCCTTCCTTGT
The DNA here is from genome assembly GCA_911728455.2 of Marthasterias glacialis. Taxonomy (NCBI): domain Eukaryota; kingdom Metazoa; phylum Echinodermata; class Asteroidea; order Forcipulatida; family Asteriidae; genus Marthasterias; species Marthasterias glacialis. The sequence continues at coordinate 6,482,021 of OU452219.1, forward strand.
CTTCTCTCCATGGAGTTCTTGGCTAGTATAGTGAGTAAGTTTGCTTTTCGGAGAGGCCTAGGCTTCACAACAAGAACCAATTAGTAAAAATGATTTTTAAAATTAAAAAAATGAAATGAACTTATATCTTTCTGGTAATGAAACCAAGGGACCCTCAAAAGTGACTAGCACTGTGACCCATAGGCCAGAAGATACCTGTGTAGAGAAGATGAAGAAATGTCACTTTTAATGTGGGAGGAAAACCCCAAATAGGGAAAACCCAGGCAATCAGGTAGGGACTGAAAACCCAATCCACATGCAAGGCCCTGGTCCAGGATTTAAACCGGGGAGTTAAAAAAGGCAGGGCATTTACAGGTATATGTTTACGGTTAAAGGTTCAAATGTTACTTTTTCTTTTGTGATGGATTGATTAAACCATTTTCCCACAAGTCAAAGATTAACTTGGATGCGGTTTTCATTTGATTTTCAAACTAGGCATTAGAAATCATGAGCGACATCGGAGATGACCTCGTGTTGAAACAATCTCACCGGCCACGACCCCCACCCCTAACTGAGGAAGAATTGAGAGAGCCGACAATGCAATGGTGAGGAGCGGACTGGCCCACCTGTCTCTTCCCCCCCCCCTCATCTCTCCCCCCCCCCCTTCCGGTCGTCTTCTCTTAGAATTCAACAGTGAGCATTGCAGTAACAGTAGTAAAAGGAATACAATCTTGCATTATGGACAAAATAATGACAGGAAATTGTTTTTTGTTAGCGAGTAGATTGGTATTCAGTAGGGTTACAACAGCGTATACCATTAGAGGTAATAACTATGCACGACCCTTGACCTTGATGTTGTACAACCAAGTATTCACTTCGGTTATGTGCACGAGGCTAATTTTTTGCAACTTGGGTCGGTGAATCTGATTGTCACTTCAGAAAAAAAAATAGCTTTGGCCGGTGAGTGTTATAATTATTATGAAAAAGGAAAAACGTTTTTTCATTTTTTGTTTTGAATTCATCACCGGAACCGCGAAGCCACAGATGTTTGCCAATTTTGTTTACTACAATCATGGAGCTATAAAAGAGATGCTAAAACTTAATCACAATTATCAGTGGGGCTTTAGTGTTAATGAAAACTGACACGATTATTTTACTTTTTAAAATTTCCAATCTATTTTGATGATATCATGAGAAAAAAATTGCATTTTTAAGCTGATTAATGAAAATAGCATTGACCTATTGCCCCTTATAATTACATTCAGTAATTGTGTAATTAACAATTGGCAAGCTAGGTGGCCTGTGATTGGTTTCAGAAGCAATTAAGGGAATCTGCTGGTACAAGTCAGTATGTTACAGTCATTGAGAATATGAAACAAAAGAACTTTTTTTTCTTGCATTTTTAAACAACACACTACAATAGACTCTCCGCAAATCTTGGCTCAGTGTCATACAGCTGTTTCAGCAGAAGATTCTGCTTGACAAATTTCTTCTTAGCAAAAAATAAACAGGAAACCAGTCAAACTTGTATGTATGGTATTGGCTGGTAACCTTATTCTGGTAAGCAAAATTGTTTTGTGCTAAGCTACTTTTTGTGCTCAAGCAGCTCTATGAAATAATAATCTTACATTAAACAACAAAAAAATTCCAAGATGCACAAGTAATTGAAGGAGTTGATGTAAATGTCTGTTTCGTGCAACTTTGAAATCTTGTTCATTATTTGAAATATATGTATGTAGTGTGTAACTGAAAGATGATCTTTTGAAATGCGGGAGTGCCTTTCCGTTTATCAACGAAACAAAACAAACGTGCCTTGACAACGGCATTTCACAGGGATCAGCTGCAAGTAAACAAATTATTAGTTGTCACTTAACATGGTTGTTGGAAGCGATCGTGGACCATAGTCGGGCTCTACGGTTTGCAATTCATCATGGCCTTTTTCATGTGCCTCAGAAACTTTCATGTGATTTTCAAAAGATGCAAAAGATTATGTCTTTTTCAGCATAAATTATATTAGTTCATGGTGGACTGCCTTAGTGGTATGTTGTGTATATATTATTATTTTTTTCATTTTTCTTTATTTATTACTTTGTCTAAATCCCGATTAGGTTGTCTCGATACAGTTTCATACATGCATACTTTATGAACTCTTTGGTAAGTTTTGGGCATTTGGGATTTTTGTACATGTCCAAGGAAATGGGGTAAAGAAAGCATTCAAAATATCAGATTAAAGGCAAATATGTTTTGAGCCTTCATTATTTCATTATATTTTGTGTTCTTAAACCCTAATATCGAATAAAATCAAAGTGTAGGATTTACTTTTTATTTTGATGCACTCAGTACTACACATCCAAACTGAGTTGCGTTTGGGGGCCGGGATAGAAATTTCACCAGTATCAACAGGTTTGGTAGTTGCGTTATCATATACGATGGAGTCAGGAAGGTACCTGGCCTAACTTTTGAGTGCAGTTGTTTTGAGTGTTGTTGTTAATTAGAACAGATATACAGAAAACAAATGCAGGCAGTACTCTTGAAGAACATAAATATGTGGGATATTTTTCGTTACTCAAATATTTTGTAAGTTATATTTTGATCAGTAAGTATTCTACAGTATAAAGTAAACCAGGGAAGCATAGTTGGTCTACTTTTTATTTTCACAGTTAAGAGAAATAATAAGAGCACTTCATGTATATAATTTATAAGCATTTTCAAAACATCACTTGAACATCGTTAAAGAGTATGCATCACATTGGTAAGATTTACTAAAAACTGTTGACAGATTTGCACATAACTTACATGGTGTAAAAATGGTCATGGTGGAAAACTTCCAAATCCCGATGTTTGAAAACAGTGAAAACATATATTGGAGTTTTTCAATGTGTTTGTTAAAAAAAAAATTTTGTTTTTTGTTTTTTTGCTTAAAACTTTATCCCAGGTTTGTTATTTCGTATATATTTTTGGTCACATAAAATGCAGTTACTGGTCTTTGACACTTACCAATGTTGTCCGCGTGCTTTAACTAGAACAATAGCTTTGGAGTAATAGAATCAGTCAGAGCTCAAATAGAGGCCCTTTTTATTTCTAAGAATTCCTCGGCCATGATCATTACTCAAAGATATTTATTTTTTCATCTTCTTCCTACATGCCAAAAGATTAACATTCAAATAATAAGCTTTTTTGATACAGTTTAAGCCATATTTATACAAATTATATTAGGATATAACAGGGATTCTCCCTTTTGTTTTCGTTAAAGCTGGACCCTAAAACCAGGGCCCAATTTCATATAGCCAGTAAGCACAGAAACTTGCTAAGCACAGAAAAATCTTGCTTAGCAGAAACAGGTTACCAGCCAACATTCCATTATGTTTACACTGTTGCGACTGGTGTCCCACTCATTTTTTTCTTAGCAAAGAAGTTTGCTAAGCAGTATTTTCTGCTTAACAGCTTTATGAATTTGGCCCCTGGTCCCAATTTCATAGAGATGCTTAAGCAGGACAAATTGCTTGACAATTGTCTGCTAAGCAGAAATGAACAGGATACCAGTCATAAATGGTACATGTGACATGGTAGTTTGGCTGGTAACCTTATTTTGGTGAGCATAATTTTGTTGTGCTTACCTACTTTTTGTGCTTAAGCAGCTCTTTGAAATTGGGCCCAGGGCTCAATTTCTGCTTTAGCAGAAAATGTTGCTGAACATTTCTTAACTAAGCAAAATAAGCAGGATACCAGTCACAGATTACATATGTATCATGTTGTTTTGGCTGGTAACCTTAGCTACTTTTTGTGCTTCAGCAGCTTCATGGAAATTAGGCCCATTAGGGGAGTTGATTCTTTAAAAAACATACCTTTTCAATATGTTAGCTTTACGAAAATGTAGTTTTCCTGTCAGGAAGGTTTGTCATTTGAAGGTATATACTTACCTGGCAGAAATTCAAGTTTTACGGGGAGTTTGCGGACAACACGGTTCAGTCTTGCCCTTGGTGTTGATTGTAGGGGAGAGGTTAGCCTAGCTAGAACTCTTGTGTGCTTCATCATACACAACTTTGTAAGTGAAAAGAATTTAGGGCATCTTAACTAGGACAAGATATAGCTTATTGTCAGACATTGAGCCGTCTTTGGTTCCTGGCCCGCTGCATTTCCCTCATTGCCTGTCTCTTCAGGGAGACAGGCCTCAAGGCGTGAGAAGGTTTTTGCATCTTGCATAATAGAGTTGAGCTAGTGCTGTTACTACCCCTGCTGAGCACAACCCATTTTCCTTCCCATAAACCTATCACACCACCGACACTCAGTAACACTTCAAATGTAGATTTACTGATGAACTCTCTTAAGTGCACATCACCCACTGAAGGTGTAACAACCCAACTGTTTGACATACACAGGAAATTTCGTTTACACAAGAATCTAGCAGATATTTACACTTGAATTTTGATTTGATAGAAATCTGGGGTTTTTTTTGTATTGTTTTTTGTTTTTTTGTGAGAGATATAGCCTAGATGTGCTAAGCTTTCAAGATTTCAAGCTGCAAATTTTTGCTGACAAAGCTGGTGCAATGTCGGCTTTTTTGTGGTGATTTGGCATCAAATTTTTGCTGTAACATAATAAATAGTTTCAATTTGGAGTTATTTAGATATTGCATCAATATTGAAATGTTTTGAGACAATACACAATTTTTCTATGTGGTTTGTTTACTAAGTTTTGAAAGTTTTTTAATGAAGTACTATCCTGTTTTAAAACACAATACTTCCGATTTCCATACACCTTGAAAATACTAGGTAAACTTTTTCTATCTTGCTTTCCTGAATCCTATTAACTCCTTCCATCTCCAAAATCCTTGAAGTGTAACTATAGACCTTATGCATTCACCCCCATCATTGAGGTCAAATGCAGCATCGAATGTGCGTTGTAGTCTGTTTTTACCTCGGGCGAGGGCGCCCTTTCATGTACTAAATGCTCATAGTATCATCATACTCATGAGGTCTATTAAAATGGTTCTTTGACCTTGTGTCGTATTAGTTTCACGTGTTGCTTCACTGGGGTACCTAGCGTACATGCTATTCAACACAAAATATGAGTTTGCTGATTTTGTTGGGTTTTTTTCCCAACTTTTTTTCTCAAAACTCTAAATTCACCTTCTTCACCTCCCGAAAGATTCCTGCTTGCACTACTAGAGGGCAAGGACTTTGAAAAAACTGACAAAATCAATTTTTTAAATTCAGTGTGGTTTGTAACGTTTGTTTGTTTATTTTGGCTTGTTTTTGAGGGGAAGGGAGGAGATGAGAGAGAGTGCCCATTGACTGCTTGTTTTCCATAGACCCATTGCAGATGTTTCTGTCACTGTCACCTATTACTGAGCAATTTGTTATTTATTTATTTTTTGTTGGGGGTGTCTAAATAGCTATTTTGTTGCATTGTTGCCAATGCACATTTCCTGCAGCATGCACTCAGGTGGAACTACTAACCCACACCATACCTTGTGAGCGAATCAACTCCCAAATGTCAGTGGGGGTACATGTGTACACAAGGCGGTCACCATTTTGTTGTGACTTCCATTATGTTCACCGACTTCCATTATGTTCACCGACTGTTCTTGTCGATGACGTCAAAATCTCAGGTCTGATTATATTTACGATTACCCACACAGTCTTTTCAACAACAAAATGAATAATAGAAATACATAAATTTCCACACCTAATACATAACTCTTCCCAGTTCACTTTTAAATTTTTCCACATCCCCCCTCCTTGAAAAATGCAAGTGCTTTTCCCTTTTGCCTCTCTGCTCAATCCCTCAGCAACTTATTCTGCTTTTGTTCATTTGTGAGATGAAAGAAATGAACATCCGCAGCTGTGAATGTAGCATTATGTTAATAGAAATTTAATCATTTCTACTTTAGTTGTACTGTAAAAATATTTTGTGTAAATGAAATACAGAATAATTACTCAGCCAACTTTTGTTGATTACTTTTTTAACAGACTAAACAAATTGATTTAATAAAATATCTTTTCTTTTGCTATAGTAATTATGAGAACAATTTTTTATTGGTGATATAACTTGATGATACATGATAATTATCTGTGACTTTGTAAATATTTTTCTATGCATTTATGTAATATATATATTTAATTTTTCCATATGGTGATTGATGTTTTCAGAGATTATAATTAATGAATATATTGCAGTACTGGTTAGTTTATATAGTAAACTATGTGTATAATTAGTAGCTGAATTATCAGTCAGCAATCAAAGAACTTTACAGTTTTATATGTGTCTGTAGTATTTGAAACTTTCTGGCTAAGGGCAAATGACATTTTTGATGCTGAGTAGCAGTTCTTTATGAAAAAAAATCAACCGATGGATATTTTTGCTGTTACGTCTTTCCTCCTCACCTCTTGCCTTGCTGTGACTTCAACCATGATGTAGCCTTATACCTGGCAGGACGATTCCAGATGGTTTTAAAAGGCGATTAGAATGGCTTCAGTGGGTGAATGCTATCATGGTGTCTGCTGGTCTTTTCAGTCAGTGACATCCTTGAAAGATGGTTAACACTGCTTTTTAAGTTATACTCAAAATGATAGTTCATCACTATATTTCAAACATAATCAACTCGCATATACTTTTGATGATAAGTACCACAACTGAGTGACTTTTTTTTTGTAAAGGGTTTTTGTTTGTTTTGTTTTTTGTTTTTTCCCCCCTTTTTTTCTTATTTCATAGTTTGACAGTTGCTTGGCAATAGCTCAGCATCAACTCGTCCACTCTTCTAGTGACTAGTATAAGTTGTTCCATTGCTTTTCACCTCTACAAAGATGGGCCTGTGTAGTCAAATATAAGCTATATTCTGTTGACGCTTTCTTGGTTGATTTGGTTGTAAAACTTTTTTTTAAATGGGGATCTGTGTTCAGCCCATGTGTCTATTTCTTAAGCTGGTGCCCATGATGATGTAACCCTCTACAAAAGAACGGCATGCAGCCATGCACAGGGAACAAGACAAAGATAAGGGACGTCTTGATTCTCAAGTCAGTCTCCCTTGTTATTGCTGGAATAATTGATGCACTTAAGCCATGTTTTATATATACATTTTGTATACTTCTAATAGTATAGGATATAGAGTAAAGAGTAGCAGATACTTGGACATACAAACTTGGCAGGGGCAGATTTCATCAAGCTGTACAGCCGCTCATTTATAAAGTTTTACAAAATGTTGCCGTTCATTTTTCTTTTTATTGAAGCATGACAAAGGAGTTTTGACTTCTCAGCAGGTATGGCCTTCATATGAATGATCTATGGTATGACTCCGTGGCAGCACATAAGTACATCACCTCGTTCTTGTGAACACACTGAGGCTTGTATGTGCAAATGTGTCTGCTCATTGTCGAAACATAATAATTTACAGCTTGATAAAATAGGGCCCTGTGGGTATGAACGTGTGTCCTATAATCGGTGTGTTAAGTCAACCATGTACAGTGCCTTCCGTGTGATGAAGTTATAGTTGTCTTTTTCAGCAGCTTGTATTCGAGATGTTAAACTAAGTTCTTTCGTAAACAGAGCTCTGGTCTTAACATCTGGGAGAGCTGCTGTGTCTTGGGATATTATTCTTGCTTTTGAGGGAAGGTATGGCATAAATGTATTGCCAAATCATGAAGCCAATTCACGCTTAAGAGGGTGTTTAACCCTGAAAAGAAAACCTCTACCCATTAAAACCCTACTGCATGTTTTGTTGCATTGTTGGAAACTGATTTAGCTTTACATAGGATTAGGGACACCGCTACAATCAGAGTACAACAGTTGTGGGTGTTAAGTTACCACATGAAGTTTGATTTTGTTGGGAGTTGGATTTTGTTGGAGTGAGGAAGGACTGTGGTAATTATCCCGAGGGATCTAGGTTAAATGATAAGTCATGACAATGGTCACTCAGTCCTGGGATATTTTGTCATCTCACTAATGTGTTCTGCCAAATAAAATAAAAATGGAATTGTCATGAGATCTTTCTAAGAGAATTGTGAACAATTATATAAGAAACTCTTCCAGGTCACAGATTCATGAAAACGCACAGTTGCAACACCAACATGCCCGCCCCATTATTTCACAGGTTATTGTTTTGTTTTTTTATTTAAAGTAACGCAATCTTAAGATTAGAATAAGCTTCCATTGTGATCCTTTAAAGCAGTTTTAATCTGTTACAGACTAAATTCTGCAATTTTAGAATGAACATTTATTTCTGATTTGTGTGGAATTAATCGGATTTATGAATCAATGTAAATTCCACTGTGTGAACTTTGTACGTTTCATTGCTCCACAGTGCTTTCATTAGTAAGTAAATTATTGACAAGGGGAAAAACTATTTTGACTGGTTTAACTTTTATATGTACATTGTGACTGGCTCTAGCAAAACCCTAAACTTTGACCCGATTGACAAAAATGAGATTTGGGTATTTATCGTGAAAATTAAGTGTCCTAAAAATGTTTCAGAATTTGTCTTTTTCCATGATGATCTAGAGAAAATGCTCTGTATGGTGACATGAAAATCTCAAATTGGTCTCTGGCGTCAACTTTGAGCTTTTTACTGCTGTTACACACAATGGTAAATGCTGAGAAGTTTTGTGTTTTGCCAGAGCGGATCTCATTTTTCAAATTTTCAAGTAAATTTGCCTCATTTAAAAATTTCAGTTTGGGGAGGGTGTATGTAAAGATGATGTGATTCTTACATAACAGAGATCTAATTATGATAATTATGTTATCCAGTCATGAGGTGTGACATCAGCAATGCATGTACATAATTACTTCCCTTCCACACTTCATAGACTTGCATAAAAGTTTGATCTGAAGTTTAATCCGTTTGATGTGTTAAAAAATGAGTTTTGCAGTTATGGGGTTGTAATCGTTTTACGCACGTTAGATGCATATTGTTATTTATGCACAAGCTAACTCATTGGCTGGTTTGTAATTGGTGACATGTTGGTTATGAATAAAATATCCCAAGCTTGTAACCCCTTGATTGTTGTGGTTTTATTTTCTGAACGTTTACTCCGGTAAAAAGTCTCATTCTCTCTTACTTCAATTCAACTGGGCATTAATTTCCACACGCGATTCATGAAGTTTTAAAGTACAGGCATTACAAATAAAAATCGCCACTTTTGGACGTCCAAGTGAGTTGCATCATTGGATGAGTTGGGCTTACCTAGTGTTGTTCCTCTTCTACTAATGATAACTGTGCTCACTGCAGAAAGTTACAAAAGAAAAACTAGGTTCGTCTTGTTGGGCCTGGACGAGAAAGAAGAACCTGTGCAAGCAGTATGTGGATGTTTTTTCCACTGGTAGTCTGCAAATTTGTCTATGAAATAATTTCATGTGTGACCATTTTTTTAAATAATGGATTAATGGATGTTTCCTTAGCATAAGACATTATATAAGTTGGCTTCAAAGTCAGGAGCTGGTTCAGGTTTGATCAGTGATGAGCCGTATCCGAATTAGTGGATGTGACTATGACTGTTGCTAAGGGGTGTTGCTAATGATGTATACTTCAACGCATGATGATGTGGCGATCCAGTGGTTGCCAATTCGGACACTGGGGCCTAATGTAGGTTTTTAAAGTTTAAGGTGAGTACCAATTTCCGAAAAATAATATTATCCTACTAGGGTTGGGGAGGAGGGTTGACTAAACCATGGAGGAAGGCTTCCTCCAATTAAACGATCTTCAAAATGTGTACCAGGTAAGGCTCAATTGTGGGTCAGCAGGCTCTCTCCGCCCAAAAATGACAAACTAAAACAGAACCACAAATATTGACTGAATGACATTTTTGAACTTTTCCAAGGCCATCAACATGCCCATGATCATCAGTCACATCATATGGGATAGGCTTTAATTCCCCTGCATTCATTAGCTCCATATCTTAGCCGAGTTCAAACACCACAAGCGCAAAATATTTAGTTTTAACTTTTGATTGGCTCCTACCCCATGTAGTATTGTAAAATGGAGAACTCCTTTAGTCTTCCAAATTGCCCTCTCAACATGAATACGCGCATTGGCGACTGTCTTGGTCTTTGTGTCCTCTGACTCTGTGAATAGACCGATCCATTAAGCCACACCCACTAAACACATTGACCAATCACAGCATTGGCTGCATCATCACTGTACACGTGGGCAGCACAATTTGCGTCTCTCCAATGCCACACTGCACAACATGAACGCGCGCGCTGTAAGTACGCGCACACATGCTAACATTTTACCAATAGCTTTTTTTTTATCGTGTCGGACTTTTGTCAGACTTTCGGTGGCGTAGCCAAGGCTTTGATTGGTCAACACGTTAGGGGCGGGGCTTAATGGATCGGTTTATTGGTCTGTACTTGGTGTTGTGTGCGTGAAAGGAGGAATGACAAGCTCTACTTGCTTGTGCAGCAAGAGTTCCTGGATGTTGAAGCCCCGGTCGGCCATAAGATGTCATTGGGATCAAGGCGATCTATGATGTTTGTCATCTTCACTATCTTCTTATCTGATGTGTTGTGACCTGTTGGTTTCGAAATGATGGAAGATTGTACCCCCGGAGCAATCCCGACAAGGCAATTTAATGTAGGCCGTAACTTGTACTGGCTGTAGACTTGTGAGTTTGATGCAGCTAAGGAAGGTCGCTCGATCTGTATCTCTGTGCACGCTTTAATGCAGCGCACTGTTCTGTTGTACTTATGAAAGCATTGAGGGTAGTGTTTGCAGATGTCCTCTTTGCTGGGCCAGTTTATGAAAGCTTTTATTTATGTAGAAACGGTAGCCTAGTTGAGATGAGATGTGATACAGTGCTCTGTGCAACTCCGAATCGAAAAGCAAGGTCTTGTTCTCGGAGATTAACACGAAGCTTCATTAGCGTCATCAAAAGTTCATCTTCTAAAGCTGTCGATCTCTTCCGCCCTGGTTTATCATTGTTGTTGATCTGGTAGGACTTGTCTCCGGCTGATGTTTTGCCTTTGTGGTTGTGCAATGTTCTTTGTATGCAGCTTAATTTCCTCAAACAGCCACTGAAAAAGCTGGAAACTGGGCAGTCCAGTGTAGAATTTAATGAGTTCATTTGAATAACAAATGTCTCTAATGGAAAACGCTGTTTGGCTTTAGATTTGGCTTCAAGTTCAAGTCTTTCCATTTCAATCTTAGCTTCAAGAAGACCTCCCCTGAGTTATTCACATTTATCTTTCAGTCGAGTAAGCTCTTCTAGGTGGCTTGTTGCGGAAAGCTAGGTAGATGAACGTAATTGTGATCGTTCCCCAGTGTTCTGTGCATGCCATCGTCTAATGCGTCAATATCATCAGGGTTAACCTGGATAGGTGGGCTCGTCAGCCATGGGAGGCAACCCACCAAGGAGAAGGTAAACTCTGATTCTAAACCCGGGCAGGTGAGGCTTGTTACCCCTGATCGGAAGCTCACCTAGGAGAAGGAAACCTCCAAGTTCAAACCTCCATCGCCTGATGGCTACACCTAATAAGGGAAAGGCTAAGGGAGTAAACCCTAACAGAACATCAGAAGTCGGAGTCCCTGAGGCAGTCTGGCGTTGTATTCAACTCCCTTCTGGCAGCTCCTGTGGCGCCCCTGGTACCAAGCGTATTGGCTATTGCTTTTCCCTTGGAACTTACTTGAGGCGAGGAGAGGGGGTACTTGTTGCATGGGCAACAACTCGTTCTCCGTATCAGCGTGCCCAGGCTTGCACCTGGAGGTCACTCTCAGCGTCGTAACCTGGATACCTATTGACATGTATGGCAAAGTTCTGGTTTTCTTTGGTGGCTGTGGGGTAGACCAGTCCAATGCTCGCTTCTTCACTGGAGCTCTTTTGGTGTCTCGGGAAGGTTGTATCCTTAGAACAAAGTCGGGTGCAGATCATAAGGATAGGGCTAGCCGTATTTAAAGTGGTTGCTGCAGACAGTTGTTGAGGCTTTTACTTTGAAATCTTGCCGTTGGAGCAGTCGGGTCCAGAGAGGGAAGTGTTTCTTACCCTGCATGAGTGGAACCTTAGTATATTGACATGATCTTTGATGACTTATCTATCAGAAGAGGGAATTGCTTTCCAAAACTGTGTGATTCCTTTGCCTATTTGAAATTCTGCAAGGCTAGGTATTAGTGCTCAAGGTTCCTACGTTCTTTACCCTTTTTTTTACAGTGCCTATGCTTTTACACGTTTTTTCATCAGCTGTATGACGTCATACCCAATAGGGGGTCACGTGACCACTTGCAAACATTGTCGCGCAATCGGTCTGTAGAGAGACCTGCCGAAATGGCGTCCAGTGAGATTTCACATTTCAGCCAGAGTTCCCCATCTTGCGCCTACGGCGCTCTATAGACCTTTCTTTTGCAACGTCACAGCCCGAATTTGTGCCAACCAAGATGGAAAAACTATGGGAAGCCATGAATGCAAAGCAAAGACAGATAATCACAGTTTGCAAAAATGTTACACAAATATTCAAAAATTGTTCAAAATTTGTTGGAAACAAACCAACCAATAATGGGATGTATTTTCTTTAATTAGAAAGTTGCAAGAACGTTGAATTCGGTCACAACGTCTGTCAACTAGACATGAATGCTTTGCTACATTTGGCCGTCCATGCCAACCAGCGTGGTTTGTTTATCAACAATGGAAAGGTCTATAATCTTTTCTTGATAACGTCGATCGTTACAGCGCCCTCTACAGCCGAAGGTTGAGAGTGGTGGTGCCGAGCGAAGGATTGAAGAAGTAATTGACTTGTCAAGAGAGGTCGCCCTACCATCAGTATACGAGCAAAATAAACTTATCGGCATGATACGTTCTGTAGAATCTCGTGACAAGCTGATTCATATCCAGCAAAATTGTTGACATTATAAAGCCTAATTTATGGTTTATGAATTATACATTATACATACATCATGATATTCTGGAAGGACAAGAGAGTGTGGTAAGCAAAGCCCGACATTGTTACTGACCGTTTTTTTTTATGAAACTAGAAAACTTTATGACTTAAAATGATGACTGACATGACTGAGTGATCAAGGTGATGGTGAGTGATGTGATTTGCATTGTTTTTCAAAGTTTATATACATTGACCTTCGTGTTTGTTTCATTTCTCAATGATTCCCATCCTTTGTTTGTCACGTCAGTTTTTTTCTACTCAAGTACATGATATTATTAAGATAAAAATACTGATTGATATGAGCCGTATTCCAGTGCCAATCCAGTAGAGTCTAGACTTCCTTGTGGAGGTGCAGTGCCGATAGAATGGGGATTTGTACAACTATTTAAGAACTAAAGCTAGTTGCGATGATCGTAACCCTCAGTCCTCCCGACGATCGGAGACCGGAGGGTTACGACACGACACACACAATCGTTTGCCGTTTTTGCCAATTGGTCCATCTCTTTCACACTGGTGACCAGATTTGCCCAGTTTTTACAATTTTTTCGAAATCTTGATACACATTCCAAAACAGGGATTTGATCCTTCAATGTGTAATGAATCAATTTAGAACGATTAAAACATTATCGAGAAAATATTTGCAAGAAAAAAACTAACCAAAGACTGTCCAAATTGTTCATCAGCCAGGTTGTCATTTTGAACCCCGCACTTACAAGATCTCGACCAATCAGCGGACACCCAGCGCTCGGAGCTGTCATGTGCAAACTTCAATCCTAGTGCAAACTTAAATCAGCGCGGGGCCCACAAACTTCATGGCCCGATACTGCGGGCATTCAGTTCACGCATGTACATGTTCATTGCCGTACATGTTGTGTACTTATTTCCTCTACATGTACATGTATGGAAATGCACTGTCTGCGCGCACACAGATAGTGTGTCCGAAAGCAAAAATAGCCGGCCAGCCATGGCTCCGGGCGCTGGGTCTCCGCTGATTGGTCGAGATCTTGTAAGTGCGGGTTCAAAATGACAACCTGGCTGATGAACACTTTGGACAGGCTTTGGTTAGTTTTTGCTCGTTTTTTCTTGCAAATATTTTCTCGATAATGTTTTAAGCGTTCTAAATTGATTAATTACACATTGAAAGATCAAATCCATGTTTTAAAATGTGTATCAAGATTTCGAAAAGTGGTAAAAATTTGGCAAATCTGGTCACCAGTCTGACAGAAATTGCCCAAGTGGCACACTTGGCGAACGATTGTGTGTGTCAATTGGCATGTCGTGTTTTCAGCCTTGGTTCCGGATTGAGGAACAAGCCTCCGCCATAACTCAAGGCCTAGGTTTTGCAATTCACTTTGTGTGAATTTGACATTTTTTGTTGTCGACATTTTGAACCTGATGTGTGACAGACATAAGTTTCAGATGTTTGCATACATGCAGATGTATTACAACTATACCATGCATGATCAGCACGCTGCTCTGCTGTGGTTTACGCAGGTACATGTGTATGCTGTTGAGATTAACGTTAAAAGACAATTTAGTATCATTGTGCTTGCGAACGATTAGGCTATAACAAATATATTTAAAAACTATTTTAAAAAGGTTTCCCGTAGTCCACGCACACTTGGTTTTGAAGCCAAGTTTTACGCAAATTTCATTTGTTTAGTTTGATTTTGATTTGTTTTTTAATGAAAAACAGTAACATTGTGGTATCGGGGGAAAAGGGGAAACAAAAAGGTTTAAAAGTCATTGCTGGTGAGTGCAACCACAGAGAAATTCATCCCATGCCTCTTGCGACCCTTGTGACTATTGTTAGTCATGATAGCCTAAACCAAACTACATGTTTTTGTTTCAGTTTGTTATTTGTTCGTTTACTATTTATTTAACTATTTGTGTCTCACCCTGGCACTCCCTGAAAAAACCCTTAGGGACCAGTTAGAGTATTTTTATCACTACTTTTGAATAAAATTTTTGAACACGCTGCATCCCATCTACTTTCATTTAGTTATTTCACGTTTCCCTTCTCGTTTGACTAATTTTGGAAACACATAATCTTGGGCCAAAGGTAGCAAACTTAATTTGCATTTTGAATATTTTATTTATTTTCCTTTTCTTTTAAAGTCAGAGTTATTATTTGTAAGTTATCAATTTAAATAACAGAAACAAATAAATAATCTCCAACCTTGGTTTACCAGTGTTCTCCAACATGTAAATCAAGCATGGCACACCACCACGCTTTCTTCGGCACCTGCCACGTTTAAGAAGTCACTGCCAATGTTTAAAATCCTTCCCCCATGCTTGTTTTGTTGAGTTTGGTTTGTTTAATGCGGGGTGATTGCTCAAAAGTCAAAATACTGTGATGAAGACGCGCTGTTCTGATCCTGCGCACAGACATGTAAACGATTAATTTTAACTCAGAAATTTTGCTTCGCACTCGCATTGGTAATCCCCCCCCCCCAGTGCCAACCTTTAGTTTTTAAAGTTGGAGAACACTGGTTTACTGTAGGAAACAAACTTGTTTCATTTCAAAGTGTCAGTCAGATAAAACTAGCAGTTAATACAGAAACAGTCAAGCTCTGGCGTTCTTTTAAAATAAAGAAGTGACTCATGACTCAGAGTCAGATTCGACTCATGACCTTGACTCGGACTCAACCTAAGTGACTCACGATTCGGACTTAGCATCGACAGAGTGACTTGAGACTCGCACTCGGACTCGACTCAGGTGGATTGACTTCAACACTATACTATTACAGTAGTATAGAAATGTAAGCAGGATACCGGGTACATGTAACTTCCTTCATTGATATATGTATTATGAATCGACTTCAGAACTGGAGTAACCATCAACCAGTGGATTTGTGTTTAAATGAATCCTTGATTACAGGAAATGACAGACCAAATAGAAAAGAAAAAAACAAAACAGCAAAACATGCACAGTAAAACTAAAAAGAAATTTGACTATTCAGACTTACGGTGTCTTTAAAGGGTGTGCACAGCATTGGTAAGATTGAAAATATAATGTTCACAGATTTGCACATAATGGTAAAAACTTGTCATGGTGGAAAACTTCCTTTGGAATTACTTTTGCCTGAAATGACAACAGTTTTTGAAAAACGAGTTAAAAAATTAGTGTTGATCCAGCAAGTCCAAATTGGATGACGTGAGTACACGCAAATGTTTCCCCTGCCTGGAAACAGAAGCAGGGTGTGCTCAGACCACACACACACACCGTTGTTTCACCCACACAAGGACAAGAAAAGGTCATATAAATACTGGCATTTCGTGGCTATTCAGAAGCGATTTTAACAGACCTTTTGAGGAGGCTTACGAGTCATGGACCATTGTTCATTCATTGTATTTTGGCTGAATTGGGGTAAGTCAGAGTGAGCCTGCAATCTACCCATGGTTCCGTGTTTAGTGCCACTCCTATGCCATAGGTAACGGCCGATGTTTTGCAATTTACACTGTGTAGATTTGACATTTTCTCGGTTGAGAGACAAGACGGTCAATCCAGCAATGATAATCTTTCTTCTCTTGGCATTGTCATGTCAGGGTTTCTTAAATTAAATTAGTTCAGTTATAAAACCCTGATAATTTTCTTTTCTTATTTCATATTTTGGACTGAGGTGTGTTATAAACCACATATGGACTTACATTGGTCACTAGTGCACTTCTATCTCCCCACAGGCCAGTGATTGACCAGAAGGGGATCCTACATGTATTTCCCTCGGCCTTCAGCCTGGGGGGCTATAGGACCCTCTTTTGGTTACTCACAATCCCTCATCAGGGTGCAAAGACGTGAACTAATGACCTCATATCCAGTCCATATAGTTATGTGTGCCTAGACACAAAGGTACCAAGAAACCGCTGTTGCTATGGGTATAGTACATTGGTTGCTACGGGTATAGTGCATCGTGTTCGTTTTGCTCTCATTTAAAAATAAGACATATCATGTGATGCACTCTAAACCAATCAAATGGCAGAATCTTTAAATGTTTTATACTTGCCCTCGGGAATTTTAAGCAGCCCAGTTTTTAAACGTGTATTGTCATGACATGAAACTTCCAACAAACATACTAATGGTAGAGCTCGCACCTGAGTTACATTCACACACACTCCCACACACACCGTCCTTTTTGACATTCACTGTGTGGACATTCCTTTGTCATTGTGCAGTTCAGAACAAGAAATCTTTCCAACCACCGCCATTTCTATTAGTGAGTGTTTTGAGAGCTGGTTTGCGGACATCCGCTCCCATTGATACTCGGTTTTGAGCTATTCAATGATGTACAGAAAATACTTCCTTTTTGAGTGAAACAAGAATATCTAATTTGTGAAAACACTGTGTGGACGTGTGTAAGTCCACACAGTGTTTTTTTAAGTTCCTACACAGTTTGGACATCTTTTGTTATCAGGTCCACACTTCTTATGTAGCGCTTAAACACACCCACAAAAATTGTGTAAAATTTATTTCATTAAAAACATGAACATTTTAAGCGGTAGGAAGATCAACTTTGTAAATTTTTACTAGCCAGCCAGCAGTAGTTTTTATTAGTCGTTTTATGCTGGGCTATTCTTAAGGTTGAGTCCTAGGTACACATGACAGCGGTTGACTGACAAGTGACAGGGTGATATTTGCAAACAAGATGTAGGTCAATCTAAACTTCATCATACTTTTTAAGCCTAATTTAAAACAATCAAATAAAAACTACATTCCAAAGCTCCCGTATATATTTTGTTAAAACACAAAATAAGTTTCAGTTTGAATCAAGTGCCATTTGTCCTTGGCAAAAACGCCAATGCAAGTTGAAGGGCTTTTTATTTGTAAGAAAAATAACAAGCTGTCATGAATTGCTTTAAGCACATCGTTTTTATGCAGCATTCTTCCCCTAATTGTGGTCTGTTCTGTTGGCCATTTTCCAGTCAAAAAGTTATAGACTTATACAAAAGTATTTGTCCAACTTGCTTCCTTTTTCCTCACTAGCTTCCCAAGTATTTGTTGCGGAGGAATCTTCCTTAAGTACACAAGTAGCATTGCATGCACTAAATTCTCAAGCGAAGAACAATATAAGTTATCAAACAAGGGCGAGTTGAATACGGAAAAATATAGAACAGGGTTTGAGGGTTTGATATGGCCGTGCAATATTGGCTTTTATAACACACCTCTCCCTGGCTCTTTATCCTAATTGGCTGAAACACGGTCGCGTGGGGTGAACTAATATAGCCTAGTGCATGAAATCTGCACCACACGCACCGCACACGCTTCATTTGGGGGAAACAGTTCGCAAAGCGGGAAATAGTTTCAAAAACCCACAAACTATTGACTGGTAAACAGCGCCCTCAAGAGAACAAAAATGGCGGCGTCTGCAGATCGAGAAGAATCTCCGGCCAAAAAATCGCGGTTTACTCTTCTAACCGACATTTTGGACTGAGGTGTGTTATAAAACACATATGGACTGGCATTGTGTATGGCATGTGTATACTATCACACTCCTACTCTACAAATCTGATTGGAGGGTTAGCGCATACTTGAAGATAATGTTGAAAATGATATTTGATAACTGATCATATTTATTGTAATGGCCAGAACAATAATAGATGTTTATCAGTGAAAATGTTGGCTGCCTTTTGTAAAGGAAATACCAGTGACAGCTGAAAGACCAAGTGAAGTGTCGATGCAGTGAACATGTAAGATGCTAAGAGCTAGTTACATTATCTTGTTGATTCATTGTACATTCATCTTTGGGGATTTCCAGGATTCAGTTTCTGCAACGACTTTATAATGAATTCATCCCTATTATTCCAATAAGCCCTTTGCTGCTCACACCACAGCGTGTTTATAAATGCACACAGACCATAACAACACTGGTCAAAAATGCATAGCTGTGACTCAGGAATACACAGGTACCAGTAGAAATGTAGAAGTCCATGTAAACAGTTCAAGAATTGAGAATAATGAAGGTGGTATACGTGTGCACTGATTGACTCATGTGAACTGTTGACTCACTGTTGACTCTATGTGGTCTTTCACATGATTGAATGTTAAGTACATGTACATGGAACATTCATACATCATTATTGCATGTATATATCCACATTTTATATACCTAAAACCAGTAATAAACTAAAACGTTTACTTCATGGTACGTAGGAAAAATATGAGAAATATGGAATATTCAACTGTAAAATTGACTTTTTCTTGTCAGGTTCCTCTGGTTTTATGTAAACATTGCAAAAGTGCAATGGATTACAATGTGAGTTCGCAGTTAGCAACTTGAAGATCTATGTTTAACCAGATGCCGCCAGGAATCTTCCATTTTTTCCCTGTCTAGCCTGTCGGGATTTTTTGCCGCAATCATTTTTCTTTGAGAGTGTTGTTGGCATGAAGAAACCTTGACTTGACAAAGAAAACAAAGATTCTCTTTATAGCACCGGGATTTTTGTTTTGTCTATGGAGAAAATGTCAAATTTGTGTGCCGTGAATTGCAAAACCTTGGCAGTGAGCCACGGCACAGGATTGGTACTGAACCTGGAACCAAGGCTGGATCACTCTGACTTGCCGTGATTTTAAACTTCCTGACCCAGCAGTAAATCCATGAATACCCAGACAGTTTATCCATTTTGATTGGTTGAGAGCACGTCACATGGGGGTGTTAAGCCGCTTATAAAGACATGGCCGAGAGTGTTCATAACCAGTCGGCAATTATACTTACTCGGGCACTAATTTACACGTAGTGCAATCAACACATGCCGGTACTCGATGTAAAGTCTATTAGTACGCGCAACCGTTGAGCGTTGCATGCATTCAATGGAGCCTGAGAACTTGACAGGAACTGAAAAATAAATAATAGAACAAAAAAAGAAAAGTTTCACGGATTTTCCTACATTATTACGCTTTTTATCAAAAAGGCCAGTTATGAATGGAAATAAAAGAGAAGTGCCTTAGTCTTCGACGGCTGTTAAAAATCTTGCAGGGTCATGGCCATGTGATAAAGGACCAAGTTGAAGGCCGACCAGCTGACCCTGCTTGTTTTAAACTGCTGTTTAAGACCTCGGTCACCACTCTTTTATTCCCATATTTAAACCCAGTTTCCTAGTAAATGGCAAGCATTTGTGACAGTTGGAGATTTCCTACACCTGATATAATCAAGCTGGCTTTGTTTCAGTTTCTGTTGCAATTCCAAATAATTTTCAGTTTGACCTTGCATTGACAAAAAAGTCAGTATCCATTCTTTGTGTCGAAAATCAGTATACAATGTATTGTTAAGTGCAGTGTGTGAAAAATCAGTCTATTGTACAGTGTGAAAAAAATCAGTAAACACTGTACATACTGTGCTGTTAAAAAACATTAACAAATACCTCAGAGAGTTTATGCACTCTGATTGGTCAAAGGCTGGTCACCTGGGGGTGGTGATAAAAAGACCAGCTCTGTGAACTACATGTAGCAAATTAATGGCCCCTAAACAAGCATATTGTTGTACAAAAGTTCTGTGTGCGCTGTGCATCTTGTATGGGGAATTTCTATCAAATCAACTGTCTTCTTTGTGCTTATTTTTTAGTTTTATGATTATGCACATGAAACCAGCATAATGCAAAGCACAAATCTGAACACCAACCAAAGTATTTTCCATACGTATTATGGTTGTGTTCATTTTCAAAGCTCATAGTCTGGTTCTTGAAAATATGAATAAATAGTAAATTACATGTATCTGTAAGAGATTAGGGCCCATTTTCATGGCTCTGCTAACTGTGGAATTCTGCGCTTACGCCCTACCACGGCCCATAGGAGTACGCGCTTTATAGGGCGCCGTAAGCGCAGAATTATATGGTAACCAGCGCCATGAAATTGGGCCTAGGTGCCAAGCAAAAATTGAACAGCCAAAATTATGGCCCTTGAACATGAATAAGACAATTCTAAAAGTATCGGGGAAAGAAAAAAGAAAACATTCGGTGAATTTTTGCTGGTTTGTTTGTCTGTTTGTTCGTTTTTGGGGTTTTTTTTGTAAAGGTTTTTATAAATGGGAATAATAGTGTGAGGACCCGGTCTTTTTTATGTGGTAATGACCTTAGTTGGTGGTTGGCCGCAGCGATCAGCCACCAACCCAGTCACTACCACGCAGTGAAGAATGGGTCTTCACACTGTTAATTCAGTGGTTAAAATCAATGTCACAACATACGACTTTAATAAAAGGGCTTAGTAAATGTGCTACATGTATTGTTACCAAAAGCTGACAGTTGATGTGACTTTGTCGGTCACAGCATGTATTTGCACATCTTTAGCATCAGCTGAGATGACATAGTATACACATATGGACTGGCAATGAGGGCACTAGTGCACTCACAGGCCCGAGGGGTGCAAAGACGAGCACTATTGCCCGAATAATGCCAGTCCATTGTGTTTTATAACACACCTCAGTCCAAAATGTCATGTGAAAAGAAAATATTTTCAGGATGCACGGTCTTACAACTGTAAACTGTTATGAGCATTGTAAACCTCTTGAGGGCGCTGTTTACCAGTCAGTAGTTTTGGGGTTTTTGAAACTATTTCCCGCTTTGTGAACTATTTCCCCCAAATGAAGCGTGTGCGGTGTGTTGACGCATGTCAAGTTCACGGTGGTGCAGATTTCATGCACTAGTCTATATTAGTTCACCCCAAGTGACAGTGTTTCAGCCAATCAGGATAAAGAACAAGGGAGAGGTGTGTTATAATACCCACTATAAGTCACATGATGACATGTAAACATTGGTCGCGCAGTCGGTCTATTACAATTAAGGTCTCAGACAGTTCGCATGTTTGCATTATAACAGAAATTTGGTATGGAGTTGCATAATTATTTTGAAATTCCGACTTTAATGTGATTCACATTTATTATTGGTTTGTCTTTGCTGAATTAGTCACAATTTAGAAGAAAAAAAACCTTTGTACTTTAAATGTTCATAATCAGAGGAAACAGATTAATAATAGAGTACATGTACTTCTAGCTTTGATCTGAAGCTATCATTGTTGATATTTGATAAGATCTTGACCTTTAGAAGAGCGTCCAGATTTTTTGGACTGTGAAAGGCTGGATGAACTTGGGTGAGGTTAATAAATAATACTAAGCACATGTACATATACCTTCACAAGTAAAGCACTTAATGCAATGTACATTGTACACGTCACACACGCTGGTAGGACCCCTTGCACACCAACATCACACGCGGCTACTGTCAGACATGCTTGCCATTTTGGGAATCAAATTGCACATACAAAAAATTAGTGAGCATGTAAATGCCGAGTAAAATACACACTATACGATATACATGTAACACACTGGTAAGAATTTGCCCCGTTGGATTTCATCCTGCGACAGTTGCCGCAAGTATTCTAAAGTGGCTTCCACAGTGGAGCAACCAAGAGAATTAGGATCAATCAATAGGCAAAATTAATGATGAAATTAGTTGAAGTGGGTCAATAGACAGTATAATTTGATCTTTTTTAAGACTCTCTATGCATATACATGTAAAGTTAAAAAACAACAAGGAAAACTACCTGGGTACATACAAATCAATTTTGGAATACCACAAACAAACAGATTTGGCTCATGGTATAAGTGATACTGCATATAAGATTCAACTGTGTCACTTCCTTTTCCAAAACATGTTTGAAACTGTTGTTTACTAATTGCTGATAATTACGCTCACAAATAATCATGCACAAAACTAATGGCTGGTGATTTATACATGTACCTCTGTCTTTTGTAGATCCTATTTCTTGAGTGACCTTGTCAAAAGAAAAGAATATGGCCGACTTACAAACAACACAGAATGCTACGCCAGAGGGGTCAATTCTAACAGACAGTGGTCATGACCAAACGGAGAAAGCACTGCCGGAGGCGAGCATCACAAGCATAAAGACCACTCTGCCGTCGAACATGAGCATGGGGTCCCTGCCCAACGTTCTGCCGGAGCTGTGCGAGTTTGCCCCGTTGGATTTCATCCTGCAACAGTTGCCGCAAAAGGCCCAGCGAGCACAGCGGGCCTTGACCGCCATCACGGTGGAGTTCACCTGCATGGATGCCAACAAGGACTTCATTGTCCTGGGGGCTAACTTCTCCATGGTGTTTGTGTACGACCGCTGGGAGAACTCCATCATCAAGTTGAAATGTGACGTAAGATTCTGACCACAGTCTTATTTAATTGATATTATAATTTGGACAGAATACTGTTTTGATTGGTATGTTTGTTGTCCCCGATGCAACTTCTATTAAATTGTTGGCGGTACCCGCTGCTAATTACAGGATTGGAACTGGCCTCTTGTCACTGGGCACCCTCAGTGGTCTAGTGATTAAGATATCTGCTCGAGAATGTGGATGTCGGCTGTTCAAATCCCACCTGAGCAGCTACAGGTGGATTTTTTCCCTGCAGGACTTGGAAGGCAATGAGTATACTCAGGAATGCCAGTTTTCAGGCAATAGCCTGAATTCAGGCTTTTTCTTGTAAACTTAGACTGAGTTCAGGCTTTTTCATGTAGAATGAGGGTGTCTATGCAGGATTTTCAGGCTCTGGTCAAAAACCTAACTGGCATCCCTGTATACTATAAGTTATCACACAGGCGCTCGTGAGATACAGGAAAATATAGCGCTTCTTTGTCCCATATCCCACTGGGCCTTCGGCCTCTTGGGATGGGATGCAGATGTGTTATATTTTCCCGTATTCCATGAGCCTGAGTGTGATAACGAATTTATCTAAATACAACTTTGAGCACTGGTTGGTAAAAGGCGCAAATTTTAGAATATCACTTTGCATTGACCGTACACGGAGCGTGACGCATGATACTCAAAATACGCAGAGAGCAATATAGACTACTGGGAGTATGATATGGTTTATTATCACACTCCCGTTCAGCAAAACTAAAGCTGTCAAGTCAAGTTGATTTTTCTCCTATGATGCAAAAACATGCAGCAAAAAAGAGGCTGCCTTAGTGTTGATTATCGAGACAAGGATGGAAAGTCACGTAGGAGTCATGGAATTTTAATGAATCTTGACTGGATCCTTTCTTAAGAGATGTAGAAGACATTATATGTCTGAAAATCTAAATTTATTTGAAAGATTTGTGTTTTCAAATTCAAGTAGACAAGAGTTTATTGTCAAAGGATCTTGCAGACATATTTTTGAAGACTTAACACTGTTGGATTCTCTGTGAGAAAAACAGCAATGAGACAGTAGTTTTGTTAAATACTCTCAATACTATTTTGACACCAATGAACTTCTTAGAAAGTTAACAAGAAAAACCTCCACTACAGATGGTTTGCTGTAGACGCCATCTTCAATGACAGTTTCTTGATTTGCTTGTAGCTGCGCCAAGCTCTTTAAATTTCAACGCAGTTGAGTTGCTTACCAACCAATCATGAAAGAAGTTTGTGAAATGAACACCTGCCATGTGCAGAACTAACGTGTTACGCACAGTTGTCAGGCATAATATTCTTCCTACTTCAGTCTGATTTCTGACTTGTTTGCATTCAGAAAAACAGTGAAATTGTTATTATCTAGTCTGAAAAAGTCAATGAGAACTAAAAGCATCTATAGGTCAGCACTTGTACTCAATAAAATGTCCTGTTTTTTTTTGAAGGGCCAAATATCATGCCTGAGATGTGCGCTTCAAAATGATCTGTCATTGTCAATAACGATGGCTGATTTTTCCCTTTGTTGACATCACGTGCAACCCATCTATACTGTGAAGATATTTTCTTTTGACTTTTCACGTTCAGGACAGGAACTGTCGTATCACCTGCGTGAAGATCATAACCAGCCTAGATCATCAAATAGCCGTGGGTACCTCGAGCGGTCAAGTAGAGATATACCTCGTTCCTGCTAAGAGGCCTGGCCAAACCAATAAAGAGGTAAAAACAAATGTCTTGACTGGAAAAAACATTGACTCTTGATTCAACATGCACACATGTTTGTAAGCCTCCTCGATGTAAACTATTTCCCCCAAAACCATTGATTTCATCCGTTCACTTATGTCCTTTTGATTTATCTATGCTTTAAAATAAAGTCTGGCTGAATTGATTATGATTTTATAGCTGAAGAAGTTTCTGGTCGATGGAGGACACCGAAGCAATGTGACGTGCGCCGAGTGGAGTGCCAATGGAATGAAGCTTTTTACTGGAGACTCCATCGGGAATGTGGTGTATACTGGTGTGGATTTTTATGAGGTGAGGTCAAATAACTCCCTTGAGTCATATATACTAATGTAAGACCCCCTTCCTCATTCTACTGAAACCTAACACCATCTGGTAACTCAAGACCATAGAGTTATATGAAAGAACTAGTGTACAAAACCATGCGACATGGCTCGACAAGAAGCATTTTTGACCATTGAGAAAATGGCGCTGACCAGTCATATTACACTGGTCACTCATCAGTTTACATAGCAAACATTTTCTAAGTGGACATTTGTATGCAATTGACCCATAGGGATTTTTGCTTATGGTGTGGCAGCAGAGTTCCGTGCATGACATAGGGAGTGCTTCCTCTAGTTCTTATAATATAACTCTATGCTGGGGTCCCCAATTGTTAGACACTGATTATGGTGATATTCCTGATCCCACGTAAAGCATAATCACTTTATCAGTGCAATCCTCAGTCCAACAGAATCAAAGAAAACATACTGTTGGATTTTGAAGGGTTGGGGGTGGTTAGGGCTCAAGTAAGATTTGAAGCTTTGCATGGTGTGGGAAGTAAGTAAGAATAAACATATAAGAAGTAACCTCTTCTCAGAAGAAGTGGTGGTTCTAAAAGAAGCAGCAGGTAGGAAGTATCTCAAATCTTAGTGACGGTGGACTGTTCTTTTCTGGACCACACACCTTTCCTAGAGGGTACAGTGGCTGTTCCTGCAGAGAACTTTGCATTCTTGAATGTTCCTGATTGTAATAACTGAACAATGGCAGATGGGGGGTTGGGGTTGGCTAAGAGGGCCATAGTTAAGTTACGAACACTTATTTTCTAGTTTGTTTAATGTTTATTTGTTTACACCTGACTTCAATATAACATTTTTAATTGCACAAAAAGTCTTATGGCTACTTGTACACCGTGCACTCATTTTTGTGCTCCTTGTTTCATGGTCAGAACAAATGTCACTCGGAACTCATACTTAAAGAAGAGATGCCAATTGTACAGCTGAACTACGCCCACAAGATTCTGGTCATCTCCACGTACAGTAGAACCGTCCTGTGTCACACTGATGAGAACTACAAACTTCAGCAGGTTGGGCAACAGCCAAGGAAGAGGTCAGTCCTTCTTGGGACGTACATGTACATTAATTCATAAGACAAGAAGATAAAGGTGGATGGCTGGTCATGAATGCTGTAGTGTTGTTTGTTTGTTTGGTTGGGTTTTTTTTCTTTATTTTTTTCATTTCAAAATTAAGAATTAAGGCATTGTCAAATAGCCGGGGAAGTGGAAGATGCCTTTGAGACATAACTGTTTCCCATTTTAGCTAAATAATTCACAAGTTTTGTCACTAGAATCTAGAGGCGAAACTAGGGTAATATTGTAGGGGGGCACAAGAGGGGGGGGCACCATTTGTTTCTGGGGGGGCACTTATTGCCAATTAAAACTGTAGTTTCCATTTGCATTTTTACTAAACAAACCCCTTGGTATGCTGTTTATAAGACACATTGTCTGTAAATAGAAAAATAGTTTTAAAAACATTGATGGACATTACTGCTAAAAATCTGATAAAATGTAACATTTTATTCTGTTAATGTTTAATCCTGGAAGTCGAGATTTCAAATGGGGGAGGGGCACGGGGGCGCTAGAATCACTGTCCAATTTAAGGAAACATGTAAGCAGACGTTTTTTCTATACGGATCTGCCTTGAATGATGATTCTATTTCATAAACTCCGCTTACCAAAAGCAAAGCAAAAGACACTTACGCTTTGGCACATTTTTCTGTTCAAGTAGGCACAACAGTTTGCTGACCGGTAAACAGCCTTTTGAAATTTGGCTTTAAAGTTGTATTTTGTGCTACAATGCGAGTATGTGGGGTTTTTCTGTAACTAAAAATAACACAATTTCAAAAGCTTGTACTCTGTCAATGTTAGTGTTAGGGTTCACTTTAACGTGAGGATATATATAAATATATTCTGAAATCTTTGTAATTCTTGCCTTCAACAGCAAAGGTTACTTCGGTGGTCATTTCGTCCCAGCCCTATGCACGGCTCGCGATGCAATTGTCTGTGCAACCCGTCCAGGTTTGCGACTCTGGCGTGCCAACACCGAGGGCACCGTACTGGAGACGCTGAAATTCAAGGATCTTCTTGCTGCCCAGCACCAGACCGTCATGGTACTGCCCTCGACCCGTCAACAGGTCCAGAGTGCCACTGACCAGCAGTTTGGACCTGTGCTTTTCTTCAGTGAGTCCTACATCCTGACGTGGTCCCACAATCTCCTGGTGGTGCTGGACATGGTTGGACCGAGCGGGGCAAGGGTTGTTGCAAGTAGCCTAGGAGACCTCGGAAGTATCATCTCCGTGGCAACGTGTGGATCGGAGATTTATGTCCTGAGGAGAGGATTAGATAGGCCGCTGATACGGATCGCAACTGAACCTGAAGTCTTCCCTCAGAAAGGTTATCCTTTTTTCTTTTTTTTTCATTGTCTTTTTAAAAATTTCACCATGAGCTGCCCTTTTTCTCTATTTAAACAACTTTGTAAAAACAACTATTGTAGGAAATTTTTGAAGGAGTAACCTTACTGCTGCTTTCGTCAGATAACAATAAGATTTTATGAAATATGAGATGAATAATGGGCGTTAAATGCTTGGATCTTACCAACGGCAAGTTTTCTGTGCTACTTCATATTCATATTATGTTCTTAACCAGTTGGCGCCGGCTGACGTGTATCCACGAAAATATTTTTCGAGCCAGCAAACGGGATGTTGAAACACGCCATTGTTTCAAATCAGAATACAGGAACAAAGATCACCCGGACATTCCACTGCTGAGTGTCCACAGAGCACGCACACGGGGTGTAACGCTTCCTTTCACCCACACAAACAGGACAGATGGCATTAAATATCTCAGCGATTTTTGGCTATTGTGCAGGCGTTATTGTGTAATCCTTGATTCCAGACTTTTGTCCTTTTGTTCCAAGAAGAGGATTACAAGACAGAGAGGCTTCCACCATTGTTTATTCATTGTATTTCAGCTCAATGGAGGTAAGAGTGAACCGGGGATCCAGCCTTGGTTCTGCAGTTAGTAGCAACCGCAGGCTGTGGCTCACGGCCAAGGTTTTGCAATTCCTGGTGCATGAATTTGACATTCACTCAATAGAAAAAACAAAAGTCATGGTGCAATAAAGAGACTCTTTGTTCTCTTACCTTTATCAAGTCAAGGTTTCTTTGTGCCAGCAGTACTGTCAAAGAAAATGATTCGGGCAATTCCAAGAAAATAATCCATCAGGCTGGACAGGATAAAATAAAAGAATCCCGGCGGCAACTGGTAAAGAGCACTACTTCTTGGTACAGGCTCGTGCAGATTTATTGTTGTAGGTATTTAAGAATCAAGTCTGTGTACAAAGTATGCACTGAACAGAACAACTTGCCGCATATAAACTGTGGTTACTTAATTAGCGTCCACTTTTTTTACCTAAGTAAGAACTGATTTCTCACTTGAGATGTGAGGCTGTCCCAGGATGTTGAAGTCTACTTATCTACGAAGAATAATTATGTATATCCATGGCTAAAACAAAGGCCTTACTTGACTTCCTTTCCCAGGTTACTCTTGAGTAGTAATAATTAATCACACATCTGTTTCTTTGCAGAGCACATCAGTCTGGCTGAGACCGAACACCTGAAGGTTTCAAGACCAGGAGACACCAAGCCTGGCGGTACAAACAGCAACACCAGCAGTCCAAGCCTGCCGAGGAAGGACCGAGGGGTCATCATCAAGCAGGGACTCTTCGCCGTGAAGACTCTCTTCAGTAAAGCCAAAGAGGAGATAGCCGACACAACGGCCAAACTAAAAGTGCCGAAGTTTGGAAAGCTGGACCAAGAAGACAGTCACAGTGCTGGGTCGTCTCGGCGAGGAAGCCAAGATGGTGTGACCGCGGTGTGCCAGACTCCGGATGCAACCCTCTCACCGGAGATCCTTGCTGCCAAATTTGCAGCCAGGGCAAACGAAAATGTAAACCAAGTTTCCACTAATACTTTGGAGAAGGACCACAAGGTTGTTGAACATTCGAACGAGCAAATACAACCCATTAAGGGACACAATGCGGTAACATCTGACCAGACTGGATTGGCCCCATCGGGAGAGGCGCAAGCTGAGGAGCATCATCATCTCCCAAGTGAACAGCCATTGTTAACCCTCAACGATAAGAAACTCATGGAGATTGGCCAACGGAGCTTTGATGATGACCTCGTCCGTCCAGTCAAACCTCCCAAAAAGAAAAAAAAGAAAACAACTCACAAAGGCAATTTTTAATATTTTCTTATAATAATAATACTACTAATAGTAATAACTAGTATTTATTTAATGCATCGTAAAATAACGTATCAGTGCACATTACATTCGTGCCCTGGTCATTAGGCCAATAGCATTCCTGTAATCTTTCTCAGCTCCCTGGGGGGTATACAGCCCCGGGCTGCCGTAGGGCTCCGAAGGCTCTTTCAAACACAATGTCAACCTCTACCCTCGCAGATACCCATCTAAACCCCTGGGTGAAAAGAAGCAATAAGAGTAAAAGCATCTTGCTAAAGGAAGCAAGTGTCATGGCTGGGATTTGAACCCATACCCCGATGACTTAACCACCAGAACTGGTGCACTAGACCGCTCGGCTGTAACAAGCTACAAATGTTTTTCTTTCAGGGCAAATCTTGTACCAGATTACTCACATTCTTTACAATACAATGAAAGTGGTACTATGTAGGTATTTGATTTTGATTCTTTTTTTTATACCCCGCGGTTGGTGAAGCCACAGACGGGGCATACTGTTTCTGACATGTCCTTCTGTGGGTGGGCGTGTGTGCGTGTTCTTACACTCATAGGGTATTTTACACAATGGAACAATGCTACCCCACAAGTTTTTTTTTCTTGTTTCAACAATAGAAGGATATGTTAGGGTGTGTGTGAGTTTGTATACGCATTCAAACCGGGGACCGATAACAAAAGGGAAAATAGGGTCCTGGTTGGGTGAAGGTCCCTGGTTGGAAAGTCATGTACAAAACCAATGGGAGCTGTTGCCAAAAAGTTAGAGTACAAACCAAAGAGGGGCAATAGGAGGACCCTGTAACTGCCATATGTAAGAGTATGTGTACGAGCACACACACCGTTGTGGGGATTTTTACACAATGGAACAAAGGTCCCCACAACGTTTTTCTTTGTCAAACCCTGTCCCCACAGAGGGATTCTTTAGAAAATGGAATAATAGAACAACAACAATAGGGAGCCCCCACAACTGGGTGTTAAAAAGAAAGTGTGTGTGTGTGTGTGTGTGTGCAGTGAACATGTCCGCGCATTCAAACCGAGACATTTAGGTTGTAAACTGGTCTTGCTACATTGCCTATTGAAGGTCAATATTGATGTTTCCACAGAACCAGATGGTGCAATGGACTTTGTTTAAATGGTCTAGTCATGTGCACGGATCGGCTTGCAGGGCATTAGAGTTTACCAAACACAATTTTTCTTGTTTTTATGTTTTTTAGTTTCAAGGTTTTCATTAAAAATGTATATTTCATGACTGTCGGACTCTTTTTTTAATTTTCCAGAGGTTTTCACCACTCAACAAGATTAAGTCTTAAATTATGTGGAGGATCTTAATATTTTGAATGACTGCTTTTTGGTCCAACAGGTAGAAAGGATGCTCTAGATCGATCAGCTACCCCTTCCCCTACACCGGATCAACATGAGGACAGCAACGGCGCATCAACGTTTCTTAATCCTACACCTGAACGTGACAAAAGGAGATCCAATAGCGTTAACAGCGACACCGGCAGTGTCAGATCAGACAGAAGTTCAAGTGACAGCAAGGAGGTACAGCCGGAACTCCTGAGCAGCACAGGCCAGGAAGCCATCCAGCTACATTCCAGAGACATCGGATCAGACGGCTGTAAAATGGAGAGTGGGAATGTGCAGACATGTCGCGAAAACACCAAAATCAACTCAACAACTCCTGAACCAACAGAGGTCCTGGAGCCGGAGAATGGAAGAAGTGTAACAAGTAGTGAAAAGAGCATATATGCAGAGAAAATGAGGACTATGAATGACTATAATAAAGAGGACAGCCAAGACGCTCAAAGTGCTCAGCCAGCAGGTGTAACTGCTTTCAGTCGGGGAGCTTTGGGAAGGATGGTAACAGGTGTGGTTGCGGATAGTAACGAAAACATTGAAACGCGACAAAGTTCGCCGATTTTGAACACCATATCACCCCCTAGTGTCATTGGTGTGAACGATTTACCGAGAACGCTGAAGTCTTGGGAAGGTGCTGCTGCAATGAAACTAGCACAGAGTCACCAGACGGGACGTACGCATACCATTTCCACAGACAGCATTCATTCATTAGTGTCCGATGTTGAGAACTTAAAACTGGATCTTCACAAAGAAGTACCTACAGATGCACCTGTCCCTCATGACGCGGAGCATAATAACAAAGAGATCTTGCCACCTGCGGAGATGAAAAGTGACAAAGGAACAGCTGTCGAGAAGGAATCCATTTCGTCTAGGTCTGATTCCACTGAAGATGAGTTTTACGGAAAGTATCTCTCTCAGTCTCCAAGCAGTGACACCAGCCCACCTGGAATCTTTGGAGTCGAGGAGCCAGATCCCCCCGACGTGGAGGAAGGAATGCAGGAAGACACCCCGATCCCGGAGAATATCCAGCAGAGGTTTGCCGGCAGCTGGATGCAGTGCAACACGCCCGGTTTCATCTTTCAGCTCATGGTGTCTGACAAGCACATCTGGTGCGTGGACAACAAAGACAGGGTCTACCACTCTTTGGTGTCCAACGTCAGCCTCAAGTGGAACAAACTGAAGGAATCGGCAATGCAGATTGCATCTTCTCCGTCCGGTAACATTGTGTGGCGTCTGCATCGGAGGACAAACACTGCCTTCGCCTGCGCCCCAATCAGCCCTCAGTCTCCGATCGGCACCAAATGGTACGAGGCTGCAAAAGGGATCACACACATCTGCTTGGATGAGAACATAGCCTGGCTAGTCAAAAACAATGGGGATCTTTACGTGTGCAGGGGTATCAGCCGTGATGTACCATATAAAAGGCTACAGAAGGTTGCAACTAATGCCTTTGTGATACAGATTGCAGCCAATCGGGGTGTGGTGTGGGCCATTGGGTCTAACAAGAAGGTGATGTACAGAAGTGGCATTACTCGGAGCAAGCCTGAAGGCACTAAGTGGATGGATTTTGCGGATGAAAGGTGAGGAGCTCTCAAACTCAAGTGAAAATCTTTAGCTAGGCTAAAAACCCACACTGCATGCAATTCAAAATGGCAATATATAGTTTGAATGTTCCTTGTATGTTGTTTAAATCTGTGCACTGGTAATGCAAGTATCTCCTCTTTGGTCAGTCAGTGTTTTCAGTTTATTTTATTGTGGAATCAAGCAGAACCAAAAGTTACTGTTTGTCTTAAAAAAACAAAACAACAATTCTTAATTCGAAATAATTTCATCGTTCAATACCAACTGAATGTAAATTATTTAATTTCTTAGACACACTTTTTTTTTATTTCTACCATTGAGTCTTGTGCCAAAGGTTTGATTGTGGCATGTCTGGGCTGAGCGGTCAAGTGCACTGGACTCGAGCTCTAGTGTTTCTGATCAGCAGAGTGTGGGTTCGAGTCCCAGTCTTGACACTTGTGTCCTTCAGCAAGACACTTGACCATTATTGATTCATCCTTCGGATGGGGACATTAAGCTATAGGTTACCCTTGGTTTTGTAATGCACATAAAAGAACCCAGTACACTCATTGTGCTACATTTATGTAAATATCTCGGTCTGATATTTTGAACATAGCTCAAAAAACCTTGTAGAAAAAATAATGGGCGCTTTGAGACGCCTTCTAGTGTTATAAAAGTGCTATAAAAGTGCTATGAGAACTGTATAGTACTATTGTTATTACTATCGTCTGGTTTGTACCTGTGTTATAAACAACAACAAAACTGTGTTTGACTTTTAAATCATCTCAGTTTCAAGCTGCGATTTGCAAGTATTGCCCTAGACAGTCGTAATGTTGGCTGGGGTATTGATGATGAGGGTCTAGTCTGGTTCCGGACTGGTGTGACACCGAACAATCCTGAAGGAGATGATAAGAAATGGTGGCAGGTAGGCATCTTCCACTTGTCCCTTTTTTTTCTTCTTTTTTTTCTTCTTTTTATTCTCTCTGACATCACAACGAAACCAACCAATTTAAGTTTTTGCCTGCCAGTATGCGCATGCATTGTGTTTTGCAACAACTTAGATTAGGAGTGAAGTCAAGGGTTAGATCGCCTTTGAATTATGTGACCTTCGACATCACTCCTTAACCAAATTTAAGCAAAACAGGATGCATATGCACGTCGGCAGGCAGATTTCAATAGAAGGCAGTAAACAAAGGGTACATTGTTTATATTTAGGCAAAACATGATGCCTGCACACTTCGACAGACAGGTGTCAGTAGAGCTGTTCATGGTCATGTAAAAAAACTCAATGTGGCCAATTTCTCCGCACAGTAAATGACCAATAAATACACAAGTTCAGCAAGACATCTTTGTAAAATATACCATAGCTGTTCATTTGGATAGCCAAAGGGTGCATTGAAAATCCAAAATTTGTTTGCTTTATGTTTTTTAGTGCAGAGATAGAAAATGATCACAATAACGTGTCGTACTGTTTTAATCCAAACCACCCCAACACATCAAAATGCATGTTTTGTTTGATTCTGTTGTACTGAGGTCTGCACCAGTAAACTGAGTATGCTTTACAATGGGATCAGGCATACCACCATAATCAGAGTCCAACAGTCACAGTTACTGTATAGTGTTGGATTTTGTTAAGAGTGAGGAAGGATCCTAGTAAATCACTCAAGGGAGTAAGGGTTTTAATGAACTTTCTTTCTCCAAGTTTTACGGTCTTGAAACAAAAGTACAGTTAACATGCCAGTTTTATAGCCATCAATAGTGGAATGATTGACATAGAAGCAATACACATGTGCCGTAAAAATGCTGCATCATCAGGATTTGCAAACATTATTCACACTCGTCTCCTTTCTCCCGTGTTGTCTCTCCAAGGTGCCGATGGGGGAGTACCTCATGCAAGATCCCAATGCCTTGAAGATGTTGCTCAACATGGCCGGCACCAACGCGACCGTGGACCGTATGACCAACTGGCTGAAACGTCAGTACTACAGAGCCACTCACATAGCAGCCAGTGCAGGCAGTCTGTGGGTCTGTGGTTCATATCACTACAAGAGTTCTCTGCATGTATCCAAAGGAAATCTGCTCGGTAAAGCAATTTTTATCAAGTTTCAAAAGTGGTCAACTGAAACCCCGACCACCCCTAAACCCACCAAACTCCAGCAGCATGTTTTGTTTGATTCTGTTGGACTGAGGACTGCACCAGTGATCTGATTATGCTTTTTACATAGGATAAGGCATACCACCATAATCAAAATCTTAACAATTTGGGTTTTAAGGTACCACGTGGGGTTTGATTTTGTAAGAGTGAGGAAGGATCCTAGTAAATCAACCTTGGGAGTAAGGGTTTTATTATAATAGTAATAATAGCGAAGTCTTATATAGCGCACACATCTACCAACCATTAGGTACTCAAGGTGCTCACTGTTTTAGTTTTAAGACAGGTTTTTGAAGTTTTTGAATTTTGAGACCAATTTATGTGGCACCTTATAAGAGTTTAAAAGGTGCTGCGGCGCATTCAGCAGCCACTGCCAGAAACACCGCGGCAAACCCCTTCTCATAGCAATAAATGTAACTGTGTTCTTTTGTGTGCATTACACAATGCACGGGACCTACAGCTTTACGTCCGATCAGAAGTTCAAAGCAATAATCTTGAAGTATCTTGCTTAAGGACACAAGTGTCAAGACTGGGACTCAAACCCACATTCTGCTGATCAGAAACACCAGAGCTTGGGTCCAGTGCGCTTAACACCTCGGCCACATTACATAAAATTAATGTGGATTGTTTGGGGTTTTTTTTTGTTTTTTTTGTTTTTTATTTGTTAAAAAAAAGAAGAAGATGAAAAAGCTGTTGCAAACTGCTTACCAACCAAATTGACCTGTGGTACACATACAAACATGGTATTGGCCTCACTGTACGACCCTAGCAGAGTCTTTGTCAAGGGGAAATGACACCTTCTGCATCTTCTGTCTACTCTCTGCTCCTTGCTTTTTCACTTCATGGCAACTTTTTCCACTGTTTCTCTAATTCACTAGTATACTTGTTTGTGTGTTATTGTGGTGTCATTTAGCCTTTGAGAAAAACACTGCTTAAATGTTTAAAGATTCAAGATTCAAGAGACTGAACAACTCGTCAAGTAATTTAAGCATGAAATTCTCTCTCCGGGTGTAAATAATTTATAAAAACAAAGGTCAAAATGTGAGACCATTATCACTTTTTTAGGTAGCTGTTTGAAGAGTCGTAGGGGACATTTGAAAAAAAGCATTTCAAGTGAATTGTTTTGTATCAGTTTTCTATTTATCGTTGGGAAGCCACATAAAGTTTCATGATAATTCCCTGGGAATTTAAGTAGAAATTGTCCTCTGATCAGTTTTAAATCTTATCACAATTTGCTGAATTAATTGTGATTAAATCAATTTGGAAACCACTTAAATAATTTTTTTTTGTGTTTCACCAAGTGTTACCAAGTATGTCCCAAAAAGGAAACATGTCTCAAGAACCACCTCCCATTGAAATAACTGAACTTTTGATGCTTTTCAAGCAATCAATGAAGATACTTTGTTAGGTGGCCTGGCAGAAGGATGTAAGGCTGGTAGACCTTGTACTGGGCATGGAAACTACAACAGTTTGTCCCAGCAGAAGGTCATAAGCAATTGAATGGTTTCTTTAGAAAACAAAATGTTGCATTACTGGTATTTGAAAGGAAACACAAAAACGGGCACCCCATCGCATTCACATTTTTTCCAATGGTTTTAATTTTTTTTTCAAGTACCTGAAACCACCCAAAGGTGTTTGGACATGCAGGCTTATACTGAAAATAATTTGAGTTGATTCATTTGATGTTTTAAACAATTTTTGTGAAAGTCACTCTTAAATTTCCATCCAAAAATGGGATAAAAAAGTTTACCGTCCATGTTTTGAATGAAATTTTAGAGTGATTAAAATGTTGATAGTTCTAATCAACTCAAAATATTTTGAGTATAAGCCTGTATGTCCATTCAGATAATGAAACACTTTTGAGTGGTTTAGGGTACTTAAAAAAAAGTTACAACCATGGGAAAAACTGCCAACATGGGACCCTTTGTTGTGTTTCCTGTCATATGTTTTTTAATTTGGTTTTACTATGTGTGAGAAGCACTGTATACTCAGTGCTTTCCTGAATACTGCAAAAAAAGGAAGAAGAAAAAAAACCTCAGTCACACTACTCAGGTGGGATACGTTTGTTTCTCCAAAGATTTTGCTAAAATCACTATCAAATGAACGAGAAATGCTGAAATTTTCAAAGGTCATTTTTTTGAAACAGTTACAACAGGCACACTTTTTGTTTGCTAAGATTGAATGACTTTCTGCTCACTTGTTATTTAGGTTCCCGATGGGAGAGTGGATGTCCGGTCGGACTACCCTTGTCTGCTGTCTGGGTCACTCTGAGTGCTACGGGGGTGTACGGTCCCAGTGGTAAGCCCAGTAACAACTCCTCAGAGTTAGGGCTTGCATTATGAATAACAATTTCATGATTTCTTGAACATTACAGGCAGGAATCAGAAATCTGGTGTTCTGAATGATTTGTCATTACTTTTGTTGAAACTTGTTATTGATTGTGACAAAAAGTCGCTGTTGAATTTCTCTTCAGCTTCAGACCCATGCGTTTTTCAGGATTTAAGAGTATAAAGGGCCAATTGATCAGAATGATCAATGTTTGAAAATTTGTTTTTGTTTTCGAAATTGTTTGGACCCAACCACCCACCTCAAATTTTGATTTTTATATATTGACTGACTATACAATATGTCCTATCGACCCCATGCATCTTTCTGACGTCGTCATCACAATAATCTTGCTCGCGCCATTTTGGGAGTCAATGTTCCAGTGAAGTGCACATTATAGGCGTCGCAGCATTTACCTGCTTACAATCACTTTTATGCACAATTTGACTCCCAAATTGGCGAGCGTGGCAGATATTTGATGATGGTGCAAAAACAAAGTTGTGCCTCAAATGAAGCAGATATTTTAAAGAAGTGCTCTCTCAGCTCAGCAGCCAGTTTCACAAAATTATAGGCAACTGCTTAGGTCCACCTGCACCACATTTTACTGCGTAAGTGGCCCAACTTCCACAATCAATCTTGCGCAAATAGACTTACGCAGTTGTGTAAAAATTTGTGAAAAAAGGAGTTTACAATGACTTTTCCCGGCATCCAGCATTTAAGTTTGTAGTTGAAACAGAAGAGGAAATTGCCAAACATACCAACTTGTTCATTATTTTGTTTCTATTATTTTAATTGAAAACTGATTTTCCATTTGCAATTATTTCTTTTGATCCACCCACCCACAATTTCGAAAAAAAAAAAGAGATTTTTAAACATTGATTATTCTTCATGGTCCCTAAGATCCTTGGATAAAGTGAAGACAGCTTCGTGTAGCTGTTTTTTTCAGATTTAAAGAATTCAAGCTGTTTGATCTATTTCTCTAGCGCTGAGGATACTGGGCCCAGAAGCTCTTTGCAATCTATACCTCAATGGGTTACCAGAGGGTGGAAATGCCATCATTTCAAACATATCTCCTAAAATTTGGATCCTAGTTTCAGATCTTTTTGTTGGCAATATTTCTCACTCTTGTGCTTAAAAACATTATGCTCAAATTTTCATTATTTGTTCAAGTTGCACACAATTTTTTGTCCCACCATTATACACCCATATCAAAAACTGCCGTGTGATTTGGGAGTTGAAATTACTGTGTAATGCATCATCACTGCATATAGATCGGTTGCAGTAGACAACATCTTTGATGAACATTTTTATTTTGGTTTGTAGCCGCGCA
Organism: Marthasterias glacialis; assembly: GCA_911728455.2. NCBI lineage: Eukaryota > Metazoa > Echinodermata > Asteroidea > Forcipulatida > Asteriidae > Marthasterias > Marthasterias glacialis. Next base: position 6,520,057 of record OU452219.1, read on the forward strand.
AAGCTCTGTAACTTTCAACGCAGCTTGACTTGCTTACCAACCAATCATGATGAAATAGCATCATCGTCGTATCTTACTGATAAAGGTCCATTTTCTTACCAGGAACCATTTGGGCGGCCCTCAAGTCTGGCGAGGTCTTCTGTTTCCCTCCAGATACGCGCAAGCCTCTGCAGGTTGATCCCCCGAGGGCGGGGGCCATCTTCAAGCATCTCAGCGCTACGGCAGACACTCTGTGGGCTCTTACGGAAGAAAGTAATATCTACGTAAGGCAGCGCATATCAGAGAGGAGCCCACAGGGACTGAGTTGGAAGGAACTCACCCTGGACCAGCTAGGTGGGTGGCCTGTGTACATTAATAGTGATTGATATGATTAGTGCATCAGTGGTCGAACGACTGATGACGACATGTGTTCCATGAGTTTCTAAACAAATTTTATTCTATTGAGGTTTCTGCTTATAAGTTCAAGGATTTTGTGAACAAATTTATGTGGATTTATAGATTTATTCTTGGAATGGAGAACTTAGAATTTAACAGTCCTGTAAAAAGTTGATCCTTTCAAATAAAAAAAACATTAATCAACACTCAAAGCTTTTTGTCATAACCACTTCCCGGCGGTATTCAAACATCTTTACCATGCCTTTACGTGGTATTATCTTTTGGAAGTTTTCAGAACTTCTAAAGCAGTTGTTTTTTTTGAGAGAAACCCTGACTAAACAAAGTAAAGACAACAAAAGTTCTCATAAAATGCACCAGGACTCTTTGTTCTCTTTCAAGAAATTGTGCCGTTAATTGGCCATGGTATGCTGGAATTTCACACTTGCCTTCTATATGCCGAAATACTATGATAAACAATAGTGGCATCCTATCGATCCCTCGTAATCTATGTTGTACAACAAAAGGACGAAGGTCTGGGTATAGGATTACACAATAACCCCCAGAAAAATAAGGGAGATTTCAAGCATGAATTCCAGTACTCTTTGTACGGGGAAAGACAAAGCGTAGCACAGTAGGTACATGCCTGTGCACGCTACGCAATGGATTGCCCGGGGGCATAATTATACGTCAACCGGTCAACTGACCACAATCAAAAGAGGACGTTCCGAATGTTCATTAACGCCATCATCATTCAGTTTGGAAAAGTTTGGCTGAAAAAGTGTTTAACCATACGGCTGAGATGGAATGTTCATTTTTTTCAAGATCCTGCATGTGTTGAGTAGAAGGCCCACTACTACATACATTGTTTATGCAGAAGTGGATGATTTTTCTTGTAGGGCCATGCAAGCTAGTACACTTCTCCTGTGGAGCTGACGTCGTCTGGGCCTGTGACAACGAGGGCGTCATCTACCTGCGTATCGGCGTAGATATCCCCCATGATGAGTCTCTTCCAGCTGCCTGGGTTCCTGTAGATAGCAAAGCAGTGGGATACGGGGCACACTTTGTACAAGTCTTCTGCAGCGTTGATAACCGCCTCGTATGGGCAATTGATAACAAGAAAACTGTGTATGTGAGAAAGGGCATCTGTGATGGGCTGCCTCTTGGACTGGAGTGGGAGGTTGTGGAAGGTATGTAGGGGGACGGGAAAGGTCTGTGGTTGGAGGATGGGTCTGGGCAAGATAACTGCCCAGAGCCTGATTTCACAAGAGATAAGATCAATTTGGGTTTGCGGGAATAACTTCTTCTTCTTTTTAAGTATTGATGTCACAAACTAATCCTTGCTAAATAAACCAAAGATAACAAAGGTTCTCACAAAAAAGCATCAGGTTTGTCTTGTTCTCTTTCGAGAAAACTTGAGATTCATTCAGGGTAAATCGCAAAACCTCAGCCGCCAGCCACGGCCGGTTATTCGACCCATGGCCAGAATCCAGGCCATATTCTTGGTTCATGCGGACTTACTCCCATTAAGCCGAAATGCAATGATAAACAATGGTGGCAGCCTCTTGATCTCTCGTAATCCTCTTCTTGTAACAAAAGGACAAAGGTCTGGAACTCAGTCATGGCATCACACGCGGCATGGCCCTGGTAAAGTGTTTGCTTTTAACTTATTGTGTCTTTGAAAAATTGGAATGGGACGTCTCTTTTTGTGACTAGGGTCTTTGATATTTTTGGTGCAAAGTGGAAGTTACTTTTTATAGCACATGTAACTTGATGCTCGGAATGATAAATTGAGTGACATTTTTTTTTTTTTTTTCTTGATTCAATAGGAACTCAAGCTATCCATCTGTGCATCAGTTCCAGTACGGTGTGGGCGCTGTGTCCAAATGGAGATGTGGCTTGCCGCTTTGGTATCACTGAGAGGAACTGTGTCGGTGATTACTGGAAGAAAGTACCTGGGAGCTACATATACCTATCAGGTACCCACAACTAAACCCCTTTTTTACACCCATAACCCTCATTGCATCATTATCAATAGACCGATCCATTAAGCCCAGTCCCCTTAAAACGTGTTGACCAATCACAGCCTTGGCTGCGCCACTGAATGTCCGACAAAAGTCTGAAACGATAAAATCCTATTGGAAAATAAAAACATGCGTGCACATACTTATAGCGCGCGTATTCATGTCGTGCAGTGTGGCATTGAAGAGACGCACATTGTGCTGTCCACAGGTACAGTGATGTTGCCAATGCTGTGATTGGTCAGTGTGTTTAGGGGGGCGGGGCTCAATGGATCAGTCTATTACTAACTCACAAAAAAGAAGAGGTTTTTTTTATCCTCAATTTGCTATTTTTGATGGCATTTGTGTGTGGCATCCCAAGTCGTTCCAACTAAATCATGATGTCTAATATCAGTTTGAGTCTGTAAAATTTATTAATTACTTTGACATTCCAATCAAGCATTCCCAGCTGGAGCTGAAGCATGTCCCTGTGTGATTCTACCTGCATGATCAATCTCATCATACCAAAATATATGGTTTTAAAAGAACAGTAGACCAACAACTAATAATTTGATACAGTTGACCACTTTCGCTTGTGCTATACATTTATTGCGATTTACCAAACTGATATACAATTGTACATTTCTACCAATCATTACATCAAACATCAAATGATATGCCTCTTAATCAACCGGTGGTTTTTTAGATTTTTTTTAGTTTCCCTTCTACAAACAGTACATTTTCTAGAGATGGAAAAATTGCACAAATGAATGGTTCGATACATTAAACAGCACCCCCCCCCCAAAAAAAAAATTAATAATTAATAACAATAATAATAATAAATAAATAAAAAACAAAATTAACAAACTATCCCCCTACTTGCCCTTCCCCCTGGGGAAAAAAAGGTCTGAGTATGCCACTGCAAATATGACATCATACAAAAACTCTCAGATCTATGTGGGTTAAAAATATTCAAGGGGGGTTTCATTTTGAAAATGATGAAATCTCGGCCATTTGTCATAACAATTAAGCAGTTAAATAATACAAATTATATTACCCATTATTTTATAATCCAGTGACCAACAAATTAAAATGGTTTCAATTACTATTGTAATTTTCTTTTTTAACTATCCTTTTTTCTAAACCTATTACATGTAGTTACAAACTCTTACTAATACAACTTCACCAAAGTGTCTAAACATGCCTGCCACTGTTACTTAAAACCCTGGGGTCATCCGCAATGAAAACTTTACGCTGTGTAACCACAAGATGATTTTTTATCAACACCCTGTCTTTTAGGTCAATAACGCCCCCCCCCCCCCCATGCAAGCCCAAAGCTATAATAAATGACCATGGGGGTGAATTTAGACTTGTGTTATTTACGATCTGTGTGCGGCCGCAAGCTGTTTTCACAAAGTGCATACCGCCCTGTGTCAATGACCCTTAGCACGAGGGTCAATCAATTACTGTACGGAGACAGGTGGCTGCTGTCTTTCAACACTCCTTACTCCGCAGTGGTTAGGGTCTGTTGAATGAAAGTCTACGGGCTTGTGGGGTATACCAGGGGTGAGGATTACATGGAATCTTGGCTTTTTTGTCCCATTGAAAAAAAAGTTATGGCCATATTTGGTAGTACCTGCTGAATTTTATCATCTTGTGGCTGACACAAGGGTTTTAAACATCAAAAGGTGGCATTATGAAATCTTCACCACCAGTCATAACAATTTAAGATAAATTATCCATTCTCAAGCCGATTTTTGACAATGAATTGAGTTCAGCAAACAAAACTTGTGTGTGATAAACATGAATATCACCTACGGTAAATGCTCCAGTCCATCACTCGACTAAGAGTTGTTATTCATAATCTGTTTATGAATGAATGTGTATGCGCTGACATTGAGAAGCGTCTACCCAAAAGTGCCTGGGTGTTATTATTGTGCACCACACAAGAATTCATTTTTTAAATTAATTACTCTGTCATTAATCAGAGATGGATTTTTTCCTTCGATATCTCATTCGAAAGTTTGGATTAATTTTTCAAGGTAAAATCGGCTTGAGCACGGATCATACATCTTTAAGCAGTTTTTAACTGGAATGCGAAATTGAATTAATTTACATTCCAGTGACCAGCAAAGTTGGTTTTGATTTATTTATTTAAAAGTATACTGTTTTACAATACCTATAAGTTACAAACTTTTACAAATGCAACCTCACCAAAGTGTCTCTATATGCTTACCACTGTTACATTTACAGCAAAAGGTGGAATTAGATTACATGATTATAATTGCAAACTTCTTTTAAAACAGATTACAGAAAAAAAGCGCTATTTTGTTATTACTTCTAGAGTGTTTTTCCTAGCGTTACAAAAGCAGAGCCTTTTTGTCAAACTACATGTACCACCCTGAGATAGAAAATGGAATATTCCAGTCTTTACAATCTATTCGAGAGTCAATTAGAGAGGGTTTTTTTCATAACCTGTGATTGTTTGATGGACGTCGTAGAAGATACGAGTCCCTGCATAGACTAAAAAAGTGTGGTTGCAGTTGGCATAGTATCTTTATTCATCAAAGACTACCATTTGAATATTCATTAGCCGAATAAAATTGTAAAACTTGTGCATTGCTATTGAGTGGCACTCGCCTGTGAGGCTAACGATAATTTTGACAGGAATTGAAGTTATAGCAACGCAAATCCAGGGCATGGAGACGATTGCAGCAAAGCCCAAGGAAAATTACTTATCTACATTTGATTTAGCTGGTTATGCTACAGCATTGGTTGTGTTAAAAACAGAATAGCTTCTGTTTGAATGCCCACTTTAACAATTTAGAGCGTTATTTCATAAAAAGCAGCATGTTCAACGTGCAAAGTTTAGAGCGTTATTTTACACTGTCCATATACGGAGTGTGACGCATAATGCTCATAATACGCTGATTGCAATATAGACTACTGGGAGTATGATATGGTTTATTATCACACTGCCGTTCGAGCAATCTGATTGGAGGATTAGCGCGTACTCAAAGATAAAGGTCTATATCACATTCTTGTTGCTGAGGATCGACCAATCACATTCGAGGATTCAAGCAAGCTTGAAGAAAAATAGCAAAATCTAAGCATTAAAATAATAATACCGAAGTCTTATATAGCGCACGTGTCTACCAACAATGAGATACTCAAGACACTTATTATATTTTTTTAAGACAGGTTTTTGAAGTTTTTGAATTTTGAGACCCATTTATGTAGCACCTTATAAGGGTTTACAAGGTGCTGTGGCGCATTCAGCAGCCACTGCCAGAAACACCGGGGCAAACCCCTTCTCTTAACGATAAATGTAACTGGGTTCTTTTACGTGCATTACACAAGACACAGGACCTACGGCTTTACATCCCATCCGAAGGACGAAGCAATAATGGTTAAGTGTCTTGCTTACGGACACGCTTAAATGTCAAGACCAGGTCTCGAACCCACACTCTGCTGATCAGAAGCACCAGAGCTCGAGTCCAGTGCGCTTGACCAATCAGGCATGATATTCTTCCTACTTAAGTCTGATTTCCGATTTTTGGGGCCTCAGAAAACTAGTAAAATTGTTATTAAATAGCCTAAAAAGTCTATATCATAATTATGTGCATGTAGGTCAGCCCTTCTACTCAATAAAATTTCCTATTTTTTTCCAAAGGCCAAATATCATGCTTGCACGACACGCCTTAATAATCGTGGTAAGCCATTACTGGGTGGATACCATTCCATCCATGCAAAGTGTACGCCATTGCCATGCATATTGGTAGTATTGGGGAAAATGGTACAGGACATATGAACAAAATTATCCACATTGATGATTCAACTTGAACAGAAAACTTTACACTGAAGAGGTTTTAGCCACCGATGTCTGTCTCTGATTGGCATCAAAAAATGTAACACTAACAAATCTTTCACTTTATATTAAAATTACTATTTACCAGTAGTTTGAAAATGATACATCGTTATTTTTTTTATCAAACTGACTGGGTAAATATGAATCAATTTTGTGGTGAACATAGAAAAATTGACTAGAGTAGGATTTGAACCAGCAAGCTCTGGGTTTATGTGCCGGTGCTCTACCAACTGAGCAAACTAGCCCAATGTTTTGTCAAGTTATGTTTGTTTTGGGGGGCACCAGTCAAAACTCATACAATCGTAATATCCAGTAGCTACTACTGGTTATTTTTGTAAATATACTAGATGATTTACTCAAAGCAGCCACATTTAATTAACTATCAGTCATTAAAAAACTAGGTGGTAAACGACCTCTGTAAGATTATGATATATTGCTAATTAAATAGTTCTTTTTTTTAATTCCCCTGCCCACCTTTCAGTGGAAGGATGTATGATTTGGTGCAACGTGACGAGAAATCACATTTGTATGAGTTTTGTTTTTATAATGAATTATAAGACACACATGTACACACTCGAGTCGTAAGCCCCATTTTTCCCACACAGCCAGTACATTCAAGCAAAGAAAGTGCATGAGAAGCTTGGGCTTCGTACGGTGTCCCTAAATGGACAGTGTCAAAAACCAATTTAATAATGTGTGTGATGTCATGTTAGTTTTGTGAAAAATTTCCCCCAAAAAAGTTAAAGGTAGAATAAAGGATTCATATTCGTCAAATTTGTTTTTGCCAGTTTCAGTCTGAAAGCTTACTGATTATGAAGTTCATACCAGTACCAATCCATAGAAATATTTTTGTATGAAATACATGTACTGTCAAAGTCGAGAAAATGGAATTTAAAGACCCCGATTTTAATTTCGGTTGTAACAATCAAAATTATGGACAATGTGTTTACATGCTGAAAAGTGTGCAGGCTTTATATATCCCGTAAAGTGGGAACTTGCCCCACACAGCATATTTGATGTTGTTCTAAGCCATGTGTATGGTGTGATTTTTGAAAACTAGAGAATGGGAATAATCTTGGCTCAAGTCCTCAAACCCGATATTGTACTTTCCTATTAATCAAAATATTACTTCAGAAATATGGAAACATGCCTGTGGAGGTGTATTCACTGCTTGGATATGATTTGAAACTGTGGCACAAAGGTTATGTGATTATTGCATGCGAATCTTCATGGTACATTTCTTGTATGAGTAATGCAAGTCTTCGATTTTTCCCCAATTTATCCCTTGCCCATGATCGACTCTCCTTTTGCGATAATATTTCCCATTCAGGTTGGATCTATGACAAGCATTGTACCACCAAGCACCTTCCTGTGTATGTGCACAATTCTCTGGATAAACTGATGGGTTACTGCTTATGTATCTATCATTGTCTTGATCTCTGGTTGTAAATGCTTGATTGTCATGATACATCATGGCATCAAGCATTGTACTTTCCTCAGTATTGTAAGACTTCAATTGAAGAGTGTACAGCTCACCTGATATACGGAAACCATTGTAAACTGCCCAGGATTTCTTGTTGTCCCAGTTTTCAAGGTCAATGCGAAGTAGCCATGTGTTTGCTTCAGACTCAGTCAGTTTGCGAAGGTTGTCATTTCCAAGCCAGAACTCTCCCAACAAGTCCCCAAACCCAACCTGGTAGTCTGCCCAATCCAGGTAGAAATCTACACTGCCATCCTGGCGCCTCTGAAACCTGATCCATCCCTTGCCATCAGTGTCCATGTCACAGTACACCTTCAAACCGTCATTATCAAATCCAGATGGATATATCCTGTAGATACCACTCTTATCATGACCTGCATCAAGGAGATTCTGACAACTGCTGTAGGTGGACACAGACAAGTGAGCTGTGTCTACAGCAGCATCCAAGTACACACTCCCATGGTGTGTGACAAACTTCTCATGATACTTAGCCCTGCTAGCGTTATTTAGCTCACACAGATGGCTGATTTGGTAGTAATTGACAGACCGACATCTCCCATCAGAGTGACATAAGTTTCCACACACTACATAAGAATGAACAGTACTACTGTGGTACTGTGAACCTTGAAGAGCTTTGCTCTCAGCGGGGTACATAGTGATCTCTTTGGTAAATGTTGAGCATTGATTCTGTAGGGAGGTTTGGATCACAAGTAACATCATGGCCAACATGATGTAAACAATCTGATTGTAGCTAGACTCCATCTTTGCTCAAAGTAAATGGATTGAGTTGACGATATAAAGCATATGTGGAGTAGGTTGATAATTTACTGACTGAAAGTTGGGATCAGAGTGACAGTTACTCACACAGTCCACTTGGGATGGAGTACTCTTGAATTGATGTGGCACATGTAAGATCTTGTTGTCTGCTGATACAAAGTTACTTGTCATAAGTTTAAAGTTACTCGAATGTCCCCCATGTGTTCATACGAACAGGATTAATGTCACAAGAAGATGCTGAGATTCCCAGATCCAAATGTGTTGAAGATTTAACGTTTTCGTTGCTTTTTGAATAAACACACTGTCTGTCACCTTCAAGTAGAAGCAAATTAGTACAGCATGTAAATACTTTACTTCTTCAGTGGAGAATCCGTGTTTTCTCCTAAATTTAATTGAAAGCCTTTGTGTTGCAAATGTAATTAACGGTGACTCTTAATCAGCACAGAATGCTATCTCCAATTAACAGAATTTACGTTGTTTAGCTACGGACACAAACCTCAGCCTGCTCTGCGGTAGTTTGAAAATAATTCTACTACAAGGTTGCACTGGCCCTAAAAATGACAAGAATAGCATGGCAATTAATTCAGCCAATCGCAGTTGGTCATCAGACAATGGGGTATTTAATTTTCTTTAAGCTGAAGAATTTAGGATGCCATCAGTGTTACCGCTGCTTATTATTTGTCAAAGACCATCAGATGAGTGAAAATTGATTTTTTTAAAATTATTGTTGCACACCACAATGGGAATGTAGGCGGTCACGTGATAGTCTTTTGTGTTGCCAATTTCTAAAATAATACCCTCAGAGGTGCATGGTGTATGGTGTGTAAATAAAAGTACAAAATCTGTGCTATTTTTGGAGTTCTGTAGAAAAGTCCTTTTGTAATTATGTGGTAATATTTTCGCTGCAGGAAAAAGGATTACCTTGAATGTAAACTTTATATTCATTTGAGCGATCTAATTGATTTTTCATTGTAAAAAAAAAACAGAAATTGGAGCAATTTTTTTTTATTCTTTTGTGAGTTTTTTTTCTCAGAACACTCTTTACTGACGTCCAAATCAAGCATTTTAGTTTTTTTTTTTTTTTAAATGGGTTTTTGGGTTGTGGTATTTTGTTATGTTTTTTTATTATTATTATTATTATTATTATTATTATTATTATTATTATTATTATTATTATTATTACATATTTCTGGTAATGAAACCAAGGATGCCTCATACGTGAACTTAATCTCTGTAGTTCTCAAGTCTGAGGAAACCTGTAGATAAGGTTGCTTGCCATGTGAACCAGAAACACCGGGTTAATTCCCCTACTCTTCCACGATAAGTGTTCTGGGTTCTTTTACGTGCACTACCCATCCTAGTACACGGGACCTACAGCTTAATGTCCCATCCAAAAAACAAAGTAATTATGGTAAAGTATCTTGCTCAAGGACACAAGTGCCATGACCAGGATTCGTGGCACTGGTGTCCTTGAGCAAAATTATTATGTCCTTGGCTTAGTTATTACATCTTTTTTTTCCCCTTTATACTCGATAAAGACACTCCTGCACAGCCCTGGCATTTTATGTGTAGACAAATCCTTACATGCATATACCCATAAATTGATTTCCTCATATTCTGTTCTTTAAAAGTTATTTTACGCAAGAATCAAGCCGACATTTTTCTTTGTTTTAGAGCAGATCCACCACTGAATTTATCTGATGACGAACAGTCCCTGTCAACAGTCTTATTGATTCAGCATTTCATTACATTAGCCAAATGTGCCCTAAAAAATTTTCACAATACACCCTGTTTTTGTTTTTTTTGCATTTCACGTTTTGTGCCTACTGTCAAAAGTACCCCCACTTTTTATGTTTTTTGGATTGAGCCTGCGATGTCGATGTCACCTTGAGTGTCATGACTGGGCTGTGTTGACCTTTAACCTCTCTTAATCTCAAGGTGATAATCCAGCATCCTTCAATCATGCCCAACAAAGTTATCTTTGTTATACTTTGGGTTTACATAAAAACAAAATCACCCTCATATAATCAGGTATTTTTTTGTTTAACCTTTAACCTCCAGTGACCCAAAGTGATGACCTGTGGGCTCTCAGCAGTGAGGGGAAGCTCTTCCAGCGTTTCACCAAGATGTTCCACAGACGAGGGATACCACAGATTGAGCAACAGGAATCACCCCTAGCTGAGGATGATTGGGAGCTACTGTAAAGAGATGGCTGTAAACTGTCCACCATCCGACCATGTTATATTATATGTACATTAGTTCCCCTCGGCTCATGCAATGGGAGTTGTTTGACGATGCTAGGTTACATTATACAAATATAACATGGTCGGATGGTGGACAGTCGATCGTAGCTTTCTGAGGTGTTGGAAATTGACAAACTTTAGTTCCTTATGCAAAGCCGAGTGAACTAGTTTGTCAACCTCCAATACTGAAGGAAGCAAATATTGACTTTCCGCCCGAAATAAACCATGTTATATTTGTTTTACTTTACCTCAAAACTTCTCTAGTTCGGCATCAATGAGCTTGAGGAAACTAGGATTGACATTTATTTACGTGTACCGCCGTCAATTTTTCATGTGTATGTAGCTTGGGCGATGCTTGCGCATGTGCACTACACTCGTGCGACAGTTCCACGGGTGCTTCGTAAAGTGAATGCGTAGTAGACTGTTACACATGTGACAGTATACTACGGTAGACTGTTGCACATGTGATAGTCTACTATGGTAGACTGTTACATATGTGACAGTATACTACGGTAGACTGTTACACATGTGACAGTATACTACGGTAGACTGTTACACATGTGACAGTATACTACGGTAGACTGTTACACATGTGACAGTATACTACGGTAGACTGTTACACATGTGACAGTATGCTACGGTAGACTGTTACACATGTGACAGTATACTACGGTAGACTGTTACACATGTGACAGTATGCTACGGTAGACTGTTACACATGCGATAGTCTACTATGGTAGACTGTTACACATGTGCAGTATGCTACGGTAGACTGTTACACATGTGACAGTCTACTACACATGTGTATTTACCATGTGCGTGAATTCTGGCACGCTTGCTTGGTCGTCATCAAAAATAGCATCTGGCACATGATGCCGAATGGACCAGTGAGAATTCGACTCTGGATCGTGAATATGTATGAGGTATAGTAATATGGGCTGTCCACCCAAAATAAACCATGTTATATTTGTTTTACGATACTTCATACATATTCTAGTTCAGCATCATTGAGCTCAGGAAAACACGCATTGACATTTACATGCACCGCCATCATTTCATGTGTATGTAGCCAAGGCAATGTTCGTGTGTGTGTACTGCAACCCTGCAACAGTTCCACGATTGCTTTGCAAAGCGTATGGATAGTAGACTATTAGACATGCAACAGTCTGCTCTGCATGTATATTTACCCTGTTGCGTGACTGTTGCATATGCGATAATCTACTACGCATACGTATTTACCCTGTGTGTGAGTATTGGCGCGCCTGCTTGGTAAACGGCAAAAATAGCATCTGGCACTTGATGGTGAATGGACCAGATAGAATTTGGCTCTCAATCATGAATATAATATGAGGTATAGTAGTACAGTAGCAGTAAATCCATTGCTCTTGGAAATGTGTTCATGCGGGCATTCAGGTTGGCTCAGTGGTTTCTTTCCCTGCCTTTCACCTCCGTGGACCCCGGTTCGAATCCCGGACTGGAGCCTTGCGTGTGGATTGGGTTTTCAGTCCCTACCTGATTGGGTGGGTTTTCCCTATTTGTGGTTTTCCTCCCACATCTAAAACTGACATTTCTTCAACATCTTCTCTACACAGGTATTTTCAGGCCTATACGAATCACAGTGCTAGTCACTATTGAGGGTCCCTTGGTTTCATTACCAGAAAGATATAAAACGAAATGAATAAATGAATGCAGAAAACTATGTAAACAAAAGCAATTAGTCTGCTGCCACCTGGTGTTCCAAAGTCTCCTATTGAGATGATGGCAAAAAATACGCCTGAACAATATGATCAGCCCTGTTCAGAATAGCAGGGACCAATCACAAACATTCATGTAGCAATTTGGCGGGTGAACTATACATGTATAAGAAAGCTTTTTCTTTGCAAAGTTAAATTGTGCATTCTTTGCAATCTGGGTGTAAGATGAACATTGACTCTATGATGTTATTAAATTTCCATGAAAAAATACAACAGTTCATTGCTAAGTTCAGAAAAATTCACTAAGCAAAAACAGGACACCAACTGTAGGCCCTCATGAGTTATATTTTCGACCGGTTCCCCATGTTCTTCTGAGAAATCCATGTGAAGCAACATTTTTTATTAAGCAGGTCTACAAAATTTGCCTGGTGCCCATTTTTGTCAATCCGCTAAGCAAAAAAGTATTGCATATCTGTTGGCAAGTCCAAAATCAGAAGATAACCAGTCACTAGCAGCAGTTTGTCTTGCTTGTACTTTGTCTGCACTGTGCCATTTTTATATAGCTCAATTAAAGTTGACTCTTTCATTAAGCTCATACAATTTTTTCAGTGATTGATGTAACACACAAGTAAAGTACTGAAGTTAGTGTGAAGTTTTGTGCTACTCTAAGCCCTCTATACATATCTAGATGCATTTCCAGGCATTTGTATAATTTAATTTTTATGAATTGGTTTAGGGGCCAAATTTCATAAAGCTGTTTACCGGTACATAAGCACATTTGTTTGCTTATACATAAAAATGTTCATAAGCAAGCGTGTTTCACAAACGTTTCTTTAGATTTCTTGGCACGGGTGTGGGTTCACAATGGATTTGCATTTTTGTGATACTCACCCGCTTATAAAAAAAAACACTGGCTATTTGGCTTGCCTTTTGCTTTACTTAAAATAAGCAGTAGTTCATGAAATAGAAATTCTGCTACTCCTCACTCCTTAAAGCAGAAAGCATATGCTAACATTGGCCCAGCTCCAAGTTCTAAAAATGCTTATTACCTACAGTCTATAGCAAAGCATTCTGCCTTATTTCATCCAGTCGTGTTTTCTGGAGAAGAGCTTTAAAAATCTGAAATTTTGCACATTTTGAAGTGTTTTTTTTTTAATATATATTGTGTATATAATTAGTTTATTAGCATTAAGAGCATCTCTGTGCATATTGTGAACATGCGAGGCTATGGTATTTAAAAATAAACAATCAATGTTTGCTTTAAAACATTATTACAAGGTTTTTAGTGCCTTAGATTAACTTAGTTGGGCAGTGACACAAATTAGCAAGATCTCTGAAACAGATGTCAGCCGCCACTCATTTGCTGCAATGGGCGTTTCATTACTTTTTAGTCAATGCATGGAAAACAAACATTCCTTAGAATACAGTTCACTGATCATGCACGGTAGTGTACACTTTGATCCAATGGTACAGCTATAGAGTGTGTACAAAGCTGTGGGCAAGTACCGGGAATGAATTTTTGAATGGTTTTCAAATGGTCAATCAGCAGGAAGGTTGAAACTTCAATAACTATCAAAAAGTAAATATTTAAGGTGCAATCATGGTGCAATCAAGGTTAATGTGTGACGTTTCCTTTATTTTAGTGTTAGACAATTTATGTTGAATAGAATTATTTCTGTTTGTCCATGTTTGATGAGCATCAGATGTACAGCACAGTCACACAGAGCTTCACCAAAAATTAATGCTATATGGGTCTGTCCACACTAATGGGTCCATATAGTGTGACATTTTTTAACAAAATGGGAGGTAGAAATAAAAGAGGAAGAGGCTTCTTTCTTGTTTTCCATGCACATTCCAAATCAATTCAGGATTGTGTTTGCCAAAGAGCACGACAAATGTCCTTGTATTTTAGCAAGAACAGGGGATAAGCTTCAAGATTGTTATGTTTGTAACATGGAAATGTTGGACAGACATATCAAATGCAAATAAAGAGAGAGTGGTAATAATAAAAACAAATTCACAAAAATGTTTTCCCTTTACAATACAGTCCCTGTGAAGAATGTTTCCAGGCAAAACCAAGACAACTGTGTGGGTTTTGAAGAAACTAGAGAGGATTATCTTGAAGATATTAGGTTTGTAACATGGACAGACGTTTGTCTCAAAAATGTCTGTCCATGTTACAAACTAACATTTGTACCAACTTAAATCCTACAAGTTCTGTTTGTTTTGACTGATAACTCTTTAAAAGGGGCCATGGGTCTAAATGAAGTAATATTTAAGGAAATCAATTTATAAATTACTTTTCTTATTGCTTTCCAGTCAGTCCTAATGCAAAATGTCTGTCCTCGTTACAAAGTGTCTTAAAGACAACCCTATAATTTCTTAAATAATCTGCCATTTTTTATATTGTTTGGTAAGCACAATCAGTATCAGCTAAGAAAAGTACCAAAAAAAAATAAAGTGCAAAATATTGTCTTTTTGGTACCCTCCCAGTCACAGCCCAAAAGTTATCAAATGGGATCAAATGGGTTCAAATGGGTCCATTAGTGTGGACAGACCCATAAATAAATATTGATTATGGTATCATATAAAAAACATGTATTGATCCAGTTCACATGATGTCATCACACGATAACTTTTGCTCACAGATTCCCTGTATTAGGCGACACACAACGTTGACGCGTACCATTATATCTTTACCTGCATTGGGAGACTTTTGAGACGTTAGCGGGTGCCCCAGTAACCAGTCCTTGTCTATGGGTGCACTACACTAAATAGAGAGAAATCCATGCGCCGAGCCTCATTATTAATGTAAACCCACATTTTTTTCTGTAAATCAAAGATTTGAAGGTCCTTGCTTTTATGGATTGTTGAAAAATGGTCCAACATTGTGCCCTACGGTTGTTTACACTCATCCTGTAGCATTTTGGGTACACTGGCCCTCTAAAAATGGCCCTATTTTGCTAAACAGTGTAGGGTCATTCCAAGATGAACTCTGGCCAGTTTACTCGTTCATGGGTGTTTTTATTTTGGGTCAGCCTAGCAAAGATTCTCAACGGCTAACCTGCTAATAATTGAAAAGAAAAATGAAGTTCAGTTGTCAGAAAATATACTTGATTTGTTTTCTAGAGGCTGAGAGACTTTTAAGTATTTTTTGAGTATTTTTGAATATTTAACACGTAGCATTGGTTACTATGGGAGCCTATTTAGTGTGGTGCACCCATAGAGTTATATAATAGAACTTGAGGGTGCACTCGCTATGCCACGCACATGGGCGAAAATCCCTATGGGCAAATTGCAAACGAATGTCCACTTGGAAAAGGGCTGCTGTGTGAACGGATGAGTATAAATGAATTGTCCGCACCATTTTCTCATCGGTCAAAAAATGCTCCTTGTCGGGCGGTGTCGCATGGTTTGTCCGCCCTCTAGTTCTTATATATAACTCTATGAGTGCACCCCTATTGCTCTCGTAATAGAAAACGATTGGTTGCTGGGGCGCCCGCTAACGTCTCAAAAGTTTCCCATTTGACTCCCAAAATGGCATACCCCCATGGGAAGACAGCAGCCAAGTGTGACGTCAGTGCAAAGGAGTCAATAGGCGGTATTGCCTTAATATTTTGCACGTACTAAATAACTCAATACTACCTTTTTGCATTTACCTCCCCAAAATATGGGAACATAGATGTAGCAGGTGCGTTTCTGCTGGGGGGCTAGGGGGCTATAGTGCAAGGTCATTTTGTTATGTTTACCGTTTTAGAGTCAAAATGTGCACGCAGGTGCATCATGTATTGTACGATTGTTGTAACTTTCTACTTTCTTTGGCCAAATACATGAAAAATGCGCTGCATATGGGTTGCTTTTCGACTCCCAAAATGAACTAGCAGCAGCGAAAGTTAGAAGGTGACGCCACGTGCAAATGGTCTAGCCCCCAAAAATATTGGCTCTAGAACCGCGCCTGAGATGTAACCAAACTTTTTGAAAGGGATTTGTTCCCCCAAACAAGTACATTAAGCTGTAAACAAATGTAATTGGTTAAACTGTCCCTGCCCCAGAATTATTTATTTAAATGTGTAACGTCTTTCATCAGCAACTGATTATGTCCAGCAAATTGAAGATAACAAATTGTGGCACTCACACTAATTAATGTCCCATTATGATGTAGTCATGTGCAAATCGCACATGTGCACTGAACTCTATAGAAGTCCAGGGTATTCAAAACCGTGATGTCCACGTCATGTGTCTTGGCTGATCTTTCTACATGATGATCAGGCGTGGATTTTTACCAGGGAGGGGTCCCCTCACCCCCCCCCCCAAAAAAAAGAAAAGAAACAAACGAAAAAGTAACTAGATGGTCTCTATGTTTATGGGTAGTAGCAAGCGGGCAATATAGGAATTTGTTTTTTCATTCAGAGTGTGGCAGCACTACACAACAACAAAATGGATGACATGCAGGCCTGGCAACAATAAAAATGGCAAGGACCTTTGTGTGTGAGTGTGTTATTTAAGAGCCAATGAGGCTTGACGCGGATATTTTCCCAGTGTGAGCTTGAGTCTGTAGCGAGATTAGGGCTACATGTGAATGCACAAGTGTAAACTTTCCTAAACGAAAAAAGAACATTTTCACAAATAATGATGGCTTTGAGTCACCAACTGATAACACTTCATCTGATGGTATAACAAATCTAAATAAAACCTTTACCTGACCATGGTATGTTTTAAGGACAGACAAAAACCAATGGATTTTTTTTTTCAGTTTGACTGGCTGGGCACAGATAGTTGTGCCAAATTTCTCTCTTGATAAATATGCATTTAAGTGAAAAGGCTAAATGTATATATCTTTTCAATTCTATGACATCGTTGTAATTCTGTGCTGAACTTTAAAAAAGAATGTCCCAATGCAAAAGCGATTGTTAGGCCTAAACCTTTCTCACTCGTGTGTGTATGTGTTTTTTGTTTTTTTAATAATATTTCTGGGTAGAGAATATTTAAAAGCTAGATGTTGATTTGTTGTTTATTTCTTGACACATACACATTGTATCTACTTTTTTTGCACTCGGAAATATGAGAGAGGAAAGATCGGCTCCATGCAAAACTCAACATGAATTTGAGTTTAGATGTGGTTTCCAGTCATCGCAGGCTGCGAAGGAAAAGGACTGAAATTATTTTACTTAGCTTTATAACACTGTACTGTCCGCATGGTGCATCCCAACCAGGCTGACTGGTTGTAACATTCATTGGTATTTAATTTATCTTATCTGAACAATATTATTTTAATAAAACTATGAACCAAGCAGGTGATATCTTTTGTATTATATTTATACGTTCAGTCTGCAAATTTGCAAAGTTAAATTGGACTGCTGAATGAAAAATTTAATGGTTGATGCAAATTTTATTGAATCTTAAAGTTAAGTGGCTCCCGTAAGGCCGTATTTATATATTAGTCCCTTTATATACACTTGTTGTTTACCTTGTATTTACAATATTGTCTGGAAAGGGATTAGTTAAAATTTTGCCAGAACTTAAGTCAACATTTAAATAAAATAACTGTTTTGTCTGCATGTAATGTCTACTTATGCCAGTTGTTCAACCAATAAAGTAATATGATTCATTTAACAAGTGTGGCAGGATAATTGTTGGTTTATGTTAATTTTTGAGCTTCCGAATCCACTCTATTTGATTTCAAATACTTTGTTGATGTTCGACCATGGCAGCCAACAGCTGAATTATGGTCAGATTACGTAAGAAAATTGTAACAGTTAAAATCAAAACAAAATAAACATTAAACAAAAACAGTCTGTTCGCTTCATTGACCCTAACTCCTTTTACTAAGAACTTTCTTCAAAAATCCAACACCATACAAGGTAACTCAACACACAAACAGTTGGAGGACTCATTATGGTGGTTTATCTGATGCAGGATTGGCATAATTATTTTTGGGGCAGTCCCCAGTCAAACAGAATAAAAAAATGCAGTTGGGTTTTGAAGGGAGGGGGCGGTCAGTGTTATTTGGCTATGCCAAATGAGACTTAAACTTACACACAGGAGAGGGCGAATGACATTAGACGGGCTTTTGGTAGATGTTCCCCTGTTTGTAACGCTCCACCCCACACAACCCCCCCCCCCCCCCAGTACCCCGCCCCCATGGTATGTCAATCCCCCTACAAAAACACGGTATTAGTATGGGTGTAATAAGCCTTTGATTTTGCTGCCTTTTCAATTCTTACTCCGTTTCAACGTCTACTTCCTGGTGGCGAATGGACATGGTACGAAGGTGATGATGTGAACTCATGATAAATTAAAACACATCACGACTTCCGCTGATTTTACCAATATGTGTCGACGCTAACAAGCGGGTAGCCAGGTTTTTTCACTGGGACACTGGGGGATTTATTTTCAGTGGGGCACAGGTACCAAGGTTTTTTTAATGAATTACATGCATTTTTATTATGGGGGCACTTGAAATTTGATGGGGGGCACATGATACGCCGCTGACCCTAGCTAATTCGAGGCATGTCCCCGTTTTATGCGGATTAAAAAATCGTTAGACGTTTAATCTGTTGTGAGACATTGATGCAGTTGATATACATTTGAGTAGCTCAGGTATACGACCATCCAATAAGTTTAACTCTGTTGCAGTGATGAAACCCCACATAACCAGCCCCAATCCAGCTCCCCAACACTATGTTGTTTGCATTGTGATGGGGCACATATTGCGCCTTTTGAACACACATGCCGTCACCAGTCCCCGAGATGAACACCACACTGTATGATGTTCCCAAGGTTATCTCATGAGCAATCGCAATCCACATTCATTTTCTTAATCATTTATTGTTTCATGTATCATAAAAAGTTCATGAAATACGAAAAATGCAGGGTTGGTCTTCAAAACTTTTATATCGAATGCTCTCATGCATCCATGCTTCCCAATCAATGAAAAATACCTAGGGTAAAGTAAATGAAAAAATAAATACTGGTGTGTGCGCTTACAAACACACCTGAGTACTTTTACCCAAGCATTATACGCACTCCCTATTCCAAACATGACCCATTATTTATTCGAATTTCCATAACAAAAGACGTATAGGTTGTTTCACAAAGACCTTATGAAAGTCTTTCGGGGTTATTCAGTGAACGCCCAATATCCTTTGAAAAATGTTGGCAGGGTGTATTTGGTTGGGTACACATTCGAGGAAATATTTATCGCATAGGTATAACGTGGAACAGTTGTGACTTGTGTCATGGAGG
Source organism: Marthasterias glacialis (assembly GCA_911728455.2). Classification (NCBI taxonomy): domain Eukaryota; kingdom Metazoa; phylum Echinodermata; class Asteroidea; order Forcipulatida; family Asteriidae; genus Marthasterias; species Marthasterias glacialis. The sequence goes on from OU452219.1 coordinate 6,539,736, forward strand.
TAACTCATGGATGCTGTTATTCCCGAGCGAAATAAACTACCGATGTCAGAGTGTAGATGTATCAAACTGTTCATGTTTTAATCTTAAGGGTAAGTGGTTTTTTTCCCCCGATTTGGATGGTTAATCAGGAAAAACCTTTAAAAGTTTCTAGATACAAACTGATTCAACAAGCCTGCCAATACGCCCTGTGCTTCAATGACACCTAAGCTGTGTGTATTGGATGATATTTCTTTAAAAACGTGTTTAGTTCTTAAAGTTTTAATCTGGTTTGTAGCGTAAAGTGTATTTGCTCGGAGGAATTTTAATTCCCGCGATTTCTTAGATTGAAATCCATTCCATCCTAGATCGACACCTTTGTCAGAACCTTCACATCACACTTAGTTAAGTCATGGAGATGGTTAGGTTCACTGTAAATATTCATTCGTAAATACTAAATTACATGAATTAGGAATTACATTATCTGTATTTTCTTCGATTGTTTTTGTATTTCCTCGTGATATGTTACATGTGGATAAAGTTAAATAAGTAAACAAACAAAACTTGAGTTGTTCATTTCAAATTTTATGTCATCCTTCTGTCCAAAAGTGACCTCCCCGGTACAAGTAGTTAAAAAAAACACAAAAAACAAGCAAACAAACAACCAACCAACAAACAAAAAGATTACCCCAAAAAAGAACTGAGAAGGGCTACCAGGTGTCTCTCTGCAAGGAAATGTTTCCGTCTCTCTATCAATTATAAGCAATGCTCGTAAGCCTGTTGAAATTATAAAATGTCCCTGCTAAATAAATGCAGCCGTTTTGTATTTTGTTTGCAGAATATATTTTTCGCCGAGTCCACTTCCATTGCGTCACGATTTTCAAGATGTCTACCACTACAGCACGTAAGTACTGCAATTTCCCAATGCGGTGCCATAATAGTATTACTTGCTGCGCAGATTCATAAATAAATCAAATCAGACAACCCCGACAAACTACAAAAAAAGCAACAACCGCAAATCGAGCAATCATCAGTGTGAGCCTAAAGTTATAACGAACACCGACCACGAAAATGTTTTGTCAATGGTCATCTTTTGGCTTTCGAGTCACTTCGTACCTTTGCCACGTCGTACCTTGGTCACTTCGACCCCCACTTGTCATAACTCCTGTATAGAATTCTGAAGTCTATTGAGGGTACGAAGTGTCCAGGGTACGAAACGTCCAAAGTCACTTCGTACCTTGGTGAAGGTACGAAGTGACCAAGGTACGAAGCGACCTGACACCATCTTTTGTACCTGGCTACGTATAGTAAGTTTGTGGAGGTACGACTCTGCGAAAATTATAAGATGTCCCGAAAGCCTGCTTAAAGAATGTTAAAGTCAACGACCACGGTCTGAGACTGAAGGCCTATAACATGGGTGGAATTAAAGAAGTTTTAAAATCATATTGCAAATATTCTCCAAAATCTTACGTTTGGTTTACCTGTCACTGAGATTTTCATAACGGTTAAATTCTCTTGTTTACAGCAGAGGTAACCGTCCCGGTCAGCACTGGTACAGACACGTCTACTATCATTACAGTTGCGGCATGTATAGGCGGACTCTTTCTCATCGTTATCATCATCTTCATCGCATTTGTCATATACTTCTACAAGAAGCAGTAAGTCGGATTTTAAAGAACTAGATAGGGAAAATATTTGGGGAAATTGTACCTTTGATGATACAAGAATGGAATTTGTCACACAAAGTATTAGTCATGAGAGAAAAAAATTGGTAGAACAGTTCAAGCAATTTTCAAATGGCTGCAACTGCTTGTTATTCTACATATGTTGTTTTTTTGGTGTTTTTTTTTCAAATGACAAATCTGCGATGGCCCTATAGCCAAATATCTTTCTTTATATGCATACTCGGTGTGCCAAAATCTATCCCTCATTTAAGGCACAATCCCATCACTCCTACCGTACCCTGCAGTTGGCGTACTAAGATCGAAATGTTTAGTAAGGGGAAATGAACAAAAATGGTATTTATGCATTTCGTAATTGTCGAGCCCATAAAGACACTGTTTGATTTTTGTTTGTTGAAAACGCAAAAACAATTCCCCTTCCAATTTGTAACTTTTTGGGGGGAAACAACAATGAAGATTATCTCGTATTTCTTCGGGCAAAATATAAAAACCATATTGTTATACGAAATGTTTATCTAAACTAAGCAGGGAAGTAAATTAATGTTAGACTTATTTTTTTGAGATTTATTTTGCTATCAACTAATAAAGTTTTTTTTTTTTCACAGAATTAGAGAAGAGGAATACGACAAGAAAACACAGCCACACCAAATGCCAGGCGGTTTGAATTGGTAAGTTGCTTCCAAGGAAATGGAATGTATATACGATTCAAAACGAAATCAATAAATGTTTTTGCAAGTGCCCCTTCTTTTGTAGCATGAAAGCGTTGTCTCCTAGATAACTCAATAAAGCCAAAGTCATTCTGAGATCTTTCACAATGTGTACAAATCATGTACGACATGTCGTCTAGACTCTATACTTTATACATAATGTGATTTAAGTGCATGTCAAAGACCAGCATCCGCACTTTATGCGAACCAACCGTTACATGAAAAAAAAAACGAGCTCAATCGGTCATTGGAGTCACGAGAAAAAAAGGAAAAATGTTTTCACTGTTTTGGAATATCGTGTTTTAGTCTCCCCAAGATCAAGACCAATTGTTTTACCAATTCATCAAAAACTAGCATTTCATACCATAGCATCTTTATAACATGTAAGTTATGTGCAAATCTGTAAACACATATTTTTGCAATCTTACCAATGGCTGTTGTACACCCCTCTAACAGATTGTCCGTTTTGGTAAACCACCAAAAAAAAAATTGAAACGTCCCGAAGTCGGGAAGAGACTGAGGGCCCCTAATAACAGTCATTTAAAAAGAAGTAATTTATCCTAAGCGTCCAGTTGCATAAATACCTTGATGTTTTATAGCCAAGTTACTACAATGTAATTGTGGTGTTTTTCAGTGGCTGGCCATGCTGTGGTTCCAATCTCCCTGCTCCCTTACCCCCTTCTTTTTCTGAACCATTTTCTTTTAAATAACATTACATGACGACTCAAGTTTTTTTTTTTTAAAGATTGGCATATTTTGCTTCTCATATCACAGAGAGAGAGTTATGACAAACCAATATTATAAGCTTTTTGAAATGTTTGAGTGCGTTCCTGTTTTTAAATTTGTCTATGCGTGTCCCTCAATAAACCTCTCTGAAGTCGATACGCTTAAAACCATACTTTCAAACCGTTTTCTTGTGGTCCAACTATGAAACCACTTTCCCACGGCTACATGTATGATTTCGCTCTTCCCTCCATGAGCAATTTGGCCAGTGGCAGTATACCAGTGGTCCATTGGTTACCGATGTTCCGTTTTCGTTTATACAGGAGTTCTCATTCTCTCGGGATGCAATTCGGTGTAGATATCGACAACGTAGATGAGATGCTTTGGACGGAAGGGGGTCGGAATGTCAACGGGGAAACCTCCAATCCAGCATTCGGCAGAGATTTTGAACCACTGGACGTTGTAAGTCATCCCATAAAATGTCAAAATATAAGGTGTTTTTTTTTTAGATTAAAAATACTTTCATCATTTATATTATGCTTAATAGCCCTGGCTGTCTATTGAGAGAGGGAAATAAGTTTTGCTACAAAGTTGTTGGCACATGTTTGGCTTTTCCCAAGAAAGAACTGTTGTGTTTTTCCCGAATTCTTTTACAATGGACCACGGCAGTCTTTGCTCTATGAATGAGCTAGTCTTCTGTTGTTGCCCACCAACCGTTCTATAGTTAAAAAAATGAACGATTTTATTTTAATTTTATTATAGCCTAAATTCAGAGAATGTTAACGTCCCAGTCCTAGAGGTGTGCAGAACACTTTGCAATGTTCCCAGGGTTATCTTGTGAACAATCGCAATCCATATTCATTTCTTATTCATTTATTGTTTCGTGTATCATTAAAAGTGAAGAATGTTAAATAATATGTAAATAACGTTTAGATCTTTTGTCCTTTTTTTTGACAGAATAACCTACAAGCTTTCGACAGTGCGACGGACGACGCTCTCTCAACGCAAGAGACCGATAGTACCAGTGACATGGTGGAAATCAAAATGGACCAGGAAGACGACGGGAATGACGGAAACGGAGAAGACTCCGAATCCCAACGGAAGAAACAGATCTCCATCCTGGACATGAAGACCTGGGGACAACCAGGATCATCCCGCCATAACTCCATGCGTTCCACCCGTGGATATACCTCCCCCTACGCTCACAGACCGCCTTCCCCTGATCAAGAGTACGGCAGGCGCAACTCCCTTAAGTCCCAAGACGGCTCCCCCTTCCCGTTCTCGGTCTCTCAGCCGTCGAATGATCCCCGATTCGAGTACACACGCACCAACCCACTCATGGCTGAAGCTATGGACAGGGGCATGGCAGATAGATTCCCCTTCTCCCCAACCGACCGTGACTACGGATCCCAACGGGATTTTGGCGGCTCGGAAGACATCGAGAGCGTAGAGTTTGACCGGTCGAGCACACTGAGAGGATCCCGCCGTAATCAGTCCGTTGTGGATTTCTACGAGAGCGGAACACGAACGACTGGTAGCAGCTTTAATCTGTCCCTTGAAGGCAGCGGTTCTGTTGGCAAGAAACTTTTATGGCAAAACAAAAAATTCAGTGGACTTGGAGGAGTACATACAAACTAGCAAAGTTGGTACCAATCAGGACGAGGTCTCTTGACGTCGGAGGGCGTATAGATCCAAACCTTTGTGAATCAACTAACAAAGACAGAACAATTGAAAGCCGTTCCTCATTAAGGCTAAAAAAAAAGGGAAAGATGATATACAAGCATTTTTATATCGTGGTGAACTGAGTTCATGGAATGCAACTTGTCTGTTTTTGGTATCGCAGCGAATCCATACACGCATTGTGCTCGTGTCGTACAATAGTCGTGTACAATAACGTGTTATTTAAGCATGCCATATTGTAATTCTCCATCATATCATTTCATATTCACTATTATTTTCAAGTCATTTATACGCAATTAAATCACAATACTCAGTAATGGCGTCTGTTCTGTTATTTAATCAACAGAGAGCAGCTTGTGAATAATGTCCGATTATGTACTCCAGTTCATGGTGAAAAGAATCTACCAGCATTTTGGTCAGATAATGATATAACACTATGTATGTTTTTATATGTATTTACTTCAGTACTGTACCAGTCCCTTATTTCACTGAGATGAACGTGATTTGTTTGTTTTGTTTTGTTGTGTTTTGTTTTCTCTCTCTCAGTACTGCCTTTCGAAACTTCCAAATTCTTCTTCGGCACACAGTTAGTATACTGCGAGCACTTAACAAAGAAATAGAGACCCAGTTGATTTTGATGGTGGTCCTACGAGGTTGAATACAAATCAGTATGATATTTTATTTAGAATCAAATGTGTTCTGGACCGTTATTACGTGACTGTCTCGTGATCAGTTACCATGCAAATTGCATATGTTTCATGAACCCACTGGCTATTACGATCATTTTAATATGTTATTGTTGAAAAAGGCACCAATATAATTTATAAATTATAATCATATGAAGTGTAAAATGTAGGGCACTTTGAACCCTTTCGATGTAACCCATAGGGATATTTTCTTATCTTCATGTACGAACGACTTCATCATTTTGATGTCTTTCGTGTGGGATAGCTTACTCTTATTTTATTTTTGATACTGCCTAATTCAATATTATTTTCTCTTTTTAGATTGTTCTATTAACATTGTTGTAATTACTGTACATACTAAATAACGACACAGTGTAAATTTATAATATAAATAATTAATCGAGATGATATCGGTGGTTGAATTAAAATGTATGATTATCTTTTGAGTTAAGAAGAAAAGATTGTATCGTAAGATTTCATGTGTACGTTTTGTTTCTTTCAAACTCCACAATGACTTCGTTGCAAGTGTCCACTGAGGTCCGCATTCTGCAGTGTCATTGATTTCACCGAATTTCAAAACAGGGTAGCAATAAATTGATATCATTATTTTGTTGAGGAATGGGTTACCAAGAAGAAGGTTGGCTTCCAGTACATTTATGGGGCCATTTCCAGAAAATTGCCTCGATGCAAGTTGCAAAAAAAAGAAATTAAAAAAAATAAAGTTTTTAAAAACACGGTGAGAAGCACAGTACCATTATAATAGTTAAACAGTTATAGTTTGGGTAAAAACAAATAATTAAAAAATACTTTAAAAGTGCTTATTTCAAAGTTGATCATAAGTCAAATGTGTTATCATAAATCTTGAAAACAGACGATTTAAACGAGGGTCTGAAAACCAGTGAAGTGAGATTCATGTGATTGGCGGCTCGCACGCAGTTGGTTTGGTAAATAATAAAATAAGTGTACACAATCTGTCTTTATGGGTGAGTTACCGGTGAGGTCGCTACATGGTGTTCCGGGTCGAAAAAACACGTCAGTCAATAAAACTTTGAACAAAACAAAACCATAAAAACCGCATTATGCTATCTTCAAAACAGCCGTAAATATGTACAAACCACTCCGGAACACACCCAAAGTACAAAACAGACTCAGTAGACCTCAGCATATCTGGAACCATTGGAAAGTGCGCAAAGTTTATCAATAGGCCTAATTGTATTATTATTATACCAAAGTGGTTACGTTTTTGAGAGAACCATATACATGTTATTGTATCAATAACTATTGTCGATTGGATGGGGTCACTTAGATGTATCTTTATTTTGTGCGCTTTTTTCCTCCGTTACACGTCACTAATTTTTTCATTTTTCATTTTATTTCCCCCAACCTGTGGACGACCTCCATGGCACGACCAAGCAGAAACAAAATCTGGCCTACGACTAATTTGCATCTTTCTGTCCAAGGATAAGCCGTGACCTTATGTAAACGAGCATTATTCATCCAGTTTGTTTTTCTTTGTTTTCAATAACAAAGCCCCAAATTAAATGACCACTTATGACCTCGCCCCATATAAATATCACAAAGGAAGGGCCTCGGCCTACACGGCCTGTTTTTCTTTCAATGGTGCTGGGCTGCCGATGGGGGCGCTCTTTATTTCAGCAACAGTCAAAAACTCTGCCGCACTTCAGACCACTAGGCTTATACCTGTGACATCACACTTTTCCAAGCCACAGGGAGCCTGGCCTTCCTGCAAGCACATTTTGTACATAGACCGGCAAAACATAAAATGTTATATTTTATAGAGCTTGCGCTGTCTTATTTTTATCATCTAAAAATTGGTTTAGCTGTTATTTTTATGTGGATTTGGCATAAATTGTACAATTTTCCATACCAGTGAAGTAGGCTTATCTTGCCTGCCAGAAAGGCCCTCGAATGGACAAGACCACTCGTTTAAAACAATCTTGGGTTCCATTCTACTGGCACACTACTTGAGCTGCAGATGTATGCCTACCTCCATCGTACCAAATCTTTATCAAACTTTCTGTTCAATCTTGCCTGCCAGAAAGGCCCTCGAATGGACAAGACCACTCGTTTAAAACAATCTTGGGTTCCATTCTACTGGCACACTACTTGAGCTGCAGATGTATGCCTACCTCCATCGTACCAAATCTTTAGCAAACTTTCTGTTCAATAATTTTGTTAAATGCTCATCACCGTCAGGCGTCACGGATAAAAACAGTCTTGGATCATTGGCTGAGGGCGGGGCTTTCAAATTTTAGTGACGTTCTGTAGGATACCCGCTAGTTTTTATGATACACAAATATCATATAAATTTGTGTATTATTATTATTGTTTTTGTATTAAAAAAAGGTAATCGTCGATATTCGTTTCGATGTTCAAGTCGGCGTACACCAGTCGTGCGACAATGACTCCTCATGGGATTTTATCATAATTAAAACAGCCGTTGACAACAATGCAATAATGCCATGAAATAGCTTACGATTCGTTGACAATAGCCTGGTGCTCGTTTGGTTGTTTTTAAGACATGTGAATTGTCGTTGGCGTGCAAGTGGTGTCAGACAACGCGTTATTGTATCCCTTTCGCCATATTTTTACCAGCTGTAAACAGAACACGCTTTTCGCGCTTCTGACAAATCGGAAGATTTTCTTTCTCCTTAGAAAGTCCTTAAAAAACCGTCAGGATTCCTCGTCGAAGGATGCCAGTTGCGGAGGACACGGCAGAGAGTGAACCGGAGGACGTGGAGGAGGACCGGAGCACTCCGGACAGTGAAAATGACGACGACGAGTCGGACATGGACACGTCGGGTTCCGAAGACAGTTCGGGTGGGTATTCAAATCAAAGGACTAAAGAGAAAATGGTCCCGACAAAGTGTGTAGAAATTATTGGAGTTACTATCTCAAATTTATTGCATTTATATATTGCTTTAACATTAAGAGGAACAAAATGTACAACCTTACATCCATGATAAATGTGCCCTTATTTGAAAATGCCCTTCTGCTTTCTGGTAATTTATTGATTTACAATTTGAACATTTTGGCTTGGATTATTTTAAAATAAAAGCCAAGTTGAGATCCAGTATTTTATTTTGGAATAAATTGCTGTATCCCGAACTACACTTTATAAGGTCATCTCTTTGGTGAACTTATATCTATAAGTTGTAGTAAATATGTTTTTATTGACATTTCCAAGAAACAAAAATGTAAGAATATTGACAAATTAACGAATTCAGCAAGTTTGCCTTAACAAATTTTTTTAAAAAGATATATTGGACGATATTCCAATTAGCAAACATGAATCAATAATTTTATTGTGTTTATTTTGTATTTTAGTTTTTGGAGCTATGTTTGCCTATTGATGAAAATAGCAACCTTATAATAATTGGTACAAAATACTACAACTAAAGAAGGTCTGAGTTTATGGAAAGAGCATACCAGACCCAACAATGCCTTTTTTAATTTTAAACATTTGAACATGATCTGGCGTTTGTAGGGTCCGAGTGAAGTCCCATCAAAACTTGGTACCTGTGCACACATTTCAAATTCCCAAACACAGAGTGGCAAACAAATGCTCCAACCATCCAACACATACATGTACATTATCAACTTGAAACTCACCTGAGGTACACGAGATATTGATGGTACGATTGTGTCTGATGCATTTCTTCAAAAAAGAAATTTTCGCTAAAATCTGAGTCGATTTACGGAGTGGACTGCGCATTTGTGTTGTTTTGGGGGGAGGTTTTCTAGCGCATTTTTGGATTTGTGTAATTATCAAATTGAACGCATTGTTCACCAGATGACAGCGCAAAATATTGTGCTAGCAAGAAATTACGCCAATCGTAAAAATGCACTCCACCAGTATTATTTCTGCAGTCCATTTTGGGCATGAAAAAAGATTTTAGCCGAAAATGTTTTCTTTTTTAAGAAACGCATCAGACACAGTCGTACCACTGTATTAGCCGGCAATATCTCCTACGTACCTCTGGTGACTTTCAAGTTGATACTATATGTGTTTGATAGATTTTGGAGCAATTTTTTGTCACCCTCTGTTTTGGAAACTTGAAATTTGTACACAGGTACCAAGTTTTGTTGGGACTTCACTCTGACTCTACATATGTCCAAATGTTACAAAATAAGGCATTGGGTCGAGGTAACTCGGACTAAAAAGAGAATAATAACTGCCATTGTGGTCCGGATTTGTTGTTGCTGATTTTAACATGTAGTTTGAACATTGTGTTTGTACCTGATCTCTGTTATTGCCCATATTTAATATGAATAATATAAATTTTGCCTCAAATAAAAGTCAAAGAAACATGCGAATGTGGCATAAACACAACAAAACAAAAGACAAATTAAGTGGGAGTAACGTTAAGGAAACTCAGTTATCAAGCAGTTACCAAATTGTTTTTTTCACAGAGTTTGACGAGGAGGATTGTGAACGGAGGAGGGTGGAATGTCTGAATCATATGAATGATCTGGAACGTCAGTTCACTGACTTGAAGGAACAGTAAGTTGATCTAAATGAGAAATATTCCTGCTACACCCGGGGTTGTCGATGGTGATATGTTCATATTGGGCTTTTTTGGATCGCAGTAATCAAAGTTAACAGTGGTGATTTTGTTGGTCTTAAGTTGCTATCGTCTCGACTGGACAGTATTTCAGACAGAAATATTTCTCTGTAGGTTTGGTACTGTGAACTACTGGTATGAACTTCATTGTTTGCACTTAACTCTCACATTAAAAATAAAAAAAATAAACAGGCAACAAATCTTGTAGCAAAAACAAAACATTTAAAAATGTTTTGTTCCAATAAAATAGATTGCGTTCATATTGCCATATTCCAAAGAGTAAATTCAGTGACGTTTACCTTAGGTTGTATGTGGAGAGAGTGGGACACTTGGAGTCCAAGCTGGGGCAGGTCCAGAAGGGCGATGCCATGGACTACCACAAGCCCCTGTCAGAGCTGGAGCAGACCATGAAGATGCGCACTCACATTGCTGGTGTGCTGCGGGAACTACGCCTCAACAACATCAAGAATAAGTATGAGAGTGAAGGGAAAGCTTCGCATGAAAATCATGAGGTGAGATTTATTTTAGAGGTCCTTGTTTTCATTTTACCTTCAACAGTCCAAAGGTCTCTGAAATCCTTCAAATGGTTTTGATTGATATTGGAGGATATGGTCCAGTACCTTGGAACCAGCTAACCTTTACCTGGGGGCCAGGCGTACTAATTTTAAAATGAGTTGAAACATTTAGTTTTAGAGTTACCTTTTACTGTGGCAGTGTTGTTGCTAGAAATATTTGAGTGCTGGCAAAATTTATAGTTTCGGCCCAGTCTACAAAACCACAGAGTACCAATGCTCAATGCAAATATGCATGTACTGTACATATTTCATGTACACTGCATCGACAGGTTAAACATGCAGTGTGTCGCAGTCCGAATACTGTATTTTGATTGGATTGAGATCAGTAGGATAAATGAAAAAGGTTTAGAAATTATTGAAATAATGCAGTATTCAATATTTTGCACTTAAATTGAGTGCTGGTTATAGTGATTAAATTTTTATGTCCTGCCGGTAAGCGTTGCAAGTGATAGCCTCAACACTGACTGTAGGATAATGTATTGTTCAGGAGGGTCTCTAGCCAAAAACACTGGGATTGGAATATGTAGAGTCGATATCTTCATTAATTCACTATCAAGACGTGATAGACGACACATTGTAAAAACAGTAAAAGTTTCAATAAATTATTTGTTTTAAAAATGGCATATCTATCATCTCAGTCAAGATAGAACAAACAATGTACGCTGAATCTGTTTCAAGTTTTTTTTTAAGACCTGAAAGTTTACATTATTTTCTGTAAAGACAAATGGAATATAGTTTAATTATAATTGATTTTATAACTAAAGATGAAATTTAAGCGTCAGAGTGAGAGAATTTTTCTTTCCATTTTAAGATGGGTTTAGTGTACATTAAAACATTGTGAACAATGTTTGGATTCGATTCTGTTTCGTTTTGTGGCAGAGTGAGAAAATGCTTCTGAGGGACTCGTTGAGAGCTGAACTGGAGGAGAAAATCCGACGACTAGAGGAGGACAGGCACAACATCGACTTCACAACAGGTAAATTTCAGCAATTCGAATCTTGAATCTGGTTTTCGAGGTTCCAATCAGAAAAATCAGCAAACTCGTATTAATTAGCCTGAAAAGTCTACAAAAGCATATACCACATGTAGGTCAGCCTTTGTACTCAATAAAAGTTTTCCAACTTGTTTTGTTTATCAAGGGCCAAATATTATGGCAGATTCAAACTACAAGTACTTTATTATTTTTTTTTTACTGCAAACCTGATATAGTCTGACGTAATACCATTATTTTGTCCTTGTAATAAAGAACTTTTTTCAACTTGTTTTTTTTATCAAGGGCCAAATATTATGCCTGATTCAAACTATTTTTTATTTTTTTACCGGTATACCTGACATAATCTGACATAATACCATTATTTTGTCCTTTAAATTTAAACTCATTTTTTTATACTTTGAGAATTTTCCAGATCCTTGTGTACAGTAGACAGTATACAAATATTGACTGCTTTGAGTGCTATGGTATACAAATATTGACTGCATCGAGTAGCGTAGTAAAACTAGTCACTCGAGGTGATCCCCGGAGCAGCCTATCTTCCTGAGGCGGAGCCGAGGGAAGATAGGCGGCTCCGGGGATCACCGAGAGTGACTAGTTTTACTATGCCACGAGATAAAGCAGTCAATATTTGTTTTATAACACCTCAATTTCATCCATTTTGTGGTAATATTCATCAAACAACTGTGCGTATATCAGTCTTCAAACAACTGTATAAAATCTGACAGGAAATCTTGACAAAAAGAAAGAGGGAGTACCACACTGCCTTCGTTCTCATATCGTATTTCAAATGCCGTATTATTTGACCGTTTTACCGGGTTCGAGGTTGTCGTGGGATAGTACCATTTAATAGTTCTTTGGTCGGTGTGCAGTGTGATAGTAAAAATACACAACACCACGTGACGCACGTTCAGCCAATCAACAGATAGAATCAAAGGAAGAGTGTTATAATTAGAACTACAGCTCCTGAGGTGATTCCCGGCATGTTCTCTCAGGAAAATAGAATGCTTTGTAGATCACCTCGTGAGTCGTAGTTTTAACCATAGCACAAGTAAAAGTAGTAAATATTTGTTTTCTAACGCCCCATACATATACCAAGAAACTGCTGTTGTACAGTACATTGGTTGCTATGGGATAGTACATTGGTTGCTACGAGTATAGCTTGTCGTGTTCGCACAGCTATCTAGTAAAAGTTTGACATCATGTAAGTACTCTAAACCAATCAAAAAGCAGAGTCTTTGCAAGGGGTGTTATAATAGTGAGTAGTCTTAACTATTTACTATTATAAAATATCTCAAGAAAAAACTATATAAAGACTTACAGCTTCTGTTTCATACAAACTCAAATTTTATTTACAATTTTTTTATCTTCAAGATATTGCTTCTTCTCCAACTAGAAATTGTATGGTCTCACATTACTGTCATCTAATGTTGAAGTTGTTTTTCCCAACTATTTTCTGATTCAGAGCTTTGGAATGAGACTCAAGCACTCAAGAGCAAAGGGAAGAAGTTTGATCTGAATCTTGATCGCAAGAAGAAACCCATCACTGTGGCAGATATCCTTAATATCATATCTTGACTCTTTTGCAGTAACCCTGACACTCGCTTTCCCCCAAAATATATCAAAATTCAGAAGCATTATCGGCTTGGTTAGATGATGAATTATTTTTAATTATTCAAAACAGTTGTCTATTTTATCTGAATGCTTCCTTTTTAAATGCTTGATTTAAGGTTCAAAACTGCGCTCCCTTATTTTGATATACCAATTATCAAAATATGCACACATAGTTTTGCACAGAATCACTGACAAGGCGAACTGTGAAATTTTATTGTCTAAAATTGGCCCAGGCCAGAAATTGCACAGAGGCCATGGCCTGTGTTGCCCTGGTTTTGGCCTTGGTTAACCTTCAAAAGTTTCCCATAGACTTTCAAATTGTTCAATGGGAAGTGCCCTTTGCAAAACGAAAATAGCCTTGCCCTCTCAAAGATAAAAATCCAGGTCCGCTGACCATCATGTTTGATAAATTTTTGACCAGTTGATCTCAAGTCTCAGGTAGACCAAGGACACCCCCGAATGTAAGGACAAAGGCAATTTGTAGATATTTTCTTTTTATGAAATTGCTTTCTTAACCAGATTTTCTACGACCATATATTGTTTATAAGCTAAGAGATCAAGAAATTCTGGAGGATTGGACAGCAATCATGAAGGTATTTCCCCCAACAGCTCATCATTTTAGGAATCTCTAATTTTGCTCACTCTTCTCAACTATCCAAGCATTTCCCCTACGTTTTGACAGAATTTGGTGAATTCAGGGCCTTTTGGCCCAAACACCCATGCAAGGGGGTCATGTAAATCTATTAGAGTCCAATAAGTTTGTAAATGAGCTTGCCATATACTGAAGGATTTTATTTGGGGCCTGTCGCGCTGATCTCTTATGTACCTGTCGTCCTTGCTGGGTGGACCCAGTTGCTTGACCCAAGATGTTCCTTGGTCTTGACCACCTAGGTGCCAGGGGATTTTGCCTCTGCAGTTAGTGGCAAGGTTTAGTGCTGTCTTTGCCGGGCCATTCATCAAGGCAGGCAGTGTGGTTGAAAAGGGAATCTCTGCGGTGACAAACTAGGTGTCTATGGGGGGTTCAAAATCAATATCCAAGGTGTTTAGACTTGAGAAAAAATTTGAACTAAATGTGTATCCGTTTTGTAAGAAATGCAACAGATTGCATCTCATTTGTTTGAATTCTTTTTCAGGCAAGAGGCATAAGTGCAAGGCGAAAAGAACAAGAGCGTAAGTCATCAATAGCATAATCTTAAGAGTTTTCAAGTTGCTAGTTAACAAAGAAAAATTTACAATTTACTTAGTTTGGTTACTGCTTGTGTTAAGTTTTTCGATTATGGCAAAACATTCACAATGATATTTATATATTCATGATTGCTCGCAGTTTTTTTTCTACTTTTAATTATCTGTTCCTATGTGATGATCTCCTTTATACATCAAATTTTCTTGAAAGAAGTAAAATAATCACCAAAGGGAGAAAGAAACAGACCACATCGTGTCCAAACCTATTGTTTTGTGTTTCTGATGCACAGTCTGCAAACCTCCTGAATTGTAACATCTGGGAGGTTCTGGGTCTAGAATAAAGGGGGGACCTAGGCCCGCCAGGAATTTTCACATTGAACAAATCTTATCCGTGGTGGGGGCGGGGATGGGAGCATTAAGGGGGAGCTATATTACTAGTTATCAGCTTTCACCAGTTCCAAATAATACTTTACATCTTCCATTTCCCCGAACAGAGGGTCTGAAACCTGAGAGGAATCCATTCTCAGCAAGATATGACGACGGGAAACTTTACTATGAGGGAAACTTGTTCAATCGCCGAGACAGAATTGTCATCGAAAACAGGGATGACACACCTGTGCTGTAAGTTGTGCCTGTTTGAATCCGAGTCTGAATCCATTTGTGCCCAGAGACCATGCAGAGAAATAAAACGGCTTTCTTAGAGCCACCATTTTTTTTTAAAACAAAAGAGACCATTGTACAATTGTTGCACGCTGTGTAATGGGGTCCATGGTGTTTTGTATTCCCAATGGGGCAACTGGCACCCGAGGCAAAGCCAAGGGTGCCATTTGCCCCCGAGGGCAAATACATACAACCTTGTACCCGGGGCTATTTCTAATATTGTACAAGGCAAGCACACTCAAGGTAACGTACCCCGTGGGGTACATCACTCATGTTCCCCTTCTGAGCGCGCACGCAATGAACGTGCGCCTTTGTAGTAGATTGGTTCTCTATCAATACAAATTCAAAATCTATTTTCCGTGGTTTAACAATGTATGATGTACCCTCAGAATGCTTCGTCCTTGCATTAGCGCATTTATATATTTTTTATTTTCCCTTTTATTGTTATTCATAATTACCCCCAGACGGTTTAGGAAGTTTAATTTGTTTGACGACACCTCTTGGAAAGTATTTACAGCTTTAATTATAATATTGCAAGGAGGATGTACTCGTATAGGATTAGTTTGTGATGGCATAGATGATGTCATTGTTGTGTTTTTGCAAAATTTTGCAAATTTGGGATTTTGTACTAAGGTGCCATGTGCCCTTACTGTGGAATCCATCTGGGCTTAGTTGCGTAGAGCTGCTCAAGTAAAAAAAATAGCCAAGCATCTGAAAATTAGGCATAACAAACCGAGATTACCAGCGAAAATACCATGTCATGTACCATCTGTGACTGGTAGTCTGCTTATTTTTGCCAAGCAGAGTAATGTTGAGCAATATTATCTTCTTGAGCAGCTCTATGAAATTGGGCCCTGTGTACAGACAACATAACTCACTGGTCTTTTTTTTTCCTTTTTCTCTCTCACTCTTTATGTTTCTTAACAGTGCCACCATAACAGCTGTTAATACTGGAGAGGTCTGGGTTAGGAGGACAGACGGTACTAAGTCCAAACTCTACATAGCTAACTTGCAGAAGGGAAAGTACACGATACGACATACGTGATAAGGCAAAAATGAAAGCAAAGAGCAAGCTGGTTCAGCTTGGGTCAGAGGTGAATAATTTTACACGTGAGAAAAACTGCCATAAATACAACATGACTTTTTTTTTTATACGAACATTTCTTCATCGCTAGTTGAGATTTTGCAAAGACATGCAAATGTTCAAGTTGTACACAGTCGCATACCAGCCTGTGCGCCTGAACTAGTAAGTTGAACCTACACACTGTTGAAGTCATTAGTGAAAAGAATTGTAAATTCTCATTCAAGAACTTTACCACAAAGGTTAGTTTGCATAAGTTTCTGAGAAATAACAATAATTTCTACTTCAAAAACTGCTGAAGACTTGAGGGCGGCATGCTGAGACACCAACCAGAGTATAGAGAACAACAGAGGCACTTTCTGCATGACATCACAACATTGTTAATTGTATTAATAAATACCTCTGGGGGTTTGTAAACTCGGATTGGATGGTAAAGTATGCTATATAAAGACAGGCGCTGTGAAATAGCGAATAAATGGCCACTAAACAAGCATTTATGTTGTGGAAAGGTTCTGTGAGAACTATGTGAATTGTGCATGTCAAATCAACTGTTTTCTTTAGCCGTATTTTGTTTTTGTTTTTTGGCAAGGAGAGATGGTTCCGCATGCACGCACATACCACGCTTAGACAATTTAAGGTTTTCTTATGGGGCTTCAAGCAGGAGGACGGTGCGTGAGCCCCAGCCCTAGCCCAAGCCATGGTTTCATAAACGGCCTATGGTGCTATTAATTTTCAAAGCTTATAGTCTGGTTCTTGAAAATAGGAACCAATCAAGGTCATTACCATGCAAGGAAGACAGGGTCGTCACACTTATTAATTAAAAGACGACCGTATTAAAACGCTTACACGAATGGAATACAATTAGTTACACTTTTCACTGAGACATTCAAGCTAGAATTTGCAATTTTAAAAAAGACCTTCACTTTTATGCATTTCAGAAAAGATTCATATGTCCTACACAGAGTTCCTTGTATGGTAAGTCCAGTTTGTGCACCTGCTTTGTCAATACACAACTCTACCTGCTAGCATAAAATATAGCATTTCTACAAAATTAAAAGTTTTGTGCAGTTCTCGTTTTACAGAAAAACAACCATTTACCGAAACTTGACTGCACTGTATGCAGAAACATGTTTTCTTTATTCACATGTATTTCTCAGTCCATGAGTCCAGCTTGAGCTTGTTTTTGTTGCTATAAATTTTTGTTATCAATTGTGTGTAGGTTCATTTTCACAACTGTTTTTGTATTTTTATTAGGTATTTGACAGAAGAAATCCTTTTTTAAACTAATAAGATGTGAGGATTATGAAATAACATGTACAGTTTAAAAACACTAATAATACATCATTTCACTGCACTACTAAAGGATCTACACTTCATGATTGAGATTCAGACAAAGCAATTTGATTTAGGTTTGTGTGGTTTTTTTGTTTATTTTAAAAGCAATAAGATATGTATAGTCAAGGCATTGTATAGCAACAGAGTCCAATCTCTGCTTGCCTAACAGTTAATATATTTATTCTTCCACCATCAAAATAATCACTTCGATGTTGATGTATGTGATCAGTCAAGATCTAGTTGAGGCAAAGGCTGTGTGGTCGCAGTTGCACCACTCGTTCACAAGTGCATGTTGTTTCAAACAGAAGAAGGCAGTTTTACATCTGTGTGGTGGACATTAATTTTTCTGTTTTTCCTTGAGAACATTTTTGAGTAACAACACAATAGCTGTATTAGAATACTTCTTTATGACGGGTTCATCATTGCTATGGTGAAACTTATGGTGGCTCATGCTCGCCAATGCCTAGAGAACTCGTTGGTTTTTCTTTACGGCATTATATCACTGTAGTATTGCGTTATATCGCTGTACTGTTGTGTTGTATTGCTGTATTTTATTGTGTTACGTGACCGTATGTCATTGCATTACCATAATATTGCATTGTATTGCTGTACTATTGCGTTATATCTTCTTATCTTCCAGTACGCACTAATCCTCCAATCAGATTGCTCAACGGGAGTGTGATAATAAACCATATACTCCCAGTAGTCTATATTGCATGCTGCGTATTTTGAGTATCATGCGTCTTGCTCTGTATACGGACAGTGCAGAAAGAAGTTCTAAAAGTTGCACGTTGCACGTTTTGCTCTTCATCCAATAACGCTCAAAGTTGTATTATCTTCCAGTTGACTGGAAGATAAATTTGTTATCACACTCGCGCTCGTCGTGGGATATGGGACGCAGAAGTGCTGTATTTTCCGGTATTCCACTCGCGCTTGTGTGATATCTATAATATTTTGTTGTGTTATATCGCCATATTATATTGCATTGTATTGCAATTAAAAAACGACCATATAATGCAATAAAATACGTCAACATAACGCAATAGTACAGAGGTATAACGCTGCAAACAAATTGCGTGCTCTCTGGGAATTGGCTAGTATTAGCCACTTTTAAAAACTAGCGTATGCAGGGAACTGTCGTAGTTGGCATTAAAATGAAAGTTTGCAGGCAAGACATAAACAACTTCCTGTATGCTGGATGCTTAGCATGTCCGAGGGGAAACAATCAGAAGTGCCTCAGATGGATTTGAGCCCATGACCTCCTGCCTTGCAGAGCAGATGGCACAACCGATAGATGACTAAACCTGGTTGCATGGCTAGCTGGAATTCTGAGCAGCATTAAAACATTATGCCCTAGGCCCACTTGCCTACAGGTTACCACAATCCTCCTATATCCTCCTCTCCTGTATCACTCCAAACCAACATGTTTGGACTTGGATAAAATAGGAATTCCTGACCTAGTTTTAAGCAATCATTTTTGGGGCCTACAGCCCTCAGTCCTTTTGAATCCTTCATTTCAGCAAAGAGGATACACAAAGAGGATACGACAAAGAATCACACTGCTAGGCAAAGCGCAGCTATGACTTTGTTTCTAAGCAGTTTCACAGTTTATGACCAAACTGAGCTCAGCTCAGGAATTGATGTTGTAAGGTTTTTTTTTTGCAAGATTTCGACAAAATTGTACATTTGATATCTCTTTAAATTTCAATAAGATGTACAAAAAGTTTAGTGTTTTTACTGGAAATACCGAGATTGTATATATGTACAGTTTATCATTTTCTTATTTGTAACTTTGAGAGGGAAGATAGTTGGTGTAAAATCACTGTGAAACCTTAAATTTAACAACAAAATAATATCAAGAAACCAGAAGGTTTTTTTTATAGAACCATCGACTGAAAATCAGTTAAGTTTATTTTCTTGATCTCATTTATTGTGAATTTTTGTACATGTAAATCCAAGGTTTTCTCTATGATGCTTTCTGTTTTAAAAGCTTATAATTAAAAAAAGAGAAATGTTTGGAGATTAACATCAAGTTTTCTAAAGTGATGGTGCATCATTTGTATTTGAGATGATAACATTCCCTGAAACGTCTACATTTTATTCAAATTTTAATTGCTAACCTGTTAAAAATGTCATACTTTCAAGGAAAATAGTTTATGACAGTTGCATGTTCAGGTGTAGAGCCTTTTCACTGACGTTACATTTCTATGCATGTGTGTTGGATGGGTATGCGTAGTGCCATCCAGCATTGCAGTTCTGGTAATGTTTGTGCGTGGCGTGACCGTGTAAGTACTCCAGCCTGGCAAGCGATAAAATAGTGACATCATCTGAGAAGGTGTATTAACCTTTTGTAGATGAACATGATAAAAATTTTATTTGAATTGGTAGCCAAGCATTTCAAGGTTATTAAGCTGGAAACATTAACTGGTTTATTGGTAGCAGTATAGTGCCAACTTAATGTACCAGCCTCCGGATGAGAAAAGTCCAGTGTTTTAAGTACGATATGTTGCCATTGTGCAAATTCTGTTCTATAACTCTGGTGATAGTGTTTGGGACTAGCTTCATTTACTTACATCACGGCCCAATTTCACAGAGCTGCTTAAGCAGAAAATATTGCTATCAAAAGGATACAGTCACAGATGTTACAGGTGACGGACCTTATTCTGGTATAAATTTGTTGTGCTTAGCCAATTTTTGTGCTCCAGCAGCTCTATGGAATTGGTCCCTGGTTATATTTTATTTATGTTACAGTTTAATTTTTGTACATTTTGTTTCTACCTCGCCATATCATTACGAGTACGAAAGTGAAATTAAGTGAAACCGGAAACTTGAAAAAAGCTCGTTAGGCTTACTTTGCTCCATATTTCCTTGTTCTCCATAGGCACTTAGAGGAATTACACATTATTTCTTTACACAACTTTTCATAAAGGTAAATCATTAATAAGAGTGTTTTGTTATAAATATTAAAGTATAATGCAAAATTAAGTTCATTTGATGTGTCTGTTCATTTTTTGTGTCTTTCAAATGACACGATTCTTAAATTCTTAAAGCACGCAGACAGCACTGGTAACATTGTCAAAGGCCAATATCCACATTTTATGTGATCCAACATTTACATGAACTTTAAAAGTTCAGTCACAGAATGAAGCTAAATTGGTCCTCAGAATCGCAAGAAAATAGCAAAAAAATTCCTTATGTTTTCACTGTTTTCTAAAAAGGTTTTGGACTACCGAGTTCAAAACTAATTTGATTCATTCGTTTCGCACAAAATTGAAGCATTTTAAGCAAAAATGTTTAAAGGGAAGTTTTTCACCATGGCCATCTTATGTGCAAATCTGATCATTATGGTGTGATTTTTGGCCAGTTTGGCCTGAAAATTTAGATTTAGATTTTAAATGGCTATTCGTTATAGATTCAAGAAAGTTATTTTTTAAGGTGTTGCACGAATTATATCAATGTTACATGTATTGTGTGCAATGTCCGTGCATATATGTACGAAATATGTTGTGTTCTTTGTTTTGAATTCTGTTTACAAAAATCTTTAGAATCATTTTTTTTCTTCTTTTAAATCATGCAACTTTAAATTTCACAATTCAACTTTTGAATACCAATCAGAGCTCTGGTATCTAGAGCAAAATGCGGCGATCTAAACAAAATGATTTTTTGTAATAAAACTTTAAAAATATGAGCAACCCGCCACATGCAGGGCTCTGTCATGGTCGTGCCATACTGGAATGAAAGAACCTCCCACCCGGTTGAGCCGATGCCTAGCCGTTAGTAAACGCACTGCACTAGCCGCAAACTTCAGGAAGCACTAATTACACCCAATGCACCATTCTGCGGGGAACGGGACTGACTTGACGGGAAAGCTCTACAACCGAGCGCTGGGCATCGGGAGAGACGAAGCTGTGAAACGGGGTTGATTCACTACAGGGCCACTCGGTACGGGACCACGAGTTAAGCGGGTTGGCTAACACTCTAGCGGTCAATCACTGGTTTGGTGGCGATGATACACCCACACGACCGCTATTGAGAACTGCTGTGGTTGTTTATAAACGAACAGATTGTAGGCAACTTGCACCTATGGTTTTTAAACTGTGTCTGAAAATGTACTTTTAAGTTATATCGTACCTTACCTCACCCATGTTATTTGATAAAAAAACTAATTGTACTCAGTACATCAGTTTTTCGAATTAGTTTGAAAATAAGTACTTTACGGCGATTTAAAGGGTTATATTTCATCGGTTTTGCCACAACATTGAGTGTGTACGAAATAAGCGCCCTCATACGAATAATTAATTGCACGTTAGGACTCGTTCATTTAAAATTAGGTAAATAGTACTTTATTCTAGAAATAAGAACACCATTATCAATATCTGTATGAAATGTAGTTGGTCTTTTGTATGTGTAAAATATTCTTTTAACTCAAGTTCATAATTCTAAAACAACAATTATTTTATAGCGATTGGAAGTAATTATAACCGACTTTGAAAATATATTCCCAGCAAAAGGTAAAGGAGTCTGGGTTCAAAGGTCGATATGGCAATGGTTCGCGACACACGTACGCGCATGACATATGAACTGTGGGTCACAGTCGTCTGTGTGTGTGTTTTTTATGTGGAGCTCCGACGATGTGCAAGATTTTTGATAGAACAGACATGAGTGAAACTCATGTGTACGCATACGTGAGGTCAAGGGGTTGATATCTAAACAGCCGACCTTCAAAGTTTCAGGAGAACAAGTAATAATGCATTAAAGTTGAGGTAGGTGTTCAGTTGTCGTGATCGCTTTTTGAAGCTTGCACCATTCACTTCAGCATGCCATATGTCGTTCTGTCTGTTTGGGAGCTGTGGAGGTAAGTTGCTAACTTAATTAAAAATAAAATACGAGGCTAAATATTATAAATAATATTTAAATTTAAGTATAGCCTAACAAACTTACAATAGTGTTTTTAGTAAAAAATATACTCATTCATAGTTCTTTTATAACAGTACTTAGTAATAGTAGACACCTTGGCTAGTTAAGAGCCCAAGAGAAAGTTTTCTGGATGAGTTGGGTGTTTTGAATCAGAAATAATTAGATATCAACAATTGAACAAAACAAGATCAGAATGATCAAGTGAGCCTTCACACATTTTTAGCATGGAGGTAGAAAGCAGTTTATTGTTCTACAACTCCATAACCTCCATGGTAAGGGCCAAGGCCGGTGTGGAAGGAGATTCTGTCCGAGCATATGGCGAATTGTGTACTAACTCCTTCTGATAGTGCCCTCTTTTGAATAAACTCCTCCAGCCCACGTTAATTTACCGTATAGTGGACACATTACCCTAGGACAGAATACCCTATGAGTATGAGACCGGCTAGGCATACCTCAATAAAAAGACAAGTAAGATCGGAGAAAATAAACCAACATGCTCAATTGCATCCATCACATTACTTACACTCGCAAAACGGCCGCCGGAGGCGGCCGTTCACTCTCGAGAGAATGAGGATTGCAATTGTTGGTGTTACCTGGTTCTGATTTGTCGGTTCCAATACCAGTTAAAACCTTTTGCTGCACATTTTGTCGTCAAAAGAAAAAAAATAAAGAGAAAAGAAAGGGGAAAGACCCATCTATTTACATCTTTTTTTTCCTTTAAATTGTTTTTTTAGAATCAGCTGAATCATTGTCCTTTCATCTTTTCTATATGTTAATTAAATACTGTCCAATGCACACTGTCTCTTTACCCATCTTTTTTGCTGTTCATGGTTTGAAGTCTCCATGTAGAGTGCTGGCAACCCAACTTGGCTACGAGACAAATAAGGAAAACCAGTGCACTGTGATCATGAATGGCTCACATGTGGTCTTTTATGTATGAGTACACTGTTATGTAATGTACATGTATTCTTTTTAACATCAAGTTGTGGTGACCCCCTGTTGTTGTTCTATTATTCCCTTTTCTATTGAATTACCTTGTGGGGACAGGGTTTGACAAAGAAAAACATTGTGGGGACCTTTGTTCCATTGTATAAATGTCCCCATAACAGTGTGTCTGCCTACCCATGCGTACACATACATGACGCGTGAGTGAACGTTGTTATCATTGTTGAAACTTTGTTGCGCGTGCTTCTTTTGTCTGACAAGTCCTCCGTCAATTAATTTATTATCCCTATAAATCACTATTGAATGGTTTAGGAAGACAAAAAAATAAAGCCTTTAGCTGAATGTTGGTCCAAAAGAACGACCCATGACAATTTCCAGCTACATCCATGCTTGCACCGTGGAGTTTTTGCGTAACAAACAGACATGTTACTCACATTAGTATATAGATTACATTTTTACAATACTAAGAAGTAATACTAATCTAAGTATTACATTACATTGTCATTAGTTGCTAAGTTTTACCAATCAATCACATTGGCCTTTGGCATTAGGTCCAAACTCATGGATTCTGCTGAGTCAACCAAAAGTGTAAACATACACTGTACTAAGAAAGAAGCCTAATGTTAATTACTATTAATTAATAACAATAATGATACTTATGATAGTACTCAATTCTTTTTTTATATAGTGCTTTTCACACCCCCAAGGGCATCCCAAAGCACTCATTTGTTTTTTTTGTTTTTTTGGGGGTGGGTATTCAGAGCCGTTTGGAATGACTCATTTTACATGATATGTTACATACATCACCTTGTAACAGTTTACAAGGTGGTGCAAACTTAATACACCCTGTGTAGGCCTACTATGCCAGATACACCGGGGCGAACCCCTTCTCTTAACAATATGTGTACTGCACTGGGTTCTTTTACATGTGCATTACACAACACACAGGACCATTTGCTTTACGCCCCATCCACAGGACAAAGCTATAATGGTTTTAACCATTATTGCTTTGAACCGAGACTTGAACCCACACTCTGCTGATCAGAAACACCAGAGCTCGAGTCCGGTGCGCTTGACCGCTTAGCCACAACTTGCCACTATGTATTGTACCATGGAGGAGGAAAATTACATACCATAATGATACAGATTACATGTTGCGTCCTAGCACTCTATAGGTAGCAAGTAATACAGTTAAATTAAATTTCTTTGTAATGTGTGTACTCTTACAAGAGAGCTCCTGTGTAGGTAAAGATCTCCGAGTGAATCCTTGAATACTTTGAAAAAGTATGGCCGACCCATCCACCGTGAACACCATTTTGGAGGAGCTGCAGTTGGAGCCATCTCAAGTACAAGAGGTTCCAGGTACCATTGTTGCAGTGGTACGTATTGATTAGTTGCGATAATCGTTATGACAAACTATGGGTTAAAATTTTGCAAATTTGTGAGACCTTCCCCCCCCCCCCCCCCAAAAAAAAAAAAAAAAAAAAAAAAATTAAATCTACCCTATCTACCCAACAAAAACTTATGCGAAAATTTAACACGTGGTCTGTCATAGCTTTTAGATAAAAAAGGCTTAACCAAGAGCTACGATTACCGCAGCTATGTACCCATGAGCATCTCAACCATTTTAAAAGCACCATTTTTTAAAGATTTTTTTAGTGAAGTACCAATCACAATACTTACAATAGTACTGATAACACTGAACTTTTAACCTTTTGAAGGCAATGTTTATTTGTTGTAAAATACCTAATTATGTACATTCTAATAACAAATTAAAGGCCTATCCTTTTGGTAAGTCATTACGTCACACGCCGTGCACATCTGCTACATGCCCAAAGTTTTTGCTACTTTTGGTTTCAAAGCTGCCATACGTCACTGTGTTAGTTTCCGAAAAACACTCATTCCATTATTCACAGACATTTCTTATAAAAGAAACCGATATTTCTGATAAGACGTTG
This sequence comes from Marthasterias glacialis, assembly GCA_911728455.2. Lineage (NCBI taxonomy): Eukaryota > Metazoa > Echinodermata > Asteroidea > Forcipulatida > Asteriidae > Marthasterias > Marthasterias glacialis. The sequence goes on from OU452219.1 coordinate 6,565,034, forward strand.
AGCCTTTGCAGCACACACCTGAAAGGCAAGTCCAGAAATTATGTTGTTCTTACACAAATCATCCAAGACAAAAAGTTCAATGCGTTTCCTTTAGGGCATCCTGCATCTGATGGAGCCAGTTTGTGTGAAGTGGGCATGAATTACAGTGGAATTACGTCACACTTACCTACAGGATTCATGTGTGGAAAAGATTGTATCTAGATGTCTTGTGCTAGAAAGTCTCACACGCTTTTGTGTTAACACATGTGCTATTTTTTGCAAAACACTAACTACAAACAACCATTTGCCTGGATGTAATTTTCTCGTAAAATAATTTATACTGATATATTTGATGAAAGGTCCATAATGACTGGCTGCATTACCTCTTTAAAAATGGAGTGGTCCCATCAACAAAACAACTCAATGTGCCACATACCTGCTGGGAGAAACTACCAGGAAGACCTGCTTACGGGAGGGTGGAAAGCCCTTGGAAGAGGGTGGAAATAGAAGTTATTTCCAAGCCAACATCAGGGAAGATATTGTGAGTTGATCCCCAATCATTTGATTTTTCAATTAGTCCAGATCAGATTTCAGTATGAAATTAAAAGAACAAATGGGTTGGTTGTTTATTGTATCTTTCTGGTAATGAAACCAAGGGATCCTCAATAGTATTGAAGATACCGGTGGAGAGATGATGACAAAGAAATATTAGTTTTAGATGTGGGAGGAAAACCCCAAATTGGAAAAACCCACACAATCAGGTACTCTGCTGTCTGGGACTGAAAACCCAATCCACTTGCAAGTCTATGGTCGCCGGTCGGGGATTTGAACCGAGGTCACAGAGGTGAAAGGCAGGGAAGAAACCACTGAACCAACCTGATTGCTGCTATTGCATGTACAACAAAATGAGTGTAAAATCCAGGTTTCTTTTTGCTAGTTAACTCAGCGGGCAGCATTATGTAATCCTTTTCATTATTGGGCAGAACCTCTGGGTTTTTTTTACAGCAGTTGAGGGAAATCATAATACACCTGGGATAATGAAGCTATTTCCTATTTTTATCAAGCCCAAGAGCCTGTAGAGGGTCTACATGACTCTTCAAAGCTTTAGGGGAAAACAATTTTGTTTATTTATGATGGGATTGTACAGTTGTAGTAAAACAGAGATCATATTGTGTTAGACGGGTATTGGGCATGACACTAACACAGTCCTGGGACCAATTTCATTGCTCTGCTTAACACGAAATTTTGCTCTCACATTCACCAATCTCTGCTTACAGGTTTAGCACCAAAATTTCTGGGATACCTGTATTTAAGCAAAGAATGCATGCCTGGTATGCATGCCCACAAGCAAGTAATCCTTGCTAACCCTTGAATTATGTTACGTTAAGCTTGGATTTTTGTATGTGCTTACCACAGAAATCTGGGCTTATAGAATTCTGCTGAAAGCAGCGCCATGAAATTGGTCCCTGGTGTGGGTTTCACAAAGTGCTTACACTAGTCTTATCTTGCGTTAGGACAAGTTACTAGTCCTAACTTACAGGACTGGTCCTAAGTGAGGACTAGTCCTAAGTTAGACCCCTGGTCTTATTAAAACATTTCTTGAGTAGAATCAGAATCAAAATAGTATCAACAATGGAGTTAACAATGGAATCAGATGTTTTGTCATTTCCTGCTTCTACCAGCGTCTCGCTGTAGTTTTGGGATAGGTTTAGGTACATTTATTCCAACCTCAAGTTTCAAGAATTGTAATACAAACATTACTTTGTGAGCATTTTTTTCTTGTCAATGTGCTGCTCACGTTCTGGTACAAAACGATGGCATGTAAAAATAATGATAATAGGCCCAACCAGAGCCATAGGATAGCGCATGTATCTACCAGCAATCAGGCACTCAAGATGCTGATTATATTATTTTAAAGACAGGTTTTTGAAGGTTTTGAATTATGAGACCCATTTGTGTAGCACCTTATAAGGGTTTACAAGGTGCTGCGGCGGATTAAGCAGCCCCCTGCCAAAATCGGCTTCTCTTAGCGATCAGTGTAACTGGGTTCTTGTACGTGCATTACACAACACACTGGACCTACTGCATTACGTCCCATCCGAAGGACGAAACAATAATGGTTAAAGTGTCTTGCTTGGGGACACAAGTGTCGAGACTGTGACTTGAACCCACTCTCTGTTGATCAGAACACCAGAGCTTAAGTTCAGTGCGCTTGACCGCTCAGCCATGACACGCCATGTGTCACAATAAAATGTTTTTTATTTATATACACTGATAAATTTGGAATAAAAAAAGTAACTTTTACTGTGTTTAATGTATTTTACAAACAGAGTGCCTAAGATAAATCCCAAGTGGCTGATGAAAGGGGACCTGGGATTCATGGAATTCATGCAGTGCCTGGCTAAACAGAACTACCTCATCCAATGGGAGCTGATGTACCAAAAGCATGCCACTCTCCTAATGACAAATAGAAATGCCAGACAGGGCAAACAGGTAAAAAAAATTCTTGTTTAATAGATGTAATAATTGCATCGGGATAAAGAAAATTAATTTTGTTTTTACTGAGCACCGATGTGTGATATAATTATGTGTTGTGAAACTATTTTATTTAAGCACCATACTAAATAAAACACTGCACAATAAAAGCGGCACATTTATAGACCATGTACATTGTAATTTCTAAAGACACCTATAGATGTTTAAAAAAGAGCCACAGAGCCTGGACTTCCAGCTGGCATGATTTGTACACAGCCCAATGGAAGAAAACATAATACTCTTGAATGTATGTGGAGATTATGGGACAAAATGTAAAAATTTCCTGTATGACCAGTGTAGTATCTCGCCTGCCAGAAAGGCCCTGGAATGTTCAAGGTCACTCTTTTTGTAAGCAAAGGTTTTGATGTCTATACTAAATGGTGAGAAAAAAAAGAAATTCAGCAGTGTGATTGGTGCTCCTGTTTTTTAATGATGTCGGATAATTGAGGTATGACGTTTTTGCAATCCATTTTTTTTAGCAACAAGGTCATATCTTTGTTAAAAAATACATAAATGTATGAACGAAGGGGTCACATGGAGCCAACTTTTTTATTGTAAATAAAACTATAAGATACAACCTTTAACCAAATTGAGTTACAACCTTTTTGCAGTGACTCAACAACATTTTCTACAAGTTACTGGCTCATGTAATTGCTTTGACCCTAATTCCTTTTTGATATTTGAATATATTTTGTTAAGGATTCAAGTATGGAACTGGAGGAAACTTTAAAGACACTTTTCAACTGCCCTATCTTCAAAACTTGCCAAAAGGACAGACCCCAAGAACTGGACAAAACGACAGCCAGTGGGTCCCAGACAACTCCCTCTAATCATCATCAGCAGCAGCAGGAGCACCCAAATATGGTTAGTGTTGTGTGCATCATCAGCAGTGCCAAATCTCTGTATATTATAAGACATTATATCGAGCATACTCTGCGAGACTGTGTAACCTTCAGTCCAGCAATGCTGGGAAACTCTTACGCCAAGCCGTTGTTTGTCATCTACCAGATCTTAAAAGCATTGGACTTTTGTCATCAGCGAGGCGTACCGTGCGGCGAGGTTACCCTCAGAGACTTCACAATGGACAAAAATCTCTGGGTGCAGTTTCGCGGTCCCAAGTGGAACGACTTGATTCAGAGCAGCTGCTGTGGAGAAAGCCAGATTGCACAGGACACTGCCACCTCTGAAAGTGGTTCCATTGAAAGACTGACTGAGCCTGAGAGTGCAATAGAAACACCTGCAGATAAACCATTCCAGACCCTGCCGGAGCTGGTCCTCAGCTGGGTCAGAGGTGAACTCTCCAACTTTGACTATCTCATGACCTTAAACTCACTCGCAGGCCGTCATGCTAGTAACCCAAACCACTACCCAGTGCTACCATGGGTCATGGATTTCACCCGTCCAGACGGTGGTTACCGTGATTTGTCCAAGTCCAAGTACAGGCTTACCAAAGGGGATCACCAGTTGGATTTCATGTACGAGTCCTCGTTGAACCAGTCCTCTTCCCCAACAGACTCTGCCCTTCAGAATCCTCATCACATCTCTGATGTCCTCTCAGAGATAACCTACTACGTCTACACAGCCCGGCGGACCCCCAAGTCAGTACTGTGTGCCCACGTGCGATCTACGTGGGTTCCAAATGAGTACCCGTCCAGCATCCAGAGACTTCAAGAGTGGACGCCTGATGAATGCATTCCAGAGTTCTTCACCGATCCGGAGATCTTCAAGTCCATTCATGAAGACCTGCTGGATCTAGAAGTGCCAACGTGGTCCTCGGGACCTGAAGATTTCATTGCTAAACACAGAGCCATATTGGAAAGTGATTATGTGTCTGACAGACTTCACAGGTGGATTGATTTAACATTCGGATTCAAGGTAAGACAAGGTGTACAGTGTGAAACACATTGTGTTAAGGGGCCCAATTTCAAAATGCCACTGAGCAGAAAAGTCTGCTTTGTAAATTTGTTTGTAAAGCTAAGTGGGGCATACTAGTGTACAAACATTGACTGCTTTGAGTGCTATGGTTTAAACTATTTCTCCCGAGGTGATCCCCGGAGTGTTCTATTTTAAAATAGAACGGTGCTGGGATCACAGAGGGTGTCGTTGTTTTAACCATAGCATGAGTAAAAGCAGCCTTTATTTGTTTTATAGCACCCCATACAATATACTATCATCTAACGTCTGGGTACCAAGAAGCTGCTATAGGCCGTATTTTTGACAGCAAGAGGGCGCATTACTAATTCCATTTTGAAAGTACACAAATATTTCAAAACATTAAAAATACAAATTTTCCAAGCAAATATATCTATCTTACACTGATTACATTCTAAAAATGACAGTTGAAAAAAACCTCCGAAGTATTTTAATACACAATAACTGTTTTTATTAGAAGGCTAATTGCGTCTGGTTTACCACACCATTTCTATGGTTTGACCCCAAACCTACCCCCAAAGGGCGCCCTCTTGCAGTCAAAAATAAGGCTTATTGCCATAGGTATAGTACACTGGTTGCTATGGGTTTAGTACATGTACATTGGTTGCTATAGTTATTGTACATCGGTATAAGTATTGCCGCATTGTACTCGTGCGGCTTTCTAGTCAAAAGAAGACTTATCATGTGACTATACTCAAATCCAATTACAAGGCAAAATCCAAGTATGGTGTTTATAATCGTGTGGATGACTTGTTTTGGCTAGTATGCTGCTGCACAATATATGTCCTAATAATCAATTGTTTTGCTTACCAGTTCAATGAGATTTGGCCGAACTTCTTAGGTCTTCAAAGTAATGTTAGATATTGATTTTTAATTCCAGTGCTTCTTAACCCTTTTGGTCCCAAATCCTCAAAAAAATCCTGTTCAGGAATTTCCCTGACCGTGTAAGTATTGTTAACGCAAACCCGAACAAAAGTCGCTTTTATTTGGAAATGGTATGCCAATCTTGTCCAAGTCCAGACAATTGGGTGTTGAGTTGCCCTAGAGTGGAGGATTTTGGAAGATGTTGGAGGATCTCTAGACAAAGAGGCTAGGGGGTTTGGAATACACTAGTGTTGAAAAGGATTTCTGGGGGTTTTTTTGGTTTTTTTTTTGCAACTGGTAAATAGTTTATAACTAAAAGCATTATGAAGGCACATTTTCATAAAAATAATTATTCATAGATTCGCTGCAAAATTAAAGTTTGTATAAATCATGTTAATACCTGGAGTTTGAAATTCTATAAAGGTACATGCAATATTACGGGAAATACAATGTAATGCCAGATGTAATTGACCTTTTCAGTTGTCTGGTGGAGCTGCTATCCGAGCTAAAAACGTCTGTCTTCACCTGGTAGATCAGCACACACACCCGACGAATCATGGTGCTGTACAACTCTTCAATGTCCCCCACCCCCGCAGACTCATCCCATCACCCTATCTGTCACCATCCCCACCCACTGTCGTCCGCAAGCAACCAAGAGTAGATGGAAGTGTACCCGGCAGATCTGCCGACGTTGAGGTATGTTTGAATTGTTACCATGTTTTGAACTTACATCTTTTGAACTTATACAAAGTCTTGTTGACAATTCTCACTGTGAAATGGTGAATGATTGTTGAATAAATAGAAGTAGATGCTCAGTACTGACTGTTAGGCATGGTTGTTAACTCTCTTACCAACAGCGCCTCATGGAATAAAACCTATTAGTCAGTGCTATTTATATAGTAAAGGTTGTTCCGTTGGAAAATTGACATTCTTTTGCAGTTTAGCAAAATCTAATAAACAATGCATTTTCTAACAGAATTAGCAGCCAATTTCTGATATCACTCATATTGTGTTGTTGTTGTTGTTACCCTGATCAGATTGTTCAACCTGAGATCATCACAGTTAGCAATGAACAAACAACGAGGGTTTCAGAATTCACTACCATGGTTGTTGCTGCAAAAGAAGCCACCCCAGAAATTACCTTGACTTCGGGGCAGGCAGATGGGACTGGAGGGTCTGTAACAGCCACAGATGGAAGTAGTGTCAGCTCAACCATGGAGGTAGAAATTACTTTTGAAGCTTATTTTAGAGTTTTTTAACTGAAACCAGACAGAAGTTGTCTCGTTCTTTACCCAGTAAAATTGAGATAATTGCATAACTTGGCTGTATCTGTTTATCACAACAGAGATCAGGGATGCAACTTTTCTGCTGAACAGCTGATTTCCTAATTTTTTGGTTTCGCAGATGTGCCATTGAAAATTTAAAAAAAATTACACAGTCGTGCTATGCTTTGAACTTTCCTCTTTTTTTTGACAAACTGCAGTTGCATGCCTGTGGGATTAAAACAATTTGTTTTATAAAGGGAGGATGTTTTAATTTGACTGGAAGGAGTGTTTTGTTCTGATAAACACTATGTTATTTTTTCATTAATTTCTTCTTTTCTGTGACAACATTTATTTAGTTTGTAACAAGTCTAATTTAATGCGTAATTATTGTTATTTTTTGTTTCATATGTTTTGGGAGGATATGTTAATTTGTTTTGTTTGATTCAAGCTTTTCAATTTGTTTATCAATCAACCGCAAATAAAATGTATAAAAGACTCGACTGAATTTACCCTGAATTACTAAGGCATTATGACAATCAGGGGTTTGCATGGTGAGTGCATGCACTGTGTATACTACACAACAGAGTGTCCAGGCAGGTTTGCGTCTGCTGAAGGCATCACTGGACATTTTTTTCAAACAGATTTATCAGACTTCTCTATGCCTGTCCTTAAAGGTTCTGCCTACATACACATATTTCGACGATAACTGGTTAAGTGAGGTACTCAAAATGTAACTTTTTAACAATCTACCACAGGTAGCATCAGAAACCAATCTTGAAGTATCAGTTGACACCATCGAGACTATTAACAGTATCATCAGCAGTGGCAATGGCAGTAAAGCTGTCGACATGCCGCCCCAGGCACAGTCAGTACAGCCAACCCTGGCACAGACGGCGGACGAATCTTCCCTCATCAAAAACCCAATCAAGAAACTGCCATTTTTCAGGTGAGATTGTAAAGATGTGTCTGAAAAGCTTGTAGACGATGTGCGACTTCTTGAAAAATCATCAGAATACTTCTGATATGCAGACAGTTTGTACCATTAGGTAACCCTAGCCAATGTCCTGGGCCAGTGGGAGATTTTTTGATGCTACAATCCCGGCCAAAATGCTTGGGCCACTGTGACAGAAAATAATAATACTCTCTCCCCCGTTTCCCCCTCCCCCACTCAATGTTGTTAATTCCAACTGAAGTGCAGACCGTGCAATGAGAGCCAACAATGATCGGGGGCCGGGGGGGGGGGGGGGGGGGGGGAGGCCCAACGAGATATGACCGGAATTGTAGGAGGCAGCAGATTTACCAGGTTGTGTAGTATACACAGTATACACAGTGCATGCACTCACCATGCAAACCCTGATTGTCATAATGCCTTAGTAATTCAGGGTAAATTCAGTCGAGTCTTTTATACATTTTATTTGCGGTTAATTGATAAACAAATTGAATCAAACTTGAATCAAACAAAACAAATTAACAGATCCTCCCAAAACATATGAAACAAAAAATAACAATAATTACACCTTAAATTACACTCGTTGTACTTGGAAATTGTACTTGGAAATGTGCGCATTTGAACTGTGTAAACAATGGAAATTTACCTGGTATGTCTACTTTCACCAAAGTCTCCCACTAATTCAGCCCAATTTTTTAAGACTGATTTACTCTGCCCTATTCATAATGCATTCGTATAGGGCACAGCACACCACATGACCTGAAATGACCTTTGTGAGTGTTAAAGTTGTGACCAAAAATCAATTTTGGAAAGTCAGCTTTGAACTTGTGTGTGCGTTGGCTGCCGTCATCGTTTCTAGATTTTTTTTTCCAATTAAAATAAAAAAGTAGTAATTTACAGCTTACAATTCATGGCATTACACATATTTAATACAGGACACTGGTGGAGTTAAGTTCCACTCCATGTGTACGTCATAGTTTTTTAGCAAACTTAATCTGAAGCAACCTGTTTAAAGCCCCAACTCAACTTTGGTAAGAAGAAAAACATAAAAGTTCACAAATTTACATCCACTTTACATGGTATAAAGATAATGATGGTAGGAAAACTTTTCCTAAAGTATTTTTGCCTGAAGTGTTATCATTTTTAAATAATAAATGAAATAAGATCCTAAATTAGTTTTTCGTCTCAGTATATGAATGCGTACAAAAATGCTGAATGCATTTTTATTGTTTTCTCACAAATGAAATGAGCTGACATTTTCTCAGGTTGGTTTTATTACAAAAATCTTGATTTGTGCAAAGAATGGAAGCATTTTCAGACACTTACCCATTGTTGAGCTGGGACTTTAAGGCTTTGGCCCTTAAATATCCCACCAACTGTCGTAAGATTTCTGCAAAGTTTTGTCTCTAATCATGGCAAAGTCTGGACATTGAATCCAGGCAATAAACACCACACTATCCCGCCAAGAAAAACTTAATAAATAAATAAATAAATACCCTACCCATTTACAGATCCAAGGCAGATGCACTGACAGAGACCAAACCCTCCATCCCTAGACCGGAGCAGATGAGGATCAGTCTACCGGATGATTACGAGCCTCTAGCCTCTCTGAACCAACTCGAGTCTCTGTATTCTTTCTCTTCAAAGGCCCTCCAAGGCTTGCCTGCCAACAGAGGAGAGGTAAGTCCTGACGTGGGTCACCATGGAAGGTTTGCCCCGCTGTAGTTGTGTTAAAACTCTGAAAAGATAGATAGTTCCTGATAGACGCCATCTTTATGTGCAACTCGGGTTTTGACTTTGGGCCGTGTCAAGCGTTCAAACTTTTCTTTGCAGCCAAGTGGTTCTCCGACCAATCATGCAAGAAATGTTTGATAGAACTCCTGTGTGTCGCACGCAGTATTTAGGCATAATTCATTGTTGCGCATTAATGAACTGATTTGCCTGTAAAGATGGCTGACTTGACACTATGTGACGTCAAGTGGGAACTATCTATACATTGGCGAAATATTTCCTTCATTTTTGCTGCCAGTCTCCAAACATGAATTTTAAAAATTCCTATCTCAACAACTGCATATCATACAATCACAGTTTTCATATCAGCTTGTAGATCTTTCAGCCTGCTAAAACTGTAGCACAGAGATGACCCCAGTTTGACCTTTACTTTTAGTCAAAACTGTACGTTAAAGCGCACTTATCTAATGACCCACATTTGTATCGCATTAAGAACTACATCCCCGTTACACATACTAGTGTGCATAAGTACACTGTAAATGTACATTACATAAGCGTATGGATGCATTCAAGAAATCTCACTAGACTAGCATTAGGTATGAAGCGCCAAAAAGGAAATCTTTTGGTTAATGAATGGATCACAGTTTCACAAAATATGTTTGAATCTCTCATTCGGTTTGGTGTTTTCATCAATGTTTAATGTATTCAGTATAGGTCCACATTACACTGTACAGAGCTTGCAGTATCATTATCTCCTGGGGCCAATTGCATAGCGCTGCTTATCGGTAAGCAAATTTTCGTGCTAACAATAGCAGACAAATTTGCCAAAGCATGAGCGTATTTCAAAGGTTAGCAAGAAAACTAGGCGGCCAGCTTGCGCATTCACCATGGATTTGCATTGGTACGTCATTCACTTGCTTACAGTAAGCACCGGAAGGTTAGCAGCGCTATGAAATGGAAATCACACAGTAAGAAACACAAAATGAGCCGTTTAGAAGCTCTACTTAATTAGCCTCGGTTTCTAACTTGACAGTAATTTGCTTACAAATGCTATTTGTTGGAGTCATATCGAAAGTAGTCGCCACGTTACTAAGTGCTGCAAGTCTATCGAATTTGATTGACATTTTGTAAGACATTAAGTTCATTTGAGAAAAGGCAAATAATATTCTGGTTTCTTTCTGCACCTTTTTAGCGAAAACCTCCAGATTGTTCCTTGCATCTCCTTGGGCAGGACATGCACGTGATGGGTTGCCTCATCGTTGAGATGTTCCTTGCTCCTAAGCTAAGGATGTTACATCAGAACGCACCACTCTTGGAGAGATGGAAGATACTTCGGAGGGTTCTTGACACAGATTGGCTGGATCTGCCGAGGTATGAGATTAAAAACATCTTAATGATATGACTAAAACTTGGCATTTCTGTCAATGCATACATTGTTGAAACCATGCTGTGCAACTGTATATAGACCAATAATAGACCAATCCATTGAGCTCCGCCCCTAAACATATTGACCAATCACAATGTGCGCCTCTTGAATGCCGCGCTGCACTACATGAACCTACACGCTATAAGTATGCGCATGCATATTTACATTTCCCAGTAGGATTTTATCATGTTGGACTTTTTCGGCCAAGGCTGTGATTGGTCAACACATAAGGGGATCGGTCTATTTCCCTACATAATATTTCTCCATGTACAAAATAATTGGTATAAAAATGAGACATTCATATCGAAAAGTTGAAATGTACACATTTGTATCCTTCCACGTTATAGAATTAAAGAGAAGATAATAACCTCAATTTCAAACTTATGGAATTTGTAATAAAAAGTCAAGAGTGTAAAGATGGTTTAAGTAAACATTTTGTATTATTAAGAGTGGATGTACGACTTGGTTATGTCTAATAATAACAAAACATGTCTGTTTAAAGTGTGTGCATAACATTGGTAAGATCGAAAATAAAAATGTCTACAAATTTGCACATATAACTTTGATGTCATGGTGGAAAACTTAAATGTGTTTGCCTGAAATGCTACACTTTTTGGAAAAACGAGTAAACAACTTGTGTTGATCTTATGAGTCCAAAAACCTGATGTTTAAAAACAGTGAAAACATATAAGTTTTGGGGTTTTTTTTAGGCTATTTTTTGCTGACTCCAATGACCGATTGGGCTTAAATTTTCATAGGTTTTTTATTTCATGTGTATGTCACGTCACATGAAGTGTGGAGACTTGTCTTTGACAAGTACCAATATTGTCCACATGCTTTAATAACAAAAGAGTAATAATGGGAACGTTTGAGGACACCAAGTGGCAGCAGAATTTCCAGGTAAATCTATTGTCTCGAAAGTGTGAGCGTGCTCATGACTACGTAAACAATGACAATTTACCTGGTAAGTCTGCTGCCACCTATCACTACAGAGTCTCCCATTGTGCTTGTTTTTGGAAAGCAACTGCACCTTGAGGGTGAAACCTTAAAGAGGTTAGTCGTAAGATGCTGGTTCCGCAAACCTGTGGATTCTTTAAAAAAATTCTTCCTCTCAATCTGGATCATTGAATGTACAACAGTCATCATGTAACCTTTTAAATATCTAGTCAGCAACGGCAGTGTCAAAGTGAAATTAATTGTGCTGTTGTGAATCTTACAGAACAGAGTTAATCCTTATTTCAGTATCATACTGAAAACATTTAAATTCTTTGAATTTCACTCCAAAGGAATCAAAGGTTTGTTGTGAATCAAGGCATACTTTTGGGGCCAAGATTTTCTTGACTTTTTGCGTGTCTTTCTTAATTTGTAAAAAATTCTTAGGCCAGTACGCCATGTCACACGATTACTTCTGGAGCTGGACACGAAACCAAACCAAGGGGATTTAACAGATCATCTCTATCGACAACCAACCATGGGTCTACCTTTTCCAACAGCAAATATGCTACTCCAACCTGCAGCTGAAGTTATCTACTTTCCTGGTTACATGCCCAATGTGTATAAATTAGTAAGCGATCTTAAGACTGCCGGTTCAGGCAGCACCGGTAAGATGGACCTAAAGAAACAGAGTGTTGCTAAAATACACCACGTTTCCCGCCACCTACCCAAGATTGTACGTCATTTGACTCAAGAAGGACGGGAGGTGCTGTTTCCCTACCTGCTTGAGTTATTTGAGTCTGTAAACACTGCCCTCTATGCCTGTCTCCTGTTGCAAACCAAGGTCGCTCAGTTTATCGGACCGCAGCAGGCCACTCGGAAGCTTCTGCCCTGCCTGTCACAAGTCTACGACTCGGAGTTCACCTCGCCGAATTTCATGCTGCTTTTTCACCAGTCATTCCTGGCACAGCTCATCGTGTGGTTTGGGCTCAGGCCGTTTCTTTCCAATATCGTTGCTTACGTGGTGGACGCTGTCACAGGCCTGAAAGAGTGTCCCGAGTTCAGGCCGGCAGTTGATGACCCGATATCCATCATTGCAGATGACAAGAAGGTGAGACCTACATCCATGGATGGTGGCCCACTGGACCTAATAAACCTCGACGATGAAGTTGATCTTCAAGTCACTAATGATGTTGAGATTGCTCTTGATCAAAGGGATGGGGAATCTGAGAGCTCTAGTAGCGAGGAGGATGTCCCATCATCATCAAGTAGGAAAGACTCGGAGAGCACAGATACAAGTAGTCTAGGCCAAACGGCTCAAACAGAAAATCAAGAAGACATAAACCCTGATGACGATAAGCCAGAAAAGCCATCAAATGAAAGTGACATCGGTCAAGTACCAAATGAAGTCACCGATGGACAAAGTACTTCTGAATTGTCGTCAGAAGAGACCAACCAATATGGAATGCCGATGGATGCCTTATTACCGAACAAATCTGATGGAACTCCAGAGGAAACGAGCGCTAAATCTGATGATGTCATTCCTGAAGACAACTCAGACAGTACATTCAGTCAGGAGGCCATTGCGATGGAGGCAGCAAAGAAAACAGCTGACCCAGACCCATCGGTTACAGTAGGGGTAGAAACTGACCCTTCCCTAGAAGAGCCAGCGGAAGATCCGATACAGGAATATCTTATGTCGAGTCTCACCAAGGGTCGTATGACCTCCCTGGGCAATCTTCCTCCTGGATCTCGCCTGGTGGACGTTGCTGTGGACAGTGTGACATGGTTGAGCCGACGTCTTGGACCCGCTCTGACTGTCACTCACCTAACCAAGAGGCTTCTGAAGGCACTGAAGACTTGCTTCATGGGGGGACATCTTCTCTCATACTTTGATCTTGATAGTGACAGTGACAGTAGTGATGGTAGGTTTCACTTCTTTAAAAAAAATTGTTCTGCTTTTACTCAGAATTACTTTTTGAGATATGTATTATTATATCTTGGAAATTAAACCAAGGAATCATCCAAAGTGCCTTGCACTGTAACCCATAGGCCTGTGAAGCCTGTGAAGAAAAGATTATGAAGAAATGTCGGTTTTAGATATGGGAGGAAAACCCCAAACTGGGGGAAAACCCACCCAATCAGGTAGGGACTGAAAGCCAAATCCACATGCAAGGCTCGGGTTCGAGGCAGGATTTAAACCTACAATCCAGGCCAAAATGTTTGGGCCACTGTGACAGAAAATAATAATACTCTCCCACACAATGTTAATCCCAACTGGAGTGCAGACCGCGCAATGAGAGCAAAACATTGATTGGGGGCCAGGGGGTAGGCCCAATGAGATATGACTGGGATTGTAGGTCTTGAGAGGTGAAAGTGAAATGTAGAGAAGAAACCATAAAGCCAGCCTGAACTCCCATGGACATTTGTCTGTGTCTATGTAAACTTGCAAACTTCTTACCAACCACAATGACCTGCAAAAAATTGGACATGCATGGAATAAAAGTTGTCCACTTCTCTGTAAGCGGAATTAGAGTTAAGGCTGAATTATTCTCTAGGCTAAAAATTAATTTCTGTAATGTTGAATATTAAGCCGTGCTGTTTTCCTGTAAGGCTGCAAATTATACCTCACTGTCCTATTTACGTTAAGTATAAATCAGGAGTCAAAATACTATTTGTGTAATAGCCATTTAAATATTCTTTAATTTGTCATTGAAGTGAATATCTTCTTTAATTATTACTACTAGATGAGTATGGTGTGTACATTGAACGGAGAACGGTTCTCGGTGACAGCAATGCAAAAGCTGTGTTGGGGTGTCTTACAGACGTGGCAGTACTTTATGGAGATCAGTTTATCTTCAAACGGTACCTTCCTTACATTCAAGAAACCGTAAGTTAATAAAGCAAGTTGTATTCTGTTCCGAGGAACTATAAGGAACAACGTCGTCTTCTGATCGAGTCCACTTCACAATCAACTTAATTTTGTTCAGCCAAAGCTGAACACCTTGTTGTGCATTACAATGTAAGCAAATGTGTGCTTGGTTCTTGTAGTAGTGGGAGTTCCATAGTTTGTAATACAGCATTATTAACTGTTCTGACTAGAGCAGGTCTCCTGACGATGACTAGAGCAGGCTAGTCGAAACGTTGAGACCAATTGACAAACTCACTCCATGGCAGTGAAGTTATCTGAGAAGTCCCCTCGATCCACTAAGCGAAAGTAGTAGTAGTCCCGGCCGATTTCCTATCTCCCCAGGTAATACTTAACAAGCAGGACAGTCCTTTTCAGAACTAAGTTGTCCCCCGCATTCCGATATCTACTCCGCGATAGTAGAATAATAACAGGACAAACTCTCACAAGAACAATCTACTGTATATATGTAGCAAAGTAGATACAATCACATAGTGTTACCGCAAACCAAATATACAGCATTATTACCATTATAAATTAGTTGTTTGTGTTGTTTTTTTACCCATACGTGGGTTCGAATCCCTCCCGAGGAATATGCCTTTGGATATTTTTCACAGGACTTGGGGAAAGTATACACTGCTTAACACACATCGGTGTAAAAAAACCACAAGTAATATTTTTTATCTTCGATGCAAAAATTATCATCTATTACAATAAATTAGTTGGTAGAGCACCGACACGTTGATTCGGAGGTCACAGGTTCAAAACCCAGTAAGTCTCCCTCGTGGTTTTTTACTTGACAACAACATTTTAATAACATAGTAGACTCTCGGGTATAGCACAGTAGTGTTTCCCACTGCAGGCATGCTGCTTAAACTGCACCCAGGATGCATTGTCGCATTGTACAGTGCAAGAAGAGGCGACTTTACAGGAACCTATACATGTAAATATTTGTGAATTCCAAAACTCAAGAGATGAAATGTCCGATGGGATGTTTAATAGCAAGTGTTTATTTCACTGTACAGGTTTGTTCTGTGAGGCGTAAGATTAATCTCAAAGCAGAAGCAAACCTGGTGTCCTGTATAGTGCTTTTAAGGCATGTGATACCATTTATCACAGACTCGCAGCTCATGGATAAGCTGACAGTAAGTGACAACTCTTTCTGATTTTTTTGTTAGCTTTCTCTAAAACTTCTTTGTCATGGCTCATGAAACTGAAACGCAGGTTTTAAGAATGTTGTCTGAAATGGATTTGTGCCATATTTTGTAAATGTAGAAGTGATACGTTTGGTATGTTTTTCAGTTGATATTTTATATTTTATGGTGTTTCCATTACAGTTTATATTCAGGAAAATCCTTCAGCCTTTGGTCAATGTCGTCCAATCCTGCCAGCTGAGCTTCCCCAGTGGTGCCCAAGCGAGGGCAGTCATCTGCTACAAGCTTGTAGACGTCATGACGACGATCGGGTTGCGCATTGGCCGGGAGATGGCACGGGAGCACATGACCAGCACACTGCAGCATTTCTTTGTCTGTTTTGAACTGGTACATGGAGACAGAAGTCCAGGTGCAAAGTCATGTTCCGGTAAGCATCGCTAGCCATAAGCATCGCTGGGTGCAGTTTTATAGAGCTGTAGAATTGAAGAGACGCACATTGTGCTGCCCACATGTACAGTGGTGATGGCAATGCTGTGATTGGTCAATATGTTTAGAGGGCGGGGCTTAATGGATCAGTCTGTTGTAGTGTAATTTATATGTTAAAAATCATCAGTGTTTTCTTGTTATGTTCAGACCTGGAGCGGCATTATAATCAGTTTTCCCGTAGCACTGACAGTGAAGATATGTACTGCGAGATCAAGGTGGACTCTCAGACCAACCAGTACAAAATAGGCACACCCACCAAGCTAGAGAACCTCCATGGAGAAATGGCAAGATCCCCTAACACGCTCTCATCTCGGATTTCAGGTATAGGCAATTTTATCGTATTTGAGATTGGGACATAGGGGAGGGAATAAATAACTGCAAATTCTGATGAGTCCTCTAAAAGAAGTTTTAACAAGAAATACAATTACAAAGAGCGCACTTTGCATATCTGTCGTCTGACCACTTACCAACAATTTTAATGATAAATTTGTATTGGGGATAAAGAATATTATTTGTGTTTTTACCCATACACCCACGTGTGTTAAGCACTGTATACTCAGTACTTTCCCGAATCCTGTTAACAAAGTCATATCCCATACTATTAACATCTATTAAAATTGTTTGCGGTACCCGCTGCTAAAATATAGCATTCGAACTGCCTCAAGCTGCCGGGCAATCTCGGTGGTCTAGCGGTAAGACATCTTCTCAAGATAAAGTACCGAGTATACGCTGCTTAACACTCATCGGTGTATGGGTAAAAACACAAATAGTATTCTTTATCCCTGATGCAAATTAAACATCCATTAAAATCATGTACATTCCAGTGGAATTTTCCTGGCAGGTTGCATACTACACTGGTCATATGGGAAATTTTACATTTTGTATCATAATTTGCACATAAATGTTGTAAAAAAAAAAGCTGTACAATTTTTAACATGTGCCCCCTTTCTTCATAACCAAAAATGAAAATAATTGTATACGTTGCAATGTCCATGAAATGTAAGATTTTATGTTTTTTCTTCCATTAGGCTGTTTAACAAATCGTGCCTGCAGGAAGTCCAGGCTCTGTGGCTCTTTTGTAAACATGTGATATCACAGGTCACATGGTCTATACCTTGCTGATCACATGGTAAAAGGTCAAACAGTGTTTGAGGGAAGAAAAACAAAAATAACGCTGTATCTCCATGTTGCTAACCCGCAGATAATCTGCATGTGGATGTGCTGGAGGATGGACACAGTGTAGATCCTGAGATCATGAATGAATTAAGAGAAACATTCAGTCCCGAGATGGCCAATACAGCTTACATTCCACTCTGTCGACTCACCGGAAGGTAGCAAAATTCACAATTCTCATTGTTTAAGTCACATTTATCGGAGCATGGCAGCATCACATGGCAAATTAATGTATGACTTGTGTAATGCCAATCAAATGGTATTTATACTATGTGTGTGTTGTATTATAAAGACTACCTGTATTTATGTAGACAGTCCTTAGCAACCATTCTGTGCATCAAAAGCTTAAAGGCGTGGTTACAGTGTTGATAACGACCTAGGTCCAATTCCATGGCATTGCTTACTGCGGCATTGTTTGCTTATGGGGCCCCATAAAGCACATATCTCTTGTGAGCCATAGGAGCAGAATGCCGCAGTAAGCAGAGCCATGAAATTTGGCCCTAATAAGCATGCTACGCTGACTTGATGCAAAGATGGTACAATAGACCGATCCATTACAGCATTGGCTATGTCACCCCTGTTCACGTGGGCAGCACAATGTGCGTCTCTTCAATGCCACACTGCACGACATGAATGCGCCCTATAAGTATGCATACATATGTTTACAATTTCCAATAGGATTTTATCGTGTCGGACTTTTGTTGGACTTGCAGCAGCGTAGCCAAGGCTGTGATTGGTCAACACGTGAGGGGGCGGGGCATGGATTGGTCAATTAAGTGTCACTTTGAAATGCATATCTCCTTGAAATGCTCAAAACCTATTGTTTTTTCAATTGTTACTGCTGCATGTCAGCAGCTTTTTAAATGTTTTTTCTTTTGGGTACATTTTGCCAGTATTCACATGGAGCGAATCCTTTACAACCATGATCTCATTTGGAGATTATCCAATCAGCATGAGAAAACACTTGCAGCTCAGAGGGCAGCTGCTATTTCCACCAACACCGAGGTTGGAGATCAAGGTGAGTTCACTTGGAGACTCCTCATGAGTTCAGAGTTCATTGGTCATTCATTAATTCGACATGTCGGTGTAACAATGTTATATCTTGATTTGTTAGTAATTTTTTATCTTGCACAAAAGATGCTCCGTGTAAAAACATTGTATCTCAGCAACTAAGGTTTGTTGTGTACACCTGGGATATTTGAAGCAAGATACAACATTTTTACCCTTTCAAACTTGCACGTAGCGTAAACGAATTTGTAGTTCAAATGGAGCTTTTTCATCAATCAATCAATCAATCAAACAATCATTGGGTATTTGAAGAGCGTCATCACTCTAGTTTCTCATTCCAAGTGAAGAGAAGTGAAGTGAAGAGAAACTAAAAGACACAATAGCTCACATAGTTTCATGTGATGCTGGCAAGTGCAATGTAGTAAACGTAAGCAGATTCAAAGAGATGTGTCTTAAGCTGGCTGTTGAAGATCTGTAAAGAGTCAATCAATGTGTGTCAGTATGTGAAAAATGTAACAGCAGCTTGAAGATTGTTAAAATTGCACATGGATCTATTCTGCACTGTATTATTATATTTAAGGCCTTGTGCTAATGTGTTTTTTTTTTGGGGGGGGGGCCTAGTAAACTGAAATTTTGACTTTCCCGCATGAAGTTTTTGTAGCCCAGGTTTTAAAAACGTTTTATTAACAAAGTTATCTTTCAGATCTATTAATGGTAGCGATCACAACTGGGTTTATTGGTCACACAAAGTTACATTCACAGACTAAAAACTAAAACTTTTTATTTTAATATTTCCACATTCAAAAAGAAAATAAATTAGACAATTTTAATTTTGTAAGCAGCCCGTTGCAGTTGCTAGGTTGCAGTAGTTTTTACTGGACAATGTATGCCAGACTAGTGTTAAGGACAAGGTCTGTAATTTGAGGCAATGAATGAAATATCAACACCTCAGGTTGTTTCCTAATAACATCAGGGAGATTTTTTCCATATTCTTTGTAATTTATGCTCCCAGGAAGTTTAGGGGCTTCATTCTGTAGACCAAAGGAAAACCCAGGCTCTCTTCAAACTTGCATTCTTTGTACTTATTGCTTCCAGGAAGTTCAGTAGCTTCATTCTGCAGACCAAAGGAAGAACAAGTCTGTCTTCAAAATTTCTGCTGTGTCTCTCAAAGTAGTTGCCATGATGATAACAATTTCCCGCCATGGTGATAACAATGTCCCATGTGTTTCTTTTTTGATACTCAAATCCAATCCATCTTGATTGAGAAGAATTGATAACATTTTGATGCGATATTTTTGTAGGCGAGGCCACGCAGAGGCAGACCTCCTGGTTTGTGGACATCGGTGCACTAGGTAAGTTAGAAATGATTTGAAGGGTTGTATGTTGAAGGTACAACAAGGTGTTAGTTTGTAAACAATACATTTATGCATTCTGGAGCTAATGGTCTGGGTTTACAACATGTTACCTGTTCATGCACTGCCTTAATAACCAGAGCACTCACAAACAGGAAATACAGGAAATTCCGGTCCCCATTGCATTTCCTTCAGTTTATTTATGACTGGGTTATCAAGTTTGCAGATTACTTTGAATATGTATTTTTTTTTTTTTTCAAAAGCGTTTTAGACCGTACTAATTGATGTTATTCAGTTTTTTTTCCTGTGATCTCATTTGGGGGACGGGGCTGCACTAAAGGGTGCAAGGGTTCTGAGCCGGGGGGGGGGGGGGGGGGGGTGCTCCTCCCCCTGGTCTTGCCATGGGCTACTTGAAATACATGCAGATAATGCAATACAATGGCTTTTGTTTTGTAGAGATTGTATAGCAGTAGTTCATGAAGTCATTCATTACTTAATGCCGGGTGACTTGTAGACACGCAAAACTTTCACGGACACAGTTGCAGAGGGCTGGTAAATACATTTTTAAAATGTCCATGGGATGACGCCGGTTGATGTGATAACGAGGTCAACAGTGGTTGACTTAATAACATGTCAGGACTTAATAACATGTCAGGACTTAATAACATGTCAGGACTTAATAACATGTCGGGACATTCCATTGAGTAGTGTGCACTGTGCATGCACTCTGTTATGTTTTTCTTTGCACTGAACAAAGAGGTACTGGAATTCATGCCAAAAATCTCCCTTTTACCAGGGATTATTGTGTAATATTGTGTAATCCCCAGATCGATAAGCTGCCGTGATTGTTTTCCATTGTACTCGGTAAATAAATAATTAAATCCAGGTGCATTTTATGAGACTGTTAGTTGTCTTTACTTGGTTTAGTCACGGTTTCATTGTGACAGAGGTATTTTCAAAAAAACTTTTGCTCAGAGTGTTCCGAAAGTTAATCCCACGGGTGAGCTCAGGGAAATTTTGTGAATCTCAGAGTGAAGTGGTTGAAAGGGGTTTATAGTAAGCTAGAAGTGATATATGTCACCAAAGGTTAACCAAAATCCCTCGTTTACCTCCTAATCCCATACTCAATCATTTGAAATGTTGAATCCCTTTATCTGCCAGACAACACCGAGGATCTCCTGGACCCTGGAAACGTTAACCAGAACCTGAACGCGCAGGTCGTTGGCAACCGGATTGACATCACTAACTGCAGCAGTGATTCGGACAGTGCTGAGGAGGAAACCAGTCAAAATGTGGCCAGATCGACCAACGTGTTCAAGAGTAAACGCCAAAATCCCAGGTAAAAAATGAAGCATTCCTGCTTAATATTACACTGGTACCGCAGACTTCCACAATGTACCAGGGGCCAATTTCATACAGCACAAAAAATATCTAAGCACAAACAAAATTATGCTTACCAGAATAAGGTTATCGACCAAACTACTATGTCACATTTGTGACTGGTATCCTGCTCATTTCTGCTTAGCAGAAACTTTGTAAGCAATATTTTCTGGTTAAGCAGCTCTATGAAATTGGGCCCTGACCTTCCAGGCTATCATTGGGTGCATGGGTTTTCTGTTTGTACAGCTGGTATTATCAGGAAACCCAATGGCTTATGTACTGTGGACTTGGTCCCCATGGTCTCCTGTGGTATTTTGTGGTATGGGCCAGTTGGGCAGGAGAGTATACAGATAGTAATAGGGTTAAATTGACTTCAGTATTTAAGGCTACATATCGGGATTGAGTTGTGGCTGTGGCTGTTGACTTTACTGTAAAGTCAAGAGTTCTGACGGTGACAAATCAAAAGCTGCTGTCATTTATTTTGCTCCAGTTATTTTGCTTTACTTGCTATGATACTTCCAAATAATTCCACCCTTCCAATCATTGCCTTGATTCATCAGCTTACTGATGGGAAAGAGTAAACGGCAGCTGAAAGGAGATTGGCTGTCTTACTGGGAGAACTTCTGTGGTGAGTTTTTTTAATTTGAATGTGAAGGATTGCTTCACTTTATTAACTTTATTGAGAAATCTGTCGACCAAAGGCATGTATGTTGTTATTAATGCTCCTTAAAATTAATACACAGGAAACAACCATAAGGGCAATAAGTATTCTCTGGAGGTTTGCGATTACACCGTGGAAATATCTATGTGTTGGTTCTGCAAATTTCTTGAAACAGTAAGGTATTTCAACCGATACTGACGGACTTTGATACTTTATTTATTTATTTATTAATTCAGGCTTTAAACAAGAACAAGACAAATAAAAACAAACAGAAGCCCTGGAATAGTTCGAAAGTTAACCAAATCTTATTTCCCTTACAATCCCCTGTTCAACTCACGAGAGATATTTCCACTGTGCCTCCACAAACATCCTTGGACATTTTTGTTTTCATTTGTTTCAGTGATTATCAGTTAAACATGAATGAGATACTTGAATTGTGAACAAATTAGTTTTAGGATCCCTTCAAAGACATGGGGTTTTCAATGTAAGAGTCAGATAATTAAAAATATAAAAAAGTACAAATTTGTCGAACTAAACAGCAGGCTTGATGATTTTCTCTTCAACAGACAATGCTGAAAATTCTTCTCTGAACTTCAACCAAATCAAACTTCAGACTTTTGTTGGTAAGATGTTGTACTTCTTTGGTAATCTAATCCCAGTTTCATGGTTCTGCTTACTGTGGAATTCTGCACATATAGCCTACATAATCACGCTCTTGACTGGGTGCTGTAAGCTCAGAATTTTGTGGTCATCAGTGCTGTGAAATTCGACCCTGGCTCTATGACACTACTTTTATGGGACACTTGTCTCGTTCTTATGAAACAAAAAGGATGAGAATACCAAATACCAACTTTTCACCTCAACGTTTCCATCTTTTAGAGAAAGCATAATTATCTACTAAAGTATCTACTTTGCGGTGTAGATTGTTCTTGTTTGACCTGTCCAGCTATTTGTCTACTGTTGGGGAGTAGATTAGGATAAAATCGAAGGACTTTTAATTTCACTTAGCATTGTCTTCACTGCCTCAGAGTGAGATACTATTGGTCTCAACATTTCGACTAGCCCAGTTTAATCATCATCAGGAGACTCCCAAATTTTTGCGGCAATAGAGAAATAGCCGGAGATCTTGAGACCAGTCTCAGTATCGACACCCATCTAGAGACCCAATTTGTTGAGGTCTCGGGTGTTTCCAGGGGCCGATTTCACAAAGCACTAAGATTCATCTTAAGTTGAGTTGTCAGTATTACCATAGTGATTTGTATTGTGACATCACACATTGCTTAGCAATTAAGAGTGATTTGCACTTAAGATCAATCTTAACTCTGGTCTGGGTTTTGAAGACATGGTCTCGGTCTTGGTCTCGGAGCAAAGGTCTTTGGATCTCATGTCAAGACCTTTGGGCCCCTTAATTAATAATCATCCAAAAACATTTTAAATAAAAAGAAGGAACCCAAAAAGGATATAAAATATCAGCTGAAAGCGTAATTTTCAAGCTGCCTCTGAGGTGTGTGTTTTTTTCTTGGAGGGTGGTGCAGCTCGATCACACTTTTTTCCCTAACAACATAGAGGCTATGTGACACCCATAGTGAAGGCTGAGCAAGCCATCATAAGGGGAAAAAGCAGCAGTTCAGCATTAAAAATCCATCCCTTAGGAAAAATCTTGCCTTGAAAATTGTTTTATTGTTTACAGTACAAATGTGTCCAAGGTCTAGGTCTCAGTGTTGGTTTTGATGGGGAGGTCTTGATCTTGGTTTCGGTCTCGAACATCTTGGTCTCGGTCTTGGTCTCGAACTTTGTGGTCTCGACTACAACACTGGTTCTTACAAGAACAATCTACAAGAACAATCTACAAGCATGTGATAGATAATATCACTTGGTGTTACTGCAAACCAAATACATGTTTACATAATTTATTTGCATTTTTTAGTCCGACAGACCTCAGACTAACGAGAGTCGAACGAAGAATTGCAAAATTATTTTTATCTCTCTCTCTCTGTCAAGGTCACACTGGAGGCATCAAAGCCTTGTATGCCATGGATAATGAGAACTCCTTCATGAGTGCAAGCAAGGACAAGACCGTCAAACTCTGGTCTCTGCGTAACCACGGCGATGGGTCAGGGAAATCGTCTTGCCGCTACACCTACTCTCATCACAGGAAAGGCGTCTTCTCTGTGACCTTTCTGGAGTCACAAAGGCTTGTTGCGTCATGTGATGGAAATGTACATGTGAGTTTGCCTTGATTTTTGACGCTGGTAGAAGCTGTACTACTGTTCAGAAGCAATAGTTAAAATGTTGACCTTTTAAACAAACTTTATTTACATGAACTTTATTGAACAACAAAAGCCAACTCACAATTTTGTTAGTCTACGTAATCAAGACATGTCACAGTCTACCTATAGATCTTGTGCAACTATGTCACAGATCACACACATGCTTTCAACGTAACCATTTTGGCGATCACCTCTCCATAAGAAAAGTAATCAAGATTCATGTTTATTGGAAATATTTAACAGATTCGGGCAGGAATATTGTAATCGTTTCCGAAAACTACGTCACTTAATGAATTTACTTACCAAGTTACTTTCATAACGAAGATTTTTGAATTTAGAGTTTAAAAAGAATTTTTTTTTGTGGTGAAATTACACAACACTTAACAACACGCATGTCAGCCTGACGCACAGCAACAACATTACGCACATAATTTAGTGTAACGCACCGGATAATTGTAGCGGTTGCACGCGACTGAAGTACGCGCTGGTGATCACCAAAGTGACTGCACAAGATCTATTGGCAGAACCAACACTATAAACCATTCAGCATGGAGAAAGTGCATGCTGAACTGAAAAGAATCTTTAACATGGAACAAACTCCCTGTAACACTTTGGCAGGCAACCTCAAAAAGCATGTTCAGAACAGAACTTACTGGACCTAGTTTGTTCATATTACTGTGAAAGTCCCTCGGTGAATTTTCTTGTGTAGTGAATGAAAAAAGTTTGTAATAATTATTTCTAGGGTACAGAAAGGATAATTATCTCCCAGAAGAAAATGTATTTGTTTTCTTGATGGATAGGAATCCTAGGTGTCCAGGTTTTTAGAGAGATTTTTTCGGGTTGGGTTTGTAGCAAAGAATGTACCCCTCTTTCTTTAGCCAAATTAGAGTTTTTTTTATACTGTTCCTCAACATTTACAAACAGCAGTAGAAATGGTGGGAAGAAAACGACTGCAAAACAACTGTGCTCTAAATTCTTTGTCTTTGTTGCACCATTCTGTTCAGCTGTGGGATCCGTTCACTGGTGCCCAGGTACACCGCTACGATCTTGCCAAGTTTGTGCCAAGCCTTCTTGTCAGGATGCCGTCCCCTAGCCCAGTGCTGGTCGTTGCCATGGCAGACTCCAGCGTAAGGCTTATAGACACACGTAGCAGCGTTGTACAACAGGAGCTCAAAGTGGCATCTGGGACCCTGGGTAAGTTGTTGTGACGTCATGGACGGGTCATGGAGGGATTTCATAGAGTTGCTTTAGCAGAAACTTTCCTGCTAAGCAAAACTAAGCAGGAAACCAGCCAAAGACGGTATAATAATAAAATCATAATAATGGGAACTTATATAGCGCCGGTATCTGACAAAAAAGGCGTTCATGGCGCTCTTAGTAACTACCACAAAGAAATAAAAAAACAGAGTTCATTAAACACAAATAAATACATAACATAAGATAGGGGTCAGATGGGGAAGGCAAATAGGGAAAAAAAAAACATGTCCACCCTCAAGCCTCCATCGAAAGCTTCCTTAAACAAGTACGTGTGATTTTGGCTGGTAACCTTAATTTGGTTAGCTCAATTGTTTTTGCTTAGGTTGTTTTTGTGCTTAGGCAACTCCATGAAATTTGGCCATGGGTCTGACTTCATAAAACTGTGAAGCACATAATTTTTCCAAGCACAGAAAGGTCTTGCTTAGCGGAATCAGGGTACCAACTAAAATACCACATAATGGCCATTGCTCATGCCTGGTTCCTCACAGTTTTCTGCTTAGCAAAAACGTTTGTTACATTTACTGATTATTATCGTTATTACACTGGGCCCAGGTGTTGTTTGTCATCACTCGTCATGCTGAATGATACAGCAGTCGTCTTAGGATTCTGTTGGACAACGTATGTTTGTAGGTTTTGTTTTAATACTTTTAACCAGTTTGCTTTGGAGGACACAATAACTCGCAAAACTCTTGTACGTAGCACACAGCGGCGGGCTTATAAACTTGCATTCGAGTTTCGGTGGTCATGTCAACTGTCGTGTGCACTGGCAACTGTTTCACGGAGTTCATGAGGTCATGGTTCGGTGGCCCTGGGCAAAAGGCACTGCAAACAATGAACTGATTAACTCTTTGCATGGATTTGTCCCTAATGCCTTTATCGAACACCCCTTCCTTATACATACCAGCCAAGATTTTTTAAAGATGGTTTACAGTGCATTGTCATCATGAGGCCTTTCATCTCTCTGCGGGATGCCATCTGTTTGACCCGGTATGGGTTGATGATCAACTTTCCAATGGTCTGATTGTGCTTCAGAAACAACTGTAAAAAGACTGTAAAAAAACACAAGCCATTAAAATCTGTAAATGTCTTTGAGCAAATGTCTTTATACGGGTGTCCAAACTAAGTTTCATTGACGAAACAAATTATTTATGGCTGGGGGGGGGGAAAAAAATTGTGGTTTTTTTTTTACTGAAAATAATCCTGCACAGGTAACGGGAAAAGGATTTTTAATCCCAAAGCGAACTGGTTAAAGCATGTGCACAACATTGGTAAGATTGAAAAAAATAAAAGTTCACAGATTTACACGTAACTTACATGATAACAAGATGGTCAAGGTGGATTTTATTTTGCCTGAAATGCCAGAGTTTTCTAGAAATTAGTTTTGATCTTGCGAGTTCGAAATCTGAAGTTTAAAAATACATGTAGTGAAAACAGTGATTGGATTTTGTGTGTGTGTGTGTGTGTGTGACCTTAATGACCAATTGAGCTTCACAGGTTTGTTATTTCATGTACATGTTGGGTCACATGAAGTGTGGATACTGGTCTTTGACAATTACCAGTGTTTGCAGCATGCTTTAACAGTCTTTTAACATAAAGTTGACCAATGTTAGCATTTTTTTAATATTTGTATTCACGTTGTCGGTAGTGTTTTGGCTCTGTATGTTTTTATTTTATTTCTTAAAGGAGTGTCTTTTGTTGTTGTTCTTTCAGGACTCATCCGATGCCTAGCCGTCAGTCCGGGCAGTTCTACTCTGGGGGTGGGTCTTTCCTCAGGAGTGCTGTCCATGGTTGACCTGAGTTCCGGGTTGTTACTGGGTGGATGGCGTGCTCACGATGGAGAGGTGATGCAGGTAAAAGACTCTCCGTGTTTCCTGTGCTCTAATTCCTAGACCTGCAGAAAAACAAACTTGCATGATTCGGCTGAGCAAGAACTGGTTGGCTACAAGTCACAATCAAAATACGTGACATAGTTTGGGTAACCTGTTTTTTGTATTGCACCATACTAAAAATGGACGTTGCTGTCATATAAATGAGCACGCTCCGTTGGAGACCATTTGAAAGTTGGAAGTTGTTGGATTACTGCATTCTAAAATTCTTATGGAAAAATTATATGGGTACTGGACCCATATTTATGGCTCTACCAACCAAAGAATTCCCTTCTTTTGATCCCCATTCCATTCTTTCGCAGAAGTTCTCATCATCTGTAAGTCTTGATTTATTTACCTACTGTAAGCAGCGCCATGACATTAGCAGAAAGTTTAAGAGTAACATTTAAAATTGAGCCCTGCTCTTTTAAGTAACTGTATTCTGCGTTTGATCACTCTTGTTATCAAACCTTCTTGTGATAATTAAAAAGTAGAGCTGAACTTTGTGAATTGCTTTCGTCACAGATAAAAGCTTGCAGTGGTAACCGGTTCCTGACATCATCTGTGGATCATACCATTGCACTATGGAGGGAAGATGGAACCAAAGCATGCACTTTCAGAGGTACGTCAAGAGTAGGGATATTATTTAATGAAATTCTCACACCAGCCTAAAACTCGCACTGCACTGTATAACACTTAGTTGTATTGACTTCCAAAATGGCACAACCTATTATATTGTGATTATGACATCAGGTGAATTGGGTCAATACCTGACATAGAAATAATTAATAATTAAGGCTTTGAGACGCCTGTAGATAAAGCACGTAAAGCACTATGTCAAAATATTATAATGATTATGATTATTTTTATTACGTCATAAATCATGTAAAGTAAAACACGAAATGCAGAGCTGTAATTAACAATTGCATGTTACTTTTCACAGGCACGCAGGATTTTTGATTTGATTCATTCTATGTGAGAAAGTTGTTGTCTAAAGGTGATCAAGTTCAGTGGTTGGCGTTTTATTTGTAATCCTTAGGCGCGTCAGAGCCCGTCCACTGCATGAGCGTTTGTAATGGTCAGATTGTATCAGCAACAACATCTAATAGAATTGGAATCCATACCTCCTTGGATCAACAGGTAAGTAATGTGGACAGCCTAGAGCACAGTTCAATAGACGTAGATTTTGTGATGCAAGGAGATTCGCTGTTGAAAGTGCCCTCATGAGGTCAAAAATACGGTAAATTGGGTAAAATGCTTTTGTAATTAGAATTCAAGACAAGATTTTTATGTTTTAATAAGTGCCTTCACGGTAATATGCACCATCTTGTTCAAATGGCAGATTTTGTTTTATTTCGAAGACATGTTGCTGCCTGTGACTCGGCGCTGGACTTTCATGCACGCATCGGGAAGGCACATGGAATTTCTAGCACCGAGTCGCTGGCAACTCGTGTTCAAAGTAAACAGATCTGCCCCTTGAACAAGATGGCACATTTTACCGTGAAGGTGCTTTTTCATTTATGTTTTGGAAAATGTGAAACATCATCATTTGCTTTAAACATTTGTTGTATTGTTACGTTTTTGAAAATTTCCTGCAAAATGAACCCTCATGCCTTATGTACAAAAACTGTTCACAAAAAAACTTAAACAGTGTCTCGTTAAATCCTTGTGATTTATCCAAAAAAGAAAATCTTCACCTGTTGATAATCAAGTATTTTGTAACATTTTGACCGTTTGATTCTTCTCTCTTTTGCAACTTTCCAGGCTTCATTTTCGAGCCATCGTGTACGCTCAGATTTGGTGAAAGGAATGGTGACCACCCTCGATGTGATGCCTTTGAATCGGCTCTTCCTTGTTGGCTCTGATAGTGGCTCGGTCACTTTGCTGGCATAACGAGGGAGAAGCCTCAGGAGGGGACAAACAAGCCCAATATGTTAAGATTTTTCTGAGGTTTCCACTCTCTTTGACATTAGGAATTATCTTTTTTCAGGAAAACATTTATGATGATGTTCAAGGTTGGTTAACTCTTTCACAACAGCGTGCCGTTCACAGCAGCTCGGTGAATTACTTGCAAGTGGCTCGAAATCATCACAAAATAAAACAACTCCGTCGCAGCTGTACATTAAATTCCAGTGTGAAAGAGTTAAGACTCTTTGGACTCCTCAGGCCTTCACTTGTATTTTCACATTATTATTTTTTTCAGGCACACCCTATGGTTGGACATGCAGCACAAAAACCAAGCCCGACCCACCCCCAGTAGCCCAGCCCTAACCACCGTAGTATTTAGTACTTGAATAACTAAGTCTCTCCAATTAGATGGACATGTTTATTGTCCCTTGCACCATTGTCACAAATGGCTTCTGTCTGCCACGCTCGCCATTTTGGGAGTCAAATTGCAGGTAAAAATTATGGTAAATGCGTAAACACAGCATCGCTTAGCATACACACAAGGGGTCATTGACTCTCAAAACAACCAGTATTATTGTGATAGTGACGTCAAATGAATGGGGTGTATTGTAAATGGACGCATGTTGGGTTTTTTCCCTGCGATATTTTGAGACATAAACCACATGACCTTAAAATGACCTTTGTGACCCAAGTAAAGTGTGGGAAATCAGCATTGAAGTTGTGTATACCTTGACTGCAGTCTTTGATTTTAGAATTTGTATAATTTGCAATTTCTGAAAAGGGTAGAAATTTATAGCTTATAATGCGTGGCATTACACGTATGGAATACAGGGCACTGCTAGGGTTAATGTGAAGAAAACAAGACACAACTATGATGCGATTCTGAAATTATTTAACATTATCAAACAGTTACATGTACATGTATATGTGAGTTTTCTATGTAGGGTTTGTACATAAACAAACTCAACATGCACTTCACTTTTCCCTGACTTTAAGCATACTTTAAACACTATACAAGTTAAAAATGCTAACCGACAATTGCATTCACTGACCAAGTAGGGCCTACAGTTCAGCATTCTCAAAAAGATAAATGAATGAATTCCAATCATTTAGTCTGTGTCCTGTAAGGTTAATTGCGATAAACGTAACACTCCCTTAGGTCTAACAAACCAGGGGCTATGATTATTGCAGCTCACTGTAAAGTTTGAGTCTCAAAGGTCCCAGTAATGACAAAACTTAAGATAGTTAATGGAGAAAGACGGGGGTAAGATGTATTAAATTCAATATGTCTGGCATATCTGGGGTCAAACAATGGAAATGTAGTTGTGCCACGCACAACTCTCAGCCAAAGACAGGTCTTCCTTGACCTCAGTGAGGGCGCTGTTTGAGCTTGTGACGTCACATGCAAGGGGTTTATGAAATGGATGAACATCAAGCAGTGGCCCTATTCCCCCAAAAGCACAAATCAATTTTTGCCTACCAGAATAACGTTACCAGCCAAAGTATCATATCACACATACCATCTGTGACTGGTATCATGCTTATGGTTGCTGAGCAGAAAAATGTTAGCAATAATTTATTGTCTGCTCAAGCAGCTCGTTTATAAAAGCCAGTTCCCTAAAGTTTGGAGTCACTTATGCTCGACAGCAATTGTGTTCGGCAAACCAATCGCACGGGATGATGTACACATTTACTACAAGGCATTTGGGATGGGTTAAAAGCAGAAACTGATGCTCAGAGCATTTTGAAAGTTTCAGCTCATTTCGTTGTTTCAATTGCGAGAAAATGGTAAAAATGCATTCAGCATTTTCGTACGCATTCTTGGGCAGAGTTTTGGTCTCATGAGACGAAAATTAATTTTTGATCTGATGTCATTTATTATTTAAAAACGATAACACTTCAGACGGAAATATTTCGAGGAAAGTTTTCTACCATCATTATCTTTATACCATGTAAGGTATATGTAAGGTATCTGTGAACATTTATGTTTTTCTTTCTTACCAATGTTGAGCTGGGAATTTACCGCTGCAAGCTGTGTGGAATTGTACTGGATGTAGCTTTGTGGTCTTTATGCAAAATGAGGTATTGTTGAAATCAGAAGCCAAAAGTGCAAATTAGTCAAAGTCTCGTACTAAGAAACAAGATGCCAGTCTTGTTTGTGTTATTTTAAAATCTGATTTGTTGTTCTCTACTTAAACAAATCAATGTGATGTAGGGTTGATTGTTCCATTATAAGGCGTCTGATATTCCCAGTGTTCCATGCTAAATGTGAAGTTTGTTTTTCAACCTTTTTTTTGTGGAAAATGGACAAACCATTTTAAAAAGTCAAAATAACGTTACACGTGAAAAGAAATTCTAACAAAATGGTGCAAATAAAACGATTGATAGTCAGAATAAGTTCAAAGTAATAGATATTTATATTGCGCCTTAATGCAACACCTCAAACGGCTTAACACATAGCTTAATACAAATTTAATAAAAAGAGACACAATTATAGACGTTGGATATGTAAATATACGTGTACAACAATTATAAAGAATCTAAAAAGTTGGACTTATTTTGGAGAATCTAGCACACCAGTAAGGCCCTTATTGATTGTTAAAGTACATGTCATTTTACTGAAGATACATTATGGTGAATGTTGTCGTTTTTTGTAAAAAGAAAATGTTCTATCTAAATAAATATATATCTATATATTTTTCAGCATCGTAGAACTGTGTGAAACTGTTTTAAACTGTGTTAATTATCTTTTTTTTCTTTTGGCAAAATTACACTATTTTGCAGATTTGCATATTAATGATGACTATAAAATGATTGCAATATTGAATATCTTCACGTGTGTCTTCAGTATCTGTGTATTGCCGGAAATGTAAACGGAATATTTTTCGAATGATTTTTTTTAAGGATCTTTATGTTCCTTTCTCGTTGATGTTTTTGCCGAAAGCTTTTTTTAGTTGATCATAAACACGCATCGCTTGGCATAAACACATCCGATTTGCAATCTGAAATTATGCACGTATGGGGAAAAAATTACATGCGTAATTCCATATTGCGAACCGGGCATTTTGTTCGGCAGGCAGGAGGATCACGTGCGTATGTTAGCAGAACATTTATTGTAATTTAGGCCACTGTAGTTGTTCGATCGTAGTTCAAATCTGATGTGTCATTCACTTGTTCTACTAATTTCTACCTCCATGTTCTAAGTATAGATGGTAGAAAAACGCAGACAGACCATGGAGGTAGAAATTACAGACCAATCTACGCTGTAGCTGATGGGGCTTTTTAGGATTGCCGAGGGGAGCATTTTAAGGTCCAGTTTGGGGGATTTATATTGTCACGGCCACCTTTAATTATCCCCAGTTAATCCAATCCCCTCCCCATCCCATATCATAATCCTGATGTGCACGTCACCAGCTGGTGTAGCACGTGGATGGACAGCCAATTGACTACCCGTGCAGATGTAATTATTGCAACATTGGTTAATGGGTTTGCATAATTCTAGGCCTATAATATCCTACTTGCTTTCTCGGTTTAATCAACCATCTCTATGTATTCCATTCTGGCCTGTGAGATTTAATTTCATACAGTATTTCTCGTCCCACATAGGAAGTTCAGAATTAAAATAATAGGGAAGTATTAAGACATTCGAGGATGGACAAACCTTGATGGGGCTATGAATGTAAAATGTTTTGGTTCATAAAGTTATACCCTACTCGATCACCCTGTCATGGCAGCACGCCCAAAAGACTTAATTGGCCCGTACGCTCTAAAAACTCATGGGTCATCATAACTGACCAGGATTCCTGCTCCCGTCGGGCCTGACCCATTTATGGGTCAGTATGACCTGTAATCCGTGTGGCAAATGACACAGAATCCGAGTTAAAATCCCATTTGTGAACCAGTTTCCGGGTCAGCCTGACCCAGAAATAGGACAGGCCCCCTGGAACCCGGAATTCGGGTCATCAATTTTGACCCGGGAGTAGGCCTATATTTTTATCATGGTTCGAAACTGCTTACCCGTAGGCCTAGTTACATTTCAAATAAACAATATAAAAATACGGCGACTCAGCCTATTTTTCGCTAGTATAAATATTTGGGTGTGGTTTTATTAGTCCAAAATATTTTTCCCGTATCCAGACATTTTTCATATCGGGGTGGGGAGGGCTAGAGGGGCAAAGACAAAATTTGGGGCCCGGTGCTGTTTAATGTACCGACTCATTCTGGTGCATTCTTTTTAAATCTCATTTGGGGGAGGGGGGCTCCCGCCCTGACCCTCTCTGGTTACGCCCTTGCCCGTGTCCGCTTTTCACGTGGATATTTTAAAAGTTATTTAAAAAAAAATTTTTTACTGCCATGTAATTTTAAAGGTAGAAACAAACTCAATAGCTTTCGAGCAGTTAATTTGGGGAAAGGAAAGGGTAGGCTACTGCAGCAGTTTATTTATAATCCTCCATTTTTAATTAATGACATGTAAAATACAAAGCAAGTCCATCAAAACGTGCGGATCGGCTATAGACTGGTCCCCGTCCCAATAACTATCATAAATTCGATCGGCAGACGTCGGGAGAATAGGTAGCGAAAGTGAACCCGTGCAGTAGGCCTAACAGTGGATAGCACTTTTTCTGCAGTTCAAAATTGCCATCGTCGAAAATTGTCCGCACTTTGTAAGGATTCCGGGTTTTGGGGAATCGATTCAAAAAAACAAAATGTCCCCATTGAGAATCATTACGACCGTGGCAATTTAGGATTTAAAAAACTTTGGTCATTGGATGCAGTTGCGGCCTCCATGACTATTCTAGACTGTGTAACCATTGTATAGCTTTTGGGAAGATTAGCGGTGTTTTGGGGGGTTTTTATATAGCAAAACTTCACTTGGAACAAACTTATGCCACCACGTGGGGCTGGCCAACGTCCACCGCTTTCAGCACACTATAGTTGCAAAAATAACTAAACAAATAAATATGGCCTAATGTTATTGTTATCTTTTTTTCATTTTTGTTGTTTTTCATTTTGTTATGGTCGTTGTTGTTTTTTTGTTGTTTTTTTTATTTGTCTTTTCACGAACATTGATTTGTGTTTCTGTTATGCACATTACAATGAAGCATCACTTATACTGGCTATTCATTTTTTTTCCAGCGCCGAAAGAAAGGTTCATTGTGTTAATGATTGTATGAAACTGTTTCTTAAAAAAAAATTCAAAATTAACACGTTTAAAATTATGTTTTAATTAATCGATAGCAAAGCAGCAGTTTGGCATATTACAAAACAAAAACTAAATCCCTATAGCTTTTTAGTACATGTAGGCCTATAAAATAATGTCTGTAGACAACATACAGCCGTCGTGTGTACGTGTGTCAACGTGACATTACCGCTGCAGGTACAGCCAATCAAAAGTGTTCAGTCCTTATTTGGTGAAAATGAAGTTGATGCCTCGCCCATCAAGTGACGTAACGCCATGCCTTGGCCGTCCGCATAGACTGGCCCTTCTTTTTGATCCGCCGAAGAAATACAAAGGCTCTGGGTGTAACGGTGATCTGGGAATGGATGCTCGTCGACATGCCCATCACTGGTGCGCGCAAATTGGCCAAAATGGGTAAGTGTCGTTGGCATAACCAACTAAGGTCAAAGTTTAATTTCCGTGATATTGATGGCCCAATACCTACCGTCATTGTGGGGTGACGCCAGATCTTCTTGCTATGCTGACCCCGTCAATGTTATTCGATTTTATTCACAGTTTTAAGGCATAAAAACAAGCATTAAAAAAAAAAATAGTTTCAGAATTGTTTTAATTCAATCACATGATCATAATATGGTTTAGAACCAAATTATATTGGTAAATAAGTCGTAAATTTATACATTATGTTTCCATCCATTGGCCCTATTTCTAGACTGCATATTAATACGCGTAAAAAAACTAATTGTTTGGAACAAGGTTTTTCATTGGTTATTTTTTATATTTACCACGCAATTTGGTGTTTCTATCCAATCAAATGTGCGGTGATATTGTTGTGGTTCTTATGGCCATCCTATTTTATTTCATTACTCCTCCGCGCAGTTTACGTACAAGCACGTTCCTTTTCGTCTCCCTCTCGGTCGTGTGAATCCAGGAAGAAGTTTTAAGTTCATCTTTCCCAGCGTAGAAAGCGGCTATTGAAAATCAAAATGGTAAGTTAGCAATTAAACTTTTGAATTTCGAAAACGAAGGAATGTCATATTTGTTGTATTTTTAAAAGTATCACATATTTTACTTAAGAATTTAAATTATGTGATAAGGAAGCAAGTCCGTTGTTGAAAATGGTGTTGAACCGGTCGTCACGCCATATTCAGGACATTGTCATGCTACTCCATGGGTACTCACCACGCACTAGCTGACTGCTGCATAATGAAGTGCATGCATGACATGTCTTGGACTTGGTTTAACTAACAATTACATTTTCTTTATAGACTACGGCGCTAGTGCCCCAATAAGCTGGACTACCCCCGCTTCTTGGCCCTACGAACGCTATGACCCAAATTTAGGGTTCAACTTTCGAATCAAAACTTACATTTTTTTGCTATAATAAAATGTTTCCATCCTAGCCCCATACATTGTGCCAATAGTACGCTGGACTCCCTCCGCTTCTTGGCCCAACAAACCCTGTCCTCTAAAACCAGACATTAACTTTCGAATCGAGACTTACTTTTTTTTGCAAATTTATCCCTCAATGATCAGTCGGTCGTTGCTGTCAGACATGTCAGACTCTCAGGCAGAGTCTGGAGAAGATTTCCGCATGGTCCCCCGTGCGAGAAATCCTAGGCTTTTGCTGGAATTTTGTGTCAAATCTCGGTGATATAAGCCCATGTCAACGACGGCGGAGGAGCCATGATGGTTGCTGCTCAGCGCGGGTCGTATTCCTGCACTAGTCTTTACTCCAGCAGTCTTCTTGCGGCATTTACATTGTCTGTTAGCGTTCGGCCACGGACGACGGCACGACGAACAAATACACACACATAGCGACACGAAAAAGACTAGTGCAGGAATACGACCCGCGCTGAACAGCAACCAATGATACGACAATAGCCAATGATACGAGGTATGACTTATTTTGGTGGAACTTGTGAAAAATCTCAAAGCTGATACACACACTTATTTTGGTCGAATTTTATGGCAAATCTCGGCACGTTCAAACGTCGTTGGAGCCATGATGGTTGCTGTTGTGCATGCGCGCGCGCTGTGTACAGCGCTATATTCTGACTATAACTACTCTAGTCTTTATTCCAGCAGTCTTCTTGAGATGTTTATGTCGAAGTGATGACTTCAAGGTTCCGAGCAGACGTCATAACTAGTCAAATTACATGTACAATGTTAAGAACATTACTAAAATAAATCTTTGAAAATCGGTATCATATCAACCATATGAGACCGTAAGTTGTTTTTTGCAGGAATAGGTAGAGATAATGTAGGTCTTTATTTTTTGTCATGTGCGTGACCTCTACTTTCAGTCGAAACTGGAAGTGCCTTGTAATTTAAAAGTGGTATTTTCTTTAAGTTGCTTTGAACTATGTTAGTGTCCTGCAATAGTTTAAGTTAAAAAAGATATTACTGATGACAACATAAAATGCAAGAACGTCTCTAGCGGCAGGTTGAAAACAGTTACAAATGCACTTTTACTTGAATGTCTGGCAAAAGTTATTGTGATCACTTCAAAATTGGTAAACATAATGACCTTCATCCAAACAACAAATGTGTGAAGTTTCAGGTTGATGGCATCACAAGTCTCGTGGTATTACATTAAAGGTGCACTTTTTGACGGCATGTATCTAACGAACCATACGTTTAATAGAGTTGAATCTTGGTATGTGTTCAGACAAAGATGTGTTACAAATAAATCTGAAATGACGTCTTGATGACGTCATCCTATGAGTTTTTAAAGTTTTTGTGTTTGTTTATATTTGAAAGGCTATTCAAATTAGAAACGTATAAAATGAAAGAAAAAGTACTTTGATCTTCAAAGATTAGTAGGAAGTCAACAACCTGAAGATTCATAGAAGTTCCTGTTTTTGTGTTTTTCAGCCGGCATCAGGAACAGCACTAGACAAAAATGTGAAGGAGGAAATCGAGGCATTCAAAATGCAGCAGCACGTAAAGAGAGTTCCATGGATGCTTTTGGAAATACTGCCAAATGAAACTGGGATCGATGTTGTAAAGGTTACCCAGAAAGCTGGACCCACTGATAGTTTTGATACTCTCCGGGAATTGCTTAAAGAAAGACCAGCTGTATATTTTGTATTGGACTATGAACCATCAGAAGAGCAAATAGCTAAATTCAACATCCCCAAAAACAAGAATTTCCCATTGACATGCTTTTGGTAAGTAGAGTTATAAAGACATGTAGCATTGGAATAAGGACAACAGTAAACTTTTCTGGTTAATTTCAAACAGTGCCACTTTAAGGGTTTTATTTGTGTCGGTCTGAAAGCTTACTGATTATGAAGTTCATACCAGTAGCAATCTTCCATAGAAATATTTCTGTCTGAAATACTGTCAAAGTCGGGGGGAAAAAATAGAATTTGAAGACCCCGATTTTAAATTTGGTTGTAACAATCAAAATTAAGGACAATGTGTTTAAGTGTGCACAGCTTTTCACTATTTTCTCCTGACTCAGCTGACGGATTGAGCCAAAATTTTCACAGGATTGTTTTTTTCACATAAATATCGAGTCACACAAAGTAAGAACAAGCTGCACTATCAGGTTTACCAATAATTTACCTTTAAGCATTATCCTTTAGGACTAAATATTTATTGTAAAATTATTTACTCTGACTCTATGAGATTAAAGAATTTCATGGAAGGCCTTTGCATCCACAGTCATTGGAGCCCTCAAAAATGTTCTCATAGTTGTAAAGATTCTCTCAATATAATGCCCTTTTGCAAAAGGAAAGAGGCCTCTCCCCTTCATAGGTTAGATTCAAGGCCTTAACATTTAACACAAATTCTTCTCCTCAATTCTTTTTGTGAACGGACACAATCAGAGAAGAACTGTACATGGTGAGGGCTTTACAAAATAAGAACATTAATATGTGGTTATGTATTTAATCAACACACACTACGAGCTACTGTATTCATTCTATTTAGTTTGGATCAGCTAACAAAAGAAAGCAGAGTAAATCTTTATAAATTCTGCAAAGCATACGTGCAAATTTGGTTGGGCTCTTTCAAGATCGCAACTCTGACAATTTGCTTACAATGGTGATTCCTTGTCATTGAACTAAATTTAAATTAACTTGACTTTTTTCTTATCCATTTCAGGTCCAAGGAAGATGCCAAACCAGCAGATAAAATGAAGTACTCAGCCACAGTTGGAACACTGAAAACAGCCACTAACTCGTTGAAAGCGTACATTGAGGCTCATGATTTCGATGAACTCAGTGACGATGCTGTATGGGAAAAGGTTAAGAAAACATATTAAGATAAACGCTAAATAGCTTGTCCATGTAGCATTCTTTTATGTTTATGGATATCCCATGTAGTGAGATTGGTGTATATGAAGGGAGGTTAAGAATCTGTTATATATGTTGTACAAAATACAACCATCCTTTTGAAGCAAAAATTATTATAAATTGGTTTACTTTCCTATTCACATTTCATCATACAGCTGTGTGTTACAAACACTGAAGCGTTTTAGAAAAGGCAAGGGTGTGTCCTGGTGAATTGTGGGGAGCGTGTGTATTTCAAATATGGTATATTGCAAACAAAATATCAAATTGATTTTTCCCGCAAAGGTCAAACCCCCAGGTATATATCTATATATATATGGTTGTTGGTTTGCTTTGTTTTGATTGTTGAAAATAAAATGTGGCTTTCGAAGGGTATGAACATCTATTCTTAGCCTTAACATTTTGTTTTAGCCATCATGGAACCTTTTCCTCATAGAAATTTTTGAATCAATTGAGAAATCTGCAACACTCAATGTATCCTTTTGTGTGTAGTGGAATACAAATTTCCGTTGGGTTTCAACAGAAATTCTTGGAACTGTTTTGCCTACTTTGAAAGCTCACAAATATTGGCCATGTGTGCTTGCTTTAAGACGCATGCAGCGAAATGTATACACCCACTTGATTGATTGTGTAAGTGGTTTAAGTACCAAGTATTGTTTGTAGTGGCACACCTTTTGTTTTAACTTCATTGATCCCTACTGTCCATTTGATGTCAATGTTTTTTTGGCTTTGGGAAACAATATTTTATATTAAAAAAATAGTCCATGCTAAATAAAACTATGTATTTTAACTTTTCAGTTGAAAATCAGAATAGGTTTTGAGTGTCATAAGAATTATCAAGCCATGTTCTATAAATGTAGTTTTAATTAACGCAAAAAAAATTTTAAAAAAAAATCACAACGTCTCTCAGTAATTTCAAATAAATGATGTTACATCTAGTATTGCGGTAAAGTGGTGCATGTGGTTTTATCATCAAAACAAAACAAAAATGGTGTTGAATTATGATTGTGAATTGACCTCTAAAAAACATACATCAGATCTTTAAGCAGATTCAAGAGTTTACAACTTAACATACTTATTCTGAAAGTTAACACGTTTACAGGTAGATTTAGAAATGCTGAGAGATTGACAGCCTGTAGTTTTGTAAGTTGACAGACAGTTCATCTTTTGTTCAAAAGTGTACAATAAGCCCCCCAACATCCAAGTCATTTGGATGACTTGTTACTCGCATGATGGGGTGGTTTTTCAACAAAAGCATAAATTATCTGCAAAGTTGCAAAATAACAGATGACTAATCTTTTAAGTGGAAACTAAACTGGGGAAAAAATCTGAATGAATGTTAAATATAACGTAAAATAAAATGGGTGTGCTTTGAAATGACATGAGGGACTGCTCTACAAAGTGGTAAGAGTCTGTTCATGCATGACTCAACTACATGTACGTATGAAGGTAACTGTTCTTTGGGATCTGTAATCATGCACAGGTGAATGAAGTTGAGTGCAGTCTTTCCCGTATCATGACAATAGAAGAGTTTCAACGCTGCTTAAATGTACTGTCCTAAGTGCTCATGTAAAATATCTAGCCAGTGAGGGGTTTTGTTTGTTGAAGCACCAGTTAATATTTGTTTTGTACGAGTACAATACTGGACACTATGAATATTACCTTGGGCAAGCCGGTAGAAACTTGCTTCTCTTTGTTATTTAAACCTTAACTCGATATGACATCACAGCCCTTAGAAATTGACCCTTGCTTGCTTCGGTTCTCTTGAAGAACTAAATGCCACCCAAAGAAAATCAGACATAATAAGTGTCTACTAACTTTTATAATTTATAGGCCTACTAGATGAAATATTTCTTCCTAACACACGTTATGTCTACTCTTGAGATCGACTTAAAAATGAGACTATTTGAGTAAGAATTGTTCCAAGTAATTATGGAAATTACACGAAATGTTTTGATGAAGAATGCTCAAATTGTATGTTCTTTTATATACTTAGTTAATACATGTAGTTTGTAATCTGCTTTATATTAAAACGGCCTCCGCATCCATTCATATGTATGCATAAAGTCTCACACTTTTTTATTTTCAATGTGTTATTTTTCATTTTAGAAAAGTGTTTTAATCTTGGATTAATAGGATTCCCGTGTGTTGTTTGACCAGGGGTTTTGTTCACACCCACTACACTGGTTTTGGTCTGAAGTGTAAAGTCATGCTTGCATAATTAATGAGGCGGGAGCGTTTTATACTACAATGTGTGAAAGGTTTCCTGGAAGGTAATTTTCCTGCAATGATTGGAACGGTGGGCAGGGGTCGCTTGCATTATTTAAGGTGGCTCATTATAATAAGATATTTTGGGGTGTTTTTTTCTAGGTTATAGAACTCTTTCTTTTACCACTATTACATTTTCACCACAAAGCCATAGATTATAAATGGCATACTAAACTGTGCAATTTACTGGAAGTTGCCCTTGCATACAGTATTATCTTCAAACACTCAGATGACTGTTTAAAGTACATTATGATTGTCATCAATCATGAAATATGATATAGGTTGAAATATGGGCCGACAATTATTATGATAGTGACAACAATTGAATGAGGAAAAGATACAACCATGCTCAGAGTTGCATGAGTAAAATCACGGGGGATCTCTCTGGAGGAAATAAAGATAATTAAATAAGGAAATGGTGGTCAGTATGAGGAAATAAGATAAACTATTACCAAATGCAGTCAATGCACATGCATGTATTCATAGACAATCGTACACTGTTCATGTCCATGCAGACAAAGATCGAGGTTACCTCTCCGTATACCCTCGAACCCTCATCAATGCTGTGATGATTAGGTGCACATCGACAAAAAAGGTTGCAAGCAAGCATTCCTCCATCTAAAACTAAAACGACTTGCAAAAAGATGACCTGGTGCATACCGTGGTCATTTCTGGTAGGCCTAAGTGCTGACATGTGGCTGTTTAAGTTTATGAATGTATTTCTGGTAATGTAGTAAAACGCAGAAAAAATCTGATACGAATAGATAACATGATAATTCACCATAAATATCGACTGCTCAATCGGCCAGATTTCACTCTTTTTTTTCAATTATGGAGAAAGCCTGGGCATGCGTCTTTGCATTCCAAATCACCCAGCGGGCTCATAAGTTTGTTTGTAGTGAGATGCCACGAGTGGCGGGCACGTTAGCGGCTCCCAGTAAATTCGTGGTAAATCTTTTCAGAAATCAACATGTGACTGTTATGTCGTCATAAAAAGGTGTGTTTGTGTTGTGTTTTTTTACTGGAGACGCACACAATGCCAACATTTTAATCGGGATGATTCATAGTGCATAATGTGCTTGGTGGTCGGTGGTGGGACTTGGTCATCACTCTGATCATGGAGGATGAATCACAGTGAGATACCTGCTTCACGATGAGTTATATACATGTACAATGAACGACATTGGGCCGGTGGCTTTGATAGTGTTGGTAGTTTTTTGAGTGGGGGGAAAGAACCACTATACAATTCATCAGTTGGGTATGTAGGACATGGATTGAGACAGCATCGGAAATCCGTCCCACCGGCTTTGGCCATTGATTTCCTTGTTTGGAAAAGGTGTTCTATCAGCAGTGCTCCGTGCAATGCACATGTACATGCTGGTCTGCTACAATAATATGCACTTCCGGATGGAGGAATGAGCCCATGATGTTGTGAACAAGCGGTGAAGGACAAACCCGTCCAAATCACTTGTCCCAAATATCTGTTCGGCAACAAAGGGAAGTGTCATTTTGTAATACAACGTTTGCCCTTCACCAGAGCAAGGACCTCTTCAGTAATGCAATAGTTAACTGTGTGTAGGGATGAATATCCACTACTTTAGGGGTCCGAATGGGCAGTTTGCATCGGGGGAGAGAGAGGTGATTACAATAAATCTTAAATCTTCTCTGACGAATGTAAAGACAAATAATGCAATCTTATTAATATACCAATTAGTCATAATCCTGTCTTGAAATTATTACAATGGGAGAAGGATTGGATTCGTGATGGTATCCGATGTTTATTGTTTTTGTCGTCTCTGAATTTTACATTTTTTTTTATTACAATAACAGCATTTCGAAGTCACTGCGTTAATGCACTTGTTTATGATCTTAGCCATGTAGGAAGTTGGCACACATACAATAATCGATCAATTGACATATTTATTTAAGCTTTTTTATCAGTTGGAGTGCAAAGGTTCAAGTTGTGTTTCTCACAGTGGGATCCGCTGGCGAAAGCCCCCATGCGTAATTTTCTGTGGTCCGTTTTGGTTGGGTGCGTTGATGGCTGATACTAACGCTGCCCCCATCACCATTGTGACCGTTAATCGGGTTGAGATGGACCAACTATAAGGCCACATTTAGGGGATTTTTTTCTTCTAAAAATGAGTTGTTTAGCACCCTTACTTTCCCCCCTCTCCGATCAGTCACTACGATACTACTCCATGGAAACAGATGACAGATGCCTACTGTGTGAAGACGCTTTTGGAAACTGTATTTTTATCACCATCTGAGGTGTGTTGTAGCCGGCCAACACTCTGAAGCCTCGGTAGGTGCGACACCTTCTGCATGGACCGGCATGATATAGACAGTAGGTCCTCTCCAAAAACCTAGAAAGGCCACGGGTTATGATGTGGGAACTTGACAACTCTGATTCATTCTGATTCCACTTATTAATTTCTGAAACAAATTACCTTCGGTTTGTTAGGAGGCTTCAATAATGATAACTTAACATTCCAAAAGAAAAGTTTTTGTTATTTTTTTAAAATAAATCCGAGAGATTTTTGGCCGGTTGGGTGGTGGCGCAGGGATGCTGAGCGTTTTTTTTTTATTTGTTTATTTATTTTTATTTTTTTACTTGGTATAACTTGGGGTTGTTAATACAGTTAAAACAAATGTTTCTTTTGCGTTTGAATTGAACAAGAAAGAAATACGAAGGAAAAACAAACAATATAATAAATAAAAAATTATTTGGATATAAAAGTTCAAACCCATTACCCCTCTCTGAAAACATTGATCGTGAACTCATTTTCAACCATTAATCATCAGCGAGATTTTCATTGCGAAAACGTTTAAATCAGTTATTGATGAATTAACAAAAGGAGGTTGGTCGTCCCGTCCTTGTTTGGTTGTCGACTTTGCTACGTCATCCCACTTTGTTGTTTTGTATGAATAAAAATTCCGGGCTGGCAAAACTGGCGTTGAGGGCGATATACAAGCTAGACGGTCCATCGACGTGGCGTGTGTACATCTCCGTTGCCAAAAGTCGTGACAGTCCGAATTCTACACGAAATTTACGATATTATCAAGTATGTCGTACCCCTCTAAAGTCACCAGACCTTTGTCATAATTGGACTTTGCAAGGAGGGGACGCTCATCTTCTAAGAAAATATGTTAATCAAAAAGCAAAAAGAACATCCAAACAAACACAACTGCTGCCAAGTTTTGATTCGGCCAATA
Source organism: Marthasterias glacialis (assembly GCA_911728455.2). Classification (NCBI taxonomy): domain Eukaryota; kingdom Metazoa; phylum Echinodermata; class Asteroidea; order Forcipulatida; family Asteriidae; genus Marthasterias; species Marthasterias glacialis. Next base: position 6,609,031 of record OU452219.1, read on the forward strand.
GTTGTCTTCATAGTCCGACAACCGTGTGAAGTGACGCAGTGTGAAGTGACACGGGCTACAAAATCTCGCACTTACTCGCTTAACTTAATAAACGCCGATTTAATTTTGTTTCAAAAATAACAATAATATTCCAAATCGCAAAAATATATATATATATATTTACGGGGGAAAAGTTGTTATTCGTTTTTATCCTATTTAAACGTCTTCATTGCATTTCTGGGGAAAAACAAATAATTGAAATGACTATTCTGGATTGAGAAAATGCGCTTTAACTAACCCGTAAAATCATTTTAGAACCGAAGGGTCGGAGATGAAATGGTGAGTGAAGGTTGTTCATTTGGTAATGATCGTACCAAAACAATGATGCTGTGAACTACTTCAATCAGGAAATAAGGCACATACACAAAAGAAGAAACAAAAGCATATGGATAGTAGCAATAATCGTAACACTCCATCCTCCTGACGGTCGTAGTTTTATTTAAAAAAAAATCAAATATTTTAAATGTACTCAAATGTACACCTTAATGTTGAAACAAAACACAACATTTTCACATGATTCATTGTAACTCATCCACCAGTCTAGTCTACGACCGTCTGGAAGTATGCAGTGCCGCTGTAAGTATGGCAGGTATGGCACCTGTCACTTGAAGGGGGCGCCAGACGAAAGTGAAAAAAAACGTCCTAGACCAATTTGCATCAGTGAAAGCAAGGGGTGTAGTTATAATTCTCATGTTGTGCCATAATTTGTTAAAGATTGAACAAACTTGACTTGTATTTTTTAGCTGATGTTATGGTAGAATTATCTAAAAGATGGGAGTCCATGCAATGTTTGAACAGGGGGGCGCACTTCCAGAGCTTGCCATCGGCGCTATTTTCCGTAGATACGCCCCCCTGGCTTACGGTTATCGCCTATCATGGTACAATAAATTGTTCAAACCAAAAAGCACTCGGTTCAGTTTTGTCAAAGGGAGCCCATCTTTGAACGTGCTTAAAATTCCCAACGAAAGTTCTTGCCCCTAAGTTGTCGTTATTTCTCAAAAACTGCCCGTCATAATTATTGAAATTTTTTTGTTAAATTGTTTTTCTTTGTCGGTCGAACAAGTGTGCCCTTCTGCATAACATGTCTACCAATTACATATACATCAATGCTTTACCAGAATCACGAGAAAGGCAACTTTCGCTACTGCTATTTCATTTTGACAGACGAAAAGCAACCCATATAATTACGCAGCGCAATTTTCATGTACTTGCAAATACATGAAAATTTACAATAATCATCATACAACACATGATGCAGTTGCGTGAAAATTTTGACTTCAAAACGGTGGACAGAACAAAATGATCATGTACTATTCATTTGAATTTTTAATGAAGACCCGGTATTTTCCATCATGTATCTTCTTCCCCCCCCCCTTTTTCCCCCTTTTCCCCCTTTTCCCCCTTGCATTTTCCCTCTTGCATTTTCCCCCTCTACCAGACTAGAACAAGACGGTAGTAGGATTCGACTCTGAGGAACACAGTTTGGAGGTTGGCCTATGTGTAGCCTGAGATGTAGGCCTACTCTGGATAGATTGAAGGCGTTTGGATCATCAAGCCCTGTGCTGCCACTCCTTTGACAGCGAGAGGGGGTCTCTCGTCATATCTCTCACTTGCTGGCTATTATTATGAAAAAAAAATAGGACTAAAAGAATCGATTGCCGGGATCATAAGAGGGCCATGTCTCACGAGGCAACCAGTTCCAGGCAATCTCCAAGAAGAAAAGACATTCACAATATTAAATGTTCACCTAATTTTCTTTCGGATTGTAAGACATTGCCAGAAAAATAACCCCTGTGCGCCCAAGGTGTTTCTTTTGCATGCGCTGCAGTTGGTTGCCTCCAAGTTGCCAGTAAAAATTGCCCTGTGTGACATGGCACTTAGATAATGACTGTGCAGGTGACCCACTGAGTGGCATGGCCAGCATCGTTTTTGTAGTGGGACTAAAAGGGCACGGATATTTGTAGAGGGGGCAATTTCAGTCAAAACATCGCCTGATATAGCAAATTTGATGGTGTCCAGAGGCTGACAGGGGGGAAAGCAAGGGGCAAGATGGTCTACAGGGGGCAGCAAAGGGTGACAAACATGTACACGTCGTATTCACTTATCAACAGGGGGCGGATAATAAAAATCGGGTATCTGTATCTGGTTTCCCCAGAATATTTTCCTTGATCGAATTTCGATTGGCAAAACATTTCTTATGAGTCATCACTCGCAACAAACTTTACAGATTTAATTGAGGGCACCTAGAGATGAATAATGCACAGTCTTACATTCGCTCAGTCCCAGCGCCCCAATCTTGGATGAGACCCTGAGGCCGCCGAGCAAAAGTCCGACCTGGATATGTTTGGACTATTGGTGGCGCTAGACACAATCACAAACCATCTCGCGAATGTTTCATTGCTCCGATCACACTCAGCGCAGCATCCAAACGTCTGTCCATCCCACATTCTCCAAATATTTGACATTTTCTCCAAGAAGGATCATACAAGCGCATGATCACCGACGAGGAGTACGTGTCTGCCTCGACAACAACGCTTCCCGTTTTTTTTCCAAGGAAATAATATAGTGTCTCCGCATCTGCTTGAAAACTTGATGTGTCGTGTTTGTTGTGTGTAGTCACCGGCAGGCAGGGCGAGTGAGCAGTGTTGTCTTCGTTGCACTACCTTACCTGACCCTCGGACCTAGATACTGAGCAATACTTGTGTTACCATCTCATCACAGCTACTCCATGTCCTAGCTGAAGGAATCAATTACTGGGCCTTGTCTTAATGGTGGCTCACCAACTTGAGGAGGTGAAGCTCATGTGATATTGAAAGATGGCTTCTGCTTCAGCAGATGGAGAGGATGAGGTCTCCTTCTTAAGAATCGTAAGTGTCATTCTTTAAAATCTAGGGGTACAACACACTCTGCAGGAGGGGGGGGGGAGGTGGGAATATAAGAATACCTCATTAAATAGTAAATAATAAACATTTTGTTTTAAAAGGAGCTGTATACCATCATGAAAAGCAAAGTCTTTAAGTTACACGGAGAAACACCAATCAATGTTTTCACATATCTTGCTGTCACTCATTTCCGATCGACACATACTTCCAATCACCAAATTTTAGAGTTGCTGTGGTTTGTTTGGAGTAAGCATCAAATAATTTCCATTAATTAATAAGGATAATCTTGGATCAACTAAGGCATTAGACCTGAATCTGATCAAACTAAAGTTTTGTCCCTAAAGCACCAGCTCAACATTGGTAAAGTGCCTGTAAATGCTTCTATTCTTTGCACAAATCCAAATATATGTAATAAAACCAACTGTAAAAATTTCAGCTCATCTTGTTGTTTCATTTGCGAGAAAACTGTAAAAATTGCATTCAGCATGTACGCATTCTTCAAGGCAGAGTTCTGGTCTCAAAATAAGACGAAAAGTAGGGCTAATTTTTTTATCTTATTTTATTTATTGTTAAAAACGATAACACTTAAAAGGCAGAAATATTTCAAGGAAGGTTTTCTACCATTGTTATCTTTAATACTATGTAAGGTATATGTAAATCTGTGAACATTTATGTTTTTCTTTCTCACCAATGTTGAGCTGGGACTTTTTATGCTACAGTAAAAGGCTAACAATAACACGTAGGCCTATGATATGTACATTTCAGACCTCGATCTTAAGAAAAACAGGGGCAGGCCTTTGCTGGCCAAAGCAGAGAAATTGTGCCAGGGCATGCTGGCCATGTTGGTAGTGACAGTGCAGATTTTCTGAAGGGCCTGCTGGCCAACTCGACAGGGCATGAGGTCAATGGCCTCGGTGGCCTCGGTTAAGATCAAGGCCTGCATTTACGTGTAACAATCATGTATCTAGGCTATTCTCATAAGTTTCTTTGGTTGGCCTATATCATGGTTATATGTACACAATACATTTTATGTACTTTTAAAGCACAGCTGAGTCTCAACCTTGTGCGTAGCTTTGAGGAATTGTTTTTGTGGTGTTATCGAGAAACACCGCAACCATAATCCCACTGGACTTTAGGAGGGAAAAGATCATTGAAGATTTTATTTTATTTATTTATATCGTCCTAATTTTTATTTTATTTTTTTTATTTATTATTATTATTATTATTGTTATTATAAGTATTATTATGATTATTATTATTACTATTATTTTTCTTTGGGGGGAGCTGTAGTGTGGTGCAGGGGCATGGGTATCAAAATGAATCCATGGTCTGTTTACTTGATTAACACACTGGATCAGCCCCCCCTGGCTGCCGCGCCCCCCCCCCCCCCCCCCCCCGCCAGAAAATGGCTTCCTGGATCTGCTCCTCCATTGTGTTCATTCACAATGCTTAATTAATGATGTGCTTAACAACAAAACATATTCAACTTGACAATTATTTTCTATGTTATTTGACAAACAGTTAATTGTCATAAAAAATTATTCAAGGAGGAGGAGACTTATGTAATACATAATAATAACACACAGGGCTTGAATTTTTTATCTCTCTTATTCTACAGAGGCTTGTTGCTGAGAAAATTTTTTTACAAGATCTAATATACTTCTTCCATTTTTATATTTGCTGAACTTTGGGGCGATACGGAATTGAAAACCCTTATAAAGGGTCTGTGTCGTCACGATTTTAGCAGTAAATGGAATAACCCAGTTACCTCGTGCGTTTACGCACCGGTGGTCACATCAGAGTTTGACAACGAAAGCACTCTTTGTGATTTGACCACAAGCGGGCACATGTGCAGTATCTGGGTGAGATTTCATCTTTCCATGCACAGCCACAGGCCTGCTATAATCATGACGACACAGCCCCTTTAAGTAAATTTTTTCAGTAAATCTTTGAAGTATGGGTACCGAAAAACCATTAGACTGGAGGACATGTTCGGTGTTATTGGTCAAACTGGACTCTGGCCAGTGGTCCAGTGGGTATTTTAATCTCCGAATGATTACACTGGACGTTTATTCTTTAAAAGGTTCATCACACAGTCCCGAACGGAAACCAGATTTTTTTTAACTTTGCAAAGAAATTGCATGGACCCATTTTAATTCACTACATTGTATGCAATATTGTTAGTTTATAAACTGATCAGTAATGGTTTATTAAAAATTCACAATTTCTGCCGAATCTAAGCAAGTTTACAAAGGTTTAAGGAAAAACAAAATCTATAGGCTACAGTTTAAGATAAAAAAGTAATAATAACTAAAGAGTGAATATTACAAAAAGAGGGTATATATTCAACTAAGTGTAAAAATCACACTCATTCTTTCAGTCTTACAATAAAACTCAAGAACTGTGACAGTCTGCCTTAGAGTTTTTGTGTTTTTGGTTTTTGGGTGCTGACAATTATTGGCAAAATGGAGTTGTTTTATGAGAAGTAATTTCCATGAAATAATTTCAAAGTGATTGTCGACGACTGAATGTTGAATCAGCTTGAGACAGTACCTGTGCATAAGCTGTGTATGAAGTTCCAAATGTCAGTGTGTGAAGTGAACATTTTTGTGTATACGTTCAGTAAGGATAGGTGTTTGGGATGGTGCACAACATTTTAAATGGCCCACGTAACTTGTTTCGGTTAATTCCCTGGTAGCCCCACTAACACCGAGCAAACCAATGTGCACAGGTTTTCAAGTACACTGTGACGTATGTGAGCTCATTAAAAAATGATGACTTTGCCTTTTAAAAAATTACAGTATCATCATATTTTTCTTAAAGCCCCAGCTCACAAAGGAAAACATAAATGTTCACAGATTTACATATACCTTACATGGTATAAAGATAATGATGGTAGAGAACTTTTGTTGAAATATTTCTGCCTGAAGTGTTATCGTTTTTAAATAATAAATGAAATAAGATCCAAAGTTAGTTTTCGTCTCATGTGAGACCAAAACTCTGCCTAAGAATGCTTACAAAAATGCTGAATGCATTTTTACTGTTTTCTCACAAATGAAACCACGAAATGAGCTGAAACTTTCACAGGTGGGTTTTGTTACATATTAAATCTTGATTCGTGCAAAGAATGGAAGCATTGACAGACACTTTACCAATGTTGAGCTGTTTGTTTTATTATTAAAAAACGATAACACTTCAGCCAGAAATATTGCAGGGAAAGTTCTCTATCATCATTATCTTTTTATACTATATGTAAATCTGTGAACATTTATGGGTTTTTTTCTTACCAATGTTGAGCTGGGGCTTTAAAGCAATGTCAGTGTAATATCAGTATGTATGATATATCCTAAAGACTTTTGCACATTTTTAGATTAAAGTGGCCATACACGTGTCCATTATTGATTACCTTCAGACTGGTTGATTGTAATTAATACACTCTGACAAAAAGCAAAGCTGTTCACTGTACCTTTAAAGCACGTGGACAACATTGGTAAATTTTTCAAAGACCGGTATCCGCACATACGTAAATGTGACCCAAGAGATTCATTAAAAGAATAATAACAAGCCTGTGAAAGCTATGGAGTCACACGAAAACAAAAGTGAAAAAAAACCCGCTTAATTACTTTTTTTTGGTTTTCACTAGTATCATGTATCAAACACTGGGGTTTTGAACTCGCGAGATCAAAACTGACCGTTTTGACTCATTTCTCAAATTTGTTTTAGCATTTTGATCAAAAATATTTCAAGGAAAGTTTTCCACCATTAGCCTTTGTCACAGTGACGTAAAAATTGTGGAAATCTGTCAAGATGGCGGCGTTTCATGCTGCAGTAACTCAATAGAAAATATCATTCACTTCCCAGCAGAGAAATCCCATGGAAATAAAAAGTGAGACAAACCGTATTAAGCGAAGAGTATTTCAAAAGAAATTTCAACATGGTGAGCCATTCCTAAGCACATCTAGTTCATGATTTTAGAATATTTATCATTTAGCATCGGATTGTCAGCCATATTGACTTTTCCTCATCAGTCATTGTTGGTAATTTCATGACATAGCCTACAGAGGCTAATGGCCATATTTATGTACCATGCAAATCTATGAACATTTATATTTTCAATCTTACCGATATTGTGCACAGTGCGCACCCTTTAAGGAACAATAACAGAGTGTAAAGGTTCATGCTGAGCTGTGCATGTTCCAACCAATATATTCACCAATTACACAAGAGCAAGAACCTTGAAAATCTTCCGATTAATTGGATTAAATCTGATTCATTGTCTGCTGCTATTCACGCAGTGCAGGCTAGATGCTTGGGGGCAGCTGGCAAAATCATTTTAAATCATTTATGTTTGTTTAGTGCATAGTTGTGTTGCTTTGTATGCTCATTGTCTGTACCTGTATGCAAATCTTGCTGGTACTTTCTAGAAAAATTATAAGAAAAATTCAAGCAAATCGCCATCAAGTGAAAAGCTTTGCGTCAAGTCTTGCGTAGGTCTATATGTTGGAGTGTTGGGGTCCGTTAAAGTTGCATGGCACAATTTTCGCTGAAACAATTTCTCTGAACGAATTCTGACAGATGATGCTGTTTCAAAACAAAAAACACACATAGGCGTGATGGACGTGAGATAATGTTTGGATCCCACTAGTAATTCATTTGTAGTTTTTAATTAAATACCACTTGTCATTGGCAGACTTGTTTTTCAAGCAATACCGAAAATGAAAGCTAATAGCTTCCTTGAATGTACAAAAATAGCTATTTAAAATTTAAATCAAAATTTTCTGGTCAAATCGGCCAAAAAAACTCACCTTGCATCTGTAACGTGCGCAATTAAGAAATTCCTTCACACAGGATTCATCTGTTAGTAATGCGTCAAAGTGTACCATTGATTACAAGGATTAGGAGGGTATCATCGAGAATAATTTTGTGTGTCTTTTTAAAAGTTGGTCAAGTTTTAATCTTGCTTTACCATTTGCAGTACTACACATTATACAAAAGCGACATGTCTTTAGAACTAAGTGAGGTGTAAATAAAACCAGAATCAGGAAAAAAAAAAGGCTTTGAAAATTATCAATAACAAAAAAAAACATGTATCAAAATTGCTCATTCACAATGTAAACTTATGAATGTCAGATAAACCTGAGTGTCTAAAAGACACTATGATATGAACATCTTACAAGGTTTCCATCTTGAAGACACTTCAGAATTCACCAGAGTACATTGCATGGTTCAATGTACGCACTCAGTGTTAATGACCTTTGCAATGCACTCATGTGGCTTTTTGAATATTTGAAGCTTTGCAGAGTTTGGGAAGTAGGCAGGCCTGATACTTCATGGAGGAATTCATTGCCTCCATTTCCCCCAGTCATTGCCTAAATGTTCATTTGAAATGTTCCAAGACACAAATGTATATTTCCCTGTTAACCTCATAGAGGTGTCCTGTATTAAGGAATAATTGCCCCCCCATGGAGGAATTGCCTCTATTGCAGCGCCGAAACTAAGATAAAATTTTAGGGGGGGGGGGCACAAGGGGGGGGGGGGGAGCACCATTTTTTTCCCTAGGGAACCACTTTTGGCCAATTAGAACTGTAGTTTCCGTTTGTTGTTCCTAAACAAGCCCCTTTTCAGCAATCTTCTGACGTGTCAAGGTAAAACAAAATATATTCTGCGTGTAAATACTAAAAAATAGTTTTAAAAACATTGAAATTACTACATAAAAGCTCACAAAATGTAACATTTGATTCTGGTAATTTTTAATCTCAAAAGTCCAGATATCCAGTGGGGGAGGGGGGCACCCGGGGGAGGGGGGGGTGTTCAAACACAAGTTGGAACCCCATGTCCCCCCTTGAGTTACATGTAGGCCACTGCTTCATTGCCCCCCATGGAGGAATTGCCTCCATTGCCCCCCCCCCCATCATTGCCTTAGTGCCCATTTGAAAAGTTTCAATACAAGAAAATTTCTAAGAAATAATTGCCCTGCCCTAACAAGAACAAAGTATATACCTGAGTAGCAAGTAAGGATAAACTTGTTCGTTGCGCTCACCAATCTTAAAATTTAAACATTAAAACCTACCAAATAGTACAGTGTACATAATTGCCCGTGTAGTCGGTTGGTGCATGTTTGTTTTGTTCTAATGCTGGCACTCCTTTCGTAGTAAGTGCATTGACTATAGTGTGAGTTTACTACATGTTATACTTGAGTTTACTACATGTTGTACTTGTGTACGTTCACACTAGGAGGAGACAATTATCAGTCATTCATGTCTGTTAAGTCCCTTCAAAGAACCACAAACTACGGAATGATATAGTATACAAATATTAAATGCATGTGAGTGCATTATCGCAGAATATAACCACGAGGTGAAATCTGGACTATAAGTCAGATTTCATTCAGTGTCTGTATTCTGTGGATAATGCACTTAACGAAATGCATTCAATATCAGTTTGATATTTTTTCATTGTGTCTTGTTTTACCAGGGTAGCCCCATCAGTTTTCAATGAACTATTCTCTCTGGGGGGACCTGGACATGTAAAAAAAATACACAGCAATAAAAAATTAAAAAAAACAGTTAAAAACATTATCTAAAGGTGGAAACAAGAAAATCAAAGAAGTTCTTAAGGGGCCAAAGAGTTAAAAAAAAAAGAGAAGTCACTAACAACCACAAAAATAACAAAATGCTCTTGAGAAGAAAAAAAAATACTGATTGAAAGAAAAATGCCAGAGAAATTTAAAGTGTAAAGTGAAAGCAAAGTTTTTAAAAGAACGTAGAAGACTAACTTGACAAGACAAAAAGATGCCAAAAAAAACACAAACAAAAAACTTAACATGTAGATTTAAAAAAAGTTTTTAAAAGCCATTGATCAAAATCCAAATCAATCACCATACAGCAAGGGAAATCACACGTGGATCCTAGTCATTTGAATTTTGTTCACAATGAACACAAAATTGACACGGTTCCTCCTCCACCCCACACTCTAGAAAATTCTAAAAAACCCCTTCTAAACAACATTGGGGACTCCATGTAATGCCAACCTTGTGACACAGAAGTGCTGTATATTTCTGTACTCCATGCACGCGTGATAAGCAATTTATCTCAAAGCAAACTTGATGCGCAGCTTAAAATAGCGCAATACGCGGACTAACTGTTGAATGGGAAATACTACTCACCGATGCGGATGGGAGTAATGGTGAATGGTCACGTGATGTGAGTTCCACGAATCAAATTATGACAAGGGTCTGTATGTGAGTTATATAAAGAGAAATATAGGCCCTTTTTCAAACCCACGCCTTGGGCTTTCATATAGACACCGTCAGTTATTCTGAAACTGTGTGCTTTTGATACGGGGTTCCAAGCAGGCGGGCGGAGCCAGAGCCAAAGCCGAAGTTGTGATTTCGAAATTGAATCTGTTTTGGGTACAACATGCTGAAGATATATTATTCACACAATGAAATATAGTGCTGTTACAAGTCTGTCGCTATGAAGCCAAGGTACATTTGTTTGTACATGTATGGACATGTACGCAGCGGCAACATTTTTTTATTGGTAATTTCTGGACTGAACTGCACATTATGCAGCTGTTAAAAATAACATTGACGTACACCTGCACACTGTGCAAGTGAAATTGCATTTGAACACTGTCAATTAAGTTTGCCACTACCTACTGCCGTGATAAATGTATACATGCCCAACAGTAATTATTACATACATGGAACTTGCCAAAACATTCTCTAGGTTTACCAGAAGTTGTTAGTTGCTTATCCCACGACTGCAGAGCAAATACACACACAAAAAACAAACACAAATAGAGACATTGTTTGTTCAGTGAAAAAGCTCTTCGTTGTGAGACACATGTGCTTAAGTACATCATGCAGAAATTTGGTGTGCTGATGACAGAAAAAAAACCTTCAAGGACCTTTAAAAAAAGACTTTTTCTGGACAGTTTCATCTTTTTGTCAATTAGATAGCTTTCAAGCACGCTTATTGATAGAGAATTTTTATTCACTCAGTGAAAAAAAAAATATCAGGCAGAAGTTGACATGGATGGTAGACTGCAACGAATGATAAATGTCTCAACACCTTAAAAACATGTCCTCTGTTGGATATATACACTGTACCATGCCCAATATGTAGTCGGGGGAGTCCCCCCCGCAAATGTTCCATTCTTCCCCTCTTGTACAGAAATACTTCCCCCCTAAAATCCTCGAAAGAATTCCTGAGATTTCCAGAACACAATGGAGACACAATTGGAGAAGGGGGGGGGGGGGGGCGTTCACTCTGCCACATATCGAGCACCAAATGCTGTTGGAGCACGGAGTTGGAAGAGAACACACCTTGTCAATTGACTACATGTATAACTGATTAATAGATTAATAATAACACCATCCCCCACAGACTTACAGTGATAACTTGCTGGTACAGACGTGTTAGAGCTTAAGATTTAGTGTAGATGTATGTAACATTTACATTTCTTAAAACTTACCTCGTGCCCCGTGAATGCCAAAAAGGTGTTGCTGAAATTCTCATGTTATCTTTTTCGTAAAGGACCCGTGTCATAATACCTTGTCCAGATGAGCCATGTAAAAGTTTGAAAATTATAAATAATGAACCAGCTGAAAATGTACCCCTGTTATACAAAACAAAATTATTTGAGTAAAGAATGAATTAGTTAGCAACTACTTAGTGACCCTAGACAAATGGAGGTTGTGTCCGACAAATGCCATCACAACATCGCCCCTATGGCCGTAACGCTATGGGGGTTGAAGGAAGGAAGATATTTAAGTGATATTTTGCTGTCAACTAGTTGTTGTGCAGAGTTAAGAAATGCCTCTTGTTGGTTCTCTCCTCTTTGATAAAAAATAAAATAAAAAATGATGACTGATCACACTGCCTCAAATAAAACACTTCCCTGCAGGGTAATCTTTTATAGTAAGCATGGCAAAAAAAAAAGGAAATCATCTCATCTCATCGCAGTGGCTCTTGTGTACACAGCTACCACCTTTTGGGTAAAACCTCGTTTCAAGTTGTGGGTTGCATAAATATTTCCTGGCACACAAGTGCTGGTAGACTGTATATAATGTGGATGAGTGATTAAATAGCACAGCTATATCGACACCCAAAATAAAGCAGAACAATATTTTATAACCTCATTTGCGTAGGATCTACAGATGAAAATTTCACTTTGGCAGGGTTATCCTTATAGCACAAGATAGCATACAAGGCTGATACATGCAAATTGTGGGCTGCTACACAAACAGATTACTTTATCTTTAAATGCTCCAGGTTGCACTGTAGAGCTTTGAAAACCCCACACATAAACACCAAGTAACAAAAATTCTGAGGACAGCAGTTTCACAGCAGCAAGCTTTGACCACACTTGCGAAAATTTTGGTCCAGTTTTGAAACATTCTGAGGAGAACCCCCATTTAGGTTATTTTGATGAATTCCATTTTTTAAAAACTGAAGGATTTTAGTCATTGTTCCTTCGCTTTAACTTTATTAAGCATGTGCAGCACACCATTGTCAAGCAGACGGTTAATATCTCTAATGAAGGATATAATTTATACAGGTATTGTTTGCTATTGATCCGTGTGTCTAGATTGGGGTTCCCTCTGATGGACAGATACTGTACTCCAACGGTTCTCCATCATTATTAATTGTGATTAGGCGCTGTTGCGAGGAAGAATCCGTAATGAGCTGATGCTTCCAGGAGAGAAAGGACGAACGCAGAATTAAAGAGATGGTGTAACGTTAAAATGCATTTAGGGAGCTGAGACGGAGAGCATTGGTTGTGTGGTCGCTGTTGTTAATTCATCAATGCCATGTTTTGTTTGGAAGTGGAATGTGTTAGCACTGGCTAAGCCTACAGATTTTACAGAATGGTGATCACATTTTGGGGGAATAAAAAAGAAGAAGCCAAGAAAAGATCTGTGTAGGGTAGTTTGGGATTAGATTGTTAGGTTTTGCCATCAGCGCCTTGGGAGGATATGATTCATGGATGTATATATTGGGTTGTGCAGGGTTAGATTGTTAGTTTTTCACCATCATTTTTTTAATTATTTTTTTGGGGGGAGGGGTTGGTATTTCAACAAACAATAAATTTATTTATTTACTTATTTTTATTTTTTTATTTTAATTTATTTATTTATTTATTTATTTATTTTATTTATTTATATATATCTGCTGTATATCTGGCTTATCGGCAGCAAGGTTCGGCTTCTGACTGGTCCCCCCGAGCAAAGTAGATTTGGTATTGCACATAGGACCGCCCACCAACTATAAGGGCTGGTTAGCTCAGTTGGTAGAGCGCTCGTACGGTATTCGAGAGGTCGCGGGTTCGAGTCCGGCATCAGCCAAATTTTCTTTGCTCACGCTATTTATTTATATATATATATATATATATATATATTTTTTTTTTAGGGGGGGTAACTGCCCCCCTTTCCCCCTTGGCTTGTACACCTGTCACTGCCATTCTTTGCACACATGAATCCACAATGCTATTTTTGTCGATTAATTTATTCATTCGTTAACTCATTCACTTATTAAGCGCAAAATTCCATAAGAACATGTTTAAAAAAAGACGCTCTATACTGGGTACATTTTTTTGTGCTTGCTATGACAAGCATTGATTGTTGCTTGCTGCTGTATATCTGACACTTCCTTTTGAATGCTCATGGGTGTTCAAAGAATTGCGTAGGTGAATTTACAAAATCACGGCTCATGACTCTCTGTGGCATGCTCAAAGAATAATAGGAAATAAAGTAACATTGGTTCAGCAGTAGAAGATCCATAATACAATTTGTAAGGTTTTTATAAAATCGGTTTTAGCGTATTTTGAAGCAGCTAGCAAATTGAGTTTTATTGGTGATATTTCTTCCCCACAGTATTTGTGTGGCACAGGTAGAATTTTGTTAGGAAAATGTTAGTCAGTTATAGTCATTGTCAGTGGGGTTCCAAGGCCCTATTGATTATTACATGAGTGACTGCAAATCAGGATCTTATAGCTCTGAGCCTACGGTATGTTTGCATCTGCTCATGCATATGAGACACAGAAGTAATAAGATGTAATTTTCTGTACTCCACGTGGGACAACACCCGTGGTAAAGAGGACATTTTCTTGAAATCGGAGCCCTGAAAAATGTCAACTAGTTTTACTGATTTATCCTTTGTTTGATTGAAGTCTGTACATTCTATTCCATTTTAGGGCGACCAGTTGTGCCTTGTGTGTTCCACGCAGAGTAAAAGCAAAGATGGCACGTCTTCTCATGTTCTTCTTGCTGGCGAGGGATTCGGAAGTAGGAAGTGTTTCCTGGAAGACACTTGTAATCCGGTAAGTTTCCTTGATATATTAGGAAGTGTTTCCCGAAGACATTTGTAATCTGGTTGATTTCCTTAACATTTTGGGAAGTGGTTCCTGGAATGCACTTGTAATCCAGTATTAAAGTTTCCTTGATATTTTAGGAAGTGTTTCCCGAAGACATTTGTAATCTGGTAGGTTTCCTTAACATTTTGGGAAGTGTTTCCTGGAAGACACTTGTAATCCGGTAAGTTTCCTTGATATATTAGGAAGTGTTTCCCGAAGACATTTGTAATCTGGTAGGTTTCCTTAACATTTTGGGAAGTGTTTCCTGGAAGGCACTTGTAATTCAGTAAGTTTCCTTGATATTTTAGGAAGTGTTTCCCGAAGACATTTGTAATCTGGTAGGTTTCCTTAACATTTTGGGAAGTGTTTCCTGGAAGACACTTGTAATCCGGTAAGTTTCCTTGATATATTAGGAAGTGTTTCCCGAAGAAATTTGTAATCTGGTAGGTTTTTTAACATTTTGGGAAGTGTTTCCTGGAAGACACTTGTAATCCGGTAAGTTTCCTTGATATATTAGGAAGTGTTTCCCGAAGACATTTGTTATCTGGTAGGTTTTTTTTACATTTTGGGAAGTGTTTCTAGGAAGGCACTTTTAATCCGCTAAGTTTCCTTGATATATTAGGAAGTGTTTCCCAAAGACATTTGTAATCTGATAGGTTACCTTAACATTTTAACAAGTGTTTCCTGGAAGGCACTTGTAATCCAGTAAGTTTTCTTAATATTTTAGGAAGTGAGAAATAAATGAATAATAAATTGACAAACATAAATTCAAAACAGTTTATAATGATTTGCATAGGTGTAGTTTTTAAAAGGTGGATGAGGTGAGCTAGAAAAAGATACAGAAATAAACAGTAACTATTGATGGAAGGCAGAGGTGAAAAGTTGTTAACTTTAAAACTTCATTTGAAGAGCTTGTGCATGTATTCAGTAATCAATGTATAGGACATGTATGCTTCAACTTAAACAGCCTTTACTGATTATGAATTCTCCCTCAAGGAGCAGATGCAGTATGCCCCCAAATCATACATTTTGCCTCATTCCGTAAATGGATAGGTACACAAAAAGCAACTGAACCCAAAGGAATAATATTACCAAATAATAATATTCCAAAGTGCTGCTATATCATCGAATGTAATTAATTTGGCAATCGCGAGGGGGCCCTATGTTTGTTCTTACAAAAAGCCTCGGTCTAACGGTGAAGCGTCTTGGGTAATTTGTCATTTGTACTCAAAGTGAATTCCCCTCCAATACAAATGCCTTTCTACAAATTAACATCACGTTTTCTGTTTGAGTAAGCGCCACTTGAGACGGGTGGTTGGCTGCATGCAAGATGCCCCCTGGGGACAAGGATGGATGGGATTGAGGTTGGAGACATCTCAGGAGCTCAGTCCGGATTCAGTAATTAGTGTATAATTTGATCTAGCCTCACAGTAAAGAGGATCTGGAATTAGTTTCATCAGACGAATACTCATAAAAATCCATTTCAGTTTAACAAAACTCTAGTATATGTCCAGGGTCTGAAGTTCTGTAATTTCTTTTCCTCAGTTACTTGTGAAAATTAATAAATACTGTATTATATTTATTGCAAACTATGTGTAACAACCAGATCAGCTCATCACAACTGTACAATACACAAAAATACCCCAAAAATAAATAAAGCAAACAATCATGCCAGGAGGTATTTATTGGCAATGTAAGGCAGTCAACAATAACACATTCCCTTCAAATCAAGCAGAAAAGTCAAACCCTTACCCCAGAAAGAAATTCCCCTAGAATGAATAAACTGTCAAAGGAAAACAGCAAACAGGAAATCAAACAAGAAACAAACAGAAAATAGTAAGGAAAAGAGCAGAAAAGGCAAACAATATGCAAGGTCAAGCGTAATCAGACATAAAGCATGGAAGCAAACAATCAGACAACTACATGCATGTTATCCAACCGACAATCTTGTTATCAAATATGTGATTAACTATGCAGACAATAAGCCCAGGATCAAGCAAACAATAAACATGTACAGATTAAAAATAAGGTAAAGATGAACTGTGCACAGCAGGACAAATGTGCACAGTTTGCTAAAATATCTACTGATTTTAAAAGGGGGTCCTCTCAATATTAAAGCACCTTTATTATATTACAGCACCTTGTAAACTGTTACATTATGCTATGTAAAGGAATAGGTCTCATACTTTAAAAAACACTCTGTATATCTTGCAGGAAAAAGTAGTGAGCGATTTGAGATGCCTATTGGGTGTGATAAAGCGCTGTATAAGATTTGTGTAATGTAATAATTATTATTAGTCCGAAGATTTTGGATTTTATTTCTTTAAATAGGCTCATAAGACGGTCCATTATTCTGAAAAACCCTGGAACTCCGACGACCCACTTCAACTCAGGTTGTGACGTCGGATAAATGAGCCATTGGAAAAAACGGGCCGTCGAATTATTGAACAAAAGAGGGAATTATAACTGTAATTCTGATGGCACTTTAATCTGATGACCCATTCATCTGAGTTTTGGTTGAACGTGCTTTCGGACTTGTGGGTGTCAGAATATCAATACGGCCCCATTAAAAGTACGACAGTAGGAACACCAAGTCTACAGGGATCAGTTTGCTGCCACTGATAGAGAAGCAAAGAATAGGTGCTCGCATTAGCAGAAATCTCCATGCTTATGTTTAATATTATTTCATTGTAAGCAAGGAAGTTTGGCTCGTGCAAATTCCGCTTTTCGACACAAATTTAACATTCAGTGTGCATAAAACCACATTCAGTTTAACAATGCAAAATTCCTTGATGATATCGTTCTCTGAAGCTTTGGCATAGAAATCTTGGGCCTAACCTGAAGTGCCGAGGATGGTTACAAATAACTGCAGAAGGTTACAGTAAGCAACCAAATCCTGCAATTCATTCCAAATTTACAACAGCCAAGAAACAGTATCATGTATTTTTTTTTTAAATTCTCATAACAAAAACATTTGTAGTCAATATCAATAACGTAATCGAAGTTACTGTCGCTGTCATCTGTTCTCAATCCACCCCTTGTTGTACAAAAGTAATTTAAAGTAATCTTGCAGCGGATGATGATTTGAAGTCAAAAGCTCAAGTGTGTTTTGGAGAGACCTGGGAATTAACTTTGCCCCTCGAGGGGAGACTGAGCAACAAACCTGAGTTGATTGCGGTGTTGAGACCCCTCAATCCCTCCAAAAGCCCTCAGAATAATTAGAGAAGGCGTGATGAATCTATTAGTATTACTTTACGCTGGCCATTGAATTTCTCTTCGGCTTGGTGCGGGGTTTCAAATGGCTTGTCCAAACTGAGTTTTAGACTTTGAAACTGTCTGTTCATATCAACATGGTCAAGTAAACTGAAAAGAAGACCTGAGAAAAAGCTTGGTTCGTGAGTGCGATGTCAATTTAGGTCTTGGGATAGATGGGTCCTTCTGTAGGGACAACTCTAATCATTTTAGATTCACTCTGCCACAATAAGAGGATTTTTTAGCTTCAAATTTCAGGTCCTTGTTAGGAGACCACTTCCTCCTTTGCCCTGTCTTGTCCTTGGTGTTCCTTACAACCGTTTTCATAGCATTCCTTAGTTTCTAATGACAGTGGTCTTATCTCACAGAAAGTGGCGTTGTCCCTTAAAGATTAAAATTGAAATTCCTGGCCTGAAACTTTTTAACAGAGATTTACCACTAATGGCTTCAATAAGACTCAACAGGCAATAGTATGAACATGGGGGATATCAGACTAGATAAGGAAAAATATGGTGTTGGTGAGAGCATAGAGCAAGGGTGAGAGAAGTGTTTGTATTTCTTTTAGACGCCCTGGCTACTCCTATGGGGAGTGTTGTAACCAAGCCGTCCACCCTGGACTTAAAGGTCTGGTGTTCAGTGTCAGAGTGTGAGCTCATCCCCATCATGGCACTTGCATCCTTAAGCAAGCCACTTAACTATAATTTCTTTGTCCTTTGGATCATGGGATGTTAATGTAAAGCCCTAGGTCTGATGTGTTGTATAACACATGTAAAAGAACCAGATACACTTAATCATTAAGATAAGGCTTTGCCCCGATGGTTTCTGGAATGGTTGGCAGCAGATCGCACTGCATCACCTTGTAAGCCCAAGGTGCTATTGTAGATGCCCCTCATACCACAAACACAGGTCAGCTTACTTTCTGTAAAAAAGAGCAAGCACTATGGTGCACCTGTTCTGGTTTGATAAAGCTTTCATAAGGATTGTGTACTGTTTTTATCATTCATTTAAATTTTAAAGTTAGAAGTGAACAATTTTGGCAGGCGACATCTACTTTTTCATTTGACCAGTTGGTGCTGGCTGACATGTATTCATGAAAATATTTTTTCAAGCCAGCAAATGGGCGACGTTAAAACAAACCATCATGTAGAATCGGAATGCCGGAACAAAGGTTGCCGGGACTATCCACTGCTGAACGTGCTCGGAGCACGCACACACCGTGTAACGCTTCATTTCTCCCACCTAAACAAGACATATGGTGCTCAAAATTCTGCTAATTTGTGGCTATTGTGCCATTGTGTAATCCCCGATTCCAGACCTTTGTTCTTTTGTTCTAAGACTAGGATAACGAGACATAGAGAGGCTTCCATCATTGTTCATTCATTGTATTTTGGCTCAACGGAGATAAGTCAGAGTGAACCGGGGATCTTGCCTCTGTTCCGAATTTAGCACCATCTATAGGTCTTGGTACACGGCTGAGGTTTTGCATTCGGTAGAGAAAACAAAAATCACAAAGCAGTATAGAGAATCTTTATTCTTTTGGCTTTGTCAAGTCAAGGTTTCTTTGTGCCAGTGGTATTCTCAAAGAAAAAATTACTCCAGCAATTCCGAGAAATAATCCCAACAGGCTGGACGGGAAAAAACGTAAAAATCCCGGAGCCAACTGGTTAAAGCATATTTTTTCCTGATCTGGGCTAATTCATTGGTAGTAAAATGGCTTACCAAGACAGTCTTGGCAGGTTAGGTCTTGACACTCTCTGCCCATCCAAATCAATTTGATTCTCATGGAAGAATTTTGAATTACAATCGGTGATTCACATCAAGAAGCAAAGTTCCTACCCCTGTAACACAAAATGAAGCTGTAGGATTTATGTGTCCTTTTGTATAATTTGCTTCGGTTACAGTGTTACATTTTTGCCAAGTCAACATGGTGAACGAATACGCACTTTCAAACCTAACAAGAGCCAGGTAGATTGCTGAGACAGTTTATCAATGAACTGGAATCCTGAAGACCATAACAACTGAAGAATTATTTATTCATTCATTTATTTATGTGTCAGAAGAAACGTTAAGTTTTAAATGTGGAAGGAAAACCCCAAAATGGGTAAAACAGGTAGGGACTGAAAACCCAAACCACATACAATACTCCGGTCTGAGGTGGGATTCGAACCGGGGACCACAGCGGTGAAGGCAGGGAAAGAAATCACGGCCCCAAGCCAGATCCCCCATGATTTCATATTGTGATTAACTGATGATGCATTTGTTTAATTTACAGAGTGTTCCTCCTGATTTGTCCATCTGCATGTTTGTTCTTGAGCAAGCTCTATCAGTACGAGCGCTACAAGAAATGGTCATGGCTGACATTGTGGAAGTGGTAAGAATACCTAGATTTATCATTTCCCCTCCCCCTAATATTTTAAGTCTTCATTGTGTACTCTTGTATGACTACAAGGAATTTTTGAATGACAAGAAAATGTATGAATACATGCTCTTACTCATTACATTTCATTTGAGTACACATAAAAGTGCAGCCCAAGCATTTCTTTTCATGTGCCCTTCAGTTGTGAGGTGCTTTTTTTTTTTTCTTTTTCTTTTTTTCCTTTTTTTCCCCCCCTTTTTTTTTTAGTATAGTGCTTTTCTAAATGCCTCGTTATGTGATGATGATGATGATTATTATTATTATTAAGCTTCATTAACAGGATGAATACGAATGTTAAGATATAAAAATAAACAAATCCCAAGGTAAATTCTCTGGAAGTTTCTCAACTCCCTGGGGAGCCCCGTCTGCATCCTGAAGCGGCTAATGAGCACTATTAAGGGTTAATCAATCACACTTTCGTCTCAGCACTCACAGGTCTCCACACTTCATAACTGTTTTTACAAACAGCAAATTCATTGGAAGATCACACATTTGGGCAAATCAGTGTTTTTTGCACATTTTGAATGCTATCATTGGCTTCAACCTTTTCCCCAAGTTCAAGTCACTAAACGGCATAGTTTCGGAAAATACACTAATTAGCACAAGGATAATATCACTAGGTCTACAGTTTTGAGTTTTTACAGAAACCTTGTCTATTCGATGTACAGTGCTCAGTCTTTTTTCAGTTTTCACAAAGAGACAGTTATGACGTAGTAAGTTTTCATTAACAGCCCACTGCGTTTATGCATACGACATGACACGCTGCACACAGACCTTGTTTGCACAGTTGTCACGAAGAGAAAATTGTATTAAATAGTAAATTACACATGAATTAAATTTACTATGATAAAAACAACAACAGATTTGCATGATATAAGATCTCCACTTTCATGGTTGGTAAAATGTCAAAGATAGCAAACAGTCTACGGAACACCCATTTCGAAAATAGTTTAACTTCAAATGCAATTTTCCTCCAAACATGAAAGTTTGACTGCAGTGGCACAGTTGTCTCTTCATGAAAACGGTGATAACCTGCACCACGGAGAAGCGAATGAAGGCTTACTAAAAAAAATGATAAATAAAAAGGCACAGTGGCCAGGCTGAGCTGAGCTTGGTAAACACAAGATCAAAAACCAAATGTCCCACAGACCATAGGGCTTGTGACACACTGGTTTTGTTATACTGGACCACAAATGTTTACACCAAAAGACTAGAATATTTTAGAATAATTAATATGTCTTATTAAGTTGGAGATCTTACAAAATAATATACACATAAATGCTTGTTACAGCAGCTAACGTTTGGGGAAAATATGTGTTGGGGGAAACACTAGCAGGCCTAGTACTTTTTCTTGTAAGGGCTAGGCAGTTTTTCCTCAATCAAGGGTACTCCTATGAGGAAAATTTATATTTCTACTTCAACATTTCAAAGGGCACCAAGGCAATGACCAGGGGCATGAAGGCAATTGCCTTTATTGCCTCCGTGAAGTATCAGGCTTTCACTAGAGACTGCTGGGGTTGTTGAATGTGTGAGTGGACTGGCCCTGTGTTCAAATCACTGAACATAGCGTCACTGACGCCACATACTGACACACACACACACGTAGATACATGTACCAGTAAAAACTAGCGATCAGAGAAAAACGTCATCTAAAGCTGAACGCTTTTTAAAACACCACTATTCTTTAAAACTTCAGAGTGTTTTCAACTGGTTTTCTCATTGTGGACTCTCGATGCTTTGAACTTGATAAATATACTGCTTTTGAAAGTTTTGCATATTAATAAATCAATAAGCAATAAAGGAAGGAAGGTACGTGTCAGTTAAAAAAAAGAAGCAAAACAGAGTATTTCTGTTTTCATGAAGTGACACATTCCATTGTATTACAATGTTAACTTGACAGCACACGTGCGCGCAGGCCTTCGCACACAAGGTTTGTGTTAGTTCAGGAAATTGTTTTTGTTCACATTTGAGTTTGGTGCGCGCCATGCATTACAATGATAAATGAAACCTGTGTGTCAGTTTGTGAAACCGAAGACTGTCACTTTCGTGCAACGGTTGCCATACATAATTATTGTAATTAAAAAAGTAAAGCTCATGAAGCTTTTGCAACTTCATGAAATTGTAGGCCTTGAGGAATATTGTAAACATTTAAGAAACTGAAAACTAAAAAAACTGAATGGTTCTGTACATAAGGTGTCAGTTCGTGGCGTCGGTGATGATAGGTCAGGGTTCAGTGGGTATTTGAAAGTCCCTCCTCTGAATAACCCCCCAAAATGGTTGCAAATCTTATTCAAGCATATATTATTCTATGTGCACTATGTCGACACACTGAAGAGTAACCCAGGCTACGCTTTATAAGGTTCCTCCTCTGTGCAAATTATTACCAAAGGTTTAATGTACTAAAAGCTCACGGATGTGTAGAAAATGTTTTTCAGCCTGACACATTTCGGGGAATAATGAAAAGTGCATTCAGAATCCGGAATTGATGTCCAGCTCAGGTAATCCATTTCCTACTTGAGGTTTCATTTGCAAAAAGCCTCAAGAAGTTTCAGTCGTTTTTGTAGAGTTTTAGCGTGAGGATGAGATCATTCTGAATAGTGTTTGTGTCTCTTATAATAAGTGAAGAGAAATCGCTTTTACCAGTGGTGATACAAATTGATATTGTAATAAAGTGCCCTACAGAGTTTGCATAACATCGGTAAGATTGAAAATATTAATGGTCACAGATTTACAGATAACTTAGACATTATGAAGAATTAAAAATGGTTATGGTGGAAAACTTCCCCTGAAATGCTATAGTTTTTGAGAAATTGAGTAAACAACTAGTTTTTATATTGCAAGTCTAGAATCTGATGTTTGAAAACAGTGAAAACATATAATGGGGCTTTTCACTGTTTTCTCGAGATTCCAATGACTGATTAGGCTTAAACTTTTGCAGGTTTGCTACTTCATGTTATGTCACACATGTTACATCACACATGTTACGTCACACATGTTACGTCTGCGAGCTTTAAGATTGTATTTTTGGAAATGTTTTCCATAATTTACATTTGTTACTTATAAGTAAAAAATATGATTGGTGATGATTAAAAAAAAATAAAAATAAAAAATTGATTGTTGAATTTTAATCTGAAATCTTACTATTTATGAACTTGGTAATAGTACCAATTTTCTTGAGAAATATTATCATCGGTTCCTGCTATTTGTGAGACAATTTTTCTCCCAACAAAATCCTTATTTTGATTTGCCACATGGAAATAAGCACCTATAGGCTGTTTGAGTTGTGTTTCCATGAAAACTATACGATTGGAACACTGTTTCCAAAAAGCAGTGATGTCAGTATTATATCCTTAATAGAAGAATATTAACCTTTTTAAAAAAAATGTATTATCTTTGCAGGGTTGTCAAGCTGGGCATCGCACACTGCTTTATGGTCATGCAATCTTACTACGACACTGCCTTAGTAACATGGTAAGTCCAAAAATGATGTGTTCAAAACATTTGTCAAAAAAAAACCCAAAACAAAACAAAAAACCCATAAAAATAGGAGATATCATATGCCATGCCCGATATGTGGCAGAGGGAGTCAACCCCCCCCCCCCGAAAAAAATGTTCCCATTCTCTAACACACTCTTCCCCTCTTGTACAGAAGTGACCCCCCTAAAATCCTCAAAAGAATTCCGGAGATTTCCAGTGCACCCTGCCACATACCGAGCACCAAATGAGATACCAATGCCTCAGATGAATATCCCATCTTGCTTTATCAGGAACTTTAGTATTGAAATCTTTTCATGACATTCTTAGTACCACAGTAAGCAAAAAATAAAACAGTTATAAAATAATAACAACACATGTTTTGTAAAAATATACTTTCCAATTTTTAAAGAAGGATCATTCTAAATGTACATGGTTGTACAGAGACTACTGCTTTCCATTGTTCAATGTTAATTTTGTAGTTAATCCCTGCATTCTTTTGTGAATTTCCCAAATCATCGTTTTCAAAAATATTTTTAAGATCTTCAAGAAAAATTTGTGCACTTACGTGACATTGTTGAAAGCCGTAGATGGCAACCAAAGTCCTGAGGTACCTTCCTGTTTTCGCCACTGATTGCAAACAATTTCTGGTGGAACAAATTGTGCGTCTCAAATGTTGGCGAAGGTTAGCAGCAGAGGGGGAACATATTTCTGAGGTGTTTCCTGGTTACTTTAAAAATGGCAATACTTTGTTTAGATGGCAGATATTCAAGAAAAAGATATGGTTTTGTTACAAAAATAGTTAGAATGTATAGATGGGTTGGTTGCACATGGCGTAAACAATGGGAAAAATCGGCCATCTTTGATGACAGTGACATTTTTGAGCACACAACTATGCATTACACGTAAGTAGTGCACATGGCATGCATGCGTTTCATAAACTCCTTCCATGATTGGTTGGTAAGCAACTCAAACTGCGTTGAAACTCAGAGCTTGACGTGGCTACAAGCCAAAGTAGAAGTTGTCATCAAAGATGGCGCCAATTGCAACCCGTCTATTGGGGTGAACTTTCTTTTTTGTATATGAACAAAATGTAGAAGCTGTGAAATTTAAAGAAGACGGCATGACTGCGGGCCTCCATGGTTCCACTAAACATGAGCGTTGCTTATTCATATTCTTATTCTTTATTTGGCCATTATCATACAAAACACACAAACAATAATTAAGTAAAAAGGTCAAGCGGACAAATAAAATGATAAAAGCAAAACAACAATCAAGGCACATTAAATTTACAAAACAACCCTAGCAGGAGTTTGCCTAAACGTTTGCTGTAAGTTTGCATGCGTGGAGCGCAGCCAGCCCTGGCTCTTTTAGATTTAATACAAATTTAGACATGAGTTCAATGAACTTGCATCATAGTGGCACTCATGGCTGATGTTTTTTCTTATTGATCATGGGGAAGCAGCATGTAATGGCCAATCTTTAAGTACATGTATATTGTCTTGTGTGGCTTTTATGGTTAAAGAGTTTGCAGTATGTGATTTATATCTTAAGTAATTGCGAAAAAGGTGGAGCAGCCTCAAAGTTTGACCCTTCGTGGAGTCTGTCAAAAGACTCTGCTAAAACATCTTGAATATACTGATTACTTCTTTTATTTGTGGCTTAAAAGTTTGCACTCTCATTTTCAGTTCATTAAATACATCTAAAGTAATTTCCAAAGAATTGTAACGGCCTCAAAGTTTGACTCTTAGCAGAGTTTGTCAAAAGACTCTGCAGGGTTGAAACAGTTTGAATATATTTGGGTGGTCGGGTTGGCGTAATGGTATCTTTTCTTGCCTTCTCCTCTGTGACCCCGGTTCGATTCCTGCCGAGGGGCACAATGTGGATTGGGTTTTCAGTCCCTACCTGATTGTGTGGGTTTTCCCGGGAACAAAATCTCTGGGGTATTCCTCCCACATCTAAAACTGAAACATCCTTCCTTGTCTTCTCTCCATGGGGTTCTTGGCTAGTATAGTGATTAAGTTTGCTTTTATAGAGAATCCTTGGTTTCACAACCAGAATTATTAAATGAAATGAAATTTCTGACATTTATGGTTTAAAGTTTTGTTCTCTCATTTTCAGTTTGTGAAAAACATATTAAGTAATTGCAAAAAAACAGTAACGGCCTCAAAGTTTCACCCTTAACAGAGTCGTACAAAAGACCCTGCTAAAGTCTGATGTAAGACTGTGCTAGGGTCTTGAATTTGTTGTCATGTCTTTTCTGGTTTAAAAGCTCGCACTGTCTTCTTAAGCATATTGTACAACCTAAGTAGATCGGCGAGAAAAAAAAAAGGTAATGGCCTCAAGTGTGAAACCTGCAAAGTCTTTTGAAAAACTGTGTAATATATATAGTCATATCTTTTATGGCTAAATATTTTGGACTATCATCTTCATTATGTTATACATGATAAGTAATTGCCCAAAATGGTAATGGCCTCAAGTTATGACACTACTAGTGGGGAGTCTTTTAAAACACTCTACTATGGGTGAAATATGAGACCATTACTTCTTTCTGCATTTGTACGGCAGTTCATTTTGGTTGGTGAGCACTGTTTGAAACAGCTATTATTTTTTCATGGCTGTTGCTACGGCTGAGGCTTCAACACCTCAGTAATTTGGTGATCTAGCCTCAGACGCAAATATTCTCGCAAAAAAATGGGGGGGAAAGATGCATCCTTGACCTGGGACCTATTTAATCAAGCTTCTTGGCACATGCATGTCTGGCTTAGCATGCCAACAAAATCATGCTTAGCAGATACAGTTACCAGCCAAAATGCCTCATGAGTCTTTTTTTGACTGGCTCCCTGCTAGGTCTTGCTTGGCAGAGAGATTGGTTTCAAAAGCTCAACAGCTCTACATGTAACTCTTATAAATGCTCTTTATTTTGCTGCAGTGCTGTGATCAAATGCCATCGGTTCATTGTGTACACAACCCCTTGTGGAAAGAGCAGTGCCGTTATCTATTGATTTATTAAAAAGTCCTTTGACATCAGATCATTAGGTTCTGCTCATAGTGAAGGTCTATCTCAAGTCCAACATTCCATAGGTCTTTATTTAACTTCTGATTCAAAACTTGGGCTTTGGTTTATTTTACATGTAGTAGATATTGTATTGGAATAGCTGCATGAGTGCAGAGTATTTATCAAATGGATGAGGGATTTCTTCTCTTTGTGTTTTGAGTTGACATTTTTTAAATTTTATTAAAAAAAAATTTTTTTTGCAAGCCACCAGACACACAAGGCCAGTAAGCCACTCGAGGTGTGGGCCACAAATCAATTGTTTGCCCAGGGGCCATTGCCACCTACTCCTGGGGCTGAAACATGGTTACCCCCTTTACAGTCCGTAATGATGTAGGCTTGGGTATCATCCATCAGAAGCCTGGCTGGTAGAGCAGAAGGCCCTACCTCCCCAACTTTTACGAAGCAATTATGGTTAAGTGCCTCGCTCAAGGACACAAGTGTCATGACCGGGACTTGAACCCACACTCCGATGACTCAGCCACCAGAGCTTGAGTCCGGCGCACTAACCACCCGGCCACGACACGCCACTTGACTTAACAAATTGTTATTTTTATTTTTTTACTTTTTTAAAACAATTTTTTAGACATTACCAAAATATTCAGTGCATATCATGTATCTACATAATGCGTAAGTTGAAAAAGTATCCTTGACCTCCATTGCAATTATTACAACTATTAAGAAATAAATAAACACAATCGGTCTAGACCATATTATGAACAATTTCAACTCGTGTTTTATTACATATCATAATCAACATAGACCCTATAACTTTGTGTACCAAAAAAGTGACCTTGTACATTGCAGGGCCTTTCTGGAGGCAGGCAAGATACCACACTGGTATGGGAAAGTTTACATTTTGTGTCATAATTCCCAAATACATTTTAAAATGAAATAACAGCTGAAACAAGTTTTGAGATGTGCCCCCTTTCCTCTTTTATCAATTGTTGATAAAATCGGACAGTGCAATCTCCATAAAATGTAAGATGTTAAGGTTTCTTCCATTGGGCCGTGTAAAAATTGTGCCTGCGGAAAGTCCAGGCTCTGTGGCTCTTTTGTAAACTTGTGAAACAGTGCCCCCCAGGTACCCACCCCCCCCCCCAACCATAAAGAAAAATCCAGATACGTGTAATTCATTAAAAACATGGTCCCAGGGCCCCCGCAACTGAAAAGCAATGCCCTGCTGCTGCAGACGCATGTATACGTTGAGTGTCCACCTTTAAAATTCCTTAATACAACATTTCCATGGAAACGACATGGCTGCACCGTTTTAATCCCCACTTTTAATCTCCATGCATTAAATTAATTACATGGACATGTCGGGTTTTACATCATGGTAACCAATTGCAATTGTCCATATGTACAAACAAGGACCTTTCTAGAGTCTATATCCACGAATATTGAGTTACCCTAGATTGAGATTTTAGGCGCGAAAATAAACAGCGCGCATGTAAATTTACACGGAAGAGGCGTAACCTCTTCATGCTCAGCCCGAGGGACTCCCATCCATCGCGACTCAAGAGACCGGCTAGTTGTTGTCTTTAAAGGAACACTCAAGGGCCAAGGTTTAATGGGCACTCCTGGTCAAGTTAAACTTCTCAGAGTGTGCCTTTAAAACTGTTAGAAAGCCATATGAAGAAACAATCATGGAACTAATCATTTATCTCTTCTTAATATTTATTACGCACACAAGTTAAAGTATATCAGCATTTGCCAATTGAATCCAACCGTGAAGTAAGCTCCTTTAGCATAAATTTGCATAATGACTGCGTCAAAAGAAAATTACCCATGATTTCTCCTTCCGAATCCACACTGTTTGAAGTCGATTAGCAAAAAATAATAATAATAAAAAATATATATACTTGAATATATATGTTTTGAACAGAAAGAACCTAAAAAGAGACAAGAAAATCACAATGGCCAAAAATATTGTGTCTAGATAGTTCACAGACACTTTACACAACGTTCTTGTTATTAAATATTTCATATCAGTGGTTTGTACTTTTAAGTGTCTAGAATTACACTCACCCTGCATTAAGTAAGCTCTCGCAGTAGAACTCGTCGTTGGCTCTAACCAGGCATACGTGACGCAGTTCATCATGCTCATCGTTTTGGCATTCGTCCATGAAATTATCACAACCTTCATTATATTGAGCAAGCCTCATTCATACCACAGTAGAAGCTGCGGCAGAATTGAGATGGCAGACAAATTGATATTTGTTTAGCGTTCCTGGTAATTAAGTTGCCCTATTTTACTCCACGAATCTGTGGTTAATATTGACTGAAAAGTCACTCAGTGTAGGGCTGGTGTGTTCATATGCACTTCTATGATGTACTCTAACCATAGTGGAAATAGACAGCATCAC
This sequence comes from Marthasterias glacialis, assembly GCA_911728455.2. Lineage (NCBI taxonomy): Eukaryota > Metazoa > Echinodermata > Asteroidea > Forcipulatida > Asteriidae > Marthasterias > Marthasterias glacialis. The sequence continues at coordinate 6,637,873 of OU452219.1, forward strand.
AGAAGCTTGAAGTAAAACATCAGCCGTGATTGACTGTTTGTTTTTTTCTTTCCGTAATGCGCTGCTAACCTTTTTCTCTTAAGGTGACCTAACTGGTTTTACATACTCCGGGTTTTTATGTCTTTACAAATTTTGTATGAAATTTAAGACATGTGTCCTCTGTAAAATGTCGAGACGGGAAACTCTGGCATTTCTCATGGGTCAGTATAAGACATTGTTTTTTTAAAGCATCACAAGCTCAATCAGGTCTTAACAAGCTACTTCCAAATTAAGTCACGTCTGGCGCAGTGAGACGCACCACTCTATTTCCGCTGTCGTGAGAGTATTTGAACGCCTGTTGGCCACGCTGCCTTCCACAACAGCAATTACACGGTGTCGATTATGGCGTTCATGCATTAATGCACAAAGCAGACCTGGATGTAAGCAGCTCATGCAAGCAACGCATGGTATGACGACGATACAGACAAGAGCATCCGAGGCTTGTATTAGTTTACGTGTAATTTCACCAGTGAAAGCCACTAAATAGCTAATGAGAGGGCTGATAACATCCGACAGGCTAAAAGACCGAGGTATCTGCATCAATATCAGGTCGACTATAGGTGCAGACTGTCTTTTGAGGAGGTTATACATTACTGGGAACATTTCATCCAAACATGAAATGAAAAGATGACAACGGATGAGGACATGGCTGGGTTTTTTCCCTCGTTTTTGTTGAGTGCAGATTTAGTATTAATCCTATGAAAGGTCATTAATCCAAACATGGAAGGGGTGGGGAGCTCACTAATGCAGACAGACAGTTGTATGTCTCTAGGAATAAAAAAAAATATGAAAAAAACCCAACCACACACACAAAACAAAATGTCAAAATCCAGAAAAATCCTTGTTATATTTGAAGTAAATAAGAAATCTTTGTAACATGATATAGCAGAAAGACTGCCTTACAAAACTGTCTATACGTATGTATCAGGTAACGAGAATAGAAATATTTAAGTACATTTGTAGCTCACAAGAAATTATGTTGCAATCTTTCGGTGTTAGAGTCGGGGCTTTGCTTTGCAATTTAATCGCACTTATTAATTTAGAGGTAGGTCTTTTGTGCAGTGTATTGCAGAAGAAGAAGAAGAAGAAGTTCATCAATTATACAGAGAATTTTCCAGAAATGAATTGATCCATACTTAAATTTGAATTAGACTGGAGCATATGGGTTTGAGTTACTGTGACTGTGTTAGGCTTTACTCAGGCATGCAACTTTTCAGCTGATCAGCTGATTTCTTCGTTTCTCTTTGTTAATAGTGCCTTAGAAAACTGAAAAACACTGTACAAAGTTAAGTGTGGTTGGCCATTTTCTCTTTTTTTTTTTATATATATATATTTTTTTGGGGGGATGCAAAATTCAGTTGCATACCTGTTTACTAAGTGAAACGTATTAAATTGGAATGAACCAAAAAAAGAATATGTTGTACAATTTTAGACAGCATTGTGGTACATTGGTGTCTTGCATCCCTCTGCAATCACTTCTCTCTTATCGAGACCTTGCCGTGTGGTTCTCACCCCTGACCTGTGTTCTTTGCCTTGCAGTACCTTGCATGTCTTTCGACAGTCTCCTCTTCAGACAAGCTAGCCTTTGATGTCGGTCTTCAGGAATCCTTACAGGGTAAGTTCGTTCTCTGTTCTAGCTAGTTCTTCTAACCGATGTGTGATAAGCACCTATACTCAGTGTTTTTCTGAGTCCTGTGGATGGAAAATCTACAGGTATTCTTCTCTGGTGGGATTCGAACCCACAACCCCTGGCCATTCTGAGTATACAGTGTTTATCACACATCGGTGTCGAGTAAGAGCCAAAGTAATATTGTTTGTTCCAAAGCAATTATTATATTCATTTTGTTCATAATAATGAAAATTTGATCTCCAAAATCTGCCTAAAATGGTGCTCAATGTCTCAAATTTCACAAGAATCACATGGTTAGAGGGAAGACAATCTGATTGGTCAAGAAGTTATCTTTTTTTGCAAAAACAATAGACTGAAGTTATCTCACTGCAAATGTTATTCAATTGGAGGGGGGGGGGGGAGGTAGACTTGTGCAAGTCTGGCACATGTTCATACATGTATATTTTGGGGCTTGCTTGGGCTCACATATCTACATTGCTGTAGTATGTGAATGTCACACAGAATGGTTGAATGTGAGGAGACTTGCACAGTCTATGGGAGAGACTGTGAGATTTGGTGGCATTTTACAATAAGGGAAAATCTTTTTACATAAGGGAAAATGCTTTCACAAGTGTTGCTGCCAACAACTATCTCCCGAATCTGCCAGTTCCATAGCACTGAACATAAATTTTGCAGGGCCCTGAAAATGTCAGCTCAGCAGAGATATGAAAGTATGTCAACCAGTCAAAATGTTCAGCATGTGTTTCCGTGTCCAAGTCCTCCGTAGTTCTTTGAATTTGATTGTATAGGAGAGACTTGAAGAGGAAGTTAGCTATCTTCTTTCTTCCTATTACATTTTCTGTTTTCCACATCTGGGTATGTGACGGTGTGTTAAGGATGTATGCACTGAGTATTCTGTTGGATTGAAAATACAGATGTTTTTTTTCCCCCAGTTTATTTTGAGATTAATTCAGTTTGATTTCCTAGGGTTTACTATTCCACCCTTGATTCCCCATTTGTAATTCATGATGTAGCTTGTGGCTATTGTTACCAGCTAACAGTGCAAGTACCGGGGAGCGATATGTCTTGTGTTCTCCTTCCACACTTGCTCTTTATAATTGACTCTCCGTCGATCACTTCTTGCAATCAATCTTTGGCATGGATGGCATTGGAATGGATCATTAGCTTCAAAGGGTTAACCAGAGAACCGTCTGTTGAAGGCGACGGGCTGGCATTTTGGGCTTCAGGATTGTGTACACTTGTATCTCATGTGTCTTTTTGTGACATTCACTAGACGAGAGAGAAACATCAGCCAAAAGGTTGCTGCAAAAAAAGGCCAAACAGTACTTTTACAGGGCTGTCAATAGGCATCATGCATAGGCTGCCGTCGCTGTGGTCAAACAATGAATGTGCATGTGTGTACATGCCACGTGCAGCTAATGATAGGTCTTCTTTTGAGCTCAGTGAGGGCGCTGTTTGAGCTTTTGACGTCATATGCATGGCGTCTATCAGGATGTATCTTCTTTTTCTGCCATTCAAATCATGAAATCAGTTGGGCTTGTTTAAACCACTTAGCGACAGGATTTCCAAAACTTTGTTCGGAACTTGCAGAATAACTTGTTTTTGAGAATATCCTTGTCACAATGAAACCCTGATTAAACAAAGTAAAGAAAACAAACCTCATAAAATGCACTGGGATTTTTTGTTTTCTTTCTAGAAAATATGAGATTTGTTCACCATGAATCGCATAACCCTTGGCCGTAAGCCACAGCCAATAATCGGTCATGGTATGCTGGAATTTTGGACCACTCAGGCCTCCCATTATACTAAATACAAAGAAAAATATTGGTGGCAGCCTATCGATCTCTCATAATTCTCATTTGTACAAAAAAGGACGAAGGTCTGGAATCGGGGACTACACAATAACCCGGGAAAGAGGGAGATTTGAAGCATGAATTGCAGTACCCTTTGTCCCTCTTTGTACATGGGAAACGAAGCTTTGCATGGTGAATGCAGTCTACATAATGGAATGTCTGGGCCCTTCCGATATTCGAGTGTTTACAAAAGCGGGTGTACATGTCATCCGATTTCCAGCACAGAAAATATTGGCGTGTATACATGTCTTCAGGCATTAAATGGTTAAGAAAAAATTGTGCACTCCCTTGTGGATTCCCCCATTAAATTGACCTTAGTGTAGAGTTTATTCAACTGGTCCTCTGCTAATCTTTGCTGAACACAACGTGATGGAGAAGCAATAGTTTCTGCTTTTTAACAGATTTTAAAATTGTGACTTTGTCTTGTTTGGATATTATCTATCAGGCCATCATGCAAAGAAACTTGTAGTCTTGCCAATATTCTGTTTGGCTGTAGTATTACCCAGCATGATGTTGGACTGCTTGAGGATGACTTTAATGGCAAATATGATTATAAACGTAAAAGACTCCTCTGTTTGATTTTGACCCACGGTTACTTCTGGGTGATCCCAGATCTATTTGTCGGTTGATCTTGCCAGAGCAAAGGGTAAATTCTCGGTCTCCTTAAATGTATTTGTGTTGTAGCGGATTGTAGGGAGCTACGAGGCATTGGGATGATGGGGGAATTTGGGGCATAAACCCCCATCCCTTCAACTGTAATTGAATCTATAGTCTATGGAGACCGATTTAACTTGCCGCTCACTGGAGAATTTGATAGCAGGCTGTCCAAGCCTCACTGGGGCATTTGTTGAATATGGGACAGGCAATCTCAAAGACTTAAGGGCTTCCTTGATTAATTTGATGGGTCCATGCAAAGGCAAAGTATACTGGTTCTGTTCATGTCTATTCTCTTATGGAACTGATTTTGTAAATAATCTCAGCTACATCAAGGTCAACATTTGGACATACCTGTGTGCCCTTTCCTTAAAATAATCATTGCATAATTATTTTTTTGGAAGAATGCACTCTTTTCCTTCTTGATCAGTAAACACACCATCCCACCAACCTCTTCAGTGACAACAAGGAAAATTGGTTTCAGCTTTGATTTTTTAGAAATGTTCATCTATGTGCTGATTTTAATTTCGGCAATCCAAATAAGCATTGTTGATTTTGGGTTTTTGAAATGTTATTTTCTCTCCTTTGACAGTGTTTCAAGCAGAAATATTTCTCTGTTGGAAACCTTGTAAACAATGAACTCTTAAAATTAAAATCATCAATTTGTTATTTCATTTTTAAATACAAATCCTGTGTTTGTCTTTTATGAGAACCGGATAATAATAATGATATGCAGTTCTTATATAGTGCTTTATCACACCCGAAAGCGTCTCAAAGCATTTGTTATTTTTTCTACAAGGTGTGTGGAGCTACAATGTATGTTTGAATTATAAGACCCATTTATTTACGTGGCACCATGTAATGGTTTACAAGGTGTTGTGGCGCAATCTGCAGCCAACCATATACCAGAAAACACCAGGGGAAACACCTTCTCTTAAGTGTCCTTCTCCAGGACACAAATGTCATGACCGGGACTTGAACCCACACTCTGCTGATAAGAAAAACCAGAGCTTGAGTCCAGTGTGCTTGACCACTCGGCCACAGCTCGCCACGTCCTGATCAGTTTAAAATACTTTTTTTACTATATCCTCTAAAAGTGTTGTATCATCAAGGGTTTCAATACAATTTGAAGTAGCAGGCATATAATCGGAAGGTTGACAGCACTGATTTTAAAATGCAAGTCGTGTGTGTTGTGGAGCCAGCCTAGATCCCCAGAAGTTTATTTATTTATTTATTCTATTTATTTCATACAACATCCAACAGCGCAAGTGCCATAAACGGGTAAATAATTATTCTAGTTATAAATAATAAAATACCCAAAAAGGCAAGATTTTTTTTTAGACAACAAATGAAAGACAAAAAAACAGTCGCTAGACCTTTCATCCGCATTTGACACCCTAGACCACGACACACTACTACGACGCTTCCATGATAGATTTGGTGTAACTGGCACAGCGCTCGACTGGTTCAAGTCATACTTCAACAACCGCAGGAGTCGGGTTATCCTACCTGATGGTGCCACCTCTGATGAAGTCCCTCTTCGTTTCGGCGTCCCCCAAGGATCTATCATAGGTCCACAAGCTTTCACAATGTACCTGGCCCCAGTCACAGACGTTCTTCGTCAGCATGACGTCAAGTTCCACCTGTACGCGGACGATATCCAAATATATGTGGAATTTGACCCCAAAATCCCGAATGATGCAGAATGTGGGTTGTTCAAGCTCTCTAAGTGCATCACTAATGTCCAACGCTGGATGTCACGAAACAAACTTCAACTAAACGAGCAGAAAACTGAATTCTTCATTGCCTCTTCTAACCACAACTACAAACGTCTTGCACATCTGACTCTTACCATAAACAACAGTACACTCCACCCATCTACTTCCATCCGAAACCTTGGTGTTGTTTTCGACAGAACCATGTCAATGAGTGATCATGTCGCATCTGTCTGCAGATCAGTTAACTATCACCTCCGTAACATCACTAGAATCCGGAAGTACATTGATGCCGAAGCTTGTCATGCTGCTGTCAGGGCACTTGTACTCTCAAAATTGGACTACTGTAACTCCCTGTTGAATGGACTGAAACAATCTGACATTACCAAGCTACAACGAATCCAAAATAGAGCATCTCGTGTTATCTTCTCCTACCCAAAACGTGTTCACACTTCGCCACTGCTCAAACAGCTGCATTGGCTCCCCATAGAGAAACGTATAATATACAAAATGGCCTTAAACATGTATAAATGCATTTCTGGTATTTTCCCCCAGTACTCATCCAACTCATTCGACACCAGGCCAACAATCCGCAATCTACGTTCCCAGGGTAACTTTTATATTCCACGCACCACCAGAAAATCAGGAGATAAAGCATTTTCAATCGCAGGTCCAAGGACGTGGAATTCCATTCCACACTCCATTAAGAACTCCATCTCTGTGGCCAATTTCAAAGTGTCGTTGAAGACTTACTTGTTCAATTTGTAGTTTCAATGTCAGTCCTGGCCTGCGCATGCTCATCATAGAGAGCCCTTTTTCAATTGCGGCCTTCCTTGATCATTCCCAACGCACTGATATGACTGGGCTCTCTTGTCTGAGCGCTGCAGTCTGGGCCTGGCATTAGCTTTTCTTCAGTTTTTGCTCACGTATACATTATGTCATTGTCAATTGTTGTTTGTTCTTGATCATTCTCTGAGCGCTTTGTAACCCTAGGAAAAGGCGCTATATAAGTTGTATTATTATTATTATTATTATTATTATTAAAATGTCAAACTGGGATTGGAGTCAGAGTTGTATGATGAAGTCAACCGATAAATAAACCCATTTTGTGTAGCACTGACCCTGTTTCGTGGAACATGGAACACAACGGGATAACGGAGATCGGAACGGGAAATCTTTAGGGGGAAACAAGAAATCAAATCACAAGTAAATTGAGAATTTATACACTTGTAGAGAAAAGTCAGGTCCAGAATTTGCCTACGTTGTTTGAGTGAATCTAAGGTTTTATAAGTTGAAAGAGCCACTGCACAATATATGCTTTTAGGTTCAATTTGAGCTTTTCCTTTGCTACATTTTTTTAACGGGTTGCAATGAAGTAGCCAGCACATACATGTAAGTCAGTAGTAGCAGGTCAAATTTGACATCTACCAGCTTATTCTAAAACCCCTACATCATACAATATAGTATGAAAAAGTTGCACAAATTCTAGACGTTGTCATCACTCCTGGAATCATTTTCAAGTAGGTTGTCAGTGTACCAACAATGCTGGACAAAAATGTTAGCTCCGTCTTCTACGTTTTTTTTTTTGGGGGGGGGGGGTGTTATGATGGGGGAAACTCAGACGGTACGTGGCAACAGTAACTACATAGGATAACTACAAACCCACAGCACCTCCATTTGTTCCCTCATTTTGTTTGCAACTTAATTAAAGTCGATACTGATGCACTAGTACATGTGCAAACAACAACTCATCTATTTATCACATGCATAGACTTTGCACATAGAACACATACAATGCAGGCAGGGTTGCACACTGGACCCTCTTGGGTTTGCTTAAAGCCACCTTAAAAGTGGTTCGTAATCACTACTCTGAAAGTCAACAATGCATAAAAAATGTTCCTGTGGGGCATGTTGGTGGGCAGCTCATGTATGAGTACCCTCTCATTGTATTACATGTATATTGATGGCTTAGTTGAAATGGACCAATTTGTGACCATATTGAAGTGCATGGTAAAGCAGCAGCCACTTCAGACTGTTCGTGGTTTGGGTCAAGTTAAAACTTACCTCGTGTATGGCTGTTAACGAATCTGCCTAAAGTTGCTGTTTTTAATTGCAAATGGTGGTGATTGAAGCCTCAGAAAATACTGATACTTTTGGGTACTGTTTAATGTTTGTGAACGGTAAAATGCACCTATTTTATAAAAAATAATAAATAAATGTTTGTGTTGTATGTAGCATGCATTTGTACTTTTGACCCCTAGCATGATGGGGAACACACCTCTGCACAATGCGCGGCTATACCATTTCCGCCATTTTGGGAGTGAATTATTTTGTGTAAATTTTGACTCCTGAAATGACGGACAGGATAGGCGCGTGTGAGTGCGCTGCGCACCGTGAAAATTGGTCACTCCGCAAGTAGGACATCATAACCCAATAGAAAAGCAGACAACCAGGCTAGTATGAGTTCCTCTGCATATAAATAAAGCATGCATAGTACATGTGGATTGAACTCCAGTCTGAATCTGCCAAAAGGATAAACGAATTCCGAATACATTATGCTCGTAAGTGAGAAGTTGCCCATATCGCAATACAAATGTCCCTTGAAGGAAGGAATTTATCAGTGGCAGTATCGCACCCTAATCCCCCATCTGAACCATTCCATGGAGACCCCTCAGACAATACATACAGTGGGAGAACAACTCTCCCTGTGTTCAGTATGAGCAATTGTGTTTGTAGACGCTTATTTCAGCCCTCCTGATGACGCTGCACGTACTGCTCCAGCGATGGCCTCGGAAATTGAAAGCAGCCTAAGGAGGTTTCCGTGGAAATAAAGACTGACGAGAATGAGTTATCTGAAGGAAAGAGATATATCGCTATTACAGGACAAGATCCTTCAGTTTATTGACATCATCTTACAATTGTTTATCACCTTCGTTTTATTCTTTGAAGGTCAAATTACATTTGACATTCTATTCATACAAGTTGAAACATTCTTCGCACATATACAGTAATAAGCATAACTTCAATGTATTTCTTTTGGTTTGCTCATTCTGAGTTGCTGCTATTAACTTAGTAAGTGTACATTGGGTATCACAATAGACTGATTGCGCGACCATTGTTTACATGTAATCACGTGACCTATGGTGGGTACTATGTCAGCTGAGCTGATGGCAAACTATGTGCAAATACATGCTGTGACCGACAAAGTCACATCAACAGTCGGCTTTTGGTAAAAATAAGACAGTTACTAAGCCCTTTTATTAAAAGTGTATGTTTTGACATTGATTTTTATCACATTACTGTTTCAAAAAACTACCAGTATTCTACTACAAAAGAGGTTTATTTTTCAGTTATGCGTCGGAGTCGGACGACGATGTAGCCACCCGCCTGTTGTTTGTAATGTAGGCCTTAATGTATGGCCATAGCCATCGCTGAAGTTGCTTGATTTGGACAAAGCCTTACATGTAAAACGAGACATGGTATACAGTACAATAATCTCATCTTTTCCCTGGTGTCATTCGGGAATAGCTAAAAAAAAAACCATTTTTAAACGTAAGAAAATTAGATGAGAAAATTGCTTTCATTTACAACCGACTTGTAACCGTTAGAATACAGAATGATTTCTTGGAATGGTGGATACACTATCTAGATGGCAAGTTAGAGTGTTACTAATTTATACACTCAACAAATGTGTAAACAGCTGTGAATGTTGCTCTATTTCTTAAAGTCTGTCTCTGCCATTGATCCAATTGTAAAACTCTTCACCAAAAACCGCAATCTTTTACACAAGAAAAAAAAGAAGAAAAAAGAAGAAGAAGCCTACAATGTTGATGAGTGTGCGAAAATACAAATTTCTCATCCAGGTGACTGTATTGTGTTTCTATTGTGGAGAAGCGCCGGCCTATCTCCCAGGCCAATGATGAAATCTATGCGGGCTATCAAGTTGACACGTGTTGCCAGACCACGGATAGATACATTTCACTGCCTTGGTGCGCTTCCCTGTGGGCCTCGGGGGACGTGGTGAATGGAGCGCTGTCACGCTTTGCTCCGTTCATACTTTGTTCCTTTGAATGCAAAACGGGAAAAATAGCAGAAAGGCATGATCAAAGATAAGAGCGATTTAGAGAGGTCGAGATTCTAATATGGATTTTTCCCCCTCCAATTTAGAGTAAAAAAAAGAATAGTTTTTTTTGGGGGTGAGTGTGTGAGGGTATTGATTCTTGAAAGGTGGTATCCATGCATATCTGCATATCTGTCTAGGATTTAAGAGACCCTATGTTGTCTGTCAATGACTCAGGAAAAGATACTCCTTGGTGACATTTGTTTTACCTTCCTTTGTCAAAAAAAACCCCCATCTTGTTTTCACAGTTGCCATGGTTACTTGGCAAGTTGTCGGACAATAAAACTGATCGATGCACTTGTCATCACACAGGTTGGCCTGTTTGGAAATCTTAACATTTTTTTTCCTCAGAAATTGTTTTCATTAGAGGCAAAGTTAGTATTTCTGTAAGGAAGGTTGAAAAACGTTGTTAATTTTTTTTTTACGACTCCATCTGCACCAAGTTCGTCTTTTACATATCTCTGTCTATTTTGTCTTGAACTGTGTCATGTTATACTTAAATCTACATGTGAGATGAGAGTTTTTTGAAATGTGAAATTTATTTTTATTGCTTTATTAGACATGAATCTTTGCATATTGACACATAGCAATAACCCAAGCATGGAACGAATTCAGCCTTGAGTTAAAGGGAAAGCACATCTTGTTTTTTTTTGTTTTTTGTTTTTTCGAATAAATGAATGTCTATCCTCTAGTTTTCTACAAACACACCATACATCTAGCCTCATCAAATTCAGTGGTAATGTTTAAGTGAAAACAATGAACAATAATTCATTTTGTCAAGGATTTTTGATGGCAGCTGTAATCAAATTAAGCAATGGTGATTTTATTTGGGGATCTTTAAATGCTATTTCTCGACATAACAGTTTTTCAGGTGGAAATATTTTCTTGTGGGTATCAAATACTGGTATGACTTTTTTTATCAGTGAGCTTTCAGATTTGCGCATGATCAGAACTATGCAAACAGTGGGAATTTACCTGGTAAGTCTGCTGCCACCTAGCATTTCAAAGTCTCCCATTATAGTTACGTGTAAGTCAATATGTTACAGGCATGCAATTATTGTATAAGTCTGTAGCGTAAATCTTAAGATTAAACATGCGAGGGTGTCTTCATTTCTATCTTGCCTGGTATGATTGTTTTTTTTCTGATTTGTTATTGTTTCTGACTTTTGATCGTTCGTTTGTGTTTATTGAGGTTGAGTGTTGTATATGTACTGTGTTTTTAGTCTGTTTGCTGCTTGTTTCTTATATCATGTACTGTAGAGTGTTGTTATTGTTTGATAAACACATGGGATATGGAATTTCATGTTTTTATAATCATGATGAATAAATGAATGAATGAATTTCCATCAGCTTCTGACAATTGCTTAAAGCCAGACTGCGTAATTCAGTTTTGTGTTGGATATATTAGCATAACGGGATGCTGACCAACAGGTTTTAAAAGCGGGGGGGGGGGGGGGGTCTTTGACAACTTCATCTTCTTTATTTTGAGCCATAAACAGGGTTTTCAGAGCAGCGAATTCACAGGGAAAACCACCTTTAAGCTAAGAGAATTATCCCATCCCCTGTCATACAATATCACTGTTGCCACATCTACTCTGTCAAATATATGGGAAGTATTCCCTGAGGATCAGCGAGGTGTTCTCTTTGTCAAAACAAATATCTTGATTATTTGCTGCCGCTGTCATCTTCTCTGTGGATTGATGGCGTGACTTTTCCTTTTTTTCCCCCACGTATCTAATTGGCTATCAGGGTTGATTTTTAGCTTCTGTTTGAATAGGGGTTACATCTATTGATAATGGTCGATCTGAGTGTAGAGGGTTAGTATGTATTACGTATTGTTTAGTTACCTGATTTGGGGAGAAGAAGTAAAAGGTAGAATTGACCGAACTTAAACAAAAATACAGCAATAATCACTCTGTAAAAGTTTTTAAAAGGAAAAGTGTTATCGGCTTGACACATTTTCTTTGAACCACTGAAATGTTACTACTTATGTGAGAATGGTATGTGTACGTAAAGTAATATGTGATGCCCCACGCCAAAATCAGGCAGTTCTCGGATTATTGTGAAATGACATTAAAAGTGAAGACGACTGAAACATCGGCCCTGATTTCAATATGAAGTGATGTCTGAAGCATTCTTTATGTTGACGAACACTTACCTTGTAGGCCCTAGTACTAGGTCCTAAGTAGCTGTCAATGGAAAGCTCCTTTTTTCCATCTATTTGATTACTTAATCAATCCAGTTTTGAGTTTTGGGGCAGGAAGTGCCTGGATTTGGCATTGAGCGTGTTGAGATTACTCTCTAAAAATATGAAAATGTGTTAAAGGTACACAATACATGAGTATTTTGTGAGAGTACATTCATTTCAATCCTACTTTTCAACTTTTTTTTAATAAACCGACCAGGTATGATGATTTGTTAGGATTTTTCCTGATTTCAGAATTTCTCAGATTTCAGGATTATGCCTTATTTCAGTATTTTTTCTTATTTGATGATTTTTCCTGATTTCAGAATTTCCGTGCGGCATGCAAGACTTTTATTGAACACTTGGCCACTTTGCAAATTTAGAACGCTTGATGCACCTTCAAGCCAAAACGCAAGTTGCCCGTAAAGATGGCATCTATCAGGGACTATTAATGTGCTTAAGTGAAATCATATCTAACTTGTAAAGTACCTTTGAAATAATATATGCAGTCTGGACTAGACCCGCCTTTGTCTGTGTTTATCAGTGATATTTCAACCAGGAATCAGACATATAGGAGATCCGTGTCTACACCAAGCCATGTTTCCTTTATTGAATTGATCAAGTGGGAGCTGCCTCTGGTCTCGCTGTGAGTGCATCGCACTGCTCCACTCACTTAGTGAATTAATTTTACCTGTAAATCTAGCAATGTTCCCTTTACGACTGCTGGTGAAAGATGTCATGGTTGTTTGTTGATGTGTGGATTAACAGCTGATTTTCTGTTAACTCAGGGCTTATCCACGAGTGAAAATACGTACAACATTTACATACAGACAGAAACATTTTTTTTGCAAAACCCTAAGTCTTTGTTAAAAAAAGAAAAAAAAAAAAAAAAACAGAAACAGAAACATGTTGATTGTTTTGTTATTCATTTGTTTTTAATCTGAGTGCCTTTCACTTTGTTGTAAAATTTGAGGAAAACATAGGTTTTTTTAAAAAAGCTGATCGTAGAAAATGTAGAAAATCAATGTAGTACCGCCACTTTTAAACCAGCCTATGAATTTTAAGCCATCTCTGTCAGATGACACATGAACAAAACTTTGTGTGTGGTGGGGGGGGGGGGGCCTGAGCCCTCCTGCTCAGGACCCTCCCCCTTTTGCCCCCCCCCCCCCATATGAGATCGAAAAAAATGCACAAATGAATGGTTTGATACATTAAATAGGCATCCCCCCAAGTTATGTCTTTTCTCCCGCTTGCCCCCCTCCCCCCATTGAAAATGTCTGGTTACGCCACTGCTTTTAATGCTTTGTAGTATACCAGAGTTTGTATTAACTATAAAGGACTTATGCTCTTAAAATCGCCACCTCTACTCATCTTGAATCAGAAGAGTTTGAATGAGAAATCAAAGTTTGTTTGCCTCTTTTTAAGTGCCTTGTTACTGAAACACCCCCACAAAAAAAAGCAAAGAAAGAAGAACAAGAAGAAGAAACTCTGACAGTGTATGCTATAATAGTTGACAAACTGCATCTGTCAGATATGCCTGTCTTCTAATAGCATAGATTAAAACAAGGGAAGCCGACACTGATGTTTGTTTGAGTCAATAAATTTTTGTCTTTCAAAATCTATTAATGCAGGATGTCGATAGCAATTGCACCCAGGCAGTTTTGTTCGTGAAGGGACCTAGTCCAGCGAGTCCAAAGTGATGTCACAACTGAACCTTGTTAATTTGATGCGACATAAATAACAACATCAATAGATATTCACTGTCAAAAGGAAAATCAATAGTTTCATTAATTGGCCTATATATCATGCCGGTCGAAGCTTTAGGTCTAATATTAAAGAGGTGTTTTGCTGATGTGTGTGTGTGAAAAACACCATACCATCTTCGGTCAATTGTAATTGTTTGGGTAATTAAGCTAGCAGTCAGAGAAACAATTTCTAATGTGATGTAATAAGCGACTAGTTTTATCAGTTTATAATTCCAAGGTTGTCGATTGAATTACAGTAAATGTCAATGACAACATTCCTGTGGAACAATGAGAACACTAACAATTCTTTCTCCCTGCGGGGGTGAGAAGAGCAATATGGATTTTTCTGCTGCTACAATTTTTCAGGTAACTGTTTTTTCCCTGACCAAATATTTTTTTTGTAGTTTGCATTGTCAATCTCGACCATCTCTAAAAGGAAGTGTTTTTTTTTATTTTTGGTTTTTATTTTCTGTGCTGCAGTGAGAGTTTATAGGCCTGATCTTTTAGTCTCAGTTGTATTCATATCATACATGACTTATTCGACATAACATGACATTACAATGATTGACAATTGAAAGTCTTAGTCTTGTGCAGATCCAGATCTGGTGCATCTACCATAAGGGCATTCTGTAAGCGGAAGGAATTTCTTGAGGTCATCCAGCGCCATTATAAAGGTTAAAACAATGATGAAACAATGAGAATGTTCGGAATGGGACAATGGGCAATCTTCTCGTGACCTTTAGGAGAGGGCGGCCTACTCTAGTGATGTAATAAGAAAGGTCTATTTGCCAAGCTCTACGTAATTTATACACTTCTTTGTTGACATTCAACACACACAAAAATGCAAATTAAAATGACTGACTCTCCCAGTGAATTTGTTGAGTTACATTACATGGCTCACACCTAAGCTCTGAAGAAAAAAAACTTCAAGAATTCCCAATGAAATTTTGAAAATCAGCGGATTGTTCACCCTTGACGTACACACACTGGTTGTCTTGAATTGTTTGCACAAATTCGTCAGAACTGAGGAATTCATACCTCAAGGGATCCTGCATCTACTAACTCTTTGGTATAGGAAACTATTTGCATTTAGAACACAATTCAGTGTAGGTGTCAAAATGTGTATTTTTCTGTAAATCTGTAGTAGACCTTAGCAACCACAAGGGCCTTGTACTCAACTAACTGCCCATAGATTTGACCCACTTTCAGGCAGCTCATTCAAAAGGTCATAGTTTAGGGGCATGTCCTTTTTCGTGTTTCTCAAAACACCAATAATATTCTTTATCCCAGATGCAAAAATTAACATCTTTTATAATGGTTGCGGTACCCGCTGGTAATAGGATTCAAACTGCCTCTAGCTGCCGGGGCAATAGTCTAGTTGGTTAAACATCTACTCTAGAATGGCGGGGGTTGTGGGTTCGAACCCCACCCGAGGAATATGCCTGTGGATTTTTTTTTTCAAAGGATTCGGTAAAGGACTGAGTATACAGTGCTTGACACACATTGGTGTATGGGCAAAACAAACAAAACAATTAAAACAAAAATAATAATAATGATAATATTCTTTGTCCCATGCAAAAATTAACATGTATTTTTCATTTAACTATTTGTTTACTTATTAATTGATTCTGGTACTGGAACCAAGGGATCCTCAAAAACAGCTGTCTCTGTAACCTGTTGGCCTGAAGATACTGGTTTTAGAGAAGAGGATGAAGAAATGTTTAGTTGTAGATGTGGGGAAAAAATCTAAACAGAGAGAAAAAAGAAGAAAAAAAAAACGTAATCAGGCAGGGACTGAAAACTCAATCCACATAGGAGCTCCAGTTTGAGGTGGAATTTGACCTGAGGTCAACAGAGGTGAAAGACTGTGCAAGATACCACTCAGCCAACCTGACAACAACTCAACAGTCTATCTGCATTTCTAAAACCAAACAGTTTTTTTTTTAAAGATATTCTAAAGATCTTAAAGCTAATTCTAAAGCCGGAAAGAATTTGACAAAACAATAATAAGCAAAATGTCTGGGCGCATAAAGTGATGATTACTCAGAGAGATATTGGTCTCTTAAGATTACGGCATTGGTCTTCTGTTTGGACTTCCTGGTACACAACTTTTTCTTCTCCCTTCTCCAGCGTGCTCAAAACACTGCTGCAAGAATCATCACCCCGCACCAAGATATTCAATCACATTACTCCATTTCTTCAAAGTCTGCACTGGTTGCCAGTTCAGTATCGAATTCATTTCACACTGCTCCTAATTACTTTACAAAGCCATCAATGGACTTGCTCCCACAATACATTACCGATCTCATACCACTTCAGTCATCTTCGCGCAAATAAACTTGCTCTCCACGTTCCCAAATGGAAACTAATTCATATGGCTGCCATGCATTTCTCAGTTTGGCACCAATGTTGTGGAACAACCTCCCCGATAGAAGAGACTCAAAACTCATTTGTTCTCTAAAGCATTTTTTATATAATTTGTACTCCTTTTTCAAAGCACCTTTGAACAATTTTTTTGTTATGGATACCAGCGCTATAGCCTATAAATATATGTTTTGATTAATTAATTGATTGATTGATCAAGGGTTAATCTGGTTGTAAAAGTGGACCCCAAGAAATGGCTGTACCAGTGTTTGCCCTTAACTGTCTCAGTGACCAGCTCGTCATTTAACCGGTCTGCCAGCTTTTTCACTTAAGTCCATTTTTCATATTAATAGGGATGCTTTTTAACACTGGACTTACACCAGCTGGACCACTTGGTGAGAGTTTGACTGGTCCTCAGGGTGTTTTAATTAGCCTTTAGCCAGCAGACCACTGTTAAGGGAGAACTCTGTGCATTCATTAGCCACCTGTAGGTGTTATAACTTACCTGTCTGCTCATTACAAATTAGGTTTTTTTTCCTGGAGTACGCTAATGTATATTTATATCAAGGATTTTTCAAGGATTTTCATGCCATTCATTGTATTCTCCTATTAGTCGGCTGTCTGTATCCAGTCAATGTTTCAACCACACCTTAAGGTTAATGTAAAACACTCTCGGCAAATGTGCAAATGATCAAAAGCCTTTACAAAGTATCTATGATATCCAATTTGGGAATAACTGTATTGGGTGAGGTGTTGGGGAGGGGATTAGTGTGTGTATTAGTATGTGTATTTTGTCATGACTATAGCTCCATGCTCTGACTGAGTACATTCACCCTGAATGGAAGGTTTTGATTTAAACTTGTGCAAACACCATCTTGTTGTTTTGGCATGAACCCCAGGCACATGATTAAGTACAGAATTAGAAAGTTATAAAGCACACCTCTTACACTGCTATATTCTAAATGTACGCAATGGTAGTGAGTAGATCCAACAAGTATGGACGACCCGTCAGGAATTATATCTAATTGATTTTTTCACATGTATATTTACATTATGCAGTTAGCGTACACAATTATGCGTAGTTTTTGATAATATAATGGCAGCTGTGTATTTACATTTAGGCTGCCACTCATACAAACTTGGTAAGCTTTAAATATTATTGACCAGACTGTGTAACCAGCCAAATTACCGTGTGGTGCATAGCGGTTGTTGCTTGTTTCTCTCAATAGATTTTCAGCTGAACAATACTTTCTGTTTTAGAAGTTCATTAAAACTAGTTAATGGTGTGCTGAAGTGCTTCAACAAACTTTAGCCAAAGGTCATTTTTTACCTTTATTTTTTACTTCTGTGGTAGGATTGGAAGACATCCAAAAACAGTATTTTTAACAAGTTTAGCAGAGGTAGTTTGCTAGAAATTTGAAGGAATAAGGGTTAATATCACTGAGCCCCCCCCCACTCTTCACTCAGACAGCTGTAAGGATGAATTTATAAGGAAAATAGGACCAATGATATATTGTTCTTGTTAACAATCGCTCGTCCCCCTAGTGTGTTTTGGTCCACACAGCATTTACATGTTCACCTCATACCAAATTATGTGTCATCAAGTTTCATGAAGTACAGGACAAGGTTGTGTGCCGTGCACGGTAATAGCCCCGGTGTGCAAATTTTATTAATTACGAAACTACTGTGGCGGCTCTGACTAGTGGAAATAGAAGCTAATGAAATTTGAGTTTTAGGCCTTTTTTTCAATTTCACTCTGCTTAATTAGGTTTTGTGCCACTGATGCGTAAGAGAGAAATTGAAACCAGGAAGTGCATCGAAAAGAACAGGAAATTACTCGGAAAGATTGAAATTTCTTTCAGAATTGATTTCGAGATTAACACTCGGCGCTGATGAACTTGGCAGGGGTTAATGCCCTTTGTTCCCATGTAGTAAGTTTGTGTGTGTTGTGTGCAAAATTTGTTAAAAACTCTTTGTTTTATTCTCTTGGAGTTTTGGAGAAATATGACGAAACGTAGTGCATGAGAAGCGCGCAAATAATGATTCATTGTACACACACATTATGGTGTATTCTGACCTCTAACACATGCCATGAAACAGGCTTTTCCATTGGATATGATTTGCTGTCTTGTATTAGGGCAACTAGTTACGATTAACCAATCATCATTTTTGTTTTACTGATGGAAAGAGAAAATATTCAGCTTCACAAATCAGTTTGATCCATAAACCCGTGATGCGCAGTGCACAAGCTACAGTAATTCAGGTTGTGTGAATCATGGCAATTTGTAGGTTTTGTCAATAACTGCACAGGCTGGAGAAGAGAAGTTAACTTGTTTAAATAAAAAAAGGCAACTTGTTCCCCAACCATCATGAATTAAGACAGATTGCATTTTCTTTATGGAAGTGCATGATCTATAGAATTTGCGTGTAGCAAACTTGAGATACTTCTGATTTTATGCGAAACTTTGCATCTGTAAAATTAAATTTGCACGTATTGTGGCTCTGAAAACATCGGACAACGCAAATGAGAACTACGTTCGGAATGTACAGTTATGATTGTTTTTTTTATAATTATTTTTTATTATGATAACTTTCTGGTAATGCATCCAAGTCACTAGCACTGTAACCAAAAGATACCTGTGTAAAGAAGATGATGAAAAAAATGTCAGTTTTGGATGTGGGAGGATAATTCCCAAATAGGGAAAATCCATGCATTCAGGTCGGGACTGAAAACCCAATCCACATGCAAGGCTCTGGTCCGGGATTCAAATTGGGGTCACAGAGGTGAAAGCTGAAGAAGAAACCACCAAGCCATCCTTTATTTGAACGGAATATATTTAAGATACTTTAGTGTGTATGAACAGACACTCAACAGACACTCAAAGTTACATCAATAATGAAGTGAACATCTTAGTTTTGTTGCATTGAAAGCATAGCCATAGAGCATCGACAGGAATGAGATTACTTACCTGTCTGCATTACTCCACAGACTATCAGCTTTTAACCTAAATCCTACAACTTCACCATGCAACCGAAGCCGCACATTTGACCAGCCTGCATAACTATTCACTAGCTTCTTTTTGTGTGGTATATATATAATGTTTAAATAAATAGTTTCACACATCCCCGTACACAATTGTCTACTCAGTAAACGGAGGACTTCTTAAAGTCCCCCCCCTTGTTTGAGCTTTGTTAAGTGACGCCCTCTTTGGTTTTGTGCACAGACTTGAACCGAGAAGGTCCTGGGTCTGTCACACAATTAGATTCCTATTGCTTAAGTCCTTGGTGTCTGAAGGTAAATACACTCACCACATAGCTTGCTTATTTTTGGACTAGCCCGTCGCTGGGCTACCAAAGAGGCAAGGTTGGCTAGCCTGCCGCTCACTCTTCACTGGTGTTTGAAGGCTGGGAGGGGTAGTGACTTAATCAAGCCCTTCCAACCAACACAAATATGAAAAAAGGAATGAATTCACGTATGCACATATGCCAAGCCTCAGAAAGTTGTTTGCAATTCGTCTATTGAAAACAGTTACTGACTGTTTTCGAAGAATTTATTACTTGGTTAGGATAATCGACGAGCAAGAACCAATCTATGATAATAAACTAATTCTCATTGTTCATAGTTCAAGATTTTTATGTAAATTTGACGACAAGTTGAACATTTTTAGATTCATTAGTTATGAGCACAGTACAGTGTTTATTTTACACTTCACTGATAACGTACTACCGTTTATTTCTCAGTTTTTCAAAATTTGAGCAAAACAAATTAAAGAGTACATAAGTGTATGTTCTACTTGAAGACCTCGGGGCTTGACTTATTAATATCCTAATAAGGTATGTCTTGGACCAATCTTTGTGGACCCCCCCAGCTGTCCAATGTTTGTCTAAATGCCATTCCTCCTGTGGTGACTTCAGGGTTGTAATTTAATGTTTGTTTAGATATTAAGAAGATGTTGATTTTTGAGAAGATTAAATGTTCTTTTGAGGCCCTTAGTCATACTTCATCGTCCATTTTATTGCTAGGTTTCATTTTTTCAATATATAGGCACATAGCAAGGTGTTCAAAAGTGGAGCGGCCATTTTGTTAGGATCCCTGTGAGCAGTCAGGCGCTGAACATTGTGAGGGGATGACATTAGAATTATTATCCATCAACTGCTGCAGTGGTCGGGGAACAAAAATTTGCTTTTTGACGATATTAGTTCTACTTGTTGACGTATGAATACGTGTTGTGTGTAGGTGCACGCTGTATAGCATCAAAATTTCACTGTAGGCTTACGAAACAATTGAAATTTTCTCATATTATCTCAGTTTCTTGACAGATTTCATCAGCTTTAATGTACTTTTAATAAGACTTTAGAAGATCCATTCTCACCACTTCTACTTGGTTTGGGCTATTTTAGTTTTAAATTATCACTATGTCTGAATTCTTGAATCTGCCAAACACGAGCAAAATGTGGGGCAGCCATGGTCAGCCATGGTCAGCCAGCCTCCCCCATTGCAACATGCCTGATTCAAGGCAAGTAAGTTCTTCTCTCTGTGAAACATATACTATTGAGCCTGATGATTCTGTAATGTTGAATGAACTTGTAAAAGAAAATACACATATTATTAGTCGGAGCTGTTTTTTCCCATTTTTTTAATTGCAATTCTCCCATCACATGGCCCAAAGGCCACTCGAGGTGTGGGCTACTTTTTGAAGCAATAGAAACCTGCCCCAATGTGCAGAAACAAGACATGGTGAGATATAAACTAAACGCAAGCCTCTTCACAGCACAGCTAAGGACAGGGAGTTTTGGGGGCGGTTACATGAATCCATTGCGAGACAAACATAACTACCTGTTTCCCTGTTTAAACACACAAATTTGCTTAGCACAGAAAATTCTTGATTAACAGAAATAGGTTTACCAGCCAAAGAGCCACATAATTCACATTGTTATGACTGGTGCACCTCTATTATTTTGCTCAGGAAAATTTCTGCTTAACAGCTTTATAATATTGGGCCCTGCTCGGATAAACACCACAACAAACCAAGCAAGACAAACCTACAAATGAAGCATAGAATGTAACACAAATTTAGAAAACACAAAATCAGATTTTGACAAAACTGTTTGGTGCACCTTGATGAATTTGTAAAAAAAACCAAAAAAAAACAAAAAAATGAATTTGTAAAAATAAAAAATAAATAAATATTGGAATCACAGCTTAATCAATGTAAATATGATGAATCTCTTCAAGAAATGTGGTTAAAAATAATAAAAACAGGAGGTTTAATGAGGTGCAATAGCTATGTGGCAGCAGACAACCCGACAAACTAGAGAACCCAGGCTGGTCGACCAGTGGTTCACTGCTGTGGTCGACCATTTGGAACCAGCCTCAGGACCTTGGTTTCTTCCCTGGTCCCAGTAACCCTTGTTTCATGCCAACCTGTGTGAGGAACAGAATGGAACCAGTGATGCTGTTGCAAAATGGCGGAAAGTCATGGAAGTGTACTAGACTACTAACAAGTCCTTGGAGTGTGTATACGTCACTGCGCATGTGCGATGGTAGTCAGTGGTCGACCACGGGTCGACCAAATGTTTACTCTCGAACTTGCACATCCCTAGTTTCTTTTTAAATTTTAATTTAATGCTGATCCTGCACTCATACATGTACATACATGTATTTAGCCCTACAATAAGCTCGATACCTCACTCTTGTAATGGAAAGGCAGTGTTCCCTGAGTAAAGGGCACCATTTCATGGGGCACCAAGGCACTGTCTGGGGGCAGGGAGGCAATTGCCTCCATTGCCTCTGTGACGTATCAAACCTCATAAACAGTCTCTCCTACATATACAGTATTTGTTTATTTTACAATGTCTATACGTGTGCATTTGTTGTGTACTTGACTGAAAAAGGAAAGTCTACCCTTAAAAGCCGATTGTTTTAAACAAATATCAGACATTGAAGTATGTTCAGATGAAATGCATCAGAACGGTTGAATAAATTTGCATAATATTGATTTGACACACATGAATAACCATGACCTGTAACAGCTGGAGGGCTTGAACATCATTCAATATGAAAAAGAAATCTGGATTGAAACGTTCAGAATTGTACGGGTTATCAACTTTTACAATTTTTTGTGTGTATCAGTTTGTATACCTGCTCTTCATATTGAGACCACTACATGCAAACATTCACGAACTAAAGGAGTTAAAATCTGTACTCAAAACAAAATTAAAAAGTACATTGCACGTATAGTAACCATAGCCCTGGTAGGATGCCATTCTCCAGAGACCTACTAGGGCGAATGTGAGCGATGATTTTACACTGTGGTACACATAAAAACTACAGCAGTAATAGAAAAGGTTTTTTCCCATAGGACTCTGGACAGCCTTGCCTATCACACATTGGTGTCATGGGTAAAAACCTAAATTAAGAATAGATGTGTTTGCAAATCTGTGATGTGTTTCTTAGAAAAGCAGAAAAATGGTTTGAAAATGGCTGTTGTAAACTGTGAATTTTTCTGTGAAAAATTATAATGATGTACAGTGCACAACATCAGACAGTAACGAGTACTGAGTATTTAGTAATGATAATTGAGTACTGAGTACTTTGTAATGAGTAATGGTTAACGAGTACCTCACACCATCAGGGTGATCCCCTTGTATTGGAAAGAATCCTTTCTTACCGTATCCCTATTGTTTCCCGCAATTCTTAATTCTTTAAATCTCATGGTATCACTCTATAATGCATTGTGTGAACCAATCTCTTGCAAATTTATTCCAATGAATTGAAACGTAAATCAGTTCCATCCTGACCAGCTTTAATGCATAATTATTACCCTTGTGTAAAACACAGACTCAACTGCAATGAGATGTGATCGTTTGTACCACCTTTGTTTTGGAAGAAATTAGACCAGGGGACTTTTCCAAAACCTTGGCTTAGGCTCTGGCTCTGGCTTGGGCTCTGGCTTGGGCTCTGGCTTGGGCTCTGGCTTGGGCTCTGGCTTGGGCTCTGGCTTGGGCTCTGGCTTGGGCTCTGGCTTGGGCTCTGGCTTGGGCTCCGTCATCAACTTCGGAGCAGTGTGCATTTTACAGGGTGCTTCAATATAACCAAACGGAGCCCGAAGCCAACGCCAGAGCCGAAGCGAAGGTTTAGAAAAAGCCCGTAGCCTTTCAGCACCTCACGCACGCACAGCATGACTTAACGGGATTTCACCATGCAGACATAGACTCTCATAAAATCAACCTCCTCCTTCAACTGTTGATGATTTTTGGCATCCATCCCACCGTCTCCTGTCAATGCAAAGCCACAATTTAGTTCATCAGTTGTGAAGTTGTCATGAAAATCTGTCAAGTGCTTACAAGTGTGTGGTTTGCAGAACTTAATCAGAAACAACGAAGGTCTTCTTCTTCGTCATGTGCCTTGACAGAGCCTGATGAAGGCAACCATACGCCTGAAACCAATCCGATCTCTAGTCCCACGTATGATATCCACCACTGTACTGCCAGTTGCCATTACCATACCCCCCTCCATGAACCTCAATCTTTGACGGTATCTTGCTCTGGTTCCATCAGTTTGCCCATCAATAGCCAGTCTTTCCAGTCCATCCTTTCTGATAACATGCTCATCAACAAAATTCAGTTGCTGCTTTCTGATCATGTCCAATAATTGCACATTTAAAATCTTCTTGATCCATGGTACCTTCAGCATCTGCCTGTAGCGCCACAATTCCATGCCCTCCTGTCTTCTCTGATTATTGACACTTATTGTCCAACCTTCACTGGTATACAGCAGCACTTACCAGACATAGCAGTTCAGAAATTGTATCTTTATTTATGCATGCTCCTGCCCCCTGCATAAATACATAATTTTTTTCATCTTTTTTGGTGGTATTGAACCCTAAACAAAGATCAGTTTGAAAAGCATACTCTGTGTTATTTGTTACAATTCAGCCTGAAAAGCACATAGTTGCCAAAATTGTGACAACTTAAAGTAGGCGCTAGAAGAGATAAATTACATGCAATGGATATTGAAACAAGTTATTGACTTTTTTCCCACCCCCCCCCCCCATTGGGATGGAACCATCATGGTTTCACAGACATGCCACATTATAAATGTACTCCATTATTATTATTATTATTTATTTGTAACTCTCCTTGTAGTAATTGAATTAGTTTACACTAATTATACTTTAAAAAAATAATTTATAATGGTAGCAGTTAATAGCATTTAACAGAGAAGTTAACAATTAACATAACAAAACTATTGATTTTTATGATCAACCTAGTGAACCTTAATAATAGTACATCAGAAATATAACTGTAAACAATCTTTTTTTAGGGATTGGTTGCAGTTGGCAAAGGGAACTTGGCGATTTAAAAAAAATTCTGAATGCTGTACTGTTTTAACAAAAATCAAAATTTTTGACAATTTGATAGAAGAAAATCAATTTTATCATCGCGTACCCTGAACCTTGGTTTGATTTCAGAAAGCATGATAAGGTTGTCCATCTTTTATGGCAGAGCAAAATGTGATGTCACAATACCAATACTAAGGCATCAGTGTAAACTCAAAGGTTTAGTCTTTGAGATTTAGCCCAGTGGGTCCATTGTCATCAAGCAGTTAAGCACAAAGTGTTGCTTAGCCTTGAAATTCATTCTTGCTTAGCAGAAAATGGGTCACCGGCAAAAAAACCCAACCCAAAACAAGTAATGTTTGTGACTGGTTCCCTACTGTTTTTTTGCGCTTAATGGAAAAAAAAGGTGCTAAGCAGCATTTTCTGCTTTACGGAATTGAACTATGGACACATTTAAATACACTTAGCAGTAAGACCATTTGAAGAAGTTTCATGGCAGAAGAATCTAGGACAAGTTCAATTGGATTTATCAACTTTTGTCGTCATCAGTCGAGGTGATGACTGCTAAAAGATGGCAAATGCAACGTCCAAGATTCCATC
The DNA here is from genome assembly GCA_911728455.2 of Marthasterias glacialis. Lineage (NCBI taxonomy): Eukaryota > Metazoa > Echinodermata > Asteroidea > Forcipulatida > Asteriidae > Marthasterias > Marthasterias glacialis. The sequence continues at coordinate 6,663,120 of OU452219.1, forward strand.
CTCTTTAAATATAAACTCCCTACCCAAGGCTGTGGATAATTCACATGGCTTAACCACAGGCAATAACCCCAAAATAGCCGCATCAATCTGTGCTGATCTAAAAAAAAAAAGGTAACTTGACATCTTGGCACTCGATGGATTTTATGACTGTAAGGTTCAACCTTGCTCTATGCTTCAACCCACTACACAGCAGTTACTAGGCCCCCATGTCATTAAACTGTTTAGCACACAAATCCCTCAGCAAAAAAAACAATCTTTCTAAACAGATCTGTTAACAAAAATAAGCTAAATATTTTGATCAGCAAGTAAGTTTCCTCATAATGTTTTTACAGGTTCTTCCAGCCCCTGGCACCCCCTTGCCCCCCCCCTCCCACTCCGGGTTATGCCACTGCTGCTGGTACAAGTATTTGTAACCAGCGCGGATCCAGGTGGTGGGTCCAGGGGGCTGAACCCAACCCTCATCTTGTTTTGACGTGAAAGCAATCTCTTGCCTTTTAAGTACTTTTTTTTTTCACCCACTTTGGTTCCAATTTCATGTCTTTGCTTACCAAGGAATTCTGCACTTACGGTCCATAGGACTGTGTGCGCAGAATTTCGCAGTAAGCAGAGCCATGAAAGTGAACCCTGGTCACAGGTTCAAATCCAGCTCCAGTCAATTTGTCTTTGTTCACCCTCAAATTGAATTCAATTTGCCCAGTCAGTTTCCCTTGTGCTTTATTACCTGCATAAAATTGGTACATTCAGATGAGTCAGCAAACAATGTCTCCAATAAGGGAAGTCTAAGGTAAGCATGCAATGTACTTACACAACCCTTGAGAGCATGCATTTTGCATAATTAAAGTTGTGTGTCAAGACTTGGCGAATTTTGCTGACTCGGTAAACTGTAATTTCAGGTGTTTTTTTTTAACTTGATTAATATAAAGTACTGTAGCAGCCTTTATTGGGGGGGGGGGGCTAAAAATGACAACGTTAAAGATTCTATGTCTGATTTTTGGCCGAATTGACCCATAAATTTAGATTTTAATTTGACATAGCTATTTTTAAGGGGGGGGGAGGCGCATTAAGATGTTTCACAGGTAAGAAGTTGCTGAGCTGTATTAAAGTAAACCTGGATGATCAATCTACTTTGTAGGATTGATGTGTCATCAACTACATTATTTGTTTTTCTAACTAGTCATCTTTTACTTATTGAAGAAGATGCTGAAATGGACGATTCATGAACGAGTCTAAAAATCTGCCTTAAGTGCTGTTACTCATCGAGCCTGAAGGAAATGAAGACCATAATGGCTCACATGTGTGCTGCTTATGTGATTTGATTTGAGAACCTCAAACGACTATTCTTGAGAAAAAATCTATGGAAATTGCTGTGGGACAAAAAAAAGCAACATGTTGTATGAACATGAAGGCAGAAGGCAGGCAGTTTGCAGCTGTCACCAGTATACTTGTATGTGAGTGTTGTGTTGTTACACTCTCTTCTTAGGGTCAAAACGTGAGGCTATTTATAAAAAAAATGCATTTATACCATAGGTCTGTTTAGTTGGTAAGCAGTTTGCAACAGCTAATTCTTTTTTCTCACCATTTTTTTTTATGTTGTACTTTTTGTGTGGGTTGATCAGGTTTATGTTATGTGTAACAGTACATGACCTCCTTATTAATTTGTCAGTTGTCCTGGATTCAAATACCATTTGGACCTTAAAGACGCAGGCTCGTCACCATTATCCAACGGCTAATTCTGTGGCACAACATGATTATGCACCCGTACCTAGTTTACATACAACGCGTGCACCGGTCCAAGGTGATCTTTCGTGGCAAGAATTTGATTTTCGCGTGTTGACGAGGGCGTCTTTAATCCCAACTCCCTTGAGCAGTGATTTACTAGGATCCTTCCTCAAAATCCAACTCGGCACCCAAACTGTTAGACCCTGATTATGGTGGTATGCCTGATGCCATGTGAAGCATGATCAGTTTACGAGTACACTCCTCAAGTCCAACAGAATCAAACAAAATCATGAAGTTGGATTTTGATGGATTGATGATGATAAGGGTTGTTTAATGAGGTTCCCCGTGTGGGATGTCCATTTCTAAATGAAAGTTTTTGAGAAATCCTTGGTGTAATTTTCATTTCATTTCAAAGGATTACAGTGCTCTTAGAATTTTGATTTCCAGATGTTGATTGTTTTCTTGTAAGGATAACTCTTATCTTGTTTTTAAGTGTGACATACATGTACATTGTACTTCCACGGAGAGCCAAGATCACTTTAAAGTTGCCCACAGGAAATGCTTTGAGCTAGTTATTCTTTGAGGATTTATGTATGAAATGTTTAAATTTCCCTTTCAAGTTAGTCTCAGAGGCCTCTTATAGTTCTGTCACAAGAAATGCCAATTCACATTAAAAAATGAGGGATTTATGGTAAAATTACACACAAACGTATGCCATCAAGGCCCAGTGTTATAGAGGTGCTTAAGCACAACATTTTGCTGAACATTTTCTGCTCAGCAAAAATGTGCTGGAAACCAGTCACAGACGGTACATGCAGGATGGTACATGTATTGTTGCAGGTTATCTTATTCCAGTAAGCAGAAATGTTTGCTGTGCTTAGCTACTTTCTGTGCTTAAGCAGCTCTGTGTAATTGGGTCCTGTGCCTTACAGGGCGCCATAAGCACATAATTCAGTGGTAAGTAGCAGTATGAAATTGGGCCCATATGGGTGTATTTGATTTAATAACTTACCATCAGTGCCCAATTTCATAGAGCTGCTTAAGCACAAAAAGTAGCTTAACACAACAATATTATGTTTACCAGCACAAGGTTACCTGCCAAAATACCATCTCACACGTACCATCTGTAACTGGTATCCTGCATATATTTGCATAGCAGAAACATTTTAAGCCCTAATTTCTGCTTAAGTAGCTCTATGAAATTGGGCCCTGGACCCAATTTCATAGAGCTGTTTACCGGTAATCAAATTTCTGTGCTTACTATAGCAAAAAAGCATGCATAAGCAAAAGTGTATTTCATAAAGGATTGAGAAGATTTGGCAGCGGTGTGTGCGAGTTCACAATGGATTTGCATTGTTGCGTCACTCATCTGCTTACAAGAACCTCTGGAAAGCTAGCATGGCCGTTGCCATGTCAGTAGTGTTTATGAAATACAAATTCTGCTAATGGCCGCTCCGTAAGCAGAAAACATCTGCTTACAGGCTTTATGCAATTGGACCCAAGTTAGATACCCCGTATGCTAATGCACTTGTGTTGAGTGATGGTGTATAATTGCGTACTCTCTACTTACAAGTTGATATGCACTTTGATTTTCTCTGTTTGACAGATTAATCACATGTTATTAGTCATGCCTTGAAGACAAAGTACAGCACTGCACTGATTTTATTTTACTATTTCCTTTTTTTTCCGGGGGGGGGGGGGGGATGGTGAATTAATTCCCACACTGCTAGTTTTCAATCAACACCCTCATTGCCTGTGGAAATTTCATCAAATTTGGTCAACAATTTTGGTTTAACTGTGGAAATTTTATCAAAATTTGTCACATTTAAGTGGGGTATAAACACAAAACACCCCCCAACAAAAAAAACACACCCAAAAACGTTGTTATGTGTTTGACAGCGATTTTGTGCACATGTATGTGGTCATTTTGGGCTTCTTGATTACAGCAGTTGAACTAAGCAACAGTGGTTTCGTTTGAGACTTTAAATGCCATCTCCTCAACTTCGATTGCACATTTGAGACTTAAACATTTCTCTGGAGGATCAGTACTGGTATGAATTTTATAATCAGTGATTTTGCAGATCCAAGCTGATAATTGTTTTACTTTTATAATTCCTAATTGTGTACCTTGTCATTAATTGGAGGTTTTTTATGAACATTGTTATATCTCGTCATTTAACCAGGGCCCAATTTCATGGCTCTGCTTACCGCGGAAGTCTGCGCTTATGGCCCATAGATTTGTGTACTTTACAGGGTACCATAAGTGCAGAATTCCACGGTAAGCAGAGCCATAAAATTGGGCCCAGTTGGCGCCGGATGTCATGTATACACAAAAATATTGTCAGAGCCAGCAAACGGGCAATGTGAGACATAGAGAAGCTTCCCCCATCGTTCATTCATTGTATTTCAGCTCAATGGAGGTAAATCTGAGCAGACTGAGTTTCCAGCCTTTGTTCCAGATATAGTACCAATCATAAGGTTTTGCGATTCACGATGCATGACTTTGACATTTTCTTTATAGAGAAACCAAAAATGTTTGTGCTTCAAAAAGAATCTTTGTTTTTTGGCTTTGTAAAGTCCAGGTTTCTTTGTGCCAGCGGTACTCTCAAAGAAAAATGATTCCAGCAATTCCGAGATAATAATCCCGTCAGGCTGGACAGGAAAACAAATTGAAGATTCCCGGTGGGAACTGGTGAAAAAGTACCGTGTTTTTTATGAATAACAATATGGTAGCTATAAAAATCATAATCAAAAGTATTTGTTGTAATTACGATGAAAATACCTATTCAAAATTGGAGGTGAAGCAACTGATGCATGCGGTCCATAATTCAATAGTGGTCAATACATTAAGAACCATATGGTTTGACAATTTTTGTCTGTGCACATTAAATTTTTTTTTTTTTTTATAGAATTGCATACCTCATAGAGGATTGTATTTACATTGTGTATTTTGTATGTACATGTACACGTACACAAAATCGACAAGCACTTAAACATTGCAGGGTTGCATTCTACATCCTGTTGCCATAGACACAGGGAACACTCACTGATATTAAATTTGTGATTCAAGACGTCAACTAAAAACTCCAGAAGAAAGAAAAATTACACCCCCTTAAAAGAAGGTATTTACAAAAAATGATCACACCAACGGATAAAAAAAGAAGATTGTTTTGTTCATGTGAACGAAACATCGTCAATACATAACTGTGCATTGAGTCATTTATGTAGCACTAGATAGACTATCGGCATAACCTTTAATGGAATTCCTGCCAGCTGGCATCAAATGTAGCTGACACAAGTTTGACCTTTCGGTTTAGCAGACCCAGTAATCCCGCTAAACACCTCCGCAGAGTATTTGCTCAGATGAACCCAGCCTGGTCACGGTACAGGGAGAAATGTCTCCATTCAGAGGATAGGAAATGTAGTAGTGTTGTAAAGTCAGATTATTAAACGGTTATCCTTGGTTATCCTTGGTATGAGTGTACTGTAATATGAGTAGACCTGCTGATGCATGGCCTCACATGTGTAGTTACATGATGGTCGTTGGCTTGGCCATACGGCACTCTGCCCAGCAGAATCAAGAAGCTGCTGGGCTGCCTCAGCACAAAAAGTAGCTAAGCATGCATGAATTTTGCTTACCAGAATAAGGTTACCAGCCAAAATGCCATTCTACATGCACTGTCTATGACTGGTTCCCTACAATAATTTGCTAAGCATGAAATTATTAAGCGCGTGCGTAATTTGCGGGAAATAGTTCCTGAACTGGGCTGTACACTAAAAATCGTTGACCGGTTACAGCACCCTCTCATGATGTGAACAGTGAACAGCAACTAAAAAATTGAATCTAGCGTTGTTGAATTGCTGATGAGTTCATTGTTGAATTAAAACAGTTCAGTCATAGAAAAACCCTAAAAACAATTGGTTTCTTTAATAGATGTTAAATTCACATCGTGACTCTGATCACTCATCGTCCCTCGGGTGCATAGATGTGCAATAGTGACCTCATCGCCATCGCCAGGCCATGTGTGTGTGTATATTATTGTTTGATAATAACCAATTCTGTACCATGTCTCACCATTTTGTAACTTAAAAGATATCATGGGGATGTGGCCTATCTTCCGGCAAATCTGTAAAGATTCTCGATCCTTTCTGAATGGCAAATGTTGAACATTTTTAAGCTGAGGAATCATTTGCTTCACATTTCTGATGTAAATTCCTGGGTTGTCTTTAATTTACAATTTTTTAAGAGCTCAGTCATCCCCAGTTCTTTACTGTTGATGTATTGTTGTGGGAAATTTCTGGTAATTTTTAGTTTCCATTGAGCAAGTATCACATTATATGGGTTTCTAAGCTGTCAGATTTACACGTGAACTTCTAGAATGTAGTTTACGCCTTGGCTGTCATGAATTCGGCAGGACCTTGTGATGTGTAATGAACAGCATGATTGATCAAGGTCAATTACGCCAAATTATTAGAAAGGACAGCGACAGCTATTTCAGTTAACAATTGTTACATTTTAAAGGGAAATATTTGTAGCTGATTAGGTGTGACAAAATTGTCCTGTCAACCATGTCAGCCTTGCTGCTTGTACAGGGCAGCCAAGTCTAGGGTGTTTTCAAGGCAAGCTAAAGGCTTTTGTCATGCAGGTATTTTTACCTTGTGGAGGAAACAACCCAGAGTGTTGTTGAGTTTGTGAGCTTTGTAAGGTTGATAGAGCAAACGGATTTCAGATCAGAGGTCAGTTAAAGTGTAAGAAACCATAGCAGGTTGGATTTTATTCGCATGAGGCATTCCAGTTCAAAATGTACGACTCTCTTTTCATTGCATCCTTGGCTTTATGCATGAAATAGTTCAGCGATACAGTTTGTCTGAACTGAAGTGAAGTTATGGTATCAATGTGAAAGATGTTCTGTATTAATTTCATTTTGTGCCACGTAAGATTGATCTTCTAGGGGTTATCTTGTTTTCTTGGGTATCAACACTCCTTAGGCTATTGAGTATTGATTCTGAATCACCAAAAGTGGGTCTCAAGTCCGAGTTCTGGGACTTATTTCATAGAGCTACTTAAGCAGACAGTAGTGCTTAAATATTGTCTGCTAAGCAAAAACAGGCAAGAAATCAGTCACAAATGGTTCATGCGACATGGTATGTTTTTGGCTGGTAACCTTATTCTGGTAAGCAAATTGTTTTTGTGCTAAGTTGCGACTTTGCTTAACTGGCTCCAAGAAATTGGGCTACACTTGTTACTAAATGATTTGAGGAATACAAGAATGGACATTGGAAAGTTTATGAATTGGCATCTAGACGAAGGCCAGGGGGCACAGAGTCTATTGACTCGATGTAGGTAAAACCGAGAGCTCATCTTCAGTGTAAAAGTTTAAACATATTCAAATGTATGCACAAATGTTGTGGTTTGTGGCATTCTTCCCAAGATTTAAAAGATACTTTCAACCTCTGCAGAATCAACATGTACATGTATTGAAGTCCTCATTGTGTCCTTCATTTGATGTTTATTTCAATTTTTAGATGTAACTTTATGCCCCCTGGTGATGACTGCTGTGAATTTTTGAAAAAAAAAAGAAAAAGAAATTTGTGTGAATATTGGCCAAATATTGTAACGTATACTTGGAGAGAACCCTGACCAGTTTTCCGCCCTAAAATGTAGAAAATATGCAGATTACAAATGAGACTTTTATTGATCGGAAGTAAACGCAGAAGCTGGTGGCAAAGAACAGAATTTAACTTCAAGAGAAAATGACCGAGCACTCCGCAGACTCATTATTAGATCTCATCCTTACACGTACTCAAACTGTCACTGCGAGTGTCCTAGGGTCTAATGAGAAGGAAATCCCTTAAGGGCATATGTAAGTGCCAGGACGGACACAGAGCGACGTCCGACAATCTACAACAAGTATATCCTAATGTCTTGCCAATATGAGACGACAAAGTACAGCTCACTTAGCACTCTGGAGATCTGGAGAGGATGCCAATTTGCTGCATCTTCAGACGAATGTGTCCCTCCTGATAACCAGTCCTTTTTCCCCAATTACATGGCCCGTAATCATGGTAATTGCGTTCTCCGATTCTAAACCATGATCGTAAAAAAGAAGAAGAGACAAACGCACGTCTACAAAAAAGCGCTCATGTAACTTTATCTCATTTGTTGATATCATGGATAAGATCCAGGATCTGAGAAATATATACATCATGAGTAGTTGGCATAAATTTTGATGATAATGATAACCACACTAAATTACATGTGCAGTAATTAATGGTTGCTTTTTCAAGGCCAGACAAAATAGCCAGGCCATTACAGTGGTTAGAGCTCGATTAGAAAATGGCTGATGTATAACGTACAGAAGATGGTCTCCAGTTTTCTAACTCCTGTTGTGGGGACGGAAACAATGACATTTTCAGTTCTGGTGGTCTCTTGTCAGCTGTCAAAAATATCGAAGACACATTGACTTTAGTGTTCAAACAAATAGTACATACCCTCCCCATTTCAGTATCAAAATTGTGCATGAAAAATCTTGCATTTGAAGTACTGCTGTGGAGGGACATACTGTATGCAATTGTATACTTGTCATCTTCAGGTATTATTAGGCGGGTATACTTGTACATATTTTATATGATTCTTGAAAATTTGATTTGATTTGATATATTTTTTATAATTATGATTATTTATGGGGATAGAGGTATTAGCTGGGAGTGTGAATTTGAATTGATGTTTTTAAGATAAAGGCAACAGAATGCAAGCAACAGCTGTGTCTGTTTATCACAAACATTACCAACTTTTTTGTGGGTGTAGTTTTTATTTTTCAGGGTCTTAATTAAAACCACAAAAAGGTATCAAAGTTGTGTCAGTTTGTAATCAGAGATGATGTTCTTTTTATATTTCAGGAGAGACATGTTGGTGGACTATCTACCCAGCTTCAAAGCAGAGGTCAGAAGGTGAGAAGGTCAGGGTGGGAGATGACCTCATCTTGGTCAGTGTGTCCTCGGAGCGATACCTAGTAAGTTGGAATTTATTGTCTGCGAGAATTGACAATAGATGGGTTGCAATAGACGCCATCTTTAATGACAATTTCTATTTTAGGTTGTAGCAGCGCCAAGCTCTGTAAATGTTAATGCAACTTACCAAGTTACTTACCAACCAATCATGGAAGGAGTTTATGAAGTGCATGCGTACAGTACTTACGCGTAACGCACAGTTGTGTGTTAAAAAATGAGCTGTCATTGTCATTAAAGATGGCTGATTTTTTCCCATTGTTGACATCATGTGTGATCCATCTATACGGGCAATTCGCAATACAGTGCGCCCTCTACAGTTTGCAAAGCATGATGGGAAATGACAATTTTTTTTTTTGGTGAACTTGCAGCACCCGTCGCATGACCCGATTATTTGAGTTTGTTCATGGTTTTCAAAGCAGCCAGGTTGTATTTGTCCATGATGGTATTTTTTGTGAGGATGGTGAATGTTTTTCACATTCATGTCAGCCATTTAGAGGTCCCAAACTGCCCGTGCGGTGCTGAGTTATGAGTGGGATTGTTTCTTAGTCGACCGCTTTTTGAAGAAATGGTATCTCTGGGGTAAGCTGCAGGTATTGGAGAGGTACATTTATAATAAATTTAAGTTTCTGGAGGCCCCAACCTCTCCACCTACGAAAAATGACAGAGAATCACAAAAGATGACCAAAGAGGAGAGGTGTAAAAGTAGTCGTGATGTTGTTCATAACCACTATTGCAATTGATCCACTATCAGCTCTCAATTTTCTTTGGAAGGGTATGGAAGCCAATTTGTTGACTGGCATTTGGTTTTCAAAAGGAGCAGGGGGGGGGGGGGATGTATTGAAGCCATTTTGTCAACTTGTCGGCTATCAATATTGTCAGCCATGTCAAAGCAACGATACTTCTTTTTGTTAATGTGGTTAAGGAAAATAATCATGTTTGGACAGCAAAATGAGTAAATTTTAGTCAGGATGTTCTTGTTTGCTTGATTTGGTGCTTCATTTGCCAGCTGAGGGTCAAAATGCAGACTGAGAAAAATTATTGGGGGTTTCACCCTCCACAGCGCCCACCCCCACCCACACCCCCACTCCTACACCCCCCATGTAGCTCCACCACAGTTGTGGTGTTATGACAAACACTAGATGTTGGAAACGTTTTTCCATTAAGACATTCTGAAGAACGTAACAGTTTTCTTGAACTTTATCTCCAGCATCTATCACCAGAGAAGAAACAGCAGCCAGCGAGGGTGCAGGCGTCGTTTCAGCAGACCTTATGGACCGTGGCGCCTATCAGCTCGGGAAGTGTCAAGACCAAAGCCATGGGTAAGATCCCCCCCACCCACCACATCACTGATCAATTTGCCTGAAATACTAAATTAATTTCTTAGCCATGTAAATCCCCCCCCAGAGTCTGCGGGTGATTTGTTTTTCCTCACCACAAGGCGCTGATGTTTATTTTTGACGGGTTCTCTCCTGGGGCTTTACACAGTAAACAATTGGCCTGAACCCCTTGGGATTGTCCTGAGATATTTGCTCTTGTATGACAGGGGGGGGGGGATGTTAGGATTGGTTCTTCTTAAAGGTGGTTTATATGTTTATTATTCACAGGAGAAAAGTTAAAGTCTAAAAGCTCATTTATCTTGGGAAGTTCTTCTGTTTATGTTTCCTATTCTTACTTGATAGGGACACAAGCCGTTGACATTTTATTACTTTAAAAGAGAATACAAAAAATAAAAAAATTAATAAATAATAAAAAATAAAAGAACACTTTCATGGTATCAGTAAGGTTTGATGCAAGTGTGCCGATTTTATGAGAGCGTTCATTATCAGGGTCAGTAGCATTAAGATATGCCTGAAGTAATGCTCTGCTCCATCGAGACGGATTTGACTGGCCGTGTTTTTAACAGTTTGTGAGCAAACTCGAGCGATCACAATCACATTTGAGAAGGCTCAGGCACTCTGAAGTTCAACAGTTTCATTTTGTTATTTTTTTTTTTAATTCAAGGTCTACCTGATAAATGAAATCCCCCTGCCTGGGAGATGTTGCTCTGGAATGCTTTATAAATCCCCCATAGAGCAGTGACAATCTCATTTTCCTCTCATCCATTTAATCTTTGAGATCTACTTCAAGAAAATGATATTGATGCTTATGGGGGAGCAAACCCTCCTTTTCCCCTTGACCGAAGTGCCATTTGTAGGATAGCTTTTGTTTTGGTAGTGCGTACTTGCCCTGTGTTGCATAAGATAAGCATGAAGGATTTGTACTGAAAATAGTTTTGTCATCACTGCACTGGGCTGATGTAAAGTGCTTTTCTTGCCATGACATCTGTCTGAAGTGCTTTTTGAACATTTATTTACCCAAGTCATCGGAATAATAATGACTTGATGGATTTCAAAGATACCTCTCAATTTATCATTTCAAGGACCTGGGCCCAATTATACAGAGCTGCTTAAGTACAAAATATTACATAAACATTTTCTGCTAAGCAAAACTAAGCAGGATACCAGTCACAGATTTTACATGTGACATGGTATTTTGGCTGGTAACCTTATTCTGGTAAGCTTATTTGTCATGCTTAGCTACTTTATGTGCTTAAGCAGCTTTATGAAATTGGACCCTGGTTCCATCTTAATTCAAATGCTTAAATTGAACAATTCATGTCTATCAAGGTATCAGGAATATATGGGCTACACTTGGGCTTGTCACTTTTGAAGAGTCATTGGTTTCATAACCCCATTGATATTAATAAATTGATGAATAAGAAATTATCGTGCTTAATATCATATAAGTCATGATTAAGGTGATACGTGGGAACCAGTCTCAAAAGGTACCTATGACTAGACAATTTTGCTGGTAATCCATCTCAGTTAAGCAAAGCTCATCTAGCAGTTCTATAGAATTGGACCCAGTTGGGGTATTGACCCAATTCACGACTCGCAGCGCACTTTACACGCGCCTATCCTGTCTGCCATTTTAGTAGTCAAAATGTACACAAAGGAATTGATTCCCAAAATGTCAAAAAATGGTAGACACACACGGAGAAATGAGTTGCCGGCCAAAATACAGCATAATGTACGTTACTGGTGACTGATTCTCTGCTAATTGCTTCGCAAATGAAGTTGTTAAAGAGTATCTTCCCCTTAAAGATGCATCGGGCGACATTTTCCAAATTGATGGTAGAAATGATTTAAATATTTTGTAGCTTTTTTCATATAAATATATAAATATATAGTCAAGGAAGTTATAAACCTGTTAACGCGCAAATGTTTCCTCTGTCTGGAAATGAAAGCCGTGTAATGATGCCATTGTGTAATTTTGAAATACTGGAGCAAAGGTTGCCCGGACATTCCAATGTTGAGCGTGCACAGAACACACACGGCGTCTAACGCTTCATTTCACCCGCACAACGACCAAAAAAGGTTTTGAATATTTTGGCATTTTCTGGCTATTGAGAGGCAATTTTTGTGTAATCCCTTTCCAGACCTTTGTCCTTTTGTCTCAAGAAGAGGATTGTTTATTCATTGTATTTTGGCTTAATGGAGGTAAGTCAGAGTGAGCCTGGAATCGAGCCATGGTTCCGTGTTTAGTACTACTCCTATGTCGTAGGTAACGGCCGATGTTTTGCAATTCACGGTATGTGAATTTGACATTTTCTCGGTTGAGAAAAAAAAAAAAAAAACGGACAATCCAATGAAGCGGTACCCTCAAAGAAAAATGATTCCGGCAATTCCGCCAAAAGAATCCCGCCAGGGGGACGGGAAAAAGAAAAAAGAAAAAAAAGGTATCCCTGCGGCAACTGGTTAATTTACTACAGTGTGCTCAATGTGCTGTAAGCAAAGAATTTGGTGGTAAGCAGTGCCAAGATTGGACCCTGCTGTACACTGCGTTGCCATCTTGGTTCATGACCTCATGCATTCATAGCCTAAGGCACTCAACGTACACCCGGCCTTAATTTGTGCATTAAAATTTTGTGGTTTAAACATTTTTGGTACACTGAACATCCCCCAGGCTGGCAGACTTCATTTATCTCATCAGCAAAGACATTAGATTTCTATCTGTATTGGAATTACAAGAATGGGGTTTCATCTTTTCTACTTTTCTCAGTATATTCTCCCCCCCCCCTCCTGAGTTCTGGTCCCAATGGGAGACTTTTGGGAACACTTGATGGCAGCAGACTTACCAGATAAATCCATTGTTCTCGGAAGTATAATCAGAATTTAGTAAACAATGGAAAATTACCTGGTAGGTCTGTCACCATCTAGTATCCCAAAGTCCCCCATTTCATAAAGCCTATAAGCTACATAAGCCTACAAATGAAGAACAATTTAAAAAGATAGGTTACCAGCTCATTTTCCATTACTTGGCAGAGTTGTGTAGTTCAGGCATACAACTTTTCAGCTGCTCGGCCATTTTCTCTGTTTGTGAGTGCCATAGAAAGCTTAACAACACTGTACAAAGTTTTGTGTGCAAGGCAGTTGCCTCTTTTTCGGCGCACTAAGTATCGCGTCTGATATTTGAAACCCTTGTCTATGTCTTGGTCATACGTCTTATACAGGTTTCCTGAATGGCATGGATGTCGTAAGATTCTCTCACGGCCACTTGGATGAGTTCCTGAGTGTACCCCAATCGGGATGTAAAGAAGATGAAAGTGTCAGGTTAGTTACCATGGTTACTCAAGACCTCCACCCCTCCCCTAATGAAGTCCTGTGACATAACGTTAAGCTTAATTTCTAAGGACGTTGCATTTACAAGGTAACTTTTGCTAATTTATTCCCTGGGGAATCGGGAATTATAAGTCAAACTTCCACTGATGTTTTGAAGACAAGAAATACATGCTTTTTTATTAGTGCTTTTTGTTGGATATCTTTCAGAAGAAAGCTGTATCACATTACAGTTGTCAAAGGTTTAAACAGTTTTAAGATTCGACGCATTTTTGTTCTTAATATTTTGGTTTTTACTCTACACCAATGTGTGATAGGCACTTTTTACTCAGTGCTTTCCAGAGTCCTGTGGAAAATAAATCCACAGGTATACTACTCGGGTGGGATTTGAACCCATATCGCTGCCATACCAGACCACGGATCATGTCTGGTGACGAGACCAGTCTGAATCAGGATATTGGCTGTGGGTGTCGCAACCCTTTTTCTTATCAGCCAAGCTCGAACTTCAATTTGCTCACCAACATTTTTTTACTTATGGTTTGTCAAGCAAGCTATGAAATTCAGCCCTGGGCCCAATTTCATAAATCTGTTAACCTTCAAAAAGTGCTGACAAATCTTGCTTAGCAAAAATGCATTGTATCCATGTGTTTTACATTGCTTGCGACAGGTTTCCCGTTAACTTTGGTTAAGAAAATGAATTTGTTAAGCATTAAGCATGCAGCAGCATTATAAAACTGGAACCAGGGCCCAAAAAGTAGCTTAGCATGACATAATCAATCTTACCGGCAGAAAGTTACCAGCCAAAATACCATGTCACATATGTTATGTACCATCTGTGACTGGTATCCTGTTATTGTTAAGCAATACTTTCTGCTTAAGCAGCTCTATGAAATTGGGCCCAGCTGGTCTTTATCTTCAGTAATCATTTTTGATGAATATTTCTCACTGTAGTGAGGTATCGTATGAGACTGGTGCTGTGGCGTCCTATGCAAGGTCACTCTGGAGGACTGAACTGGTCACCAAAAAGTAAGAACAAAACCAACAGTGTTTCTCTTTTAACAGTACAGTGATTAGCTTTCTCATTGGCTCATTGCAGAAAAGAGCCTAAGATGTGATCGTCAAATTTAATGCCAAGTGGTCTGTATTTGAACGCTAGACTGGTCCTCATAGTCTGGGACCTGTTTGGGTTTCGACTCTTACAGGCCGTGCCACACAATGCAGTTTACAGGCAACCAGCTCCAGTGTGACAATCTCCAACATAAAACGGTCACGTTTGAATTTTTACATAGTGTTGTTGATAGTAAGACACTGCTGGAAACGTTGTCTCTTGTGCTACCAAAATGTTCTTGTTGCATGCGGTACTGTTGGTTGCCTCCAAGATGCAAGTTGTCGAGTGTGACAATGATTTATGGATGGGGCATAACACTGTAACTCCTGTGTGTTGTGATAACAATAATTATTATAATACCGAACTCTTATATAGCGTACGTATTTACCAACAATTAAGTGCTCAAGGCGCTTATTATATTGTTTTAAGACAAGTTTTTACAGTTTTTGAATTATGAGACCCATTTATGTAGCACCTTATAAGGGTTTACAAGGTGCTGCGGCGCATTCAGCAGCCACTGCCAGAAACACCGGGGCAAACCCTTCTCTTAGCGATAAGTGTAACTGGGTTCTTTTCATACGTGCATCACACACCGCACGGGACCTACGGCTGTAGTGCCTTGCTGTAGGATCAGAAACACCAGAGCTTGAGTCCTGTGTGCTTCACTGCTCAGCCACGACAAAGAACACAACACACTTGCCATGAAGAAGAATTATATTGCTTCGGTGGAGCTAAATTGACAGTGTTTGTAACTTGTAGAAAAAAGATGCTTTTTCAAGATATATTTATACGTTGACATATATGTATAAGCATTAGTATTTGAAATATATTTAGACAGACTTTCCACTGAACTCTTCACCCTTAGTTGAAAGAAAGAAAAAAATTGCTGGAAAATGTTTTTCAAATTTTTGTGTGCATTTCTGACACTTGTGATGATGAAAGCATTAGATGTGTTCGCTCGTTCTCAAGTATTTCGGTTTTCCAATTTAAAGACAAAAGTTTATTTCAGATGCTGTCAAACTTCATGACCAGTTTCATTTCATGAAAGATTTAAAAAAGACATAAAAGCGCAGGCGGACATATAAAGCACAGGCGGACGTGCGCTCCATGCTTTGTCTCATGTCATTAAACTAAAATGACCTTCTTTTTACGATGTACACGTAGGTGGAATGGTAGTTATGTGTCATGGGACCAGGACTGCAGAATAAGACATCTTACATCAGGTAACGCATAGTTTTAAGTTTAAGATGTCCCCAAGGATCAATACAATCGAGCACTGCAGATTAAAAAAAAAAAATGCTTAGATTCAGAGCCCACTTTTCATGAAGCTACTAAACAGAGAGTGAAATTTATTTGGCGAATAGAAATAGGTGGGGAACCAGTCGCAAGAAATATACTTAGCTGGTACCCTGTTTTGGCTTAGCAAATTTTGAAATGTTTTAAAATTGATCCAGATTTCATTGCTGGTTGTTTAAGAGTTTTTTGTTTGTTTTCATTTCATTAAGAAACCAATGTTTAATGATTTAAAAACAAATTAATTAAACAACAAATTATTATAATGGCTTCCGACTGGCACCCCTGAACAAAGATATTGACAAAACAGGGAGACCGCCATCAATGGTCTAGATAGCTCAGTTGGTAGAGTGCTGGCACGTTAATCCGGAGGTGGCAGGTTCATATTCTGTTCTTGTCAATTTTTCTTTGTTCCAAACATTGGGACAAATTATTGAAACATACTAAAAAACAAACATCCATCGGTTTGACTTTTAATTTTATTGTGTAAAAATGCTTTTATTATTACAAAAAAAAGAATGAATTTTTTTTATAAAAACTATATTTCCTTAGAGATAGTCATTCATCGCTTCTTTGAAGCAACTTTTGTTTTGTTCAAATTTTTTTTGAGGGATTTTTGTCTTCAGTTGGTCAAACTTTCAGGTTCTGGTAATGTTTAACCTTTAAGATTTTATGATTTAGTTGCTATATATGAAGACAGCTAGTATTGATCCTTACTTGTAAAGTAATTTAATTTATTTATTATTTATTTATATATTCCGTTTTGTTTAGCCAGGGTAGCCCCATCAGTTGTCAAAGAACTGTTCTCCCTGGGGGCCCTTCCTTCCCCACTTGAACTGTACAATTTTGAACATATTTTTTGTTGCAGGAAAATATCTTGCTGTATCAAAGACTGGAGACAGTGAAGTCTGTATAGTACCGAGAAAAACAGTGGATCTTGCCTCCAGTGTCTTCTGCCTTCGACAATCAAAGGTAAATGCTTTTAATTCCATTTTCATGCCTTGTTTCCATTGTTGTTCTCCCTGTGGCTTATTAAAGTGACAAACTGCCCACAAGTCTCTAAAGATTTGGCTGTTTGGAATTGCTCCTTGATCCTTTAGAAGAGTTGTTCATTTAATAAAACACCTACAGTGCATTGTAATTAGTGAGTAGTCATAAAAAAAACACATCAACATACATTTGCCTCTGGAAATACAACCAGCGCAACCACACTCTACATAAATAAATATGGTCCGCCATTTAAAAAAAAACTTTGTTCTACAAAATGGCGCACCATGTTCCGTCATGAAATTAAACTAAAACCACACAATTTCAAGGGATACGCGAATCATTAATTTCTGCTTTTCAAATATCTATCCAACCATCATTAATTTCATAACAATATGCTTTTTATAGCTCAAAAGTGCCCAATCTGAAGGCAATGTGTCCCTTTAATTTCTTTGGACTTAACACCCCCTTACCCCCTCCCTCCATCCCTTTTTCCCTCCTCTGAATATTTAAAGTGTTTTCTGTGAAAGCGATGCACATTTGTTTGCCTTCTCAGAAGGAATGGAGATTTAGTCATAGTTCTCTTAAGAAATAAGCCGTCCAAAGACGAGAAGCATTAAATGAAGTGGGCTTATGGTTGATAGCTACCCCTGTTCTGTAGCTCGTTGAAAGAAAATATGGCTTAGGGCGAATGCATACTTAATGCAAAACTGTAAAGAAAGTTTATGTGAATGTTGAAGTTGGGCTGCTGCACTGTTGTTGATTTTTGATGCAGTGACATTCCCATCGCTTCCACTTTCATTCAAATCGGCCTTTGAAGTTAAGTTTCTTTTGAATTGTTCTAATTGGTTTTTTTTATTATTTAACTTTGTGATTTGAAGTTTATTTGATTTGCTAAAAGAAAACAGATTAACCTAATCAGCAAAAGTTTGTTCCTCAGGCCTCAGGGATGTACAGTTGCTGTTTGACATTTAGTAGCCTTTCTATTAGGCTATGCAAACATATTACCATCGTAATTGTTTCCTGCCTTTATGACAAAAACCCCAATCCTAAAATCCTCAATTGCCGATTTAGAATTTCCCTCCCTCTTCACCAAGAATAATCTGGTCAATACATGTTAATTGGATTTTATTTCAATATGTCTGAAATGTCATATTTTCTGTCAACATCAGAAAGTTGTTGTTTTGACAAGAGTTTAGAGGATGTCATTTCCATATAAATTCAATGATGGGTTTACCGATAATCCTGATAAGTTAATTGTGGTTTGGCTTCTGTTTAATCATAGAGAACAGACTTCCTTGCGTTATGGTGTAATCTAACCTAGAAGGTTACCTAAGTTTTGGCTATGTACTTTTCAGCTGTACAATTAGAAAGGACTTTATTCACAGTCTTTTTGAATGTAGTGAATGGATGATCAAACATTCATGTGGTGTGGCAGTGGCATAACCAGACATTTTCATTTGGGGGGCAAGCGGGGGCGAAGACATAATTGGGGGGGTGGCTATTTAATGTATCAAACAATTCATTTTGTTTTATCTCATTAGGGGTGAGGGTGGGGGGGGGGTTCCCTGCCCCCCCCCCCACCCCTCTGGTTATGCTACTGTGGTGTGGTAAAAGGCAAGATAGAATTGAGCATAATGTGCCCAATGCCATGGTAATGCCATTGAATGGAACCGGGCAGCCAGTTCAATCTCCAGGTTTCTTCATGTAGTCGGGATAGACTCTGTTTGAAATGGAAACACTGTTTTTTGAATGAATGATATCTGAATGCCTAGTGATATGAAAACATGGACTTCTCATATGCTGGTGATGTATTTCAGATTTCCAACGTAGTACATCGAGTGTTTGTAATTGAAAACAAACAAGCTCACGTATTAAATGATATAGTATTGACCCCGTGCACTGATGTCACACATGGTTACTGTCTGCCCATGGTCTGCCATTTTGGGAGTCAAATTGCATTGTAGAGACATGGTGCGCATCGAACCATGCGCGCATTGACTAAAATACACCCTGCAAAATAACACACCGGGAAACTGACTCCAAAAATGGCTCAACCGAAAAACTATTTTGGGGTGATGACGTCAGGTGAATTGGGTCAATACATGTATGTAGGTCGGTCACCAGTGACCATCTGGGTCTAATTTTATAAAGCTGTTATAAGCACACAGTTTTGCTTAGCATAAAAAATAATCTTGCTTAAATACAGGTAACCAGCCAAATTGTTATGTAATGTATGGTGCTTGTGACTGATACCCCACTTATTTTTCGCCGAGTAGATTAATGTGTTAAGCAAGTTTTTTTTCTTCTTCTCCTTAACAGCTTGATGGAATTGGACCCTAGACTCTTAGGTCATAATTTATCAACAAATACACTTTAATGCAAGTGCTTTTAATAATACACTTCAAGTCAGACCCATTTAATTATTTCACATTTCACTTATTCATCTTTACTCCCCCCCCCAAAAAAGCCAGAATTACTGATGTATGAACATATTGACATCGGTAAATCCCATACCCATCTATCTCTTAACAGGACGACACTCTTCACTGGGACAGCAAGCAGGAACACGGAATGGGGACGGCGGAAATCAAATTCGGTGACTCCACCGTGTTGATCCAGCACAAAGAGACGGGTCTGTGGCTCTCCTATCTGGTGAGATTCTGCTAATTCGTTGTTTAATTCACCGGAAAAGATGCGCGGCCCGAATCAAATAATTTGATAATAATAATGGAGTTTATCTAGTGCCAAGCCCCAGCCCTGATTCAGTGCTCCAGGCAGTTAACATTATTATTGTAATCTGCAGTCAGAGGCAGACAACTCAATGTAGTGTGTGTAGTTGTTGGAAGGGGGGGGGGTGCTCTTTCTTGTAGACAGTCTCAATGTGTATTTTCATTCAGCATAATATCGGGGGGGGGGGGGGGGGGGGGGGCTAGGTGTCTTCCAAAGCTAGGATAACGTCCCTTGGGTCAAAGGACCTAGGTCTATATTTTGACCCATCCCGTCCTAGCATAAATCCTCTACATAGGCCAAACTGCGGTGTATCTGTGTAGGGTATATCTAATTTCACTACGCAATGAAAGTGGATGATGCTGGATTGGACTCTATGTCTGTTGGATTGAGATTGATCAGAGCTCTACTGGCTGTTCAAACATGCCTCATTCCCACATAGAGGTCCACAAATCGTAGATTTTAGGATGGCAGATATCCTCCTCTGTGTTGTATTTAAGACTTCTTCACAGTGATCTGAGCCTAAAATACTATGCATTCTGAGAAAAATGAAAGGTTTTGAAATTCAGATAAGAGCTGATTTTAAAGATATCAGTATGAATATTGTCAGTAAAAAATGTTTTGCACCACTCCAAATGAGGTTTTTGTTGTTTTTTTTAAACGAAGAACGTTGTTTGTCCCTTTAGGTAAGGAGAATATAAGGAAAGTGTTCACCCTGATGAAGTTATCCATGCGTATGTTTTCAACAAGAGCATCTGGATAACACGTTTTTTTTTTATGCCACATGTTATGAGTCCACTCGCACAGACGCTGACATTATTCACCACAACGTCTTCTCATTTGCTACGCTTGGAAACAGAAATCCATAAGTGTTTGACATGGCCCTCCTTCCAAGCAACAGTCCACTGCAAAAAGGGTGTTAAACAAATATCCCCACAGATTCATCCAAAACAACTTTCTGGGCGGGCCAAAATGTTATATTTCCTCGTCAAAGACGACAGATGAAATCTTCACTGCTGTCCAACTCTCTATTAATCAGAGCGCTGACTGTTTTGATTTCTCGCCCAGTGAAGGGATCATGTAGCTCACACAAAGATGCGCCATTGTGGCATTTTAAAAGATTGACTCAGTCAGTCAGACAGTCAAACATGCCTGGTACCAGCCGCTAATTGCCCCCGACTCCCTTCTTTATTTTTTATTTTTTATATGTCATCGGTCCGTCCAGGGGGGGAGGGGGTAGCAGAGAGATGTTGCTTTTCTGCAGCCGCCTGATGCTCAGAGATGACCTCGAGTTGACATATTCCCTTACATCTGACATTTGAGATTTTTTTATTTTATTTTCCAAGTCGCTGTGAGGAAGCCTCAAGGCCGAGTTTTGTTGGAGTAGATGAAATGATAGTCAGTTTACGTTTAATTTCCCTCCCTGTGAAGAAGATTGTCTCGACGTCTTCACAGAAGAGAAACAGCAAGAAAGGAGTTTGAGGGCCTAAAAGATTGAGCTGTCGTAAAACATCTCACCTTTCAAAAATGCCCCCAGACCATGTTGCTCCTCCATGGGAAAAATACATTTTAGTAAAAAATTCGAAACTGATAATAATTTAAATGGAGGAATAGTTTCCCCTGACAAAGCCTTTTTTAGTCGTCTAAAAAACTGAAAAACACAGTGCACAGTTTTGCATGACAGGCAGCATCTCTTTGTCTAGTTGCCAAGTTGCATGTCTGTTTTCATCATTACCAGTGTATGCATTCAAATCCTTTAAAAAACAAAAACCTGTGACTGTGTAATTGAAACCGTCGGTCTTGGTTCTTTTTTTAAACAGCTTATACGATGGTTTTCGTATGATTTTTGTACAGGCTACGATAGGTAATTAAATTCCAAGGCCAAGCAGTTTGAATAAGTCGTTGTTGTCAATCACATCATAGCTGGCGCTACGTGGTTTGCCGATGGAACACCAATGTGATCTATCTCGGGCTGTGCTCCTTGGTGTTTTTTTGGGGTTTTTTTTTAGTGGCATGCCGGTCAAATTCTTCACCTAATCCAACCATCTTGTATCATTTTCCTTCATAATTATTTCCAGATTGTTGCCTTTTTTTCACTTGTTACATGTCCAAAGTATTGCAGTGAGCAAGCATGTCCAGTAAATGATACTCTACTTTGTCCTTCGTGGGGTCCATGAACCATTCTGCCCCAGCACCATAGCTCGAAAGCATTGACATGTCAACCTTACTCAATGACCAAGTTAGCATAAGACCCGATTCAGACATTAATCCTCAAGATGATTGGTACAAACTGTGATTACCAGGGTTGGTAGTGAACCGACCCGCTATAAGCTTTCAGATTAAAAATCAACAACTTTTTGTTTGAAGATTTAAAAAAAAAAAAAAAGAAGATTTTATTTGAAGGGAAAATACATCAGGAATAGATTCATTTTCCATCATTTTTTTCCTAAACACGCCATAAAACCAACCTGTGAAAATGTCATCGAATCCAGCGGTCACATTGTAGTAAAAACAACTAAATAGGGATGAGATTTTTCTGGATTTTTTTTTCAGATTTCCAGATTTTACAAAGTTATTTTATGGAATTTGTTTACAATTTTTATTTTGATTTTTATTCGTTACTGTCATTTACTTACACCCAGGCCCTCATAAAGCCTTCACACAGTACTTGTACTGTATTTGGACTGCACCAAAGTGCTTGCCCCATCTACATTTAAGCACAGAATGCTGCCATTGATATGGGTTATGGCTTGGTTGGTAGCCGGTATTTCGTGGATTTGTCATTTTCATCCACTACCCCTTCTAAACCTGTTTATGTTTTGTCAGGGATATTGTCCCAGTTATACGGGGCAACCAGTAAATTGCGGAGTCTTCAAATGCTTTTGTTTTGCTATTTTTTGACATTATTTTTTGTGAAAATAATAGTTTGAGTCTGGTATGAACATCTGTGAGCTTTCAGATTTAAACCAATCAATTTTGGGGGGATAATTACAAATTCTTGACTTAATCTTTAAAAACAAGCTGTAAGCCATTTTAACCACAACTGACTTGTCTGGTCATGTCCAGGTGCTTTTCGAGAAATATGACGCTTGTCTCCAAGCTCAACATGATCAACTTATTAATTTTCCATTAGTCGATCGAATGAACTCAGCCTGGGGAGGCTCTGGTTTATAGACCTGTATTATTTATGCAGGGTGAGACACACGCTTTCCGGAGTGTTGTAATTATCTTGACTATCAGGTATCTTCTTCATAATTACGGACACTTTTTGCCGCAGATATTTCAACAAGTTTGATCTGAGCCTGAAGATCTGAAGTCTGCTTTATTTTGTAATTTGATGATGATATCTTGAATGAATGTTTGTTGTTTGCTGTCTGCAAGAAATTGTGTTTTGGGTGTGTTTTAGTTTTGTTTTCATACTATAAGATTATTTTGTTCCTTGGAACAGTCTGAGCCTATTTGTACATTTGCAGTTATTGCTTAGTGTGTTCATAAGATACATAATAACTGAATAAACAATAATAAAAAAGTCAGTCTATTTCTTTTCCATTGGTTCTGAAAGGTTGAAGCTGAAGTTGTGTGATCCCACTTTTTAATGTGAAAATAATTCAAGCAAAAGTGACTTGAGTTTTCACACACATCATACTCTGTATAATAACATCGGAGAGAGAAAAGGAACATTACAATGTGTAGTTTCGTAGCAGTTAGTCTTATGTGACAAGATCCGATTCATCTTAATATGTCTGTTTCTTTACATTAGAAATTCCGCATGGTTTGTCTGCATAAGTTCCATAATGCTAGCTAAGCAATCATCTCTCTCAAATTAGGCTATGTGCCTGCCGAGGTCCTGCCAGCTCAGATAAATAGACTGGAGGCCGTAGTGAATGACTTTTAATTGACATTAATGTTTCCATAAGCCCTGGGGCCGGTCGCACATCTGCCCAGGATTAGTCCTGCAGAGGAATTTGTGTGTTGACTTTTTCACTTTGCAGTCTGGGTAACAGATGGAGTTCAAATGGGTGACCTTTTTGATTTGGAATACCAACAAATATCACAATATTGGTTTGCCCGTGATGCGGAATTCGTCTGTCAGCTTTTTCACAAAACAATTTATATCAGTTATTCATGGCTGGAATCTCTTACATGATATAATTTTTGTTATCCTGGTAAATTTATTCATTGTCTTATTAATGCAGAAACACTTCCCAGGTTAAATTTGAATTTAGGTCATAAGCAGTTTTATGCCTGCCATTAATGTGTTGGATGCCCCCCCCCCTTCAGTCAAGTGACTTTGCCTTAGCTTTACTTTCTTTGCAAAAAGATGCACAATAATAAAAAAAAAATTAGACAAAAATAAAAAATAACGACCATTACAGAATAGCAAAGCAAACCACTCCCAGGGCATATAGTTTGTTTCCCTTGCTGGTAATACTTCTGTGCGCCGACAATTAACACAAGATTTTTGTTATTCCCATCTTCACTTTCACATTCCATGGAAAAGTCATCTTTTCCCGAATAATAATTTTCTGTAAAAAATGTTTTAGTTCTTTTATGACAAACCATCATTGGCAGAGGGTAACATTGGTGAAAATGATGCTCTGTGAATTTGAAAGGATAAAGCCTGTAGAGTTTGTGATATATTTTAGAAGGTATCATGGTATCTGCGAGTCGTGTATAGATCGTGTAACACGTGACATCTCATGTTTACAAAAGAGGCTTAAAACCTTGACTTCCTGCAGGCACAATTATTTGTACATAGCTCAATTGAAGAAAACATCAAATCTTACATTTTATGGAGATTGTAGAAAACTTTTTTTTAATCAACTTTTAATATAACAGGGACACATTTCAAAATCTTTCAAAAATTTGTGTATATTTTTTTGATTTTGTTTTGTAATGGGAGACTTTTGAAACATTAGCGGGTGCCCCAGTAAGTGGTCCTTTTTCTAGTGTTCTCATAATAGAAAAGGACTGCTAAATGGGGAGCCCGCTAATGTCTCAAAAATCTCCCATTATGATGCAAAATGTTTATTTTTATATATTTTTTTAAAATATGACCAGTGTAGTATCTTGCCTGCCAGAAAATGCCCCAGGTCACTATTTTTGTGAAGGAGGGGATGTAGTCTTTACGTGTACCTAAGCAAACAGAGAGGCTAGCCCACTGTTATGGTGTCTGTTTAAGCATTCTGTTCTAATGTTCACCATTTTACCTTTATAGCGTTCAAAGACCTATAGCCATTGGAAACAATTTGTTTTTTTTTACTGCTCTCAGTTACTGGTAAAATTAAGGCTGTTTTGGACCCATACCCATCTTTTATCCAAATACTTTTTTCAGAAATTTGAAGGAAGAGTGTGAGATACGTCTTATCTCGGAAACGTCAACATTGAACATGCCACCATCTTAGTGTGTCCACTAGACTGTTTGAGAGATTATCAGAGATGACAGTATTACAGTTTCCTTTTATTACCTGAAGAATTTGTTATCTGTTTTAGGTGGAGGATAAATCAGTCGGAGGAGGCAGGCAAGTGGATAGAAAGGTAGGTCAGGCATTGAGATACAAGGGGGGGGGGGGGTTTAGTCAGACAGACACGAAGCCGGTCTGTCTGCACAAACATCCCCTGGAGGCATTCTCCTTAATTATACAGAATGGATGAGAACAGGACGTCCGACTTAAGCAACCTGAAGTAATCATTCTGAAGTGATGAGAGTTATGGAAGGAGTTGGCATAGATGAAGGCACCCCAATGTGACCCTTTGCTGTGGTGTTCAGCTTCTGAAAGAGGATGGGTTACTCTAGTTAATGAATTACTTATAAATGCTGTATTCTTAGCCTCAAGTTGCCATCTCTCATCAAAGTATATCTCTATCATTTTTGGTTTCTACCTTTTTTTATTTGAAATTTTGGTTATGCAATTCGCCCATCACAAGGCCCAAAGGCCACTCGAGTTATGGCCTACTTTTTGAAGGGATATAAACCTGCCCCAATGCGCAGAAACAAGACATGGCGAGATATAAACGCTAGTCTCTTCACAGTGCAGCTAAGAGCAGGTAGGGGTAAATGATTCCATGGCGAGACAAACACAACTGCCTCTTCCCCTATTTGAAGCAATTATAGTTATGTGTCTTGCTCAAAGACACAAGTGTCATTACCTGATATGTGATAAGCACTGTATACTATGTGTTTTCCCAAGTCCTGTTGAAAAAAACAATCTACAGGCATACTACTCTGGTGGGATTCGAACCCACGACCCCAGCCAATTCTACAGCAGATGTCTAGACCACGGAGCTTGCCCAGTTACAAGTGGCCAGTTTGGATCATGTAATTAGGAACTGGTACCGCAAACAATTTAAATAGATGTAATAATTGCATCATGGGTAATAGTATTATTTAGGTTTATACTCTGCTTATCACACATCGTGTAGGGTAAAAACTAAAGTAATATTCTTGTCCCCAATGCAACTATAATATCCATTTGAAGTATACCTGTAGCATGCAGAAGCCATCATGGTCATACTCCCTGCATGCAGTAGTAATAATGAGTGCCAATGTCCTTTATACCAAAAGGAACCAGACCAATTGGGAGCCACTGGCTTAGGTAAGATACATAGGTTTGAACGCTAGGAATACAAGATGCCTACGAAATGAGGCTTACATTTCGAACACAGCACCGCATACCTTGTAGAAGATGAGCAATGAGACGCCCTACATTATGCAGATATAGATATCATAGAGAAGATTTGCTGGCTCTATTTTCAATCACACTGTCTGCAATTTTCTTTTTTTATTGTTCAAAGGATTTTATCTTTTGTCTTTAGATGAAACAACCAATTTTGTAACCTCAATAAAATATTAGAAAGGTTAAATAATCATAAAAATCAAAACTTCAGTCTGTAGAAATTGCTTTGATGAGTGTAGACCATGTAACCTGTGATATCACATGTTTACGAGACAGCCACAGAGCCTGGACTTCCTGCAGGCATGATTTGCACACAGCCCAATGGAAGGACAAATTAAATCTGATATTTTATGGAGATTGCACTGTCTGATTTTTATCGACTTTTGACATGAAGAAAGGGGGAATATCTCAAAACTGGTTGAGCTGTCATTTTCATAACCCATGAATTTATGTGGAAATTATGACACAAAATGTAAAATTTCCCATGTGACCAGTGCAGTATCTCGCCTGCCAGAAAGGCCCTGGAATGTTTAAGGTCACTCTTTCTGTAAACAAAGGTTACGTGGTCTATACGGAGGCAAGCTTCGGCCTCACTCGGCAACAATTCAAAATCAAAACAAAACCTTACTCTACTCCAATGCTTTCAATGAGTATTTTAAGGATGCCAGACTTTCAATTGAAGGGTGCGTTATAAAAACGAGGGAATTCTTTGTGGATGCCACGAATGGAATTTTGGTGATTAAATTTCCTATGCAAATATCTAAGAGAAGCTAAACTGCAATTAGGACCTGGGGCTCTTGAAAGAAAAAAAAAGGCAAAGCTGACAATTTTTTGCTGAGCATAGATATCTTTGCATAGCAAGATCAGATTACCAACCAAAGTGTTGCATAATGCAAGTTGTTTCAGACTGGTTCCGTGCTTATTTTTGATTAGCAAGTAAATCTGTTAAGCACAATTTTCTGGGTGGCTTCTTAATGAAAGTGTGCCCGGGAGCTCGCATCAAGGACAGAGTGTGACATCTTAGTCTTTTTTTTTTTCCCTTCTTCTCTGGCTTAGGTTGTGATGCATCGTGATGGCCACATGGATGATGGGTTCTCCATAGTACGTGCGCGAGATGAGGAGGCACGTTCAGCTGTGATCATCCGCAAGAGTACTTCTCTCTTCCATCAGTTCATCGGGTAAGAGAAGCCGTTTAAGCTCATTTTTCATCCGACTTACATTTTTCATCAAACATCCGACTATCACGAATGGTTCCTCTCTAAAAAGTTTGTAAGATGAATTTCAACTACATATCATCAGTCATTTTAAACCTCATTAGACAACATTAAAGATGATATATACCAGCAATAAGTAGAATATTTTAATGTTTTCAGTCATTTCTTGTCTGAATTAAATGAAACAGGTTCTCTGTTACTGGATAAATTTGGATGAGAGTTGGCTATTGAAAAGTTACAAAGAAAGAGCGTTAATAAAGAAGAACAGAGCTTCATCTTTTTGTTTTGTTCAGTGCTTGTTGAGTTGTTTGATTATCTGAATAAGTCATTGTTTGCAGAGCCCTGGAGTCACTGAGGACTGAGGATGATGATCGGAGGCAGTGGGACAGCTTCTCCTTGGAATCGGTGACAGACACCTTGAGGGACCTGGTGGAGTATTTTGCTCAACCCGGGGAAGAAAGTGGTGAGATGTGGTCGGGAATCGTAGTCAAAGTTAACCCATTAACCCAGCCAAGGCCAGTGTAACCCAACCATCTAAACTCATAGTGTGAATCATCGGCCTAATTTAACCCAGTTAAACCAACTGCAACCCAACCAACTAAACTCACATTGTGAGTCACCAGCCTAGTGTAGCCCTGTTAAACCCGTTAAAGCCCAGTAAAGCCCATTTCTGTCAATTGGAACCAAACACACTTATAGACGCCATCTTTGATGACAATTTCTATTTTGGCCTGTACCCACGTCAAGCTCTGTCAATTTCAACGCAGCTTGAGTTACTTACCAACCAATCATGGAAGGAGTTTATGAAACGCACGCGTGTCGCGTGCAGTATTTACGTGTAACGCACAGTTGTGCGCTCAAGAATGTGCCGTCATTGTCATCAAAGATGGCTGATTTTTCTCATTGTTGATGTCATGTACAACCCATGTATTGAAAGCCTAGCCCTTTTTGTTACTTGAAGACCAGGTTGTAATATTAATTGAGATGTTTAGTTGTCATTATTCTAAAGATAGTATATGAACCAACCCAGTCATAACAAACATTCGTCACACTTGTACGATGAAATTTACCAAGACTCACAGTTGAATTAAGAGGGTAAGATTATCACATCAAAACCAGTGATGCTTGAAATAAAAACCAAATGCAAAAACTGAGCATCAAGTTCAACTTCGGCAAATAATTCACTGCAGTAGGAGTCTTTTTGGGCTGCTAAGTGGCAGCAGACTTACCAGGTAAATCAATTGTATTTCCAGAAATGTGCGCGTGCTCAGGACTATGTAAACAGTGGATATTTTCCTGGTAAATCTGCTGCCACCAAGCGTTCGAAAGTCTCTCATTTATGTAACTGCAAAAGTGTCCTTTTATTTTTAGCACTGCCTGATATTTTGTACGTGACTTTTTGTTTGTTGCAGAACATGAAGAGAAGCAGAAGAAACTGAAAGCTCTCAAGAACAGACAGGACTTGTTTCATGAAGAGGTCAGTATTTAAGAGAAGATACAGCAGTGGGTTTCTTTACCATTACTCCCATCCTTTCATTGTCATAAAAGCAAGACACAGTGACCTGTTGAAAAATTACATTGTTTACAAAACTTAGCACGCTCCATTGCTGTCAGCAAAATGTACACCTGTTTTAGGATGAGTACAAGATGAAGGCCATACATAAAGGCTATGTTTTTTAAGATTGCATAATCATCCCATAGACTAATAACATATAGTTTTTTGCTAATGGTAATTTTTTGTTAATTTTTGCATCGAGGATAAAGAATTTATTACTATTTTTTTGTTGTCCGTACACCGATGTGTGTTGAGCACTGTATACTCAGTACTTTCCTGAGTCCTGTGATAAAAAGATTAACAGGCATACTCCTCGAGTGGGATTCGAACCCACGACCCCTGCCATTTGTAGAGCAGATGTCTTACCAACTAGACTACCGAGAATGCCCGGCAGCTAGAGGAGGTAGTTCAAGTGCTATTAGCAGTGGGAACCGCAACCATTATAATAGATGTGAATTTTTGCATTGGGGATAATTTCTTGTGGGTATTCTCCTCTCAAATGCCCAACATTTGAGTAAAATATTAACTGCTTTTTTAGAGGGTTAAACTTTCTGAACTTCCCTAGCCCTGGAGGCCTGTCACTTTCATATAAATACTACAGTGACGTCTTGGACACGAGAGTCCATTTCTGGGGCAGAAAATTCTCAGAGCTCCAAAATTCAAATCTTTCCTGTAAGAAGCTACTAATCCCACCGGATTAACATTCCATGGCCACATACAATTTTTGGCGGTGGGTTTTGGATGCCAAATATTCCTCATAAATCCGTCAATTTTCGTTAAATAATTCAGCTCTCAATGTTAAACATTTCTGAAAAATTTAAACACAGTTCATCGCACAAACCTAGTACGCGTGTGTTTGCGCGTCACCGTACACTGACCGCACAGCACTAAACATATGGACAAAATACGCGCAACCGTTCTGCGCCAACACACTATGTACACGTACGCAAGGAAGGGGTTTGAGAGAACCAACACACTAGGTACACGTACGCAAGGAAGGCATTTGAGAGAACCAACACACTAGGTACACGTACGCAAGGAAGGCGTTTGAGAGAACCAACACACTAGGTACACGTACGCAAGGAAGGCATTTGAGAGAACCAACACACTAGGTACACGTACGCAAGGAAGGCATTTGAGAGAACCAACACACTAGGTACACGTACGCAAGGAAGGCATTTGAGAGAACCAACACACTAGGTACACGTACGCAAGGAAGGCATTTGAGAGAACCAACACACTAGGTACACGTACGCAAGGAAGGCGTTTGAGAGAACCAACACACTAGGTACACGTACGCAAGGAAGGCATTTGAGAGAACCAACACATTAGGTACACGTACGCAAGGAAGGCATTTGAGAGAACCAACACACTAGGTACACGTACGCAAGGAAGGCGTTTGAGAGAACCAACACACTAGGTACACGTACGCAAGGAAGGCGTTTGAGAGAACCAACACACTAGGTACACGTACGCAAGGAAGGCATTTGAGAGAACCAACACATTAGGTACACGTACGCAAGGAAGGCATTTGAGAGAACCAACACACTAGGTACACGTACGCAAGGAAGGCGTTTGAGAGAACCAACACACTAGGTACACGTACGCAAGGAGGGCGTTTGAGAGAACCAACACATTAGGTACACGTACGCAAGGAGGGCGTTTGAGAGAACGAACACACTAGGTACACGTACGCAAAGAAGGCATTTGAGAGAACCAACACACTAGGTACACGTACGTAAGGAAGGCGTTTGAGAGAACGAACAAAGCGGAAACTTTCATAGTTTCTTTCCCCAGATAGTTTTGCAAATCAGTAGATTTATTGGGTTTTTTATTTTAAAAAGTGAAATGAAGTAGAGAGCTGAATTATTTCCCGGTGGCAACTGGTTAAATAGTTTTGCCTGAAATGCTATAGTGTTTGAGAAATAAGTAAAGCAATTAGTTTTGATCTTCTGAGTCTAAAATCTGATGTTTGAAAACAGTGATGGATTTTTTTTTTACTATTTTCTCTTGAGCTTAAAATTTTACAGGTTTTGTTATTTCACACAGTGTTGACACTGGTCATTGACAATTACCAATGTTTGCTGTGTGCTTTAAATAACAGGTGAAAGAAGAAAAAAAAATCATGCACTGTTAGAATATGCATGAGACTTTTACAGTCTGTAGTCGAAAAAACAGGTATAATATATGTTATATTGGACTTTCCTTTTCAAGAATTCCTCTTGATCAAAATCAACATCTTTTTTTCCCAGACTTATTTGTTCTGAGTCATCAGTTTGAATCAATGTTCTTTTGTCCGTAGGGAATGGTGAAGCTCGTCCTGGAGACAATAGACAAGATTAGCATTTACAAGAGCGGAAGAGACTTTGCGACGATCGCCGGAGAGGAAGCAGGCCAATCATGGGAAGACATTCTCACCTACCTCTACCAGCTCCTGGGTGAATTTTTTGACAGACATTTTCATAATTTCTTTCCCCAGATAGTTTTGCAAATCAGTAGATTTATTGGGTTTTTTTTTCAAAAGTGAAATGAAGTAAGACTGAAGCCCTTTGAGTCATTAACTTCCTGTCGGACAGGAAGCTGCTGGTCTGGGTTGGGCCTGATCCGGCCTGGCACTTCAGGGTTTCTGGACAGTGGGTGCATTATGTTTTTCTGTGTTATTTTTCTTGTACGCCCCAGGTGATTTGGGGATGAGCTTGTGTTTCATTGTTTGCCCCTCTGACTTGAGATCGGCCTGTGTTTTGCTTGATTACGACTCAGTTTATACTAATATTTTGCATTTGGTTTCATCATGTTTTTTTTTTTAGAGATTATTTTGTTCTCTCGTATTTTTATTATTTCTTCTTAGGCTTTGCTAATGTATTTTTTATCTAAATGTTTATTGTTTTGCGAATGTATTTCACGTATTTTATGTTTTTATTGTAAACCGACTGTAATTCAACCAGTAATAGTAATAATTGCATCAGTTGGATTTGAAACTTTGCATTGTGATACAATCTAGT
Organism: Marthasterias glacialis; assembly: GCA_911728455.2. NCBI lineage: Eukaryota > Metazoa > Echinodermata > Asteroidea > Forcipulatida > Asteriidae > Marthasterias > Marthasterias glacialis. Next base: position 6,695,074 of record OU452219.1, read on the forward strand.
GAGGTTGTGGGGAGAGGGGATCAACACATTGGAAATAATCTTGTCTAACTTGTGTTTCTAAAAATATATGGTGGTTTTACAACTCAATGGTTCAGTCAGTGCACTCTGATTGGCTTTCTCCAATTGCTGTCAGCCTGACATGGAATTACCTTTATTTTTGAAACGGTAAAATAAAAACAAACCATAGTAAGAGAGTCTGCCATCATTCAACAAATTTGTTTTCAGTTGATGGTTATTAGCCATCCTTCACATTATCCAGCACCAAGAATAGGCACTAGATATTTCAATGTCACATCGGGTAATAATTAACATCAGATATGCGTATAATACATCTGCATTCCATCAGCAGGTTTCTCATCCTAACCTTGTACAATTGCACTTATTTTAATAGCACATTCAGGGGGATGGCATGTAGGGATGTATGTGTAAAAGTGTCGACCCATTGAAAACGAGGAATTGAACAAAAGATATCCTGGTGTTTTGACAGAGTGTGGCTGTGCTCGCTTCACTTTTCTGTACAAAACCAATGAGGTTGTCGCCAAAAAACTTTAGTCCAAATAATGAGAGAACAAAGAGAAGTCCTTGATTTACCGTGTCGACAAACGCGTGTGTTGGGGCGTGAGCCTGTCTACCCTAGACACTGAGGATTTTAGGGGGTTTGGGTTTTGTGACAGACCGAGGACGTCCTCTGTGCACAATACCAATAGGGACAATGCTGAAAAAAAGGCCAAACAATGGGAGTACATGGAGAAGTCTTTGATTTACCGCGTTGACAAGTGTGTGTGAGGGGCTGTCTAGCCTTTGAAACCGAGGACTTTAACAAAAGGGATCTGGGTGTTTTGACAGAGCGAAGACGTCCTCGCTTTACTTTCATGTACAAAACTAATGAGGATGTCACTAAGAAGACTAAGTCCAAACAATGGCAGTACACAGAAAAGTCTTGATTTACCAGGTCAACAGACACGTGTGTGTGTGTGTGTGTGTGTGTGTGTGTGTTATGGGGAGGAGGTGGGGGGGGGTAGTGGACCTCTGTTGGGGACGGCTTTTATCTTCAATTAATTTCTAATTTTAGGGGGCAGGGATAGGCATGTGGTATAGTGTGATAAGAATGTAGGAATCGGATCTGACTTTAATTTGACGCCGTCTGGTTTCCGTTAATAGCTGCCATGATCAAAGACAATCACAACAACTGTGCGCTGTTTGCTCAGGCTGTACGTCTAGACTGGCTGATACAGAGACTGGAAAGCCAGCAGGCTTCCAAAGGTTAGTCGTGGGGCAGATTTTAAAAGCTGTCAAATGTTAGCACTTTGAACTAGACTTCAGTTCCTTTTGTTTTCTGAGTCTGCTTAGCTCTTTGAATTTGATCGAATGGAACGTGCTTAAAAAGAAAATGTTTTCCTCCATTTGTATTGCTTTTACTCTCACTTTTTCCAGTCACATTTGTGATGGGCAGTACATAAGAAAGGCATTTTTTCTTAAGTTGTGTTTGTGCATTCCAGATATCTGGTGTACAACACTCTATACTCAATACATCACACTGTACACTATTCCAAGCAGCTTGTTCATGGGCGTTTACATCACCGCAGCTATGGCCACCGTACACGCGCATCGACGCACACGCACTATGAATCATTCATGCCGATGGGTACATATACGCAGATGACCCGCTATTGTCGCGTCGCGAGCGTATGCGATGGCCAAAGCTGCGATGGTGTAAACCATGAACGAGCTGCTCGGAGTAGTCTATACTCGCATAAGAGATGTCACCCAAAACCTGCATCTCAATATATTGAGCTTGTCCGTGCTGATAAAAGATCGTTAGCCTCCACTGACTTATTTATTTATTTGTAATCTGTGTTAAGATGAAATGAAAGTTGTTCAAACATTACAGGAACATGAGCATTATTTGGGGCTTGCTGATAACAGAACAATATCATTTTAAAGCCCGGTTCATAATTCAAGCGAAAGTGAATGTGAAACAAATTTTGGTGACGCAACAACTCTGTACGCACTGTTTTCCAATTGTGACGCAAGAAAATTTGCTATCGTAATTCGCCTGAAGTATGAACCGGGCTTAACAATGGCATATTTTTTAATTTTTAAAAATTCATTTAAAAGTGAAGTGAAAGTGGTTCAAAGATTACAGGAATATGAGCATTATTTTTTGAATTTACCATTAATTTAGCCTATTGCTATTTTTTATTTGATGAAAGTTGTTCAAACATTTCAATCCAATTGAATCATAATGTAGGAAACCTTGTCTCTTCCCTTTAAACCTTGCATTTTACGCCTTTGGTCAGTGCATCCCTAATCGTGTCTGAGTTCTAAATCCCCTTGGATTTGTCCGTAGGCGTACTGGAAGTTCTTCACTGTGTCCTGGTAGGAAGCCCCGAGGCGCTGAACATAGTCAAGGAGCAGCATATCAAATCAATGATCTCACAGCTGGAAAAACATGGCCGAGACCCCAAGGTAAACTGCAATTGCCAACGAATGTAGCAACCTGGAACTTTTTCCATTAACAATCTGGGCCCGATTTCATGGCACACAGCGTACCATGGAATTCTACTCTTTCTGCCCTGCTTTGGTCCATATAAATTCACACTTTAAAGGGGGCCATAAAAGCGGGAAATTCTGTGGTGAGCAGTGCAATGAAATCTGGGGCAGGCATTAAACGTTGGTATGTTGTATTTTGAATAATTATTTATTTATTTTTTCGACTCGGTGTGTCAAGAGTAAAACTGGAAAATAAAAACACTGAAGTATTCTATTATTTTGAAAATCTTGACAGATTTGTATACAGTCGTTTTTTTATTTTCACTTTCAAACTTTTAGCTTGGTAATAAACAACTCTGGGAAGTCAAAACTTGTAGAGAAATTAAAAGATGCATAAATGCATCGTTTTTTTCTCAAATGTTGACGCAAACAAAATGTTGATGTTGCACGTCTATGGATTGTTCACATAAGTGGACTGCCCTTCAACGTACATAAGGGCTTTTTTAGCTCAGTAGGTGGAGCACACGTACAGTATTCGACAGGTCTGGGTTCGGGTCCGGCCTCAGCCACTTTTTCATTGCTCACTATCCGTTTACAGGTTGTACACATTATGCACTGTCATGAATTTCTGCTGCTTCATTTTGTTGTCAACTTGTTGATACAGGTGCTCGACGTTCTGTGTTCATTATGCGTTGGTGACGGGGTGGCAGTACGCGGCAACCAAAACCTCATCTGTGATAATCTCCTGCCCTCACGTGATCTCTTGCTTCAGACAGCTGTGGTTGATGAAGTTGCAAGGTCAGTTTGATCAGTTTTACATCATTTTGCATTTTTTTTTTTTCAAATCACAAATCACATGCGCAGAACTTGAGAAAAATCCTTGTTGAATGAGAACCACTGAGACCTTGGATTGTATCCCAAGGAGCTGCTTGCGGTTGCATACTCCTCAGGGAGTTCAACGTTATTTAAATGATAATACTTGTTCTTGTATAGGGCACATATCCTAGTAGCCAGATCAAGGTCGCTTTACAACATTATTATCCCTGTTCATCAGGCATACTTAGACCAGATAAACTTTCTAAACTCCCTGGGGAGCATACAGCCCCAAGCTGCTCAAATTAGTACTGAGGGGTTAATCCAACACAACACTGCCTTGGCCCTCTCAGATTCCCATGTCGACTTCTGGATTAAGAGAAACAATTTATGTTAAGTGCCTTGAACACCAAGTGTCATGACTGGGAATCGAACCCACGGTCGGATGATTCAGCCATCAGAAATTGAGTCTGATCGCTCAGCCACAACATGCCTAAATGCTCCTGATGACCAGTAGATGGCTTGTTAAGGTTGACTCTGTCAGTATAACAAATTTAAAGTTGCTGATGGATTTAATCCCATTTTCCACCCCTCCCCCGACCTCCAACACCACAGTATGAGACCAAACATCTTCGTAGGTCTCTCCGAAGGCAATGCTGTCTACAAGAAATGGTATTATGAGGTGTCTATTGACCAGATAGAGAGCGCCACGCACAGACCCTTCAAGTTCCGGGTCGGTTGGGCCAACACCAAAGGCTTCTCTCCCTCCCCGAGGGGTGGGGAGGGATGGTGTAGTATTGGCGTCGGGGATGATCTTAGTTCATATGGATTTGATGGCGTGAACCTCTGGACAGGTAAGAAACGGCATTTGATTACAAATTGATGAGAATGTATTCACATCCCACTTGATGCTAGTTTTTTTAAATCATGTTTCATGATGTTTCGTGAAAATAAAATCTGTATAATTGACCACTAAAATAAAAAGGGTTTTAATGCTAGACATTTCATTTTTGCACTGGATTGTTTATTTTATTGCTTGTTTTATAAGTAGCCATTTATTCTTTGTGAATTTTAGTTGATGGTTTTCACACACCCAACAACGAAAATGTTTAAAAGCAAGGACAGAAGTGATAATTTGCTGTGTTCGTTTCATACACCCGTCTCGTAATGATCTTCGTTTGGTCTTGTGATTTATTGCTGTTCCTGTTGCTAATATGAATTGTATTATTATATATTTACTCTCCATCTTTGACCTGTGTTCACTTGCTTTGTAAAAGACATCCCAGCCTACAAGCTGTTGCTTTTATGGGCCATGCCTCCATACAGATATATATATAATCTCGGTTAACTAAGCAAGTTGTATATTTTGACTTATATATGGAAGTAAATGTTGAAAAATTGAATAATTGATAATACCAGTGAAATATACATTTAGCAAACTGCAGCCTTTTCATGAGATATCCTGTTATTGATTATGGTGGTAGTACTGATAATCAATGTATAAATGTGACATGTCTTTTTTCGTGACAGTCCTGAATCTGTAACATTTCGGGAACTGTGTTGTTTAAAGAGTCCTGACGAGATTCCTTCCAGAGTACCAAAATTCATTTCCTTTGTGACATCAATCTCTCACTTCAGGTGGTACCCACAAACCTGCTACACGTAGCGGCATGCAGCCCCTGAATAAAGGAGACATCATCGGTATCTGCTTTGATCTCAGCATACCAACCATCCTTTTCCATGTCAACGGTAACCCCGTCAAGGCGGCGTTTGAAGCGTTCAACCTAGACGGCATGTTCTTCCCTGTCATGAGCCTCTCTGCAAATATAACGTGAGGAAAAAAATCAATCTCAACCCTCCCATTGTCTGACCGTTCAACATCATTCAAGGTGGTTTTGAATGACAGATTAGCTATGCAGTATGATATCATGTGGTGAATGCATCCACTCAGTACACTACTAACCCTCCTACTGTCTGACCGTTCAGTATCAACCAGTGCAGTTTTGAATGATAGATTAACTGTGCCAGCCTGCAGTATCATACCGTGTGATGAATGCATTTACAAAGTAAACAGTCAACCCTCCCACTGTCTGACCATTCAATATCATCCAGTGTGGTTTTGAACGGTGTATTAACTATGTCAGTCTGCAATGTCATACCATGTGGTGAATGCATCTGCACAGTACACACTTGTACATATACTCAGTCATTTCTGTGCACAGTTTTGCCACCAGACACAACCTGTGCAGATGAATGGTTTCAAATGATTGCTCAACTCGCTGGAAATTGTTGAACGATAATTACAACAACATGAGATAAAAATCATAAAAGAAAATGAAGAGTTCCTCTTGAAAGCTGGGCTTGGCAGAAAGTACCATTTAAGTTGCTTTAAAATGTTTAGTTGTTTCGTGATCGTTTTGAAACTAATTATTTTACAACATTACTTAAGATGTGTAGATCCATTTTAACCACCTATTCTTGCCTCTTACAAATAACGTACATTCAATGTTGTGAAAGAGAGTTATATCCAAGTGTTGAAGTGTACATTTTATATGACCTTGCATCATCAAAAAATGAATCTGGCAAACATAAAAATCAAAAATCAACAAAGATCTCGAATTTTTGATAACCTTAGGATTTAAAGTTGCATGGCCCGATTTGGGCCGAAAGAAAATTTTGGAAAGAATTTTTGACAGACGATGCTGTTTCAAAATAAATAACATTAAAAAACTTACGCATACGCCATGGACAGTGCATGTAACATGCAAAGTTGTTTGTACATGGCCGGTGGATGTGAGATATTTTCAGGTCCCGACAATAATTTGTTTTTGTTTTTTAATTTATGCAATTCCTGAAATGAAAGCTTATCCTGTCGGTAAGTGATAACGTTTTGGAGCCGGAAGTGCTGTGCAAGGAATGTTCATGCACAATGTTTGTATACCATTCGTTTACATTGCACTTCAGGCTCCAAAAACGTCATCACTTACCAACAGGATAACTGTATTGATTCTATAAACCGGCAAAAATTTGGACCTAGCATCATCGATTCAGTGATTTTTTTGTTGAGTAAAAGGGTTCTTATGACAGTACGTGTAGCTACTCTTACTGTACGATAATTAGCACATTTCAAATCCGTTTATTTTCACTCTTTTATTCCTTCCCAACACTCTTCCTGTCAATCTCCGCTCAATGTCCCTCCGTGTTTATCCCTCTGTGTGTCACCCTATTTATTACTTCTGTATACTGCAGTGCTCACATGATCCTGGGCGGGAAACAAGGTCGCTTCAAGTACACACCCCCTAAAGGGTTTGCCCCCGTCTATGAATCCCTCATGCCCAAGGAGGAGTTGAAGATAGAGCGATGCTTCTCAATTGGTGACCTGACTGAAGGCATTGTGTGCGGCTCCATGCCAAGCAGGGATCATGCCAACTTCGTACCGGCGCCTGTAGATACACAAAACGTGAGTATCAAAAAAACATTTGAACCTTGATCCTTGAATAGTCTTCAGTAAATGAGTGTTGACACTCCTAAAAGTAATTTTAGGTAAACAAAGAGGAATTGACCAGAGCGGCATTTAAACCTGCGACCTCCAGGTCAGAGCACTGGCACGTAAACCCGAAGGTTCCAGGTTTAAATCTCGCTCTTGTCAATTTTTCTTTGTTTTAGAAATTGATTTAGAATTACCAAGTCAATTTCCCCACAGTGGTTTATTACTTGATACTCCTAAATGTTATCATTGGGGGCCAATTTCATTGAGCTGCTTGAACACAAAAAGTAGCTAAGTACAAACAAAATTATGCTTACCAGAATAAGGTTATCGGCCAAACTACCACATCTCATTTGCAATTTGTGACTGGTATCCTGCTCATTTCTGCTTAGCAGAAAATGTTTAAGCAATATTTTCTGGTTAAACAGCTCTATGAAATTGGGCCCTGATATTTGGTCTTACAAGGTCAAAGTTTAACACAATGAAATGTAAGTGATGTTTGAACCTTTGCATGTTGTGGATGATATAAAAAAAAACGTATTGGTCTTTCTGACTGCAAATTTGACATAATCAAGTGGTTTTGTGTTCTTTTTTCTTTGGGGGAGATAGGTGGTGCTTCCAGGTTATATTGAAATGCTGAGGGACAAACTGGCTGAGAACGTGCATGAACTGTGGTGTATGAACAAGATTGAAGCTGGCTGGAGCTGGGGAACTGTAAGTTGAGATCTCAAAGTCGTGATGTTGACTGTAACCTGTAGAGTCATAGTGTCTGTGAAGATCTTCAAAGTCAACTTGGGCTTAAATGTCTTTTAAGTAATATGATTGTACAATCTGCAATTGTAGACACAGTTGTGAAATTAAAATCAGTTGGAAGTTGGAAGTAAAAAGCTTTCAACAGATTTAAAGAATGGCTTCGTAAATTGTAGGAATGATGTCCAAATGTTGTTCTTTCACACTATAAGAATCTTCGATGCATGGTGGTACAAAAAATGACACTTGATATGTTTTTAGGACAGGCATGCTAGTTTTAAATTTTGAGACTCATTTGTATAGCAAAGGTTTACAAGATGATGTGGCGCAATCTGCAGTTAGTCCAGCCAAAAACACAGGGGCAAACCCCTTCTCTTAACGACAGGTATACTGGGTTCTTTTACATGCATTACACAACTCACAGGACCTATGGCTTTACATCCCATCCAAAGGCTGAAGCAATAATGGTTTAAATGTCTTGCTTGAGGACACAAGTGTCAAGATTGGGACTCCAACCGCACTCTGCTGATCAGAAACACAAGAGCTTGAGTCCAGTGCGCTAGACCGCTCAGCCACAACACACCATTTCATTTAAAAACTAACAGAATATATGATTTACAGAGAAAATACTTATCTCTAGATTTTTTGTCATCATCAACTGTTGGCAGTTATTGGTACCGGTAGTTGTCTTAAGTTTACATTCCAGTCTACGTAACTGTATCCTCCCAGGTTCGATCTGATACCAAGAAGAGTCACCCGTGTCTTACCTTCTTCTACAACATGACGGAAGAAGAGAAAAACTTTGACAGTACTATGGCTTACGAAACACTCAGGTATGTTTTGCACAAACAGGAGCATTTATGAACAATCGTATTTTACATTCAGACACTTTCTCCCTCCAGAGTTTAACTATGTACGTATAGGTTAACTACCAAACCTGCGAACGTTTCCTTATCTTGCAAATGTCATTTGTCGGAATTCGTCTGACTGGTTCTGTCTGGTTTGAATAAAGTAGTTAAGCAAGACTTTGATCTATTCATGGTTGCAGTAAATTTAATTAAGGTTTGGGGTAGCACCATTTGATAAACTTGAGTAGTGTTGGGTCTGAGAAGGCTTAGACCAGTGGTCTCTGATCAACTTCTGCGGAATGCTTCTGGTCAAAACATTGAGTAAAACAACAGGTTCTTCTCAGAATTGACACAGCTCAAAAGAGATTATCACATGATTCTGCTGGTTTCTTACAAGAAAGTAATTATACTGGATCCCTTTTACTGATTGAACTGACTTAGAAGTCTTACATGCATGGCCAATGATAAATTGCAGTAATGAGGATGTTGTTGTTTTCTTGGACAGGACGTTGATCTCCTTGGGTTATCGGATCAGCATCGATGAGGAATCCTCCAAGGCTACCTTGAAGAGGTTGCGCCTGCCTATGAAGTGAGTTCCGTCCATCAAGAAATTCTCCTCAAAAAGTCTTCCATCATTTACTGGTGCATTACCTGGCATGGTGTAAATTGCAAGGATGAAATGTGGGGCGGGTTGGGGAAGGGGGTGAGGATTGATTAGCCTCAGTTCTTCAAGCTTTAGTTCTTCAAAGTTGCAATTGTGGTTTCTAGTCTAATTTCTGTGTTACAGTGGGCTGGCTGTATGATTTCGAAGGGTTATAATACACAAACTGGCCATGTAAAATGAAAATTAATAAAGGTCTGTTAACCTTTCAGAGACCATAGCAATTGCAATTGGCTGGTACCAAAATGCCTGTAGCGGCCGCAATTGGCCCCAAGATTAGAGCAACATTTCCTCAACCAAAGAGGTCGAAATAAAGGCCATGTCCTGAATAGACATTTCCCAATGTTTTCCATGTGAACATAGAATAGAACATTTTTGAGGAGATTGAATTGAGACAAAAAAATCATCAATATTAGCCATGTCTGGGCAATGGTGATAATGATACAGAAATGAATGGTCTCATGAGAATTTCAATATCTAGAATGGGTGGATGACAAACGTGCTAAGCTCCCCCTTTTAAAAATGTTTTTTTACCTAGCTACGTGATGTCCAACGGCTACAAACCAGCACCGTACAATCTGTCGTCGATCACATTGAACCCCAAGATGGAGAAACTAGTGGAGTTATTAGCCGAGAATGCCCACAACGTCTGGGCAAGGGATCGCATCGAGCAGGGATGGACCTACGGCCTCTCAGATGTGAGATTTGACTTTCAGACTGGTGTCGTATTTTAAGAGCTTTCCAAATTGCAAAACAACTTGTATCTCACCTTTGTCACAGTCCTCATGTTGTTCTTGCATTGTTGAAATCAAGTGTGTAAAATTGTTAATCCTGCATTCCAGAGATAAGAGTTTGTTGACGATGCTGTTCTGAATTGTCTCTCAGAAATATTGAGTGATTATGCTTTGAAATGCTATTTCATTATGAACATCGGTCGATGTCATGCTAAATCAAAGCAAACTCTTCTACACAAATATCTTCCGACTCTCTGGTTTCAGTTGTTCTTACTTCACATTTTAAATTCTCTTTAGTAATTTGTTCGTTCAATTGGTATTAAGGAAATAGAATTAGTTGTTACAAACTGCTTACCGGCCAAAATGACCTATGCTATAAATGCTAAGAATGGTAATGGCCTCACATTTTGACTCCAGCACAGTCTTTCTCAAAGGCTCTAGAGACAGATTCTGCTAGGGTCGAAATGTGAGGCCATTGACAGTTTTTTGCACATGCTTTTAAATAAGTCATCTGATCTGTTTGTTTGAAGGATAACGCATACAAGCGCAATCCCCAGCTGGTTCCTTACAGTCAACTCGACGATTCCTCCAAGAAGTTGAATCGAGACACAGCGAGTGAGACTGTACGTACAATCCTCGGCTTTGGCTACACCTTAGAAGCTCCCCCTGATAACCAAGAAGCTGGCTTCAGAGGTATGGGTTCCAATGATAACCTTCTAGCATTCCTTTTTCTCTTTAAAAGCACTCTTTGGAAGCCTTAGTTTTAATACCAGGGCTTAATTTCATAGAGCCGCTTAAGCAGACAACTTCGATTAAAAATTTCCTGCAAAAAAAAAAAAAGTAGCAGGATACCAGTCAAAGATGGTATGTGTTACATGGTATTTTGACCGATAACCTGATTCTGGTAAGCATAATTGTGTTGTGCTTAGCTACTCTTTTCATTTAGGCAGCTCAATGAAATTGGGCCCGGGATTGTTCACCTGTACACGCTCTTGTCATTTTAAAAATTTTGGATTGTGCTTAAATCAGTTTGGTATAAACTTTACTTCCAAACGGAAGTGAATATTGAAAACGTGAAATTTTGAACTTTTTTGTAACAATGATGTGGTGACTCTTGGGGATGGTGAGACCGTGCCCAAATTAATGGCTTTGGCAGTGGCTATGGCTGTAACATTGAAAGCCATAGCCATAGCTGAAGCCGAAGTCGCTTGATTTGGAAGCGGCCTTAGAATAGACTGTATTGTCAAGACTTATAGTACTCGAAATTTTGTGTGGACTGTAGCAATTAGGTTTTGAATTTTTTTAGTGTGAATTGTTTCTGAAATGCTTGAACAGTTGTATCTTTATTGTATTTTTATTAGAAAGTTTAGCAATCAACTGAACTATATTTTTTTAACCAAGTAAGGCAAAGTTGATATTGTTGTTTAAAAAATAACTTTTGTGAAACTAAGGCGATGTAAACCCCATTTCTAGTCCCAAGATTCAGGGTCAGAAGTAACTTTCTCAATTAACTTTTCACTTTATATTTACAAGGTCTTGTGAGAGAGATATCGGAAAAGAAGCAAAAAATGCGAACCTTCCGAGCAGAGAAAACGTACGCCGTCACGTCTGGGAAATGGTATGATTTCATCCTGATATCATCATTCTTAACTACTAATAATAGGAAGCTGTACAATGTATTCTTCAGACTTAATCAGCTCTCATGGGATGCTGCAAACATGCAGCTCAGGGGGGTTTGAAATTCAAGAAGTTTACGTCTATCAGAAATGCAGGGGTTGAAATTCATGTTCTTTAAAGCCTCCACCCCTTTAAAGAACATGAATTTCAGAACATGAATTTCAGCCCCTGCATTGTGATAGACGTAAACATCTTGAAATTCAAATTCAAATTTACCTGGTAAGTCTGCTGCCACCTAGCGTCTCAAAGTCTCCAGTCTTAAATGGGAGACTTTGAAACGCTAGGTGGCAGCAGACTTACCAGGTAAATTTCCATTGTTTGCATAGTTCTGAGCATGCACACTTTTCCGAAAACAATGGATTTACCTGGTAAGTCTGCTGCCACCTAGTGTCTTCAAAAGTCTCCCTTTGGAGACCTTCTTGATCATCCATTTCTGGTGTAAATGAAATTACAAATGAATTTCCCTTTATTGATATATGTTGAGATTTTATGTCTTGTCTGCATTTATTAGGTACTACGAGTTTGAGGCAATGTCAGTCGGGCTCATGAGAGTTGGTTGGGCTCACCCTTCCATCAGTGCAGAGATGGACCTGGCCACCACGGGCAAGGCTTACTTGTTTGATGGATTCCTGGTAAGGAAACAATAAGAAACTGATTACTGTACCTCATACATATTCATGATCGAGAGCCGAATTCTCACTGGTCCATTCGGCATCCCATGCCAGACGTTATTTTTTATGGTTACCAAGCATGCGTACCAGTATTTGAGCGCATGGTAAATAGGCATACATAGTAGACGGTCGCATATGTAACAGTCTACTACACATACGCTTTACCAAGCACCAGTGGAACTGTTGCAAGGGTCTAGTGAACACGCGCAAACATTGCGCCAGCTACATACACACAAAAATATGGTGGCACACGTAAATGTCAATCCAGGTTTTCTCGAGCTCAATGATTCTGAACTAGAGACATTATGAGGTGATGTAAAACAAAGATAACATGGCTTACTTTGGGTGAACAGTTGATATTAGCTCCCTGAGGTATTGGAAGTTGACAAACTAGTTCCCGAGGCGATATCAACTGATGTCAAGGAATGGTGTACTGGGAGAGTCAAAATAATTTGTACGGTATAGCCCCATCAGGGATACTTTGCATACCACTGGCAAGGACTTCTGCACTTGTTAGTGATTATTTATTATTATTAAATCTTTCCGGTAGTTAAACCAAGGGACCCTCAAAAGTTACTTGCACTGTGACCCGTAGGCCTAAAGATACCTGTATAGAGAAGATGTTGAAGGAAGGAAAATGTCAGTTTTAAATGTGGGAAATAGGGAAAACCCACGCAATCAGGTAGGGACTGAAAAGCCAATCCACATGCAAGGGTCCTGTCCGGGATTCGGACCGGGGTCCACAGAGGTGAAAGGCAGGGAAAGAAACCACTGAGCCAACCTGAATGCCCGATAAGAAGGGCTCATTGATTTGACCCGAGTCATACCGGTGAAAGAAAAGCTTTTCTACTTCACAAGTTTTGAATGTTATGTTTTCTGTCATTTTGTTTCTCTAGCACTGAAGGGACACCTACCAACAAAAAAAAATATTCTACATATATATTTTTTGTTTAAATGACTTTACTGACTTTAGAAATCATTCACTATTGTATCATTGTTATAAATCAGTCGATCAGGCCATGATTCAGTCTGTGTGTTTGCCTTTTCAGGCTCGCAAATGGCACAATGGATCAGAGAACTTTGGCAAGACATGGCGTCAGAACGACGTGATTGGTTGTATGCTGGATCTCACTGACAGGGCTATCAGTAAGTAATACGTGTCAGAATTGTGATGAAAGTACTTTTTATATAATTTTTTTCCCCCTTTTTTTTTCTTTGGAAATTGATGCCTTGGAGCAACCAGTTAAACACCCAGGCCTGATGCTTCACAGAGGCAAGGGAGACAATCACCTCCAAACCCCCTGGTCATTGCCTTGGTGCCCCTTTAAATGTCCCAGTACATTTTAAAGGAAAAACTGCCTTGCCCTTCTAGGCCTGGCCCTTCTGGTAGGTGTCACGCATGCACACCAGTCACAAAGGGAGTATATTACTCGTCACTCTGTGTAGTATACACAACTACATAAAGCTCTTGAGAAGATTCTTTCAAACCAAGTTTTCTGCTGAGTTTCAATTAACCCCATGCACCAATGTCACATGTGGCTCCTGTGTGCCACGCTCACCATTTTGGGCGTCAAATTGCACATAACTATTGGTGAGCGTGTAAACACTGCATCACCTAAAATGCGCACTACAGTGTATAACACTTGTGGACATTGACTCCCAAAATGGCACAATTGAGCCATTCACAATACAGTGCGCCCTCTACTGTTTTTACAGGAGAGGCAATTTTTCCTAAACAGCAGTCGACTAAAAAACAAAAAACACTCACAACTCATTTAGGACCTTGAAAATGGCTGACATTAAAGTGAAAAACATTCACCAGGCTCACAAAAAAAAACATCTTATGCTGTAAACACAGCAGAGAAATACAACCTTGCTGCTTTATGAAGGAAACATCACTCCTGTCATTTCCTGTATCAACTTGCCGCTGACTTCATGCAAACCATAAACAAACACAATCAACTGGGGTCGCCCGGCTTGTTGACCCTTTTCCCATGATACACTGCGAATGTGGCCTCTTTTAGGCAAACTGTAGCGGGTTCACTGTTTTTTGAATTCCCCATATTGACAGGGGACCAGTCACAAATAGAAGTGCTGTACCAATGCCTGTTTTAATTTCTACCTCATTTCTCCATCTTTAGCAGCTTTGGTCTGTGATTTTCAAGACAAATAGAACGTCAGAAAATGTATCACTTGTATTTTCACCCTTACACCTATGTGAGTTAAGCACTGTGTACTCGGTACTTTCCCGCAGGCATATTACTCGGGTGGGATTCGAACCCACGAGCCCTGCCATTCATACCAATAGACTACCGAGATTGCCCAGCAGCTAGAGGCAGTCCAAATCCTATTAGCAGCGGGTACTGAAAATGTCAGAAAATGTGCTTTTTAAAAAAGATTGTTCAATCATCTCATGTGTTTTTGTATTCTCAGGTTTTACCTTGAACGGCGAGTATTTGACAGATTTGTGTGGTAGTGAGACTGCTTTCAGGGACATTGAAATCGGAGAAGGTAAATTTTGTTATATTTCAGGTATCCTCACTTTTTAAAATCCCAGGAAATTCAAACAAGTGATCATTACACAAAATGAATGAACTAAGATAAAATAAAATTCATATTTTCATTTGTTTAGCTTTGTCACAATTCATAAAAAATGGAGGAAGTTAGGACTTTTTGAAATAATATAAAAGTAACACTTTTGTGAAAGAAAACTGCGCAAAAGTTAATATATGTTGGTTCATGACAAAAAGGTTCAGTCTATAGGCCTTATTTTTGACTGCAAGAGGGCACTCTTAGGGGTAGATTGGGGGTTAAACCATGGAAATAGTGTGGTAAACCAGATGCAATTAGACTTCTAATAAAGCAGTTACTATACAGCTTTTGAGGGTGTTTGATTATTGACAGTTTTTCAATGTAATCAGTTTCAGATATTTACTTGGAAAATTTGTATTTTTAATGTTTTGAAATATTTTTGTACTTTCAAAATGGAATTAGTATTGCGCCCTCTTGTTGTCAAAAATACGGTCTATTTCTTCACATTTTTTAGTTCTTGCAGGTAAACAGTGCATTTCTATGCATATTCGTTATTTAAAAAGAATCACTGTATATCTGTTTTTCTACAGGTTTTGTACCAGCTTTCACATTAGCTTGTGGAGAGCAAGCAAAAGTCTGCTTTGGTCAGGTATGGAATGATTCTAATATCAGTAGGGCTGTGCCAGATAAACTGAATGATTAAACATTTCTTCCATGAAATAAATGTTTAGGAATTATTTCACCTCAAATGCATAAAACACTGTTCAATTTACTTAAATACAAGGACAATTTGGAAGAAATAGTTAAAGAAATGTTATATAAGTAAAACAAATTGTTTGGGAAAATGTTTAAATTCCTATTACTATTACTATTTACAAAAAAAATGTTAATGGCCTCACCTTTGGACACTAAGCAGAGTCTTTCTCAAAGGTTAAAAGACAATTTTATTTCACGATATCACAGCATGCAAAAGACAGAGCTTATTTCCATTTGTGCCATTAACTCCTCGAGTCGAGCTACGTCCCTTATCGTAAAGGTCTTTGTCAGATCAGCCTTTTTTTTAGTGGCAATTAGAGGCAACCGAATTTACTGCATGAAAAAGTAACACTTTGGTAGCAAGAGAGACATTTTCCTGCCAATGTCTTACCTTTGTTGACTCCTATGAGATTACCTGAAAATGGTCGCCTATAAATTGCCTTATGTGACACGGCCCTAAAATCTCAAGGGTAAACTTTCACAAGTTAATTGAGGTACTCAAACTTGTCTCGTCACCATGCTTGATGGTCAAGGGTCTAGGGCTCTCGGTGTTAAGACATCTACTCTAGACTGTGGGCGGTCATGGGTTTGAGTCCCAGCCGAGTAGCCTGTGTTTTTTTTTCCCACAGGACTTAGAAAACACTTAGTATACAGTACTTATCACACATTGGTGTAAGGGTAAAAGAAAAAAATAACATTTTTCACAGGTTAGTTTTTGCTCGATGTAGATTGTAACTGAAGATTATTGTTGCTTTTCTATCAAAACAGGATTTGAATTCACTGAAATATTTTACAGTCTGTGGCCTGCAAGAGGGATACGAGCCATTTTGTGTGTGAGTATTTTACTTTAAAAAAAGAAAATGAATAGATATGAAATTTTAAGGATATGTCATGTCATGAATGCTGACTAATATCTAAACCAGCCTTAATTGGTTTATAGTCAAATTAATTCACCTTAGTGTGTCAGATAGTTTTAAATCTGTCGAGATGAAGATTGCCTGCGAAACCACTCCTTCATATCACTGTACAGAAGAAAAGGATTGTTTAATTGACAATTTCGGAAACTTTTTTCTTCAGCGAGTAAAGTGTAAACCTTTTGGACCACACAAATTCCAATGATACTAAACCCACATTGATCAGTGTATTCCTAGGATTAAACCTTCACATTAATTTTGATGCTTGTGTCTTTTTTTGCCCCCTCGTAATCTTAACAATTAACAACTTAGAATTACTATGTCAGTATTTTGCGTTCTATCAAAACACAGTTCCGAGGTAGTTTTTTTATTATTCTATTGTCAACTTCTTTTGTTTGGTAATGGTTTTCTAATCTTAAAAAAAAACACACCCCCAAAACGAAGTACTTTATTTATTTTATCCACTCAAGCGTGACTACTACTCAAACTTCTTTTGTTTTCCCCTAACTCTGGTTTATGGGTGTCTCTAACCTGTCATGTACACGTCTAATGCCATTCTAACTTCTGTTCTTATGCCCTCTGGTGGTCTAGACGGAATGCATTCATCAAAGGGTATGTGTTCACAAGGGATAGTCAACTAGTAGTCCATAATGTGCAGATCATTTGTGATGTTAGGAAAGACGTTTGAAGTTGCAACAACTTGACTGAACATCATCCACTGAGTATAAGCTACTTGCGTTAGTTTTCAAGCTGTGACGGATTAACACTTTAACAAATTGTCTTTATTTTTGTTGTTACCTTTTAACATTCTGATGTTGTTAGCATCAAGCTCATGTTATCAAAGATTTTATTTTTTGTTGTAACAAAAAATAAAAAACAGCATAGTCTTTAAGAGAACCATTGTCAGATACTATTAATAGCAAATTTTTAGCCCAAACTGATCAGTGTTTCAATGTAATGAACACACCATATTAGAGGGAACTTTTAAAGAATTGTTGCAGCTTCAAAAGTGTCTTCCATGCTAGATCATCTCCCATTGACCCAATTCACATGACGTCACCACCACAATAAATCTTGGTTGCGCCAGTTTGGGAGTCACGCCGTGTCCGAATCAAGCGACTTCGGCTACGGCTATGGCCGCTGGCTGAAACAACAATGTTGAAGAATAGGAATCCTCGGCGTTCCGGCCGTAGCCACTTTCGAAGCCATTAATTCGGACGCGGAATCAGTTTCCCCTTGTGTTATACTATACTGTGTAAAAGTGTGCATTTTTAAGCGAAGTGGGCATTTACATGCTTGCCATCTTTACACATACAATTTGACTCCCAAAACGACATCCTAAGGGCAGACAGTAGTCGCGTGTGGCGTCAGTGCAAGGGGTCGGTCAACATCATCTCTTGTATTAATCAAAACGAACTCATGTCATCACTGAGTGGCTCATCGTCTGTTAAGCAGCAGCAGCAGCAGCAGCAGCGAGTGGCATTTTGTATTTCCCAGTCTTTGTGAATGCACGCTTTTTGCACTCCGTCATTTTTACCCGCTTTGTAGACACACACTCTGCTCAGGAGCTTGGTTAACAGATATAGGGATCTTTGGAGTTAGTGCTTCGAGAAACTGTAGTAGAAATTACAGGTTTTGAAAAAGGTACAGGTTTTGAAAAAGGTTCAACTGTTTGGATGTGTTAATTCATTAATTCAGTAATGGTGACTCAAAGTTTGAGAGAAAAACCAAAAAAAGCAAACTTAAAACAAATAAATAAGTCAATTAAAAAATGATGATCTAGACTGAACTGTAGAGCACATTAAATGTTGTATGCTAAGTGTATTAGTTACTTGTGAAGGTACTGTATGCATTTAGTTGCATAGATTTATCCACGTAGTTGCATAGATATAAATAAGACATCAGTGCACAAGATTCGAGTGCAAATGGCATTTAATCAATGGAAGATATTCATAGCTGGAAGTAGTCTGTTTTGTGATTTGGAATAGCAAATCCTATTTTGGTTGACATGTCATAACAGATGTCGTCTGTAGCTGCCAAAGTTGCTCCTAGAAATCCATCAAAGTTGGAAGAGGGTACATCATTGGGTGACATTTGTAAAACCTGTTCTTGTCAACTTTTCTTTGTTTAACCCAACTTTAAGTTCGATATCATCAGGTTAGACGAAATCATCAATTGAAGACAAATGCAAAAAATGGTTACCTTTAAAAACAAATGTGTAAGAAGTTTTACCGTCAAGGAACAATTTGGTTTTTCTCAAATAAGCAGATGGAAACAATTTGATCAGCCACTGAGCATTGTCCAATATTATACAGGCTGTACAACTGTAAGCACAAAATATTGATAAGCCTAGGAAAGAAAACTTGCTAATCAGAAATAGAACATCAACCAAAAATGTCATACAGTTTATGTTGTTGCGACTGGTGCCCCCACTCATTGTCTTGCTGAGCAAAGACATTTTCGAAGCAGTATTGTAAATGCTTTTGAACAGCTTTTGAACCCATATGAAATGACTTTCTCATCAATCAGTGAGTGGCTCGTTCGCCTGCAGATATCTCATCACTTTCCCCATCAATCACTTCTCATGTATCTCATGTAGTTTAATTTCTTCCGACATGTCGTGACTGTAGATTGACTAATAACATACCATCAGTGAGGCATGTCTGTATGAGGAATGTTGTGTCACAAGCACAGTATAAGTGTCTATGTGTTGTGTGTGTGTGTGTGTGTAGTACTGTCTTGCCTATCTTGACTCTGACTCCTCCAAACTTCTTCTAGTTTTTTTGTGTCTAGTGTGATGGATTAAAATGATTAAAACTGCACACCCAAACCTAGCCAAACCCAAACCAAGTCCAAAGGTTTTGTTTCTGAGTTTACCGTATACCAAGGGATTCTGTTGACGAATTTAGGAAGGTACTCTGTCAATGAGCCAAACTGGTTTAGGATGCAAGGTCCGATTCTTTTTGGCCGATTTGGCCTGAAAATTTTGAGTTGAATTTAAAATAGCTTTTTTTAATAGGTTCGAGAAAGTTTTAAGGCATTGCAGGAAGAAATCCATCAAAGATAAGTGGTAGTTAGTTAAAATTTGAAAATGAGTTACTGTCAGGATTCCGACAATATCTCATGTCCATCAGCCATGTACAGAACATTTTGCATGTTACATGTGTTTTGTGCATTGTCCGTGGCATATGCGAAAGTTTTTGTATGATTTGTTTGTTTTGAAACAGCATCATCTGTCAAAACTCGTTAAGAAAAAAAAGTAAATAAATAAAATTCTTTCGGCGAAAAGCAGGCCATGCAACTTTAAAGTTAAATTATACAGTGACCCTGAACCACTTTTTCAAATTTCAAATTGAAGATACTTACAAAATTTCGGACATCATTGTTTGTACATGGTTTTAGGCCCCCTATTAGAAAGTTACATTGAGTGATAGACATTTTTTCAGTCCCAGCCTGAATTACAATAGCGTGTTTCTTTTTTTTCCTCTACATCTTTCAAATAGTTTGTCAGATGATTGTCAAATGAATGTTTGTGATATTTGATACTATTCTAACATTGATGAATCTGGGTCCAAGAATGCCTTGAAGTTCAGGGACTACTAACATTGACTCCTCCGACATTTTAATAAATCTGTCTCTCACAACCTTGAGCCCAGACTGATTCACAGAATGCCTTGAAGTTCAGGGGACACTAACACTGACTCGTCTGACATTTTAATAAATCTGCCTCTTACAACCTTGATCCCAGACTGGTTCACAGAATGCCTTGAAGTTCAAGGGCCACTAACACTGACTTGTCCGACATTTTAATAAATCTGCCTCTTACAACCTTGATCCCAGACTGGTTCACAGAATGCCTTGAAGTTCAGGGGCCACTAATACTGACTTGTTTGACATTTTAATAAATTGGTCTCTCACAACCTTAACCCCAGACTGTTGTCATTTATGGCTCGAGTCTTTTCATCCCCATGTTTTTGTTAATATCATCATCACATCAGTTGGGTTATGACTCCATGGAATGATAGTATTATTGTATTCTTAGTCATGGAATTTTTGGATTTTTTGTAATCATAAGATTAAAAAAAATGTATATACTCTTGTGTATCCGTGGAGAATCAGTGAATTTGATCATAAGTGCATCATAGAGTGGTCCACCATGTAAATCGTGTACTAACTACCTACATACAATTGATCTTGTTGTTTTTGTGCTGATCATGCATGCCATAACACTATTCTCATTAGGCCCCACCTACATGATGAATATTCATATTGATATTTTGTATTAGTGAGGTGAGTATATGGTTGAGATGAAGCTGCAGAAAGTCCAAGACCCAAACCTGACCTCTAATGCACATTCATCATGAAGTACACGCCACAAAGCAACTCTGTTTTATTCCAACAGAAATACTTTGTCATGTTGAACACTTATCATCATACATTTATCATTTAATCCCTGGCATACTTAAAAGAAAAGGGAATTCTATAGTCAATTTCATAAAAATATATTTGCAACTTATTCAAGCTTCAACTTACAAGATGTTTAAAATGGAACGAAACAATTGCTGTATTCACACCCAGTGTTTCCAACAATAGTGGATTCAACTTCTTTACTGGCACAATGAAAAATTTGATTTAAAACAAAAACAAAAACAAAAAAAAACAGGAACATCTCAAAAACAGAGATATAAGAAGGTCCAAAACAAACCCAACAATGAAATGAAAATAAAAAGTACAAATAAATGTCTTTGCAAAGATTTTCACCCCTGAACCTTATCACCGGATGCAGCACTGGCTCTGTGCCTAATTAAGCTGATTTTACCATTACTACAATGACCCGTCAACATAAATTCATTATACGTTGAACTAAAAACATAAAAAACACACACCAAATAATATTTTGTGACGCAACCTGATTTTCCTGTCCCCACTTCATACTTTTGGCAGGAACATGAAGAAGACGATGCCTTTGTGGTTTACTAAGCACCAGCCAGTCTTCAAGTCCATTGATAGCAACCATCCAAACCTGGAAATTACCAGAGTCCCCGCTGGGTGAGTACAGTTTTATGTATTGATAGTGAATTCTATTTCACATTAGTTGTCATGTTTTTCTTCTTCAGAAATAACAAAATGAGCCATTACTATGTTGGCAGCCAGACTAAATCTATCCAACTTTAAATTTTATCAGTTGGTTGATTAATGAGGCAATATTTATCTAGAAAGTCACTTCCCTGTCCTTTATTTATTTGTCAAGTAATAAACCACAAGGGAAACTGACTGGAAAAATTTAATTCAATTTTTAGGTGAACAGAGAAAAAAATTACTAGCAGGGGATCTGAACCTGCGATCTCCGGATTAACGTGCTGGCGCTCTACCAACGCTCAGCCATCTAGCCCTATCATGGCAGTCTCCATAAGATAGGCAGACTGCTATCATAGGGCTAGATAACTCAGTTGATAGAGCGCTGTCACGCAAAATTTGTTCAAAATAGGAACAAAATTCTGAGCTTGACCTGAGTCTGTTTTTGGAGAAATCATTGTAAAATGAACTTAACTCTCTTGTGGTGTTGCACTGCAGAATTGAGGGTCCTCCCTGCCTACGAGTCTCTCACAAGCATTTTGGGACAGTCGAGAATCAGCCTTTCGAGTACTTCCGCCTCAGCATGCCTGTTGAGTGTCGAGACTTCCCAACTGGGTGAGTATAAGTTGCCTCATCATTGTCTACTCATCATCTAGTGTGTGATCGAAGATACACCTAATACCAGCTTATTTGAAATACCCTACTTATTATGATACGCATTTGATCAAAGAAGTCTTGTTTGATTCTTGACTGGGTACAAGGGTACTTAGATCAAATGCATTCGATCCAAGAACTTTTGTAGGATTTTTAGGATTAACCAGTTGAAACCGGATGACGTAAGTACACGCAAATGTTTCCCCTGCCTGGAAACAGAGGTTGTCTTGCGACGCCTTTATGTAATTTCAGACCAACAGAGTGAAGGTCGCCTAGTCATTCAACTTCGGAGCCAACACAGAAAATCTTTCTTCTCTTGGCATTGTCAAGTCATGGTTTCTTTGTGCCAGCGGTACCCTCAAAGAAAAAAAAAGACTCTGGCGATTCCGCCAAAAGAATCCCGCCAGGGGGACGGGACCAAAAAAGAACCCCTGCGGCAACTGGTTAACTTGGTACAAGGGCAAGAGCTCTGGTATAATTCTTAACTGGGTACAAGAGTAAGAGTAGCCTGCAGAGTTTGTTCCCACAAGACTCTGACAGCACTGAGTATCCACTGCTTATTACACATTGATGTAATGGTAAAACCAAAATAACATTGCATACATCTCTTTTACTTTTATCAGAGGTGAGATAGCAGTTTCTATCCCCGTGCCAATCCTGAGAGACAAGCGAGGTTGGTCCAGCCAACAGAGCGCTAGCCTGGACTTGAGTGAGACGGACTCCATCGAGGGGAGCAGAAAAGGTACATTCAGTTGGAAAAACTCTGTCCAAGAATTTAACTTGGGCGTTTAATACAATGCTTGAGTTGCTGCAGATTGAACCTTGGCAGAAAATGTTTTCCTAGTCTAGTTTGACTTAAGGCCTTGTCACACGAAGCATTTTTACAGGCAACTTGGAGGCAACCAAGTGTACTGCATGTAAATAAACAAACAAATGTAGCACAGGAGACAGTTTTCTATTATTGTCTCTTTATCCCCGTCATGAAATGGAATGTTTTTTTCTGAGTGGAGATTCCCAGGAACTGTTTGCCTGTAAACTGCTTGGTGTGACCTGGTCCTTACAAAGAAATGTTTTGCCTGAAAAATTCGCTATTTCTAAAATTTGTTCTTGTTGTCATTGACTTTAGTTGAATAACTTAACAAGTTGAACTGAAACCAGTTTTGCACTAAGGGTGATGACTCTTGGTTCCTATGAGTTCAGTCCTTCCTTTAAGAGATCACACACTACTGGTAGTAACTTTGAAATATTTTTGTTTGAAATAAAATAACACAGTATGGTTAAACTCAGTCTTACAGGATTTTTTCATAAAGTACAGTCATTAATTTACTTATAACACAAAAAGAAATTTATATATTACACAAAGAGAAGTTTTTGATGGATGATATAACATTTTATTAATATTTTTGACAAAACTGTGACTGTTCAAGATTATTAAAGTGTATCGTGCAACAAATTGTTGAATGAACAAATAACAATGG